>OY728161.1:333227319-334477319 GCA_963277665.1 Viscum album
TGTTTACTAATAACCAAGGTCAAGAGTAAAAAATTACTTTTAAAATCAGTTTTTAGTTAAATATGTTGTCAAAAAATGAAAAATATGAAAACTGATTAATATTTTGTTTGTTATGATTTAATTTTA
Source organism: Viscum album (assembly GCA_963277665.1). Classification (NCBI taxonomy): domain Eukaryota; kingdom Viridiplantae; phylum Streptophyta; class Magnoliopsida; order Santalales; family Viscaceae; genus Viscum; species Viscum album. Next base: position 333,227,446 of record OY728161.1, read on the forward strand.
CTAGTATTGGATCTCAAACGGACTTATGGAACAAAAGTTATAGTCATTGATAGTTGAAATTCTCTAAGACTTCTCTTAGATAAGTCCAACTTCCAACGTCCGTAACTTGTGATCTGTAAGGCCATTTGATCTCCAAGACTAGTATAATTGATTCTTGGTAAATGAAATACAACTTGGTAAATATTTGTAAAATTTATTTTTAACTGATATTAAAAGTGATATTTAACATTATTTCATTAGAAAACCATAATAAAAGACTTCTTATAGAATTTCACCTTCTGACATTCGTAAATTTTGATTTATAAGTCTGTTTTAGAAAAATGAACAATAAAATTAAATATTTTGAAAATAATTAAAACGTGGTAAACATTTTAGATTTTTTTAAGAACTTGTAAAATATAATATTGTTAAATTAAATACCACTTGGTAAACATTTTTGACATTATTTTTTAAAAACATATGTTATTAGTGACTTTTAACATCGGTTCTTGAAAAAATCGATGTTAAAAGTTTTCATAGTTAAGTCTATCTTCTGAAGTCCATAACATTTGATCCGTAATTCCATTTTTTTATCCAAATTATTCGAATAAAATCTTGGTAAATGAAATAAAATGTGGTAAAAAGGATTAAGTTGGTTCTTCAGAAAATGTAATTAAAAATTAATTTTAAAATTGGTTCCAAAAAATTGATGTTAAAAATATTATGTGGAGCCTTTTAACAATCACTTTTTTAGGAACTAATGTTTTAAGTATTATTTTAACTTCATCTAATGAATAAATGATCTTAAATGTATTCTATGAATTTTTTTCACAAAAAAAATTATAGATCCAATGTTAAAAATGGGATTTTAACGTCAGTTACTGAATAATCGACATTAAAATTCATCTATGAGGACTTTTAACATTGGTCTTGAAGAACTGACATTAAAAACCCAAAATTAAATACCATTATTATACTATTATAGGGAGATATAGAGATTTAGAGATATAGGTAGATGAATTTAGGGTGATTAACTTATCCATAATTGATTAAAACATATTTTTCTATTAAATATCAATAAACACAATAATTCCAGTGATTGAAAATAATGTGTGTCAAGACATCTAACAGGCATTAAAGTGTTTTACACAGTATAACAGACTCTCCAAAAAAATGATGGATGAACCTAATTCCATGAAGAGAGATATTCATTGATAAACAATAGAGACATCATCTTTTTTCAATTTTTAGTATTTCATATGATGATCAAAAGTGAAAAGGTTTTCTTTTATTACCCATCAGTACTTATAATAGAAAAGAAATTATTATCGCAAAAATGATATTCATCAAGAGTGAAAAAATGTTTACTATATAAAAAATACACTGACATAATTATGAAATAGAATCAAAAGGATAAAAAATTTATCAATTAATTTTAATCTGAATCCCCAAATTAAATTTACTACACAATATCAAAAAAATGGAAAAAAATATCATCAATAAATCTCATCTCAAAATACTAATAAAAGAAAATGAGAAGGATGAAAGAAATTCTATATCAATATATCCTTCTTCCTTCAGCTTTAGGTCCTTAGATTGTTGAGTTGAGGGATTTCCAAATTTTACTCCAGAATCTCCGCTCTCATATTCCATCTTCTAAAAATTTTGTTCATTTTTTCTATTTCATTTTTTGATTTTTATTTTATGTTTAAAGTACAACCTCATTTTGTTAAATTAACATTTATATTGTCATAGACATACTTTACTCCATTATGTCTTCATTCACTATCCAATTACTCAAATCATCATTTGAAATAACTCATGTCACTTTCATAGGATGTTATTGTTTTGGATGTCACTTATATTTAAATTCCTAAATTAATAGTAATTTACTCCATGTTTTAGTTAGTAAAGAGGCCACCTATCACTAATTAGTTTTGTAAACAATGACCCTTCTTGGGTTCTTGATGTATGCCTGTTATAGGGTATGGAAAAATAAATTTTATTAACCTAAGGAACTAGAGTGACTAACAAGGGATATCTCAATTGAGGAGCATGCTCAGTTGTTCACCTACTTATTCTATCTCACTTAAATTACTTTTTATTAAGTTTTATAAAAATAATGGATTTGAAAATACATTATATATGGAAATTATAAACATATACTAACATGAAATGTTAACAGAATTAAATTAGTAAGAAAGTAATTAGCCTTTGTGATTTGGTCCGTGGGTTCCATCAATCTACTTGTTGGTGTTTAGATTTTTTTGATAATTGAATTCTAAGATATCATGCATGAATTTCTATACTTTTATTTAGTGGTGTGAAATATTGAATTAATTTAGTAATAAAAATTCATCCTCCTTCTATAATGAAGTTTGATGGTACACCTCAATTGATAATGTGACATCTCCTAGGACCTAGCTTCATTGTATTGCATTTCATCCACTAAATGGATCAACTCAATCATATAAAGATCTTGTATCTAGTAGAATAGATGAAAAATATTTTTTTGGTTCGAGTGAGTATCTCAAGAGTGGGGTGAATTGAGTAACCAATAAAAATTTATATCAAAACAGGTTTAAATAAAATCCCCTAATTAATTAAAACATCATTTTTAATCTAAATATCATGTCGATATAAGTTTTAATGTTTTCAAATATTTATTAAAGATTGATGTAGTCTCGTTTAAATCAATATACAATATTACTTTAACCTTTTAAATCTATTTACTTGATTATATCCTTATATAAATACTAATAAAGACTAACTACCAAGTAGTGGTTTTTTATAGTTTTATATAGATTCATTTGTAAAGCATTGAAATAAAACAAAAAAAAATACCATGGAATAAAATATAAGAGATTCAGTGTCAAGTCACGACATGGTTCTCTCCACTTGGAAATCACTTACTTCTAAGAATACTATATAAAATAATCTATGATCCACAAACCAGATCAAGTGTACAATGACATAGCTATCCGGGCCATATAGGGACCTCTCCGACACAACTCATGGGAATGAAATAAAGACAGGACACCTAATGACCTCTTCCACAACACACGGTAAAACAGGTGTAAATTAGTTTAATAATATTTCCATTATCTTCTAGTTGTAATGTAGGATACAGTGTGCGTGTTATAAATATAGGGTATACACACACAGCTCGTAATGTAAATAAAATAAACAAAAAGAGAAAATAAAGATGTATATAAGATAGTTTTTCTATGTCTGATAAGATCTATTGTCTATGAATCCTTGGATGTAACTTTAATTAAATCTCAATTTGAGTTTCTGAAAGTTGCATCAAAATAGTGTGTCATAAACACTTTTATTTTCTAACTGTGGGAAGGACCATAATGTTTTGTAGGCTATAATCATCCTCTATCAAGTGTAAGAAATATGCATTGAGTGATATCTTATAAGTTCCACTCTTCGTATGTGAATATATTATGTGTGTAAAATATTTTTTTATCAACCTCTTAATATATCATCATCGTTGAGTTTTTTCCTCTTTTTAGCAGTACTATGTAGGATTTGTCATGGGGAGAACAATCATTTGGATATCATGCATCCTCATACATATGGATGGCACAATATTAATGAATATCTATAACAGAATAATAATAATAATTAAAATAACTCACAACATTAAATTCAATAATATAGTCATTAGATATATTTAATTAAAAATAAATAGATTAGTGGTGGTGAGTCTTTTGAATGGTGAGATAATCTCTAGTGGTGACTAAAGTTGGAAGTGAGACATTCCAACACTTTTCAAAATTTCCATTCTAGTGGTAGGTCATCTTCAATGGTTACTAATGTCTAACCATAATACCTTCTAACACCTATCTAAATTTTCATAGGTCATTTCTAATGGTAGGTGATTTCAACACTTTGTTGAAATATCTTCCTATTAGTGAATCCTATCTAGATGAAAGTTTTTTCCACACATTCTAAAATTTATGGTTCGATGATAGGTTAACATATAGTTGTGATTCTATCCTTACTTTTCTAAAAAAATCATCTCTGACAGTGAGATATTGTTGATGGTAGGTATTTTCCATAAATAGAAAAAATTTCATTCGTATTCCTCAATGGTGATTCATTACTGAAAGTGACTCAACCTCAATAGTTAGTAATCATTTATGGTTATTCATCCTTGATGGGGACTCATCCATAGTGGTAAATCATCCTTGGAGGTGACTCATCTTTAGTGGTGATTCATACTTATCCAAAACTTCATTAATCTGTCTTATATTATAAAATGTTGTGATAACACAAAAAACTCATTAAAAGGAAAATAAACATTATTTGTTTTTCATTAAAACAAATTTTCCTAAAATATCCCCATTCTTGATGATCAAAAATCATGTAATTTGTTAAATTTTGTATCAAAAATAAAGAAAGTACACATGGTATTAAAATTAATTAGATAGTAAATAGGGTTAAAGAAGATGTGGTATCGAAAGAAGCAAATAAACAATGAATGTTAGTATTGTATCAAAGAATTACTATTGTATAAGTAAATTCCATATAGTATTTTCCCCCTTTTGGGATTATCAAAAGGTGAAAATAAAATAGAGAATACATAGAAATATAATTTGAAACAGAATAATAATAACAAATAATTCCCATAAAGAAAATCATTTTACGTTAATCCAAAAAGTAACAAAAAAAGTTATAAAAATCATCCTCGTCAAAGAAAAAAAGTCCAAAGTCAATGCTTCTCGGGTTTTGTATAAGGAATAAAATATAATTTTCCATAACATTTTTTTGGAATTAAAATACAAAGTAGTAGGATGTGAGGGAGATTGAGGGATGGATTAGGAACATTAGTTAGAGGAGTCTCTCTGATGATGATAGGTTTATGGGGTTATACTACTTACCTCAGAGAGAGAGAAAAGAGATTAAATCGAGATGGAAAGGGTACATCAGGATCTATGGTTACACCAAGCCTGACGAACTATAGAGCAACAATTCTATTATAATCAAACCTCTACAACTCACCAGAATCATCATTCTGGTCAACTAATGATTCCTTGTGATGTAATGATACAGAATTTCTAATTGATATTTTCCTCCTGAATATATTTTTGTTACATATTATATAATATCATACATGTATAAAACTAATATGAACTAAATAAATTATATCATTAATATATATAATTACATTAGTCAACTATGAAACTAATTAAATTCAAAAACATTACAACTCAACAAAGAATATAAAATAGAATGACTAAACTGGAAAAGTATGGATAACCCCAATCTACTAGAATAATCACCTCCGCTAAAAATTATGTAGAAATAAATAAAAATATTAGTAAACCAAATAATATATTATTAATTAAAATACAACCTTAAGAGAAATTGTAGAGAATTTTGAGTGAAATAACGATGTGGTATTTATATGGTAAAAAGGGAAATGTGACCATTTGGATTCGAATGTAATATGGCCATTGGTCAATATGAATGTTGGAAAATATTACATATTTGATAATTATACTATTACAATTAATTTTTATAATTATTAAGGACATAATATAATTTATACAAAAAGAAGAATAGATGGCTTCAGCTAGTAGAGTCATTTTATTTGAAGATCATTTTTCAGAACTTGGGAGGGAGGTATCATCACTAGGGTTCACCTTTGACCAAGTACAAGTTGAGCTTCCATAAGTTAATATTGAACAAAACCACCTATAAGAGATTTTCAATTTAGTAGAGATTACCACTCCTTTATGTTAGCTGAGGCACCCCATAAAACTACCACCATCGCGCTCCTTACCCTCAGGGCGTATACAGGTGTAATAAGGGGTTACATGTCCATACCTTAGTGTAACATCCTTTGTATAAATAAAATGTGTATTCCATAAATTCCTCTTAATAGTAGTTATTTTCATAAAATATATGTTTAATTGAGATGGATTTTATAATTTTACTTTTAGAAACAAATGAAATATAATTTTATTTTCCAAGAAAATATATAAAATTTTTATATATAACCAAGGTATTTTGAATAATATGTTTTTTATGAAATTTTATTTTAAAAAGCTTTTATTTAAATAATAAATTATTAAATAATTTTATAAATGCCTTAGAAAATTTTATAAATGTAAAAAATGTGATTATTCATTAAAAGTGTAATTTTAAAAAAATACGGTTTTTTATATTTAAAAATTAAAATTCTAATATTTAGAGAAAATTTATATAAAATAAACATCATTTTTGAAATCATCATGTTTAAATTATGTTATGGTGACTTCAGAAGAATATCATAAAAAACATTATTCTTTGTGAATAGTAAAAAAAATAAAGTTTTAGGGATTCAGTATATTTTATAACATCATATTTAGTTCATAATGATTTAAGAATTAATAATAAAATTACATGAAAAAATATATTTTATTTTATTAATATTAATTATTTTAATAGATTTTATTCAATTTTAAAAACTATAAGTTGCATTCCAAATTATAAAAAGAAAATTTTGATTTCTGAAACATTACTTTGTGAAATCATTAATTTTCCATTCTAAAAGAAGTATTAAAAAGGTTAATTTCAGTTATACTAAATTAAAATAACTTAAAATGTGACAAAAATTTCCAATACCATGAGAAAACCCCATGTTTATGCAGATATTTTATAATTTTCCATAACATAGTTTTCCAAGACTTATATTTGGAAATTATTAAACAATTAATCCACTTATCCTTTATATACCCACAAATTAATCAATTTCAATTCACTAAAAATTTATCCTTCATGAATTTAAGATGTTTTTTCTCCCAAGGAGTCCCTCCAATGTTTCATCAAGATTCTAAGGTTTCATCCTCAAGTTTTAGGAATAACTATTCAAGTTAAGGCAAACCATCACTTCCCTTTTCCATTTAAGATTCCTTTTTGTGGTATGTCTTCCAATTTCAAATAAAATTCCTTTTTTCCCATTTATATTATCCCACTAATGTACGAATAATCTTTTATGAATGGGAGATAATTTTCCCCTGTCATTTTACCATTTTCTAAAACCATGATTTATACAAGTCATGCTACAGAATTTTCTTCTCAAATTTTCCACTTTTACCCGAGTAATTTTTTTTCCTTTTTATTTGAATTCTCGAACCTCTTATATATTCATTGGGTATTCAAATTGATTTAAAAATTTATTCTTAATTTAGTTATTTATATATATATAACTTGTATATCATTTTTTGGGTTTAAAATGACATAATGATCATGTCTTTAAGCTCTGTTGTATGCTAAGTGTTTTTATAGGAAACCCATTATTTATTCTCCATGGGTTATTAATGAAATGATTAATTATGATATATATGTCTCACATGAAATTAATATACATTAAGGTTGTTACCTGATAGTTATACAATTCATTTGGTAAAGAATTTAATCTCTAGAGATGGCATGTTAGATGATCCCTTACTAAATATCCTTGGTAATTTTTATTTACGCCACCTTGGTAATAAACCTTGGTGATATGATTATAAATGTCTTATTTAAATGTTGTATCCACATTTCCTTTTTATGATTCATGTTCTTATGATATTCCTATTTCACATTCCTTATTGTTATGTGTTATTTTCTTATTGATATGTCTCAATATCACAAGTTATATTTCTATATTGATTATTTCTCTTACTAGGGTTCATGTTCACCCCTTTACTTTGATGTATTTCTCCAGGATATGATATGCAGTAAAAGTAACCTATAGAGAAACCATAAATATTTATTTAAGTTGATTTAGAGGAATAAATTTTTCATGTATTATATATATTTTTTCCAAGAAAATAAACGCAAAAAGATTATATATTTGTATAATGAAATTAAAATTTATGTAATAAAAAGTAGGGATGAAATAATTGGTATCAAAAGATGGTTTAGTTTTTTATAGAAATTAAGACTTGAAATCTTTAGGAATAGCCCTAGTGATAAGAGTAAATATAGGAAAATAACCTGGTATTTTGGTGAAGCATTAATTAAGTGGTTTCTGAGAAAATAAATCTTTGTCTGGATACAATCAAGTGGATGTGGATCTGGAACAAATGTTTCAAGGGGTACCAACCAAAGACACCACATTGAGATAGACTCAAATAGGAACTGGTGCATGATAATGGTCCCTGATACACTTCTGTTTTCACACTCCCAAGAGATCTTTTTGGTTAATCATAATCTTTTTATGGAACATTATGAAGGATATATAGAAGAATTAATTTTTATTATAGGATATCAATAACATATTTAATCATGGTGTTTTAAGACAGAAAACCCCTTTAGAATTATTATATTTGTAAAATTGACATCTTTCTCACTAATATTTATTCTTTTGAAAATGATTAGAAATAGGAGGAACCACATAAATTTAGAGTGCAATGGATGATGAATTGATGGTGTTTCAATAGAATTTAAAATGGAAAACATCAGAATGATGATGAATCAACTAACTCAAGTTATGAACAATAACATTAACATGGTTAAAAATACCAAATTCACCTTGAAGGGAAAAACTCTTTTTTCAGTCCTTTATGCATAAAATACTACCTTCTTTCAGTGGATCTACCAACCAATTGAGTATTGAACAATGGATAATCTCTAAAGAAAATAAATTTTCCATTATTTATTATTTAGAGAAAGAGAAATCCACCTTGGTATTATATCTCTTAAAAATATAATCTATTCAATGGTGGAAATGGATTACAATCCCAAAGAAAAGAAGGGAGATTGATGATATAGAGTGGGAAGTGTTTTGTGAAATATTTTTTAACAGATACTTTCCCCATTTGATGAGAACATAAATAGATAAGTAATTCCTAGAATTAAAGAAGAAAGAAAATGATGCAGTGGTAATACATGAAATGAACTTTACAAGATATACTCGATACACATCTATCTTAATTATAGATCCTGAGGGAATGGTTGATCGATTATTAAGTGGAAAAAGACCCCATATGTGGAGGAATCTAGAAAATCGATACTGCGAAATCTATGAAGAGATAGTGTGGAGTTCTATAAAGGTTGAACATTAATTTAGAATGATTAAATGGTCACATATATCTAATTATAATAAGAGATAAATGGATCTAAACATTGGTAGAAACTTTGATCATGGGAGAGGAGGAATAAAGTGAAACTTCTCATGTGAAAAAAATGTGGGAAGAATAATTTGGGGAACTTCATTCTTGGTAGTATAAATTGCTATAATTGTGTAAGATATGGATATATAGCTCAAAACAATCATGGTGAGGTTAAGACTCAACTTATCAACACTAACTACAAAGGGAAGATGGTGCAGACCCATTTAAAAGTTCATTTCTTCAAGTGTTGACATCTTGGGTATTTTCCAATCAATTCTCAAACTAGAAGATAATGGAGGGAAACAACCATAAATCTCAGATGTGAAAAAGGGATTAATTTTTGTCATTTTAAATCTCAATAGATGAAGAAGAGGCTCTAAATAATGTGGTGGTAGGTACACACATTGTGCACTCAAAGCTAGCAATTACTATTTTTTATTCTAACTCTATGCATTCCTTTATTTCATCAATGTTTGAAAAGAATAAAGAATTTATCACTAAACTTCAATAAGTAGATTTATCAACCATGATTCTAGGGTGAATTATCGTAGCATAAAAAGTGTATACAAACTCTCTTATTTTCTTTTGCGAGTACAACTTCATCGAAAATCTAGTATTCATTCCCATTGTAGAATTCAAAACTATACTAGGGATGGACTGGATATCAAATTAAAATACTAAGATCAACTATAGAAGTAATGATATTTCAGTAGTCTTGAGTTCACAACCTATATTAATTTTCAAAGGAGAGATATCCTAGCACGGGATTATCCTAGAAGAACCTCCCATAGACTTCTTTATGCAGATAATTAGTGAATCGGGATAAGGAAATGATTGTTTAAAGATAGGTAATTTCCCTATCATTCAATAATATATTAAATTATTTTCTGAATAGTTACTTGGACCTACCCCAAAAAGAGAGGTATATTTATCCATTGAACTCATACCTATATCCAAGATGACATCAAATACACCATATAGAATGGAAAATAATGAGTTATAGGAAGAATGCATTTATCTAACCAAGTGTTCCTCTTTGAGGAGAACTTGTTCTCTTTATAAAGAAGAAGGTGTAACAATGTATCTATGAATTTATTATAGAGAACTTAATAGGGTTAATAGTGAAGAACATGTACCTTATCCCAATAATTGATTATTTGTTTGACCAGATTCATGGGGCTCAATTCATCTCCAAGATTGACCTTCAATCTTAGTATCATCAATTAAGGGTGAAGAAAGAAGATATAACAAAAACATCTTTATAAATAAGGTATAGGCATTATGAGTTTGTTGTTATTCCTTTTCGGTTGACTAATGTTACTAATATATTTATGTATTTAATGTATAGAGTATTTAAGGGCTACCTTGGTAAATTTCTGATAGTTTTTATCGATGATATTATGATATACTCTAAAATTTTTTAGGAGTGTCAGGAACATATAAGGTTCTTCGACTGAACTATGAGGAAGGAGAAGCTTTTGGAATGTTCAGAAAATTTGATTTTTGGTTTAGAATGTTTCTTTCATGGGGAACATTATAACCAATGAAGAAGTCTTAGTTGATCCTCTGAAGACAAAGGTTTTAGAGGAGTGGCCTCATCCTACAACAGTAACTAAGATTCATAGTTTCCTTGGTTTAGCAAGATATTATATGTGGTTTGTGAAAAAAAATTCATGAGTTTATAATTCACAAACCAATTTAACTCAAAAATTTTCTAAGTTCATATGCAAAATTGGGTGTGAAGAAAGTTTCCAAGAACTAAAGAAGATATTGATTATTGTACTTGTGTTAACTCTACACTCTCTTAGAGAAGTATTCGTTGTTTATAACTATGAAAAAATGAAATGGATTGGGTTAATCCTCATGAAAAATGACAAGGTAATTGCTTATGTATCTTGAAAATTAAATCCCCATGATAATAATTATTCTATGTATGACCTAGAGTTATCTTTAGTTATTTTTTCTATGAAAATATGGAGGCACTATCTTTATGGGGAGAAATGTGATATATACATAGACCTCCAATGCTTGGAGTGTATTTTAATGAAAAATGAATTGAACTTGAGACTAATTATAAGGCTGGAACTTCTTAAATTCTATGAATATTCAATTCACTGTCACCTTGGAAAGGCAAACAAAGACACTAATTCATTATGTAAAAAAGACGTTATTGTTCTGTCAATGATGATGATTAAAGGAGATCCATTAATCAAGGAACTAGTAAATTTGGAAATGGGAATTGTAAGTTAAGGGACATCATCAACCCTATCACAAATTATTTATCAGGAATCATTACTAGATAAGATCAAGAAATATCAAAGAGAATATCCTTTTTTATAAAGGAATATAGAGTCTATAAAGAATGTGTTGTTTCCAGAGTTCAATATTGATCAAGAAGGTATATTGAAATTTCATACAAGGCTATATGTTCCATCTATCCTAAAGATAGAAAAGGATTTTATGGATAATCTCATAACTATTCATTCTCTATACATCATGGAATAACTAAAATGTATAGAGACCTTCATGATCATTATTGGTGGTATAATATGAAAAGGGAGATTGCAGAATGCACTATAAGGTGCATTGTATGTCATCAAGTGAAGGCAGAGAGACAACTTCCTAACAGATTATTGTAACCACTATCCATACCAACATGGAAGTGAAAAAATATCACTATATAATTTGTGAATATTCATCCAATAACATCCAAAGGAAACAATGTGATATGGGTTATAGTGGATCATCTCACCAAGACTATCCATTTCATCACTATTTGGGGAGATTTATCTCTTGACAAACATTCCAATATATATGTAAAGGAAGTGGTCAGGTTTCATGAGGTTCCAATTTCTATAATTTCTAATCATTATCCAAGGTTCAAATATAAATTTTGGATTTGTCTCCAACATGATCTGAATACTGAGTTGAATTTCAGTATGACCTATCACCCCTAAACTAATGGTCAATCTAAAATGACTATTCAGAAACGTGAGGATATGTTGAGAACATGTTCAATGGAATTTAATGGTTTATGGGAACAATACCACACATTATTTGAGTTTTCATACAATAACATATTACATTTGAGTAATAAAGTGTCCCCATATAAATCTCTATATGGAAAGTGATGTAGAAGTCCTGCTTGTTGGGATGAAGTTTGTGAGAGGAAATTTCTTAGGCCCGATCCTGTGTAAGAGATGATAAAATAGGTTCATGACATCCAAAAACATATAAAGTCTACTCAGAGTCAGTATAATATATATATGCTAAAAACTGTTTATGTTACCTGGAGTTTGATGATGGGGAAAAAGTTTTCCTTCACATATCACTGTGGAAGAGAGTCATGAGATTTGGGAAAAAGGAAGGTTTAGCCATAGGTATGTTGTCCCCTGTGAGATCCTTGATCAAATAGAAGAGATGTCCTATCAGCTATAAATTACACCAAATATATCTCAATCTCATGATATATTCCATGGAACTCTCTTGAGTAAGTATTTACTTGATCCCTCACATGTACTGAATTTGGAGTTGGTACAACTAGGACATGAACTCTCTTATGAGGATCAGTCGGTGGAGATATTGGACCATAGAAAAAATATTATATGCAACAAGACCACCCAACTTTTCAAAGTGTTATATAGGAACCATAAATATGAACAATACATATATGTACTAGAGGATACAATGGAACATAAGCACCCTAACCTCTTCTCAACTAAGATAATGTGTTGAAATTTTAGGGATTTAATTTATTAATGGGGGAAGAATGTAATGACCCAATCTTTCTAAATGATATTTGTTTCCTGAATAAATTTTTATTACATATTATATAATATCATACACAAACAAAACTAAGAGGAACCAAAAAAATTTTATATCATTAATAAATATCATTATATTATTTAGCTATGAAACCGATTAAAATTTCAAACTTTACAACTAGACAAAGAATATAAAATAGAATGGATAAAATGGAAAAGTATGGATCACCCCAATATACTAGAATAATCACCCCCACTAAAAATCATATAGAAATAAAGAAAAATTTTACTAAAACAATCAACATATTGTGATATAATATATATCCTTAAGATAAATTGTTGTGAACTTTGAGAGAAAGAATAAAGTTGTATTTATATGGTATAAAGGGACATGTGACTCTTTGGATTTGACCATTATATAACCATTGGTCAATATGAACTTTGGTAAATATGACATTGGTAAATATGACCATTGGAAACTATACCTTATTTAATAATTCTACCATTATAATTAGGGTTTATAAGTAGTAATAAAATTATATAATTGATAAAGAAAAAATAATAGATGGACTCAACCATTGGAGTCATGCCATTTGAAGTCTATTTTTCATAAATTGAGAGGTATATATCATCATTGGGGTTCACCCATGACCATGCCAAATCTGAGCTTCAACAAGTGAATCTTGAACAAAATCTCCTATGTGAGAAGTTTAAGTTAGTGGAGATTACCACTCGGTCGATGTAATCCCAGGCACCCCACAAAACTACCATGATCGCACACCTTACCCTTAGGGAATATGTGGGTGTAATAAGAGGTTATGTGTCCAGACCATAGTGTAAATTATTATGTATAAACAAAATGTTTATTCCATAAATTCCTCTTAAGAATAGTTTTTCTTAAAAAAATATATGTTTAACAGAGATGGATTTGATAATTTGACTTTTGGACGCAAACAAAATGTAATTGTATTTCTCAAGAAATATATATATAATTTTTATATATAAAAATGATATTCTAAATTGTATTTTCATTAATGAAATAGTCTTTTAAAAAACATTTATTTAAATAATAAATGATTTAATAATTGTATAATGGCCCATGAAAATTTTTATAAATGTTTGATATGTGATTATTCCTTAAAAACTACCACTTTTATTAAATAAGGATTTATATTTTTAAAATTTAAAATTATCATATTTATAAAAATTTTATGATAAAAAAACATAATTTTTTAAATCAGTACATATTAATTATGTTAGGGTGAATTTATGAGAACTTTCTAAAATATTGTATGTTTTGTGAATACTAAATAATACAGTTTTGGGGTTTTTCTATATTATATGATATGATATTTATTTCATAGTGATTTAAAAATTAATTAAGCACAATCTAAGGAAAAAATATGTTATTTTTTAATATTAATTTTTTTAATAGATTTTATTATATTTATAAAACTATAAGTTACATTCTAAATTATAAAAAGGATAATTTGATTTTTAAAATATTGCTTTGTGGAATCTTTACTTTTCCTTGACAAAATAAGTATTTAAAAAACGAATCTCAGATATGGTGGATTAAAATAACATAAGAAGTTACCCAAATGTCCAATACCATGAGAAAAAACCATGTTTAAGCCAATGGTTTTTTAATTTCCACAACCTAGTCTTCCAAGATCTATATTTGGAAATTATTTAAAGATTCATCCACTTATCCTATAAATCCCCACCCATATCTCCATTTCTATTCACTCAAAATCTATCGTTTGAAATGTTATAGTATTATATTCTCCCAAGTATTCCCCCCCAAGTTGGTATCATTCCCTCAATGTTCCATCATTATGTTTTAGGAACAACTTTTCAAGGTAAGGGAAATCATCACTTCTCTTTTCCATTGAAGAGTCCCTTTTGTAGTATGTATTCCAATTTCCAAGAAAATTACTTTTTTTAGACTTTATATTACCCCACTATTATATAAATAGTATGTTATAAATGGGATACCCTTTTCCCATCTCATTTTACCATTTTATAAAAACATGTTTTATACACGTCATGTTGCCGGATTTTCATTTCAAATTTTCCTATTTTACCTGAGTTATTATCTTTACCTTTTTATTTGAATACCCAAGAATCAATTATTTTCATTGGGTGTTAAACTATATTTAAAAATGTATTTTTAATTCAGGGATTTAAATTTATAAAACTAACATATAATTTTGTTGGTTTAAAATGATGTTATGATCATGTCTTTAATCTCATTTGTATGCTATGATTTTTTATAAGAAACATGTTATTTGTTCTCCAGATGTTATTAATGAAATAATTTATTATGATCTATGTGGATCACATGAAATTAAGAAATATTAAGTTTGATCCCTAATATAACTCCAATACATTGGGTAAATAATTTAATCTCTATAGATGACATTTTATATGATACCTTGGTGAATAACCTTTATAGATTTTATTTACGATGCCTTATTGATAAACCTTGGTGATATGATTGTGAATGTATCATTTAAATGTTGGATCCAAATTTCCATGTTATTATTCATGTTCTTATGATATTACTATCACTCCTGATTTATATTTATTCCTTATATTCATATTTATATGTCTGAAGATCACATGTTATATGTCTCTCGTGGTTATTTCTCTTACTGGGATCATGAACACAAATTTACTTTGATGAATGTCCCTAGGATATGAGATGAAGAAAAAGTAACCTAGATTAAACCCATGAAGATCAATTTCAAGTTTTTTTTTCTAAGATGGTTTTTTTATTTTCATTTATTATGTACCTTATTTCCAAGAAAAAAACTTGAAAAGATCCTCTATTTGTAAAATGAAATGAAAAGTTATGTATTAAAAAGGTGGGATTCCATACAGGATCCCTTTCTTCTCAAAGATCTGGTTCACCAATATTACGTGGAATTCCAAAATACATTCCCCATCCCATAAAAATTGAATATATACAACTTAAAAAATACTTGATAATAGATTTAACACTTAGAGTACCAATAACTATAGAAAATCCTATAGTAAGGACAGAAAATAGTGGCCTCAATAGATATCAACACAACACTTGGTCGCAAAACTATAGAATGATCAAATTACATCTTCTCAGGAACAAGCTACTCAACAATAGCAACAATATTTATCTTCTTATCCACAGGTTTTTTGAATTATAGCAACAAAATTCATCTTCTCATCCACTAGCTATTCAAAAATAGTATGCCTAGTAACATCTATCGGCACCCTAAGATCACTAAAAATAATATAATCAACTAGATGACTTTCCGGACATGGGGATTCCTCCCCCTAAATTGACTCTCCCTTTTTATATCTTGGACTTATAACCAAATATTCAATAAGACTAGATCTCTCTTCAAATATATAGACAGATACTCTTAGAGAAGAGGCAAGATCCCAAGGCATATTTTTATATTCAGCTCTAATGTATCTACTAGGACCATCAGAACCTCAATCAATATTATCTCCATTTCCATTTACATTTTCACCATTTTCATTTCCATATTAGTCATCCTCTTCATCTTCATCACCATTTTAATCATTAACATTCTCTTCTGAGTAATTAAAAGTACTTTTGAATTTCTCTTTTCCTAACACTATAGGTTCTTCCTCTTCACTACCTTATTTTATGATTTTCTATCTGATAGAGAGAGACCTTTGGGGACTAGGAGTAAAAAAGATATATCATGATATATTTTTGATTGGTCCATATCACATCCTTTAACCACAATAAACTATTTCTACTCATCACCAAATGCATTGTCTTCCTCTTCCTATTTATCTAAATATTAAACAACCTCATCTAGATCAAAGATAGGGTCCACAAGATCCTTCGGTCTCGATGAATGATCAAATGTATTGAAATAAACATAAATCCTATCACTATCATTATCCCACTACATCTTCCAAGGGTTCAATATAATATTCATCTTTTTCTAGATCACCCTAGTGATGTAGAAGCCTCTATAGTCCACTAATGATTCTTCACCTTCATCAACTAGACCTTTGTCCTCTAGCACAACCAAGATAAACATAGGGTAGATTATGGAATTATACCATGAATATGGATTGGTTATCTCCAACATGTGATGTATTAGGTATCTAAACAAGTTGATATTATCACATATTTTTATAAGAAATAGAACATAAAAAACATGGTATCTCATGCTACTAAATTAACCCTTCCGTGGGTAAAAAATATACTGAATAAACATAAAAACCAGTTGGTATTCCCCAACAATTTTTATAGAAATGGGACTACTTAAAAATCAATATCATGTTAACTCAACCAAAGAATATTTATAAAAAAATGTATCACTTGACTCTATAATGGTTCCTTAATAATCACTATTAACTCCTTCATGTGGATCATTCAAACAACTAGCCCATTGTATTGATGAAAAGGAAATGTTTTAGCCAATTATTCTAGTTCTCACCATATTTTCAATTCATTAAAAATAGAACTCCTAAAACTGGTTAAACTTATATACCACCTTGGATATAAATGCCTCTGGTTATTAGAGAATAATACCACTGATCCTTAGTCATGTATAACATTGAGTACCATCGATTTTCTCGACATTATCCAATCAACTTGAACTTCTTTCTTGGGTATCATAGCTCACTTTTCAAGCCCAGGGTTCAGTGGATCTATAGTAGAATGAATTGGATCCACTTTTTTATTATTTTCAAGACTCATCTATAGAAGACTCAAAATATTTCATCATTCTAACTATGGATATCAGATCAACGGGTTCGGGTAAAGGTGAGGGAATATATATAGTCGGCAGTAAAAAGGTCGCAACATACCTTGAGAGAAAGGGTGTGAGGAGGGTGAGAATTAGAATTATTAAATCATCTAATATATATCTTTTGTGATTTTAGGGATTCATAAAATCAAAATAAAAAATGGGTTATAATTTTTAATCAATTTGAAAATTAAATAAATAAGGAATTGGAAATAAAATAAGAGATAGTGTTTGAAAAACAAATAGAAAAATAATTGAAAAAGGCATTAGATTTCCAATGGTAGGTAAAAAATTGTAGGTAAAGCACAATGGTGAGTAAAAACACAATGTAAAGTAATTCCAACAGTGAGTAAAACTCAATAGTGGAAAAAAATCAGTGGTTGGTAAAACTCATTGGTGGATAAAATTCAATGGTCAATAAAACTCAACGGGGGTTAAAACTCATAGGTGAGTCCCATTAAATTAATATTAACCAATATTAATCATACCTAACTCATGTTATATGTAGTTAATTCTCTCATAATTCATAGTATTAATGAAAATATCAGTAATCTAATGTTAAGTACCAATGTATTCAAGAGTTATATCACCCTTTTAAAAATTATATCTCAAAATTATATCTCTTACATCAATATGTTTTGTTATAATGAAATAAATAGGTTTATTAGAAATTTTTATATAACTTTAATAGTCACAATTTATAGGGACATGTCATAATTTATATCCATAGTATCATAATTTCTATTTCATCCAAAAAATTTGAGCACCATAACTATTTGAGGCTATATATTCATCTTCAATAGTAGATAGAGCATCAAAATTGTGTTTCATACTACACCAAGAAACTAATGACTTTCCAAAAAGGTGACATGTTCTAGAGGTGATTTTTCTATCTAACTTACAACCACCAAAATAAATATATGAAAAACTAACTAATTAAAATTATTGTTCAATAGGGTAAAACAATCCTAAATTGGTTGTATATTTGAGGTATATAAATTTTTTTTACAGATACTAAGTGTGAATCTTTTAGATTTTCTAAAAAATTAGAACACATACACACACTAAACATTGTATCATGATGGGTAGTAGTTAGGTAGAGAAGGATTCCAATAATACTAGTATAACTGGTTTGATCCACTAATTTCCTAGCATCATCAAGATCCAATTTATATGTGGTGATAATAGATGTATCACTACTCTAATTATTCTCCAAATTGAAAAGTTTTAAAAAGTATTTATTATATTTAATTTGATTTAAAATAATTCCTCCTTTATTTTGAAAATTTTTAAAACCAATAAATATATTGTGTTCACCCATTAAACTTATTTCAAATTCATTTTTCAAATTTTTTGAAAATTTAGAACATAAAGAGTTTTTATAAGATCTAAAAATAGTATCATCTACATACATTTTAACAACTAAAATATCATTAGAAATTCTTTTTATAAAAAGGGTTTGGATCAACTATACCTTTTAAAAATCTTTTTGAAAAAATAAAAGAGTTTATCCTATCATACCAAACTCTTGGAGCTTGTTTCAAACCATAAAAATCATTTGATAATTGAAAATTTTGGTTTGGAAAGTGTTGATTTTGAAGACTATTGGGGTTTTTAAACAAAAAAATCCCCAACTCTATACCCATTTAAGAATTCACATTTGACATATATTTGATTTATTTTGAAATCTAGATGTTCTTCATATGAAATCATTATTATAATGGGTTCATGTTTAGATACAAGTGAAAAGGTCTCTTTATATTCTATATCCTATTCCTGACTATACCCTTGTGATGCTAGTCTAACCTTATTCCTTACTATTATGCCAGATTCATCAATCTTTTTTTCTAAACACCCATTTTGTGTCTATAGTAAAGGCGCCTTTTTAATCAATAATTTCCCAAAAAAAATTCATTTAAAATTAATTAACTTCTTATTACATATAAATTACCTAGAATTAATAATTTACTGCATTACTGATGTTCATAGGTTCCAGCTGTAACAAGAATGCTTAATGTTCAACCTAGTTTCTTAGAGAATCTCTAGTTTGTGTAACTCTATCTGTGTATCCAAATATAACATCTAAAGGTGGTATTTAAGAGTCTTAACAACTCTAGAAAAATAATGGTTTTTCACCTTGGGATTCCCAGAAGGTTCAGGTTCAAGTTCTATAAGTTCCTCATAATTGAATGATTTTTCTACATGATCTATAGTAGAATTAGATGGTTTTGAATTTAAGTTCAGTGTGGAAAAATAATATTTAAGTTTTTCTAAATGGTTCTATGTCTTATACGGATCTGTTTCATAAAATTTTACATGAACATACTATTCCATGGTCTTGGTGCTTTTACTAAAAAATATATATGATTTACTAGAAATAGAATATCCCAGGAAAATTCCTTCATCGCTTTGAGAGGAAAACTTTTCAAAATTATCCTTTGTGTAAAGAATAAATACTTTTCAATAAAAAAATATAATGTAATTAATATTATGATTTTTATTATTCCAATGTTCATAAGTGGTTTTATTTAAGATAAGTCTAATTAAAACTCAATTAGTTATATAGTTGGTTGAGTTCATATCCTCTTCCCAAAACTAGACAAGTATGTAATATTCATTAAGAATATTATATGATATCTCTTAAAGTGTTATATTTATTATTTCTATAACTCCATTCTACTGAGGGGTCCTAAGAGCAGAGAATTTATGTCTATATCCATTTTGTGAGAAAAAGGACTCACAATCTTGATTTTCAAACTCACCATCTTGGTCACTTCTTAGGGTCTGATTTCTAAGTCCACTTAGGTTTTCTAAAAATTTATCATACTTGGTAAAATAAGAAATAATGTCACTTTTAGAAGCTAAAATGGAATACCCAATTATACCTAGAAAATTCATCTACAAATACATAAACATAGAGCTTAAATTTTAAACTAGAAACACTGGATATTCATAATAGGTCCATCTGAACCAAATAAAGGGGTTGAGAAATTGAAATTTTTTTCTTTAATTTAAAATAAATATTTTGATGTTTTCCTTTTTGATAATATTTATAGACTCTATCACTTTGGAATTCTTGTTTGGTTAGATCTTCGAATAACCCTTTCCTAGTAATTTTTCTATGTGAGTGAATATTACAATGGTCTAGTCTCTTATACAAAATCCAAGATTATCTATGAATGGCACTCAAGAAATTAAAATTTTGTGAAATAAAGGAATAAAGATTAACAACGGAAGAATTATCTTTTATTAAAGTAGTAAATACTAAAACATTTTTATAATTAAATACATTACAAGTATTGTTTTCAAACATTACATGAAAAACATCATCATATAATTATGATATTATAAGAAATTTATATATCAAACCATCAAAAAACAGTTCTTTAGAAATAGAAATATAATTTGTGTTACCAATTTATCAAAGGCCAACGATCTTTCCTTTAAAATTATCACCAATGGTGTCAGGAAAACCATAAACCTTTATAAGGCACTTGAATATTGAATAATATCCTATAATATTCTTGTAAAATTCATTGTCTATATACCATATATTCATAATGAATCTCTTTAAGAGGATTTCCTCCAAAAAAATATTATAAAAGAAATGATTTCGGTACCCATATTTTCGTAGGACTAAATATGTCAGTAATTATGGCCTTAATAACCCACATATTCTTAATGGGTTTCCAATAAATCGATTGTAAACTTTATAAAATAAACACTTTGTTAGGTCCATTTGAAAAATAACTATTAGTAGACTTTCCAAAATTTGACGTAGAAACAAATTTTATGTTAACTACTCTTCAATGTCTAGATTGATAACCTAAACCTATCACATATTTAGGAACAATTTATTTTCCTATAATTTGAGTAATTCATTTTCTTCCATTTTTGAATCTTTCTATATTTTTATTAAGTTTTTCATTTGAAAGTTTTTTTTTCATTATTTTCCTTTAGTAATTTAACATTTTTTTTTCTCTATACTATAATCAGATTTAACATTTACAGAAAAATCATACTATTTCTTCAGAATTTTATATTTTTATTTTATTTTTTTAAAATTATCCTTAATCATGTTATAGTATTAAAATATTTATTCTTTATACATGCCATCATAATTTTCTTAATGCTTAGAATTATGTATAGATGATACATTATATACCTCAAAAACATTTTTATTGAAGCATTTATGAGCTCTGCAAGGTTTCTCTTCATGAGTCGAGTTAGGTTCAATAGATCTATTCTCAAAGGAACTCTATGTGGATTTCATATATTTCTTAAATTTTCTCTCCTTATACTCTTTTTTTATTATATTTCAACTTAGGATATTCTACCTTAATAGTTCCTTTTCTCTTACATTAATAACAGGTAATTTTATTTGAGTTTTTATCTCTTTTCTAATATTTTTTCCAAGTTCCTATGTTATCATACTTTCTTTTGTAACATATATTTCTAAACAATTTAAAATATTAGGTACAACTGTGAAAGTGGCACACACGCAAGGAATAAAATTATATTAAATCGCAAGCCCGGGGACTTGACCCCGCGACCTTCCCCTCACCCCCAAACCCATACCACCCCACCACCAATGGTGGGGATAGATTTCTAACCAATTTATTTTTATTGTATAACTTCTTAAATATTTGGAAAAAATGGGTCATTTCTTCATCACTATATGGTGGTGATTCTTCATTATTTAAACATTCATCTTGTACCATTTCTTTCTCTTTCTATTTGGATGCAGTAGTATTTAAGGCTATACATTTTCTATTAGGTTCATCATACTCTTAACAATTGTCTTTAATCTCTTTTTCATAAATCATCAAATTCCCAATAAAATATTTTACTGGTAGTTTATTTATGTCACAATATTACCTAATTAACATAGATTACCCTCTCCATGTATCTTGAATTAATTTGAGTAGTCTCTTTATTTGGTCATTATCTGACACTAGATTTCCCAAGGGTCTCATTACATTGACTATCTCAATTACACTAAGATACATATTAGAAATTATGTCATCATTTTTTATCTTATAAGTTTTATATTTAATTTTATATGAATTCAATATCATTTCCTTAATTTTTTTTGTTCCTTCATGTAAAATATCTTGAGTATCCCAAATTTCATAAGATATTTTACAAGGAGATTTTATATTAAACTCTTAATATCCTAAATAACAATAAAGGGAATTCATCACATTGAAATTATTGGTATAATCATGTTTGTTTGAATCATACCAAGTATTTCTAACTGTCTTAGGTAACTCATGTTTATCATATACAACAAACCACATTTCAAAACCCATGATTTCTATAAGCATTTTCATCTTAATTTTATGATGAGAATAATTATTTCCATTAAAAAATAGAGGTATGTCAGTAGAATAACCTTCTTGTCTTTTATCCATTTAAAGAACTAAATTTAGAAATAATAGAAATTTAAGATCTTTAAAAAAACTAAAATCATAGTTGAAAATATTTTGAAAATTCACATTTACAAAATGTTGTTGGAGTGAGTATCTCATGATGGGGGTGAATTGAGTACCCAATAAAAATTTCTGTCAAAAAAAGTTTTAAATAAAATCCTATAATTATTTAAAACATCTAAGTTAATTTAAATAAAATATTGATATAAGTTTTAATATTTTAAAATCTTTCTCAAATATTGACTAATAATTAGTTAAAATCATATTCAATGTTACTTTATGTTTTGAAATCAATTTACCTGATCAAAAACTTATATAAAAATTGATAAAAAATAACATTAAAAGTATAGGTTTTGTTTAAAATTTTAAAAAAATTTAGTTTCAAATCATAGAAATAAAACAGAAAAAAACACACAGCAAAATAAAATACAAGTGGTTTAACTCTCGAAGATCTCTGTACATCTTATTACATCCAAGATGAACTGAAAACGGAGAACAATAAGCTTCACATAACAACTCATTCATCAATTGTAAATCACAAGTCACATATAATCTCTTTCGAAACCTCAAAACACAATCCTTATCAATGTTAAATTCAGGCAACATACCCTTATGAACCAATTCTACATTTTTCTGCAACTCACCGTCTTCTTTCTGTTCTTACTTAATTTTGTCTGATAGAGATGATTTCACTGACACCTCATACAGAACAGAAGAATTTCCTACACCAAAAACTTTTATGCCAAATTTTATCAAATCAAAAACCAAAGGATCTCTTTCCAAACGTAACATGGTTAATGAAGCATTAGTTTTTCGACTCAAAGCATCATCCACTTTATTTGCTTTTCCCGGATGGTAATGGATCTTGCAATCATAATCCTTGATTAATTCCAACCATCTCCTCTGTCTCATGTTCAATTATTTTTTAGTTAATATATACTTCAGTCTTTTGTGATCAGTACATATTTCACACTTCACTCCATACAAATTATGCCTCCAAATTTTTAAATAAAAAACAACACCAGCTAATTCCAAATCATGCGTATGGTAATTTAAATCATGTGGTTTCAACTGAAATGAAGCATAATCAATTACCTGATTATTCATTATAAGGACACATCCATGTCATTTCAATAGATCATCACTATATATAACAAGATCACCATTTCTAGAAGGTAGTGCCAATGCTGGAACATTCACCAATCTTCTTTTCAATTCCTGAAAACAATCATCACATTCTTTTTTCTAGTTAAACATAACACCTTTTTGAGTTAACTTTGTCATTGGAAATGATAACCATGAAAATATTTCCGCAACCCTCCTATAATAACCTTCCATACCAAGAAAACTACGGATATTGGTTATATTTGTGGTTCTTGTCCATTCTTCAACAACTTTTTTTAGTAGGATCAATAGTTATGCCATTTTTTGAAATAATGTGACCAAGGAAAGAAATTTTTTGTAACCAAAACTCATACTTGATGAATTTCCCATAAGGATTATTTTCTTTTAAGGTTTTCAAGACAACCCTTAAATGAATTTCATGTTCCTCATTACTTTTTCAATAATCCAAAATATCATCGACGAACACAACCACAAACATATCCAAGAAATCACAGAAATTATATTCATAAGATCCATGAATACAACATGTGTATTGGTTAACCCAAAAGGCATAACTACAAATTCATAATGGCCATATCTAGTACGAAACACGGTCTGTAGAACGTCTTCTTCCTTTACTTTCAACTGATGGTACCCCGACATCAACTCAATCTTCAAAAAATACTGAGCTCTCTGATGTTGACCAAACAAATATTCTATATGAGAAAAAGGATATGTGTTCTTAACAGTAATGTTATTCAATGTTCTATAATCAATACAAAGTCTCATTGAACCATCTTTCTTTTTAACACTCAATACAGGAGAACCCCATGGTGATGTGCTAGGTCAAATGAAACTTTAATCTAATAACTCCTGTAATTGCTTCTTTAACTCTAATATAACCATTTGAGCTATTAGATAAGGGGGTTTTGAAATTAGTCTAGCATCAAGAACTAATTCAACAGTAAATTCAACTTTCTGATCAGGTATTACAACAACCAACACATCAGAAAAAACATCAAGGTACTCATTTACCACTGGCACATCATTAATCTGAACGGTCCCTTTTTTTAACAATATGTGCAAGGTAACATTCATTTCCATCTTTTACCTGTTTTTTAACTTATTGATATGTTATCAAAAACAAGGGTTCATTATTATACACAAATTGAAAATATTTTTGAAAATAAACCTCTTTATATCTATATTCAATCTTAGCATGATTAAGAAAAATACAATCCATGCCCAAAATAACATCAAACTCTACTATAGGAAAAACAATATGGTTTTCAGGTATATTCCTTCAACACACAAGGACATGAATGTTATTATGTTTTCTTTTTTTCTCTACATTTCCTCAAGGTGTTTTTACTGGATGTTCTATATTCATACCTTGAGATGGAATTACAAATTCAGTAGAAAACATCTCAGAAATGAATGAGTATGTAGACCCTGAATCAAACAACACATTGTCATAATCTGAACAAACAAATAGTGTACTTGATAGTACTTCATTCAATGGCCCAACATCTTCTGACGTAGTTTCAAAGGATTTCAGTACCCCTTTTTGCTTGTAGTCTGGCTGCTTTCCCTTAGTTGAGTTCTTCTCTGGACACTCATTTTTATAATGACCCATTTCATTACACTTAAAACATCTTACAGATGGTTTTTCATGGGCTGCTTGATCATCTTTCTTACTATTACAAGCAATATGACCAGAGCTACCACAACGGAAGCACTTTCCAGACATTGATAAACATTCTCCTAGATGCTTTTTACCACACTTCTCACAAGTTGGATATTTAATTTTCTTACCTCCAGAATTCTTTGATGAATTCTTCACCTTTTCCTGCCAACTGGATCTCTTATTCTGTTTTTTTTTTCAAAGAACACTTGATCATCGGAGAACTCCATTTCCACCTTCTCCGCACATCAATTTTTTTTGATAACTTTTGAACTCACGAGAGGCTAACGATATTTGGTATCATGGATTCAGTCCTGATTAAAATCAATTTATCATACTATCAAGTTCTTGGATGAAATTCAGTGCATACCTTGCCAGTCGAGTGAATTTTTCTTTATAAGCAGCCACAGAGCCATCCTCCTGCTTTAATACTAGGAATATTTTTCCCATTCTAAGACAAACCACCTTCGGAAAATATTTCTCAGGAAACATACCTTTGAATTCATCCCAATCAAGTGAATCAATTTCCTCACAATCCCTAATATTTTTCACCATCGACCACCACTGATCAGCTTCACCTTCAAAACAACAAACAGCGAGACTAACCTTTTGATGTTCTGGACAACCCATGAAATCGAAAATATTTTACAGTTCTTTAATCCACCCTTCTGCTAGCACCGGGTCAGATGATCCTCTGAATGATGGGGGATGTTTCCTTATGAAATTCTCCACTATTAACATGTTTCTCAGCTGTTGATCTGGCTGATCTCAGGCTTGGATACCACCACCATTTATATCCTGAGTCAAATGTTCCATCACTGCTACAAACTATTTAGTTCCATTTTCAACCATCTCAGGTTGCTGATTTAGAATGTTGTCTTTATCCTGATGTCATCCTAGCATAGCTGCCCTATTTCCACTGTGAAAAATCATTCTGAACACAGACATATCTTAGGTGATGCAACATGCTAATCTTTAAATGCTATATGATTTCAATATTGACAGAAATTACTTTATGGATATTAATTTAACAATACCCTAAATCCTAATGTTTTTTAAACAGACCTCTGATACCAACTAGAAGGACTTGAAATTAAACATTACATAATGTTTAATTAAATAATAATTCACATTGAGGATCTTTTCAGGTTTAGAGTTTTATAGAATTATGACATACCTATTACATCTCAAAAGATTACACAGTTTCCATTTTTTTTAAAAAATAGTAACTCTTGAAAAAAAGAGTCATGTCTAGTTCCATGTTTAAGATAGCATGTCTTTTCCTTGATCCCAGCCTTGACCCTATTCCACATTATGTCCTGTGAAAAACATTTCATAAACATGGGATGAGCATAAAAATCTCAGTAAGGTATACACAAAGAAGGAAAACAGTTAGTTTTTCAAAACAACAAGTAAACCATTAAAACTTTAACATAAGTAATAATTTTCACCATTATGAAGTAGTAAATAACTTTCACTGAATTAAATATCATTAATTACCCTTTTGTAACCAAAATATTACCATAAAACCCATATAAATAACACATAACATATAAATGTAACTTGGGACATAAACATACTTAAATGGAATAACCATACGATCAACTTCCACTCATATAACTAAAGGGAATATCCATATGGACGACTTCCATACCCAATGCATTGGAGGTTATAATGTAACCACCTGTCCTGGTATTCACAGCCCCACCCATCATTTGGTTTATCACGTAACCACCCATCAGATGTACAAGTACCATTATAAAATCATAAGACATAAAACAAAAATAATGGAAGGAAGACATTTCCACCTTTCAATCACAATATATCACGTAAATATATTGACATAAAAAATCCATTTTCAAAACCATTTTCAATACCAAAAATACTTAAAAGAGTATATGGTATTTATTTTTTAAAAAAACATTACTGCTTGTAGAGGAATCCAAAGATCAAATAATACTCGTGGCAGTGGAAAAGGTCATTGTCACTAGTTACGTTAAAAGAAAAAATCATTTTTGTCATTTAGTAAAACACTTTATTGAAATATATTCCCTTTGAAATGTCAAGGGTTTTTATACAGCGTATAAAAGAAAGTCGTGTATTAAAAAAAATATGCCTCAATGAAAGGAGAATGAGACGAAGTCCCTTACCTCATGTTCGACTTGACCCGTTCGTTCTTTAATATCCTGATTAATAAACTAAAGTTAATTTCTACTTTATTAGGAACCTGTTTCATGTTTATTATTCCTTTTATATCACTTATTACCATGTTATAAACATTACGTAACAATTTAAGTTAATAACGTTCGTTTTGTCGATATTTGGTACTTCAGTAAAAAATGGACTTCTTATAACTACATGTTGTTCATGTGGTCAATGTTTCATTATATATAGAATTATATTCATGATTTATATATCATATTTATCATATATATCCATAATATACATGTATTTATAATAGTACATGGATGTATGAAATGAAATGCAACGTTCATGGAGACAGTAAGTCGTACGTACGCATGAACGCTACTTTCATTTCTATTTCTTATTTTAATGGAATTTAAACATAATGATACATAGTTAAATTATAATAACAATATAATATCAAATATAATATCGTTAACTTTATCATTTATACATCCCACATAAGGCATTAATGGGTCATATAACTTTGAGGCTGCGGTAGTCCGCACTTCCACAAATGAGATTATCATATTTACCCACTATGGAAACCATAAAGGCATGATATAAATGGAAATTAAATAAGTATAAAGAAAACATAAACAAAATACATATCATATATAAATATAGTGCCATCATTATGTCCACCATGAGAGGCAGTAGGATAAAATTGAACAATCATCGTTTCGTGAGGCGTTACTTTTTCATCCACAAAAACATTATGTTATTCATCCATTAGATGGAGGTGTGTGTATGTGTAGTTAGAATCATTATTATAAAAACATCATAGTATATTTAGGATACTTTTTTTTACAAAAGAAAGTAATAAAATGCGTTTAGGGGTTGAAGAAGTAAAATAAAAGAAAACAATTTAAGATAAACAATTACCTTTAATTTGTGTAACTCCCTTTGGTTTGAACCAAAGGACATTTTGATGTGCCTTATGCCTAAGTTAAGGCTTATAGGGTGAGGAGAGGGATGTATGGAGATTAATTGGGTAGAGTTTGGGTGAGCCAAATGGCTTGAGAGGTGTGAGGAATTGTATTGAAATGGTCTTCTTTTATAAGAGAGAGGAGGGGATTTTTAGGAAAGTGTGAAACTATTATTTTATTATATAATTATATTCGGTTTATAATGGTCCAAAAATCTATAAATATGAAGATAATATGACTCATGGTAGAAAAAAAATCATCCAATAATAATTGGACATGTTTTGGATAATATTTTAATCATTATAATATTATGTTTTTTAATCATTTATTTATGATGTAAACATTGCTTCATTATTGTGTCATAAATAATTTAATTTATTCGATGCCTAAAAATTATAAAACAAATACCATCATGTAGGAAATATTTTTATCTTTTCAATGAATATTTATAGTAGAAATTAGGACATATATAACACTATATAAAAATTAATTACTAAATGATTTTTTTTATTGTCAATTTTGTATTTACTTTAAATTAATTAATCCAAATTGTCATTATCACTCCCATGTGGCTCAAAGGGGTCCCACAATAGACCCAAAGATGACCATGGTCGTAAATGAATAAACCAATAGGATTAGGACACGTTTAAGGGTAATTTAATATTATTATATAATTATTTTTTTACCCTTATTTACCTGATTTACCGTTTAACCACGGTAAATAAAATATTTACTGAAGTAAATATTTAAATTGTCTAAAAATAAAAGTTAACTATTTACACAATTTGGACCTTATAATTCCAAATATTAAATCCATTTTTCCAAATTCAAAACATCGAAGTGGAAGAAATTAATTTGAAATTAATTCCCACTGTCAAAATAAAAAGTGTGTTTTTAAGAATTAATAATTATCCAAAGATGGACTGTTGATTAAGTAAAATTTCAAAGTGAAATTGCTTCTAATGACCAACATTGGATTAAATGGTAAAAATATATTCTTATAAAACTTTAAATCAATTAAAAAGATAATATAACCATATAAATAAATTAGATTAAAGGGAACTTTTTAATTAAAATACAATATTTTTCACTATTCATTAAAAAAATGAACTTTATCGAAAAAATTCTAAAAATTTACATTAAGTAAATTTTGATGTCCCCATTCTAAAGATGGATTTTATTTGGTCATATATAATGTATTTAAGTAACCAAAACTATATTTAAAGAGGGTTCTCCACTAACAGGCGATAAATCAGCCTTTTATTATAAATTATTCTTAAAATTAGTTTCATTCACATTTTAAGCCACTAAATTTTATTGGATAAATGTATATACATTTAACAAACATGTATAATCATATTTTAGTCAGTTTTTTTCATTCCTGCCAATACAACAGCTAGGAGTTAACTACCATTTAATATAAAAATATTATATTAACAGTGTGCAGTGTAAGATTTCAAAGAAACCCGTTGTTGCGTATTGGGTACGCTATAAAACATAGAAACCCCTTTAAAGTAAAATTAATATTTAATTTGTAAAAATTAATATATATGAAATATTTCTTATTCTTCATTTACCAGGGATGTTACACAAGACTTCCATCTATGTTGTGATTGTCCTGAAATATATCAAGTCTGGTCCAACACTGCCTACTCCCAAATCCAACTCTCAAGTTATCAAAAACATTGCAAACTTAGGTGAAATAAAAGACACCTATCTATGATAGTAATCAATGTGAGCTCGAAATTTTGTCAAACAATCCATGTTGAGAATCAAATCGAAACTCATCATCTCCATAATCATGAATTCCCACATATGTCCATAACCAGTGATGACTAGTGCACACTCTAGGCATCGGTGAATATGGTCCACTCTTGTACCCAGTGGTGTATCAAGGGACACTATCTCAGATTATAACTTCATTTGTAAGTTAGGTCCATCAACTACATGTACATATATGATATAATGGGAAACACCAGTATCAAATAATGTAGTAGATAAAGGAGAGGTTATTAGTATTGTACCTCGAACAGTGGATGGTCCCTTTCCAACATTTTCTAGAGTATAGTCCACAACGTACATGTAACTTGACTTAGCTCCTCTTCCCAATTCTTGGGGGGGGGGCATGACTAGTCTGAGTCCACTATTAAGAACCTTGGTCGTATCCTTGTGTTTGACCCTTGCCTCTATGAGAGTTGGGATAATAAATCTGGGAGAAAAACTGTTGAGGGATCCCCTTCTTCCCTCACTATAGGAATGTGTTCTGAGGTTCAATATAGAACCTATGAAATTGTTCATCCTTTACATAGTTAAAACACTTCTAAACACCTTCCAAGGGGGTGATGAAGCTACACATTTCTCCAATTGCATATTGATACTCTATTTCACAATTATAGTCTTCCTCTTCTTATTTATTGAAGGAACTACCATATTAGTGAGAGGGAACATAGTCACTAGCATTCTATGGGATGGGAGTAAGCCTGATACCATATCCTCCTCCAATAAATTTTCAATTTTTAAGGACTTGTGAAAGACTTTTTTATACATCATCAGGTCAAATACCCTAACTGGATGTCTGATCTTTGTTTGAAGTCCTATCTAAAACATTTAATCCTTATTCACCTCATTGTCAAATAACAATGAAGAAAAATAAATCAAATCTGTAAATCGAGCAGAATATGCAGAGACAGTCATAGAACCCTGTCGTAATTCCATGTACATCTGGGCACAATCCAACTTCATCTTGACTGGAAAATATTTCTTGAGAAATATATTTTTGAAGGTCACCCAAGTAAGACCCTCTCATCTCCCAGATTGGTTCATAGCTGCCCACCATCTCCTAGTGGGTCTCTAAAACAAGAGGTCCTCCCAAATAACATGCCCTTGTTTAGGAGTCTGGACTAGTTCAACGATTCTATCAATAAAATATACCCAATCTTATGCATATTACGTCCCAACAGTTCCCTAAAATGTTTAAGGGCGCTAAATCTAGAAATCATGAGTATGGTCAGTTGTGCTCCTCTATATAGGTCCACTCTAGATACGAACTATCCAAAAAAATCCCATTTTAATGGGATCTACCGCCTAAATTTCCAATGTCTATATAGAAGCATGTTGGGGTATATACCCTAGTACCACTAGTGGACCCATGTAAGCATCATGGGCTTCCACAACTAATAGTACCATCAAACGTCTCTAAGGTGGAATCTTCTACAATAGAATAAACATGATGAACATAAACTGATCCTAACCGGTTTATGGGATTACACAATTTTTTTCTAAGACTCCACTATCACCCTAAGGTATAACACTCCTAGAACTAACCCTTTTCATCATCCCTGCACGTTATTCACAGTTATCCCATAAATATACTAACACAACATCATGCTTAGTTAAAATAATTAAATCCCATAATGATATATCACATAACAAAAACTATCCCAAGCAAATAGAAAAAGACATGGCATTTAATTAATGAACTAATATGTATCACAAAAATCGGTATATCTATGTTATGTAAATCTATGTGCCTAATCATGATGTCTGAACATATAAAGAATATCATAAATCACATATAACATCATGTGCATTTCCCAAATTAAATTTAATCAAAGGTAAAAACAAAATAAAATTTCTCATTTATGGAAACTCGGAGGTCCACTACGCAATACTGGCCAAGAACTAACATAGTTCTCCTGCCCGAGCCCCAATATCCTATCTCATGTATAACATGTCCCAACCCAAGAATGATAAGAACAAGTTGGTTAGTAACCTGACCTATGATACCATTTTGTAACATCCCAACCCAAGCCATAGGGTTCCTGATGGAATTCCACATGTCGTCATGTGCAACTACCCATATGCAAAAGGTTGTTGGCTAGTATCTAGGGTCTCCAGTGGAACCATGTGGAGACTATACCCTCAGTATCATGTCATAGGATCAATAATCATCAAAAAACAACATAATAAATAATCAAATTAAACATTCAAAAAAGTAAATATGATATACATATCATACAATTAGAATGATCCCAAAGTGGAAAGAAAAAATAATGTAATAAGTAGTAGAAAAATAAAAGATAAAATATAGTCCCCTAGAGTTCATGTCGGTCTGCTACTATCTTTTCACTCTACTGATCAATCATCCATCACATTCCCATTGGCCTTCACTGAATCCCTCATGAAATCTACAAGCACATAAAAATTCCCAAGTAGTGAGTGAGTACAAGACTCAGTAGGACACCACCAATGCATCCTTAACCAGATGTGCTCATGTATACATGTGTATATCATAATAAAATAAATGCATAACACAGTAATACATAGTCCAAAACTGAGTGGTGGTGCTCTAACCAAGCAGCCAAAAACCCCTTGTTGTACCTGATTCAGCTCCATACTGAAAATATATTGTATATCGATAAGTGTCCAAAAATATCCACAAGGTTGTTGGTGAGTCACTCATAATCCACAAGGTGTTGAGTGAAAACAACCTACTTGAAATACATAAGGCATCATATAATACTCAAAATCCACAAGACACCGAGTATTTATATCCTACCCAGAATCCACAAGGCATTAGGAAATAGTTGAAATATACAAGGAATTATTTGTGGGTCATATAATTGGAATCTACAAGGAATCAAGTTGTATCCAAGTTTCAAGGTTATCATGATGCACTCTTATCTACTCCGCACATAATATGCACACCCCGCAAGGAGTAACCTTACCACTATGGACACCTATCATGTATACCCATACCAATTCTATAAAGAAAAACATGACAAGTCATAGCATGATAACAACCATAGATCACGTCCTGAGAAATATAGAATCATCATATACATCAACATGTGAATAAAACATCATCATGGAATCAGGATATCATATCAATATCATGGGATACACACAGAGAAACATGCATTCACAAGTCAAGCATGATATTAAATAAGTTTACACATAAATAAAGTATGGAAACATGTGTAAAAAGATCCCCAAAAGATAAGGAACCTCCTAAATCAAATGTTGTCAATGAAAAAATAAATGGTAATAAACTAGTCAAGATCCCTCTTCATGATATTTTTGTAGAAAACTTTAACAGTCGAAATCTTGAGGTTCTTCATGGATTCCTATAACCAAAGACTACTATTTTATTTCCAAAATAAATAATATATCACATGTGATAAAGCTTTCTCTCTCCAATATAATTTTAGAATTAACATTTATGACATAGAATATGTTCACTAAATTATTATTTGATAATTTATTTATTATCTTTAGAAAATTTTAAATAAATAATCCCTCAATTGTCAATGCGATTAAATGTTGATAATTTTTATTCCGTAAATTGTCCTTAGGTAATTTATTAATTATCATTTCATAATTTTAAAAAAATTATCCCTCAATTATACATGTTATTATCCATTGACATTTTTTGTATTCAATAAATTATCGCTTGATAATTTAATAATTATCATTTTATAATTTTAAATAAATTATCCCTTTATTATCGATGTGATTAACCACTGATAATTATTTTTATTCCCTAAATTATCATTTGATAATTTACTAGATATCATTTTATAATTCTATATAAATTATCCCTAATAATTATCTTATATAATTATTTATTTATATATCAACAATTTCTGTAATCATCCATTAATAATTTATTTAAAAGATACATCTAAAATGAAAAAAATTGGATTTAGGAATACCATGCTGCCTTCAGGACAAAAATATGATTGAGGTTCTACCTATCGAGATGAATCCAATGATAATAAATATGTTTAATTTAGATAAATATCACAAAAGATATTGAATTTAGAAGTTTTAAATAAGGAAAAAAAATAAAAATTAAAGCACAAAACATTAAACTACTCATGCACTCCATGCGGGGAGGAGTATCCACGGTCGTCCAGATCTGGAGGAGGATGTGAAATCGGTTCAATGGGGGTGTGCGAGGAGGATATGGGGTTATTTAAAACGAGTGAAGACAATATACACCATGTGATAAATCCTTCATGTATTTAGATAAGAAGAACAAAATGTATATCTCATCCCAATATTTTCAAAACCCCCAAAATGATTCAACATTTCAACATAGAATTTAACAGAGTGATTAGTTTCTTCTATTTTAGGTGTTGTAATTTTAAACGAAGTAAAATAGTTGATTTCCCGTTATTTTAAGAAAATGTGGGCATGACCATGGAGGTGTCAATGATTTTTGAGAAGAAGGTGAATGGTACATCCAAATATTTAGATAAAAAACGAATTAAATTAAAATATTGAAGCCAATTGTTTAATATAATTATTAAATAACTTAAAATTTATGAGAAACTACACAAAATGTTCATTGATCATGAAATTTTTGCTCCACCTAGGGTAAAATCCTCTTTAAGAACCTAATAGTGGTCTCAGATTTTTCATAAGATTCACAGTTTGAGAGATATTAATTATTTATTATTAAAAAATAAAAATAATTAATTAATTAATTATAAAAGGTATTTTTTCACAAGCAAGTCATCCAAACATCTGTTACTTGAAAATGTTATACCCTATCTAATGAAAATAACACCTCCCAGACCTAACGGTGGTATCTTATTTTTCCTACGATACACCATTTGGGAGATATTAAATTATTTTAAAAAAAAATATAATAAATAATTTTAAATAATTTTTTTTCGATAGAAAGACATCAAAACAACTAACAATTACAAATGTTATACCTCACCCAGGGTAAACACCACATCCCAGACCTAACAGTGGTGTCATATCATTCATATGATGCACCATTATGGAGTTATTTAATTATTTTTTAACAAATCATTCTTGATTAATTTAACATATTTAATAACTTTATTTTGTCTTCATTGAGCCATTATGGGCCTTAGAATCTGGCACCAACATAGCATTAAACTCTGAAAATATTCAATTGAATACACTAAATAGTTAATTGATATTTGACCCTTACTTAAGACATTTAACACATTTATTAAGTTATTTTCACTAATAAATCATTTTTTTACTTAAGACACTTATAATTTATCAATAGGGGTTGTAATTTATTTGTAAATTAGGATATTACATGGTTATTGTGGATGATCAGTCTAGACCATCTATTGTGTGAAGTAAAATTATTTATAATTATACTCTTTTGTAGGATTTTTTGATAAGGTTTCATCCCATTACATTATATCTTCACATGCCAATAATTTTTTGTGTTTAAATGATGATATGATACCTTTTGTGTTAAAACATAAAACCCCTCTTGGACAAAGAGAATGTCAATCCTTAATGTGTAGATAATGTTCTATGAATATTGATGGAGCTATGTTGATATGGGATTCCACTATTCTTGATATGGATTCATATGATATAGTCTAATTAATGGATTGGTTGACAACATTCAAGGCTCACATATACTTTTCTGTGAGAAAGGTTAGTTTTACAACTGAAGATAACATCAAGAATCTCTTTCAAGGATACCAAAATGTAAAGGTAATTGAAATAGGGTAATTTTCACTAGATGTTGGAATTATCTCATATCAATTTGTATATTTTACTATATAATCAATGGAATATATTGAGAAGTATTGATTTCTAGTAGCGGGGGATCAATTTTCAGAGGTTTTTCCTAATAATTTCTCACGGTTTCCACATGCATGGGAAGTGGAGTTTACAATTGATTTCTTTTCAGGGACAAGACCTATTTCACTTTTGTATTATCAGATGGTACCAATATAAATAAGGTAACTATAATCATGGTTGAAAGATCTGGATGGAAAAGGTTTCATTCGTCTTAGCACATCTCTGTGGGCAGTACCACTCTTGATTGTCAAAAAGGTGAATTGAACCCTAAGGCTATGTGTGGATTATCGTATGATTCACCAAGTTAATATAAAGAATAATTATCCACTTCTACACATTGGTAATTAGTTAGATCAATTGAGTGGATCTTAGTGGTTCTGTAACATTAAATTTCACATAGGATATCACCAATTGTGGGTTCAAAAGGAGGATATTCCAAATATATATTTTAAGAGTAGATATTAACATTATGAGTATGTGGTAATTCCTTTTGGTCTTATGAATGAAACATCATTATTTATGGAATTGATGAATCAAATATTTCAGAGATATCTGGATTATTTTGTGGTGGTGTTCGTGGGTGAAATATTGGATATTCAATGAAAAGGGTTGAACATGGGTATCATTTGGTGATAGTGTTGGGAATATTAATGGTTCTTTGATTGTATTACAATATATAAAAGTGTGATTTTTGGATACAAGAGGTATCTTTCTTTGTTCATGTAATATTTTAAACAGGTTTTTCTGTGAATCTCGAGAAAATAGAAGGTGTTATCTCTTGGAAACCATCAAAGAATGTCTTTGATATACAGAGTTTCCTTGGTCGAATTAGTCATAACCAATGATTTGATCATGATTTTTCTCAATGTGATTCTACAATGATAGATTTGAAAAATAATAATTTTCAATTTCAATGGAATGAATAATTTCATTATTATTTTTAAGATCTTAATGTTTTCCTTACATTAGAACTGATCATTATTTTTCTACAATCAAGACAAGGGTATGTGGTGTTATGTGATGCTTTAGGATCCGGGTTGGGATGTGTTCTTATGTAAGGGGATCATGTTGTTAATTATGGCTCAAGGTAATTAAGGTTACATAAGAATAAATTCCTAACACGCGATTTTCAGTTAGATTCCATACTCCAGGATTTCAAGACATGGAATTGTTACCTCTTTAGTGAGAAATTCATGGTGGTTATGGATCATAAGAGCTTGAAACACATTTTCTCACAAAGGGATTTGAATATGAGACAAATAAGATGAATTTAGTATCTATAGATGTTTGAAATTGACTTAATATATACACGAATTAAAAGAAATATATTGGAATATGAATTAAGTAGAAATTCATATGCTCATATGGAAAAAAGAAGATTTAGATGAGTGGAAGTTGATGTCAGTCCTAGCCGACATGCACTTGGAATTTGAATATTGAGGTGTTGTTGCAGTTTTCTTTCTAGTTT
Organism: Viscum album; assembly: GCA_963277665.1. Taxonomy (NCBI): domain Eukaryota; kingdom Viridiplantae; phylum Streptophyta; class Magnoliopsida; order Santalales; family Viscaceae; genus Viscum; species Viscum album. Next base: position 333,265,450 of record OY728161.1, read on the forward strand.
CATTTGTTCCTAATTTGGTTGATATGGTTAAATATGAACACAAATATTATGTAAATTTTTTGGTTATGATGCCAGAACTCAATTTTGGGGTTACCATTGAGGGTTGGAGGCTAGACATGAGTTTAGTGTTATGGATCAAAAATTGAATGGTCATACCTATAGCTTGTTAAGAAAAATTTATTCATGCTTACCACCATTTGATATGGAAAATCCATCCTAGAATAATGAATATGTATAATGCATTGAAATCATATTTTTAGTGGGTCGGTATAAAAAGGAAGGTAGCTGATTTTTTTGAGATACATAACTTTTCAGCAAGTTAAGGTCGAGAATCAGTGACCAACAGATATGTTACAGTCTTTACCTTTATCAGATTGGAAATGGGAAAAGATAGCTATAGATTTTGTAATATGTTTCCCAATAATTGATTAGAAACATGATTCCATATAGGTGATAGTGGATCATCACACAAAGTCGACTCATTTCATCCCTATTTGTGAATCTCATTTGATGGATGCATTTTCAAAAATCTATATCTGATAAGTGGTAAAGTGGCATAGAATAACAGTTTAAATGGTTTCAGAAAGATATCCGATGTTTACACCTCATTTTTTAAAATCCTTACAAAAATACCATGGGACACAGTTACCTATGAGTATGGCATATCATCCTCAGATGGATGGGAAATTTGAAAGGAAGATACAAATTTTGGAAGACATGTTTTGGGGTTGTGTAATGGATTTTGGTAGATCACTGGAAGAGAATGTACCATTGGTGTATTTCACATATAACAAATGTTATCAGGCCTCAATACATGTGGATATTGTTGAATTGTTGTCTGGCCACCCTTGTCGTTCTTTACTTTTTTGGGTGGAAATAAGTGATACTTCACTTGTTGGGCTGAGCCTTGTCCAGAAAACAAAGGAGAAGATTCAGTTGAATGGGAAATGGATGGAGAGGGATCATGGTCATCAGAAATAATATTTGGATCATCATCTACATCCATTTTCATTTGAGGTGAGTGATCACGTGTTTTTTAGGATCTTTCCATGGCTTGGATATCGACGTTTTGGGAAGCAGGGAATGTTATCTCCTAGATAAAATGGACATTTTGAGACAGTTTAATGGGTTGGTGAGGTGGAATATTATTTTTCATTTCCACTATAGTTTAGTGATGTGAATAATGTGTTTCATGTGTCTCAGTTGAAAAAGTATCATCCTGATTATAACTATGTAATTCGATGGGATCATGTTGAACTATAGTTGGATTCGTTGTTGGTATATATCCCCCCTGTAGATTGTGAATAGTCAAGATAAAATCATACATGGAAAAAGAATTGATCTAGTGTGGGTTATCTGGAAACATGGTCAAATTAAAGAGAGGACTTGGGAATATAAGAAACAAATGATCGAGCAATTGAACAAACTCTTCTGGGACACCTATGATTTTATACATTCTAGGTACGGAAAGACCAATGGTGAGGATGATGTATCACACCTAGTTTCATGTATGTGACCCTTATTTTATGTTTTTAAGTATGTTATGTATACAGGTAATGTTTTGGAGTATTTTGAATAATTTTGTAATTTTCTGGGATTATTAAAATGTTCATGGTTGGTTCACGGTTACTGAAAACTATGAAAATCCTATAGGAAACTATGCACAATGAGACATGGGCTAAGGGGAAGGTGCATGGTCAGGCTCACGGTTTGTCTGAACCATTTGGCTTCCTAGGAGAAACCATGTTTAGGAACCCTATTCTTATTCTTATGGTACAATTTACTTCTTTTCCTTTTTCCTTAAGTGTTTTAGAGTAAATAATAAAAAAGGGGAAAAATCCCAAAATTTGTGGGTACACGCCGGGTACTTTGGCCATGTAGGATGAGTATATATGGCATGTAGGCCTTTCGATGATGAAGGGTGTAAAAGATGACTATACGCTGTGTACTTAGTATATGCACGCCGTGTAATCATTCGGCAGGTGAACAGTAAGGCAGTGGGAGTAGCTGCCAGCAGAATAGTAGTACACACCGTGTACTCAGAAATACACACTGTGTAATCATGTCGGTAGATGAATAGTGTGGCAGTGAAAAGTAGACTCCAGAGGAATTGTTAAAAAATATAAAGTACATTCCATGTACATGAGAGTACATGCAGTGTATTTATCTTTTTTTTTCTTAAAACATGCAGTAGCCTCCTCTTTCACCATAGGATGCTTAGAACATCCCTAGAGTCATAGGAGAGAAGGCCAAATCTTAAAATAGCTCCTGACCAAACACCGGGACTTCGATTCCTTCGTTGAAGATCTCATTTGAACCCTGCGGGTTAGTTCTTCTCTCTTCTTGAACCTATTTTCCCAATTATTTCCTGAGGAGAAGTTATTTGGATTTGAACAAGAATATGTTTATCCCATATCTGCTCCATTCATGGTTGTTTCGGGAGGCTTAAGTCACGTATATCGATCAAAGGAGATCGAGGTAGGTGGTATGGTGTTTAATTCCAACTGTTGAGTTGTTTTTGTGTACCGTTGTACTACACTCCCATGTTTGGGTTATCATATGGCTGAGCCCCTGACTGTTTAGATACTTATAATTTCATAGGTAAACTAATGAATATATATATATATAATGCTATTTGGGATCGTTGCCTTGATCCAAGGCCACCTCGTGGGTGTGTTTCTTTTGTTTAGTCGTTTGGCCCAGATACCCATGTGTATGTCGTGATTATAGCCTGCTTTGAGTTTTCCTGAGAGAAAATGTATATAAATTTATTGATTATATGTTAGGCTTGGCATGGTTACTTTCTTAGCCCAAGGGAAGTGTTTCATTTAGCCTGAGGGAAACTTTTATCATGCCTGTGGGAAGTATCTTTTGTGCCTGTGGGCATTATCTCGTACGCCTAAGGGAAATATTTTTAATGTTTGTGGGCAGTCACTTGTGGGTTTAGATTCTGATTACCTAAGGGTAATGATCTTCATATCTGAGGACATTATTTACATTGAATATTCATTATGGTGATCTCTTGTGTTATACATGCTAAGATAAAGCACATGATTGGTATTGCTATTACCTTCTATTTGTTATATAGCCTGTTTTAGTTTTTGATGCGGCACTGTATAAAATATTGTCGGCTGAGGATGAGTCTTGGAAACTTATAATTCAAATATATTAAATTGTTAAATAATAATTAAATTTTAATGGAACTAGTAGGAGTAGCTGCTTTTGAGTACTTCTTATCTTATTGCATTTTATTATTGCACACTACTATTGCACATTTTCACTGATAGTTGGGCATGGGCCTTTGGTGGTTGCCTATTGGGATTTATTTCTCACACCCTATTTGGGTCATGTCTTGGGCCCGAAATGATTATATTGTTGCAAGTGTTGATAAGGGCAACAGTCCCTATACAGGTACTTGATTGTTGTAGAGGAGTGGGAGAGCATGGGACCGAGATTAGTCTTGTGATGTTGCTGAGTTCTTGTTGCACCGTTTTTTTTCTTTTCTATACTTTTACCTTGTATTGTATTATTCTAGATTGCAGTGTATCCTGATTTGGATACTTTCTTCGACTTAGGGAAATATTGCATCATCATATATATATATGACTGCTGTCATCTTTTACTTCTCCATTGTTTCCCTTTCATCTTTGTATTGTTTACTACTTCCACATTTTATATGTATATATCTATTTCCCTTGTGCTACACTTTAGAAAATGAGGGCATAATTTCCCTACTATCATACCTAGGCCCTCGCTGCTATTCAGAAGCCTTTGGTGTTTGGGGAAATGCGCTTGAGGTCATGTGACCAACCAGGTTCAGGGCACCCATTGAGTGGCACCTGGATCCGGGACGTTACACCATGAAACATTGTACAATGGGATTTTTCATGGTTGGTGCATGGTTTGTCTAATTGTGCAATCCATCTGAGTGAGGTCCCCCTTGAGATAGAATCCTTCACATGGTTAGTGCATGGTTTTTCCAACTATGAGACTAATCATTCATGGTTTAAAAACAATATCCACAAAAGTGGATATATGTTGGGATTAAGAAATAACCCCTCATTTTCCCCCAAAATGGAACCAACTTGATATTTCCTCCTCCTAATGGCAGTAGAGGCTTTTTCCATCAATTAAGAGGTGACTTGAAGGCTTACATTGGTTCATTGAAGCCCAATTCTCATGGTGAGTCTTATTTCTTGGTAGTTTTCCTTGGTTTTCCTTATATTTACTTCTTCCACTCTCTAAAATTCTTAGATATATCTTAATTAAGGATATATCTACGTTATTTGATTCTAAATATAATTATATTTTTATTTTTTAATGTTAGTGTAAGATATCTAAGGCGGGTTTTTTGAGTTTCAACCTGGTTTTGGATATGTTTTTTGTGTCGTTTATCATTTTTTCCAAATTTATGAGGTGTGTGGCTTCACTCTCGACTCCTCTATTTAGAATATGAAGGATTGATTTCAAATTTATTGTTTTACATGAATTTATTTATGAAATTATTGTGTAAAAATGGTAAAACCCCTCTTTAGATATATTTTGTATTTTCGGGGAAGTTGTGGATTTTTTTTGGAAAAATGCATTGTGGTTTGATTATAAAATGATGATTTTAAAATTATTTGTCTGGTTTTATTTATGAAAAAGGGTTTATGGAATTTTTTTCAATAAAAATGTGGTTTTTTTGAAATGGGTTCGGCATGATTTTTCATGGCATGGTTGTTTGGTGTGTGTTAGTTTACATTGGAATGGATAAGGGCATGAAGTACCCTTATCAAAAGGATGGGATGGATAAGGTTGTGAAGTATCCCCATAAAATGGTTCATTATGTGATGGATTAATGAAAGGATGACTCACCACTTGTGGCTATGGGGATTTCTGTGTTTCATGCCTGGTTGTATGTATGGATATGTGAAATGGAATAGATTATTCCAAAAAGGAATTTATGAAATTTTTTTAGAGAATTGTTTGGTTTCATTAATTGGAACATGTTGATGTTTTAAAAAAAATGGTTTACTATTGAACTTGTTAATATTTTGATATAATCTTTTTTCAAATTTTTTAATATAAAGTATTTTATATAAATTTTCTAACATGTTATATCCTAGTGTCATGAGTAGGGAATTAATTTGTGGAAAACCTACTATGTTTTATTACTCACCCATACATTGGAACGTTGATGAACTTGCAAATATTATCTATCGGGACATAGGAAAAGGTAAAGTATCACACTTCTCTAGTGGTGTTTAATGATACTTGGACTATTTTTAGAGTTGGAGAATGGATTTTTTTAGAGATTGTGAGTTATGTTGTTTTCATTGAGTTTTTTTGGTTTTGTAGTCTTCCACTATGGTACTTGGTTTTAGTTTGATTTTTATATAAATTGTATTTATTTGATTTTCCTTTCATTGAAATCATTCATCATGTAGAGGTTTATTTGGTCATGGTATGTTTTCTTAATTATTTTATTTTCACAGATAAAATCATCCCCCATTGTTGATGAATCCCTTGTAATTTATTGTTATCCTTTGGCACCTTGGGGGTGTCACTTAAGGCCAAATAATGTCCTTCTACCTTCTTAGTCCAATATGGAGGGGTGGGATATTATGGGATTGGATCTGGGTCTAGAAGAATAAGTTGAATCCCATAAATAATGTAATCCTAAAAAATATAAATCAATCCAATTTGGATCAAAATTTTAATGTTATGCTCAAAATACCAAAGTGATAGAAATATGTTAAAATATTATAATTAATCAATTTTCACATGTTAGCCCAAAACAAACCAAAAATATAAAAATGATGTAACTCAACTCAAATTGATAAATTGGGAGGGCTTAAATCGTTGAAATTCATATAAAAATGATGAAAATGTTATCTATATAAATTCCCCCGCAATTATGTCATGCTTTTCCATCAGTAGAAAATATTAAAAAGGAATTTATAGGGTAAAAATGTTACCAATATTCAAATTTTAATCCAAAAAAATCAAACAGTTTTCAATGTTAAATCAATGTTTCAAAAATCCACATAAAATATAAATTTAATTTTTCAATTTTCAAATAAAAAATAAACTTTAAAAATTTACTTTTCCCCTTTGGAAAATTATGGAACTTCTTCTTTCATTCATTTAAGTTCCTCAATTGACTGTTATTAAATAGGTACAATAATTATTTACCTCACTTTTGAATATTTTCACTCATCATTCATGATATTAATTCAATTATAGTTATTCTCATATCATTAATACATGCTCCTTATCCATGGTCTTGTAAAGGAACCACTTTATCCACTTTTTAACGTCAAAAGGCCCATAAAATCGTGATGGATTTCATTAAAGGTTCAAATGGCTCTAAGGATTAAGGTTGGTATGAATTATTGTTTAAAAATTAAGGCTCAATGAAGAGGTATGTCTCTTAAGTATATTTCATGATATCAATCAATAAAGATCAATGTAATTTTCTAATTCAAATTTGCAACTAACATTTCCCCCAAAACCCAAATTAATGGTTATGATAAAATAAAGCATGAGGAATGATTTATTCCCCCTCTTGAATTTTTTTTTCTACTTTTATACTTTTTTTTCAAAGAACATTTTTATTTTTTTATTTTATAAAATTTATTCTTAGAATAAAACTCACATAAACCACCTAACCACATATTATAAAAATAATATTTCTAGTCATGGTGTTTTTAGGTTTTCCCAAATCAGAACCCAATTTGTTTCATATATTTTTTTGGTTATTTTTTTAATTTTCTATTGTTTTTTTAAACGGGAAAAATAGAGTACAATTTGTGAATCATGGACCTTTTTCAATACCAACTGTAATATCCCCAAACTTTTTACTTGAAATTTATTTCATCCCATTCATCATAAATCCCTTAAACCCCATACATCAATTAAAAATATCATGAAAATAGTAACAGAAGGGCAGAAATGGATAAAAATGGCTTGAAATGTGGATCATTCCTAACAAGGTCATTCATGGTTTCTATAGTTTAAAAAAGGATTGATGTAAAGATGTTTGTTAAGGATTAGGAATTTACAAAGGATGACTCAATCCTTTTAAATGCGATTTTTCACAGTCAGAGCTTTGATAAGTTCAAATGAAAGTTTTAGAAGGTTGCATGTCACAATAACACTCAATAAATATGATCAAGAATAAAATAAGAATTACTTGTTCTATAAATCCTCTAAAAAATGAGAATATGATATTATAAAATCACTCAAGACATGATTAATAATAAAAAATCAATTCGGACAAATTTTAGAAATCCAAATCATGAAAAATGTTAGGGAAATTGAATTTACATGAATCAAATAATCCCCTAAAATCACGAGTCCTCATTTTAATATCCATGATTACCATTAATCATCTAATTATCCATTTTACTTGTTTAATATCATTATCATTAAAATCTAAAACATGTAATCACAAGATTCCTAATAAACTCATATATCCTAGATAATTAATTTTAAGCATAAATACAATCATGGGCGTGAAATTTTCCAATTTAAAGCTCAAAATAGTTTTTTTGGACAAAATATAGATATTTTAAAAGACAATAATTCAAATTAAACTCCATTTCCCTTGAATATCTATCCTTTATCTCCTATAAATTGGGCTGAATTCTTCTATTATGGTCCTATAAAAGATAATGAATTATTAAAACTCAAATTCCATGTAATTTAAGCTCAAAAACATATAGGGAGTGAGGCTACATGTGAGAGATATAAAGATCTCACCCACCATTGGTTTATCATGGAAACACCCATAATCATAACAGTTCCCAAGAACCATAACATGATCATAATACATAAATATTTCATAAAAGAAACATTATTGAGAAAATTAAATTTTGAATTTTGAAATAACTTTTCATTTTTATGAAGTCTCACACATATAAATGAAAACATTTTATTTGAAAATAAACTTTTAAACTTATAAAGGAAACATTAAATCAATAATACATCATTAAATCTAGAAAATTCACTTTTGGCATATAAGAAAAAATATATTTAATAAAAAGTGTTTTAACATAAAAAGATGATTTTTTTTGAAAAAAAAGTCCCTTACAAATATCATATCATTGAAGTGATAATTAATCAAATGAATGGAATATGTGTATACACTATAATGACACATAATAAAACATAATATAATCAAAATTTATTTCACAAATATTCTTAGCACCACATAATCAATTAAGTAGAAGGTTAACCCAAAAAATGGAAATTGGGTTAATAATTCCCTTACCTTATGTCCAAAATCTTTCTATAGTTATACTTAATATCCTAGATAATAAAATTAGATACATTAATTACATAATTCAAAAAAAAATTACGCATTTATTTTATTTATTACCATTTTATTAATTTTATTTATGTTTATTATAATAAGTTATAAATATCATAATCATTGTTCTAGGAGTGTTTGTTTCATGGATTTATGGTCAGTTACATTGAGTATAATTATAAGTGTCCTTGTCAAATGGAAGAAAAAATATTGAAGTGTAATGAAATGGTATTAATATTTTTCCATAATTTTTAATGATCCAATATATAATTTTTTCTGATATGAAGATGATTCATTAGATAAATTATTAATGATAAATATTTGGTTTATTTTTTGTGGTTTTTACGAACATGACAAACTAGTTTTGTTTTATTTAATTTTGTGTCTATAAATTAGTTCCATAAAATTAAAAAAGTTATAATATAAATATTACACTTATTTTTAACCATAATAATGGTTTTATTATCAAACTTGAATGTGGTGATAGAAAATTATAACTTGTTGTTCACGACGATGGTGAATTGACACGTCCCAATTGATGTTTTCATTTTTAAAAACAAATAAGAGGAGAAGAGAAGAGGATTGATGGTGGATATTCCCTCACCACAATAATATTCTAGTATATGTATGATATGGGATTTATCATTTCACTTTGGATAGTGGAGTTGAGGATAGGGTATAAATAAATAATGAAATAAATAATGAAATAAAGAATATAAAAGAGAAAGAATAGAGGATTCTACCTCTTGAATGTTGTCTCCTTGAAAACCTCTATATGGATATTGGTTTTGGTCTTTTGGTGATACCGGTAGGTCTTCAAAATGGGGAAGAATCTTGTAATGTTAATTGGAAATAATTTAGACAATCATTAAGGCTTAGAAGGTGTGAGGAGAAGAGGTGGTGATAGGTGGTATTTATAAGGAGAAGATATGGGTGTTTTTGATTAATTTATTTTTATTTTTATTTTTATCATGACAATAAATAGTGTTGATTCATGTGACTAAGTATAGTAACTAGTGCATGTGAGTTCAAACTAATGGGTTTTTACATCATTAAAACATCAGTCATGAATCAATAATTTATTTATTTAATTATACCATAAATTATACTATTTCACTATTCACACATAGTTCAACTATTTTAGAAAAATCCAAAAAATTTACCCTAACAATTTTTTGAAATGTAAAATTAAAAAATGGAATCAATTTTTTTAAAATAATTTTCTAAATATAAGAAATTTAATTTTTAATTAAAATCATCATTTATTCGAAATATACTGATTTTCATATTATAAATGATTTTATGAAACTTTGAAAATTTAAATAAGGTATCATAGAAATATATTATAATTAAAATTTTAAAAAAATTTAATTTTTAAATCTATTTTATGTAAATAAAATTTCTTTTAAATCATTATTTTAATTATAAAATTTTAAATAAACATTTACATTTCACAAAAATATCAAAACATAATTTATCATTGTTAAAAATTTTATTTACTTATTCCATGATATAAATATATCATATTTTAACTTATAAGATACATAAATTATTATTTATAATTTCAAAGATATGGTTACTATTCTATTAGTATAAATTCTTTAATTTCAATAAATACCACTTATTTCATTATACATTTATAATGAAATTAAATATTTAATTCCAGAATGAAAATAAATTATTCTATATGTACTTGGGTTGTTACAATTTGGTTTCATATATCGTCCTGCGTATCAGTCATATTTTACACTCGATCATTTAGATCACTCTAATCAAATTATTATTCTTGATATTATATATGTGAAAAATCTTCCCATGTAGAATAATAGTAGTTTAGATACATCATGGAAATACAATTGAAGGTTTTTTTAATGAAAAATAATGAAAATATATCTATAATTTGAAAATAGAAAAATATATAAATAAACATGGATTGGATCCCCGAAAATGACACTAGTTTTGACACATGCTTATTATAGGGCATGGAAGAAGAAAATTTATCTACCTAATGTAGCATAGAGGCTATCCAGGGTCATCTCACTTGAGTATCATTGTTGATTTTTCACCAACTTATTCTATTTCACCTAAAATACATCTTTTTTGTTGTTTTTATTATTTTATGTAAATAATGGTATTTAAAAGAGAAATTGAAATGTTAAAAAGTCACCTTACATGAAATGGTAGAATGTAATTAGTGAAGAATGTACTTAGCGTTTATGGGTTAGTTCATGGGTTCAATCATTCTCCTTGTTGGTGTGTAAATTAAGTATGAAAATGTTTTTTCATATTCTTGTATGTATTTATGTTTTGTTTGATTACATGTATTTAATGTTTTCAAATATCCAAAAAACATTTTTTATTTAATGTGCATTTTTTTTAAACCTCTTTATTTTAATTCTAAATTGTGTTGTAGTGATCATAATTTTATAATCTTTATTTCAGATAAACAATAACTATTGTATATAACATTTATTAAACTAAAAATTTGTAAAATTATTTCTCTATCATTTTATCATTTAATCTCAAACATGATTCATGATTTTCCCTCAATTAATTTTTTCAATATAAAATGATTTTAATTTTTCTTCAGTATTCATTTTATAACTTACAATATACTGATTGGATTCTTTAAAAACATATCGCATTTGAAATCCAACTCATTTATCTTAATTTAATTAGAATAATTGATGGTTTTGTTTTATTGTTTAAGGGGTTAGTCGTATATCCAAATATCATGTAATAGATCTGCAATTCTGAATTTTCTTGAATTGAAATTATTTTTTACTTATTTGATATCTCTTTTTTCTAATCGGAATGACTCGGTGTTTATTCTGTTAGAAATATAATATGTTATTATCCATTTAAATTAGTTACATGAATCTCTAAAAATTTATTTTACCTATCTTAAAAAAGGTCCAATTGTTAGCATTTTTTTGCAGTTTCTATTTCATGTTTTCACATTATATTGATGATATCTCATTTAATAATTTTTGAAATTAAACTATTCTTGATTAATTAGAATGATCCAGAAAATTATCTTCAAATAAGTCTTCTCGAGCAACTTCTAGATCAGTTGTTTAGATGGCTTAAAAATTTACCAAAATTTTAATGTTCTACTTATACATGAAATGTTGCACAATTCATAAATTAATTTTTTATTTCAAATGGTGAATTAATTTTTTATTTCTAACACTGAATTAATTTTTTTTAATGGTGAATTAATTTTTTATTTAAACGGTGAATTAATTTTTTATTTCAATGGTGAAATAATTTTTTATTTTAATGGTGAAATAATTTTTTATTTATAACACTGAATTAATTTTTTATTTTAACTCTAATTTTTTTTGTATTTCAATGGTGAAATAATTTTTGATTTTAATGGCAAATTTATTTTTTTCTTTTAATGGTAAATTAAATTTTTATTTATAATGGAGAATTAGTTTTTTATTTTTAACTGCGAATTAATTTTTTATTTTAATGGTGAATTTATTTTTTATAAGTAATGATGGAATAATTTTTTAATGGTGAATTAATTTTTTATAAGTAATGACGAATTAATTTTTTAATAGTGATTTAATTTTTTATTTCTAATAATGAATTAACTTTTTATTTCATTGGTGGATCAATTTTTTATTTCAACGGTAGTTGATGCTTGATACTTCCAGTTATAATTCTAATGTTCTAAAAAAATTTCAGTACTCCTTTTTTCATCATTTTTTATATTTTGATGTACTTCACACTTATATATTATTTGAAGTATTTTATTGTCTTCCAAAATTAATATATATTATATTTAATTAAAGCGAAGCGTATTTAAAAAGAAATGTATTAATTTACTCTTTATTCATGTGTGCACCCACAATATATTTCAATAATATTTATGTTTTAATATTTTGACCAAATTTCTTTAACATATTATTTTTTTATTTATTATTTAATGGCACTAAATTTATTCAAACAAATTTTATGTCATTAAAATGAGTAATTAATTTTTAATTTACAATCTTCATTAAATTAAAATATATTTAATATTTGAATTTAACATTCAAATTAACTTACAATTTTTATAGGATTACCTTTGAATTATTATTATCATTTAACATGTTATTTAAATTATTTTGAATTGGCCTTTATGTTTTGAATTCAAATCATTATTGTTACTATTATTATGGGAATTATTATTCTCTCTCTTATATAATTATAATTATAATTTGAATTGTTTTACTCATGGAAGGTGTTTTTTAGTATTTGATGATGTCAATTTACAAGGGTTTTTAAGTAGCCTTGAAAGGAATAAAACACAACGATTAATATCTTCAACTCTCTATTTTTTCACAAGAAATTTTTTTAACTTCTCAAGTGATGTACAAACTAAATCCTTGTGTGATACTCTATTTTACGTATTGGATGGTCTCTTGAGATGAACAAAAACTTCTTTGGCTACTACTTCCATGATGAGACGTCCACATTTCTGAAGAACCAGTATGTCAACTTTCATTATTTATCTTTTCTTTCATCTGATTTCTAAGTGTATAACATTATTTTTCATCTCTCACATGCACTCTCTATTTTTATGTTTTTGATTTTACATTCAAAATCTTTTCTTATTCTCTTACTTAGGATGTGACTCTATGATTATGAGGTTCAGATTTGATATTTGTAACTCCTTATATATAAATTCATTTTTTAAGGGTTGTGAAACCCCATACAAAAGTTTTTGATGTGGTTATTCCTCAACTAGAAAAGTATTATGTAATAGTTTATGATTTCCCATTAAAAATAAAGTAGTGCACACATATCTCTCACCGAGTAAAGAGATATAAGACTAGGCTACATCCACTTTGAACCAAACCTGTATAAAAATTCTCATTTTCGTTATTTTATTTGCACTACTAATTAACTATAATAATTAACGTTAATAAAAAAATTCTTAATCAATATTATTTGATTAAAATTTTTAATATGGTCTATTAACCCCCCTCTATACCATATTCCATTACCATATCTGACCTAATATATAATTCTGTTCTGAGGTCTCAATGAATTACTATTATTTTATTTAGTGGTGTGAAATCTTGAATTCCTTTATCAATCTAAATTTCACCTCCTGTTATAACCAAGGTTGATTTCACACCTCAAAAAATAGTGTGTCATCTCCTGGAACCCAGCTCTATCATATCTCATTTAATCCACTGAATAGATCAACTCCATCATATGATGATATTATACCCTGAAAAAGGGAGGTAAATTGTTTAATAAAAATAATAAAAATGATTTTGAGTTCAGTGTTATGGTGTACAATTTCCACACCCATACACTTTTACTCTTATTCATCATAAAATTAATCAAACTTATGTATTTAAGTGAAGAATAAATAAAATTTCCACTTATCTCCCCTGGTCAAAGCATCCGGTTAGCCCCTCATTTTTAAGGGTAAGAGGTTATAGTATAATGAGAAATAAATAGAAGAAAATAAAAATAAATAAAAATAATGGGGATGAGAATATAATAATAAGAAAAACCCCACATGAAATAACAAAATAAATATACTGGAAGAAGAGGAAGAAAATAAAGAGAAGAATATGGAGAAGAATAAGAAAGGTATATCGAAGAATACAAAAAAAATAAAAACCACGCATGAATTATATTTTACATAAAATAAACTAAATTAAAATTACCTAGAAAATAAAACTAAATTAAAAAAAGAATAAAAATAAAAATAAAATAAGAAAATAAATGGGTGGATATGTTTTCCCTCCAAAATCTATTCTCTAGAAGTCGTCTCATATTATACCCACCATTAACCAAATCTCTCCACGATTCATTGTACATTTTATAAAATTGATTTTTCTATTAATAATCTATATTTAAAATACATTGGACATGTATAAAAGATGTTATGACACAATTAAAGTGTCACACTCTTCCTAGATGAAGGTTTCCTAAATATTCATTCACATTGGATTGTCTAATGGACCCATTAATGAGAGTATATCACCAAAAAATTCAATGGTAAAACGTGGAATCTGTAGTGACTTGGGCTTAATCTTTAATACATCAGAACACTCCTAAAAATATTTCTTATGTTAGGTGTTTAGTCGATGTGGGGTTCTAGGGTCCGGAGAGCCATGATGTGATGATTTTAAAAATATTAAATATATTTTGTCACACGAGCACAATTTTTCTTGAAACATGTAATAACTCCTGATTGAAGTCTCTAATCATAATTTTTAGGTCACAGTTGAGTTCAAAATGTTTTTTTACCCTAGGTGCGACAAAAAGTTGTCTATATCGAGAGTTTCAGTTAGAGGAGTGTTGGTGATAAGGTGTTAAAAGGGGAGTTAATTGATTTTAAATGAAAAAAATAAATTTTCCTCCCCCACCCCATTGTTACACAACAAAACCAAGAGAATAGAAACCCTCCTCCCCCCCTTTTGATGATGGGTAGAAACGAGTAAGAATCAATGCTACAAAGTGCTAAAGATATCCATTTTGTATACTAATCGTCATCATATTGAAGAGTAGCACGATACAACCATCATTTTTCACCTAAATCATTGGCGTTTCCCCTCAATGTAGTAGGATTTTATTTTTGGTCTTTATCCCATTTGTTTTCATTATTTTAAGGTTTTATATCTCTATTACGAATGCTATAAATCCCTCCTCAGTTTATCTACAAGTTTTGGGGTAACTGGGGTGAATCAGGTGAATCTCAAGGAAATTATCATATAGAATTAACATCTACATTGTGTGTAGTCCAGTGAGACACACTATGCATCCTTTCCTATTTGGGGAATATGGATTTTGGGGACTATACGCCATGTACTGGGGTAACACGTCGTGTTCTGACCCCATGTCATGTGGCCAGAGGACATGGCCTGGGAAGTCGTGTGATAGACACGGTCGTGTAAAAGTACACAGCCAAAGTACATGGACACATGGTTCCATACATGGATATAGGAAAACCAAATGGTCATGTGGTCATTTATCATGAAAATATCATGTATTATGGGATGCACAAATTGTGAGGGACATAGCTGGCTAGGCCTTATGGAAGAGGACACACGACCAGGGTCCGGGTGAGGTAGAACACGCCGTGTAGGGTTTATACACACTGTATACCCCTACATGGCCAAGCCAGGCTATGTTAATGGGAGACAAAACCAGGTGAACGAGTGATTCCACACTCTATGTGGCCTCCTGTACAAGCCATGTACTTTTTGACGATCTTCTTGAGATTTTCTGAATTTCGTATCTCCTTCTCTGGAATTTAACTTTAAGCTAGTGAGTAGCCTATCTTAAGAAATATTTAGCAAAGAAATTGATGGTGGCATCTAATTTGGCCTACGAGATATAATGTGGCATATTATAAGCTTGGTGCATATGTAGAGGTGTTTAACCTTGAGTAGTGATCATGGACAATCAAAAAGTTGATGTTGGGGTCGGTACCCTTCCCATTTGCCTTAGGATGTGGGCCCCAGACTCTTTAGTCTGGTAGAGCAGTGCTCCCATGTCATATGAATTTGTAGGTCCCCTACCTGTGGCAGTGTCGTGATGTGAGGTATGATAAGTGTGACACTCATTTCAGCGGTGCTCGACCGATGTTGTAGATTGATGTGGTTAGTAAATATTGACACATAGACTATTACATCCCTATGGCATCAGGGCATGGTTTTCCTCTACATCTTTTCTTTTCTTGAGATGGCACACCCCACATCCTGGGTATGGGTTCTATACCTATGGGGTATTTTTCTTTGGGATTGTACTCCCCGATTGGATCAGGGCACGGGATCGATGTATCGTTCATGTAGTTGGAGATAGCACTCCCATATCGTGATAGTGTGTGTGCCCTTCATACTTGTTGTCCAGATAGAGTAGTTACTCCCTTGTTGAACTAGGGTGCGGGTCTTCTATCCGTGGAGTTGGTACTCCCCTACCGTGTCAGGGTTTGGGTCCTCAAGACGTGACGTATAGATAGATTGGGTACTCCCTTACCATGTTAGGGTGTGGTTCCTCTATCCTTAGAGTCAGAAGTCCTCTATGGTACTAGGGAGCAGGTCCTATATATGTGTTGTGTTCAGGAAGAGTTGGCACTCCTCTGTCATACCAGGGAGTGGGTCATTTATCTTGGGGTTAGCACTCCCTTGTCCTGTCATGGTGTGGGTCCCAAATAGTAATTGAGTTGGTAGAGTGTTACTCCCCTATTGTTCCATGGTGTGGGTCCTCACCTATGGAGTAGTACTCCCACATATCCAAGTAGAAGTAGGGAGTGGCTCCTTCATTAGAGTTAGTTCTCTCAATTCTATTGAGTACTGTTACAGGGAGTGGACCCCTCCACTAATTATGTGTGATGCTTGGTTATGATTTTGTGTTTCCATGATGGTTTGATGTGTGGTTCACTCCATAAATGAGTGACAGAGGTTTCTTGGTTTAGTTAGGAGCTTGTACGCCATCGATTACAGGGATGTAGTGAGGTGTGCATCCCTTCATTCTCTCTCACTAGAGAGGATGCACATGATGAATATCATGGAGCAGTGCTTCCGTGGCTGTGTACAATAAATAAGGGTGGGCCCCTCTACTTGGGTTCTTACAACCTTGCATAGGATGTAGGTTAGCGATGGAAGGACCTCTGATGTTAGTTACTAGAGCTGACCTAGTGAGTTTTTCATGATGGAGTGTATCTCTTGAACGTGTGTCATCTGGAATGTACGGGCTCTTGAAATGTGTTCTTCTCGTTTTGGGTACCATTAGAGCCTCTAGTAGAATCTTGTTGTTGTATATGTGGTTGGAACCTATTGAGACTTTGACTCTGAGATGATTATATCTAGGTTATTTCTGGGAGTCATTGTGCTGTTGTCATGTGTTTGAGTTGACACCCCTTGTGGACTGAGTTGACTAGTCATGTTTAGTTGAGTATTATTCAAGATGGGGTTTCTATCTCAATTAGGTTTCCTCTAGCTAGGTCTAGAAGACTGTTAAATTTCAGTTTCTCCATTTTATTTTGGGTTTTTGGGGGGCCTACTATGTATTCTTATACTCACACTTACAAGATATTTGTCTGTACGTGTTGTGTCTTGTGCCGACCACATACCTTTCAATGGATTAATTATAGGGACCAAGGTAAATGAATCTTAGTGAGCTAGACCAACCGAGATTTTTACCAGAGCTCGGCCGATGAGCATTTTGGCAGTTTTCATTTGACAGCAATCACCTCATTCTGAGCAGGTTGGATGATTTAACAGTTTTATATTGATATCCATGTGTTTTTAACTCTTTATGCTTTTAGTAGTTTTGTTATACTATGGTTTGAGAAGGATGTATGAATGTATTTTAGTTTCCATTTTTTATATCTCTTCAAAATTGCATCGAGGTTTTTGTGGATGTGTGCATACATGTACCTTAAAGCAAAGGCCTCTCATATGTGTGATATGTCTACCTAGTGCTAGTCGTCTTTCCCGAAACTATTAGAGGTAGGCTTGGGAAGTTGTGGACTGGTCCCCATTGGGTCATGTCTTGAAAGAATAGATTCCCCTTTCATATCATTTTAAAATCATCTCAATTTGAGGTATTTAACCCAAGTTATGTCTCATTTACAGATATGGGGTCCTCTTAGTTAGTCAGAAAGATTTTTCGAATTGATTGATTTTTTGGGTATATAGATGTACAAATTTCCCTTGGATATTGAATCCCATAAATAAAATAATCCTAAAAAAATGAATCACTCTAATTGTATCAAAATTTTAAATGTTATACATGAAATACAAAATTGTAAAAAATATTTTAAAATTCTAGAATTAAACAATTTTCAAATTTTAACCGAAAACACACCAAAAATCAAAAAAGGATGGACATCAAATCAACATGATAAATTGAACAGGGTTGAATCATTGAAATACATATAAATATTGATAGTTATATCATTAATTTTACAACCCCACATAGTTCATGAGATCATACTCTCATGACCATAACATTAATCACACAATAAATCCATCACTTATGCGCCCACAAAATTAGTTTCGTGGACATAGTAGTGAGAACTACCAAACCCCTGCCTCTTATTCCAATCACAAACTCCAAACCAACATCATGTAGTGAATCATCATCCATGAATCGTGATACCATTTGGATTGGGAACACAATGACATGCATTGTGACATCACACCATCTTCTTAATAGATCACAAATCCTCAGGTGACTTTGGGTTCTTCCTCGTTTCGGTTGGAAAATTCAAGGGCATCAAATATTTTGGCATCATCAATTGTGCCCTGGTCAGGAATCCGGGTTTCATCATCATTCGATTCAGCTTTCCTGGATTTGGCTACATGAATAATTGAGGTTCGCCTGGGTTAAAAATGAAAATCCGACTTCACTGGCTTCAAGCTACACTCAGAAGCTCCAGTTGTGGTACACAATATGATCGTCATTTGATTCAATCATGGAGATCATCATCAAACACAAATTTCATCAGTAGGAAGGTGATGGATTCTTGGTGTAAATGGGGTAATGATCAAAATAAAATAATTAAATAATTTCCAAATAATAAAAAAATTAAAATTAATTTTGAATTTATATAAAAATCATCAATCACAAATAATATTATAAAATTCAAATGAAATAAAATATGATAAATCAAAAATAAGATAACAATGTTAAATATACATTTAAAATTGAAATCAAATAAAAAGAAAGATTACACAACAAAATTAAATACATATGTCATTTATTAATTTATTAAAAACAAAACTGAATATTTAGATAACATAACTTCACAAACATTATTTTTCATAAACCACAATTGAAAGTTAAACTTCAATTAATTAATAATTAAATTAATACACAAAACATTAACGTAATAAATATTAAATACATGGAACACTAAATAAACAAAAAAAATAACTTTTAAAATAAATTTTAGAGATAAATAAAACAATCTCAAAGTTGGAAAAAAAATTATAATTTAAACATAAAAACACACATTTAAACTGAAAATTAATAAATCTTATATTCAAACATAATATTAAATAATGAATAATTAGTGAATGAAATACACATTTTTTACTAAAATTCACAATAAATTCATGAATAAATATGTGGAAAAATATAATGAGTAAATGCTACATCAAATTCTATCACACTTAAAACTCTGTTTTTTCTCAACCAATTTTTAGTCGTATTTAATCGTAGGAAATAAATCTTAAAATTGAAAGGCTAAATTGATACTACGAATTTATTTTCAAATGGATTAACCCCCATGGATTTTATAAAGTATAAAAAATGATGAGTTCTATCTCGAATAAAATTTATTCTATGAAAATTCAATTACTATTTTAGAAAAATGATTTAAATTCAAAATTGAAAATAGAATTTAACAAATGTCAATTTTCATCCAAATGAATGTCCAAAAATATTATTTCCTTCAAGTGAATAGACTCGCATAATTTAAGAATGTTTACTAATAGATTGATCATTAGATGAGGTGTATTGATAATTTATTTGTGGAATAAATAACTCATCTAAAATTTTAATAAATAATGAACGGAAAAATTTGTTTAAATTAAATTAGGATTTTTATTATATAATCCATTTGTATATATATCTTATGAGTTAAATATAAATGAAAAAGTACAAAATGATTTATTAATGTATGACATTATCCCAATATTTATTGAAACCCGTTTTCTCCATGAGGGTGGTAAAAATGATTTACCCAATTAAATTCAAGATGTATTAAAGATTAACCTCCTCAAACTGGCATCATAGCCTTCAAATTTGACAAAAAATTTCACATGGTAAAAATTCCCATGTGATTCATAAAAAAATACAATTTCCATAAAATTTAAGGGTTTTTATGGGTTTACATGGGTAAACAGTAAAGTAAATTTAAAACCCCCTCCTCCAAACATAAAACTCAATATTTTTCCAAATTTTGAACTCCAGGTGGAAGAAAATTTAAAAAAATTAAATTTCAGTAATACTTTTAACTAAATAGTTAAAAATTCATACATAGGGTCACCATAACGTTCAAATGTTATTTTTCCTCATAAGATCAAAAATCTCAACATGTGAATGAATTTTGTTGGCCAAAAAAAGTTTTTCATCATAGAATAATATATTTAAAATTTATTAAATTTATCAAACATTATATTCAAAAAAAATCAATTTATCATATAAAATTTCATTCACATTAAATTTTTTAGCATACAAAGCATTTTAAAAATATATAAATGACAAACAATCTTAATATAAATTTCATGTGGAAAAAATATTTATAAATTAATTTTTAGCAAGTTGAAACTCACAAAATGATTTAGAATCATTATAATTTAAATAATTCAAATAAGTACTCCCTTGGTATGAAGAAGCTTTTCCATTTATTGCTTATTCAGAATTCCCCCTTATTTTCTTAATGACCCATATATCTAGCCACAGAGAATGTATTGCCTATATGATTGTGTATAAAAAACATAAATACTCATAACATTATGTTAAATAAATGATTTGGCTAGAGAAAAAGGGAAGATAACATAAATAAGGTTGTTCAAGTTTGTAGATTCTTATATCAATTAATATTAGTTCAAAAATTTGTTTGAGGAAATATCATCATTGAACAGTATGAAAGAGTGGCTTCATAGCTATATAGATAGAATAGAAAAATCAAGGAAAATTATTTGAAAAGAAAAACTAAAGTAAAAAAATTAAAGACCCTGGGTTGCCTCCTATGAAGCGCTAAGTTTATAGACCCCTTCAGACTCCCCTAGAAACTAATCGTACGCACTGTATGGATATATTTTTTCATCCATGAACTACCAAATTTTTATTCCAGTTATTTAAAAAAAATATAAATTTACGCGTAGTAAAACTTCTGTAAAAAAACATAACCCCCTCTCAGCAAGAAAATACCTCTTCAGAAACCACTTTTTAGTCCTGTACAAGTTACTGTCCATTTCAAGAATAGTTATAGAATTGTAGAATTTTAAACCTCAATGATGGTACAATAATAAATTGGATGATCCATGAAGTGGGACTGGGTCCTCAAATATCTCCTCTCCCCATCCGGACCAAAAATAATTGTGAACAATATTGCAATGAATTGAGTTTTGGAAAACATGTTATAAAACAGGTTTAACAAAAGTAGAAAACATAGTTATAGAATTATCAATAGAAGTGGATATCTCTTCTGAATTATTCTCTATTTCAAAAACAGGATTGGATTACTTAGTTTTGAATTCCATAAGGAAAATATTTTTTGAAAACTGATAAAAAACACATGTTTCAACCTCTACTAAAACAAACTTCACAAACAGAAACCCCTAAACATCATTTTCCACCACTATTTGAGTGATTGTTTAATTATCCCTAAATAAGTAAGGATTATACATGGGAATTATAATAGAGTGAAGAACTCCCTTTATTCTATTTCGAGTAATTCAATTTATGAATGTTTATCATGAGAAAGTGATATAACTAAATATATATGAAAATTGATCATAACGTCACTATTCTTAAATTTTTGTTCTAAGTAAGAATCTTGAGATTTAATCCATTGAATATTCTCTTGAACAACTTTTCCAAACTGATTTTACAATAAAAATTCTTGTTATTTTAATGGAAGACCATCCTATTCTATTACTTTATGGATAATATGATGTTTGAGGTGTCCTGGGGAGTCAATGTGACTCTTTCCAACACTTTGAAAAATTACTAGTTTTTCCAAGATGCCTCATACCAACAGTGCCTCACCCTAGCTGTATCACCATAGCAGTAGCTTGTTCCGGTTGTGTGTCGCCCTGGTGGTCACTCGCACCGGCGGTGTCTCGTCCTAACAGTCGCTCATTGGTGGTCTCTCACTGGTGGTCTCTAATCCAGCAGTGCCTCATATTGCAGTACCTAATGTGGTATTGTCCCGCCCAATGGTGTCACACTGACAGTGGTAGACAGTTCATTTTAATGGTTCTTTATCCATTAGTGCCTTTTCCAACAATGCCTCACTGGCGGTGTCTGTTTGGGCAGTGCCTCATGTACAATGTTTCTTGTTCTTCCAGTTATTTCCTTTTAACATATTTATTTGACATAAAATGAGATTAATGCCAAAATTAAAAACGTTTAAGACCGATTCAAAGTCCATAAATTGTATCATTAATTTTTAATGAGTCTTGGGGATTTTAATTGGTCAAACTACATGGTCTTATCTAGATACACCTCTAATCATGTGACTCTATTTATATTTTCCTAAATATGAGATATCTTTCCATTGTTCTTTCCTTCTTGCCTTCCCTGGTTACGTGACACCATGAATCCTTATTTACATAGGAGTCAAGAAAACTACTTCAGTACTTGGTTTGTGATCCCTTGTATCTTTTCCTACTGTACATACACCTTTATTTTTTATGCAACCATGAAGTGAGGATCGTTCTTTTTCCAAGTAGGTTTTACGTCGCCTTTCTTATTTTTTTCATGTGGTATGGGTATATAGATGTTTCCCCTTATAAATATAGTTCATTATATATTAATATAGATAATAAAATTTAATTAATAATCAATATATAAAGGCAGGGGAAGTTGATGCATGATCTTGCTATTTATTTGTTATTATTGATATTGATTTATATGGGCTAAATTACCAATGAAAATCATGGTCATTGGGGGTCCTTGTTTTCACAAAGGGTAGTTTTTGAGATGCATGATATTTTTTTTTGTTGAATTCATATTTATAAAAGTTGTTTAACCACATATATTTGGCTAAATAATGGATTCCCCATGATCAACCATTTTCTGTGATAACCCCAAAATTTACAAGTGGAATTAAATAAAGGATTCTTTATTAAATATGAAAAATGTGTTTGTATTGGAATGTGAGGTGAAGTGATGTGTGGAATTGATGTGGTTTGTGTGTGGGGGAGTGGATGAAATGTGACTATGTATTGGGGTTGTGATGGGTGTAGTGTGATTATGCAATAAGGCTGTGGGTTTTTGTTGTTCTTTAGTGTGTTGATCGATGCAGTTGTGAATTGGGGTTTGGTTCTATTAATATGGTGGTTTGGGTAGGATGACTTGAAAAAGGTTAGTAGTGATTGGTATGGGTGCTTCACCATTAATAAGATCTATAAATCCTCACCTTGTATCTAGAGGTCGTGGTACGATGCATCCTTAATGTGATGTGTGTTAATTTACCATGACTTTTACTGTGTTTCTTAGTTTCCCAAGTAGTGATGAAATGAATAAATAATTTGTTGTTAATTTTGGGAGAACATGGGTTGGTCCGGTTAATGGAACAGAAATTATTAAAGAAAAGTTAATTAGCGGGTGGTGTGGTTGAATGTGGATGATGCTAAATGATGGAATGAATGGGTGTTAAATGAGGAGAAAATGTGAAGGAACATTAGTTTATCAGGATCTTCACCTTCTGAAATGATGGTCATAGATCCTATTAATTTCATCTAGAGGAAGTAGAAAATTAAAGAATTCATGGGTTCGTTAGTGTTTTTTTTGTAAACCCATAGGATTGGTCATGTGTTCTTTCCTCTATACATATGTATACATTGTACATTCTTGTGATTTTGATACACACCTTTTCCAAGTTGAGCAGTATGTGACAAACACACCCATCATCGTGGTATAGGATTTATTTCCCAACATCCCTATGGGAGGATGGATAGATGGTCATCCTCTCTTCCATGATCCCTCTTCCAGGTGAGGACTTTCCGAGTTTCTTTGTGTATGATGTGATGAGATGTGGTGTCCCATGTGTCTTCAGGATGAGATGTGATGTTCTTTACTAGGTTTCTTCAGGATGAGTTGTGATGTGATTTTACAACTGTCTTAGAGATGATATGGGATGAATTTTGAGTCTTATGTGTGTGTGGTTAGGATGTGTTTTTTGGTCTAGGTGTGTGTGGGTGGGATGTGTTCTGAGGATCAGGTGTGTGTGGACAGGATGTGTTTCAAGGCCCAAGTGTGTGTTGGTGGGATGTGTTGTGAGGCCGATGTGTGTGTGGGCGGGATGTGATGTGGTATATTTGGAATAGGTCGGAGTTTCAGTAAGTCTGTCATTGGGGTGTTAGAGTTGCTAATTAGTGGAAAAAATGTGTAGGTTACCCTATCATTGATGGGCTTTATATTATATTACTTTACATTCACTACTTGGTGAGTGTTCCTTGGTGAGGTTGGTTTTGGTTAGTATACCTGCTTAGGTTCTATTTGGTTTTACTATTTTCTCATAGGGGAACTAGTATGATTATTTCACATGTTCATGAGACACTTTGGTTTTCCTATTGATTATACATGTATGCTCATTACACGTATATAAAACTTCTTTCAAGTTTCTAAGAGGATTTCATCGACAGTGATAGGCGTTACTAGCTCATACCATTGGACAGCTGTTGTGTCGTTTCATAGCTTTACTTTTGTGTATTTAATTTCGATACTTTTATTGTATCAGTTATATTTATACATGAATTGTAGGATTGTTTGGGATTTCATTATATTATAACATTGAATTTCATTGTGGGTGATTAATCTTATCCCCTGATCTTGTTTTTTTATAAAGGGTAATTCCTCTCATATTCTAATATCTGTACAGCCATGGTGCTAGTTGACAACCTGGGGCCTACTAGTGGCAGGACTCGGGGGATCATTATCTTCATTTCTTCATTTCTAGACATGGAGGGTTTTCGTTGGAGGGAGGGGTCATGAAAGAGTGGTATCAGAGGTGATTGTAATGAGATAAGATAATGTTTCGAGTTAGGAAAAGTGAGGATTTCATGGGGTGGTATGACAACAGTTCCATTTCACCTTGGAACATGACATAGGCTAGTGATACTAGCTAAGACGTAATTTTATAGGCCCCCCCATGATCCATTGTACATATTTGATCTTATTGAATGACCATGTGATATGGACCTACTTTTAGGGTAGAGACTTAGGAAAGGTATAATCATTATAATGGCTTGTTTTCTTATTTGAATTGGGTTGTTTTGTTATGGTTAAAAAATGGATACATCAATGAATGAGAAATTAAAATAAATATTAATAATAATTCTATACAAACCAAGATTAGGAAGTCTTTGTTTTCCTTTCAACTATGGATCCTAGTCATCATTTGTGTGTGGCTTGGGTAGTGGTGGTTAAGTAGGCTGATTTTATTGACTGTTGTAGGGTTGATCCGATTGAGGAGGACGATCAGTGGTAGAGGATGTTTCATACATTCCACCAGTAGGCTATGGAGAAGTATGAGGGCAATGTTTTTTATGTGGAAATAGAAGGTTGGCTAGAGTAGCTGGAGATTTCCTTCGGTTTGATATGGGCCCTGAGAAAGTACACGGTCCCTTTAGTAGTTAGTTATATGCGGGGTGATGTGCGTCAGTGGTGTACGTGGTATCTAAGAGATCGGAAGGAGGAATATGTTTTTTGGGTTGAATTCTAGAAGGAGTTTTTGGTAGATTTCCTTTCCTCGGCCATAAAGGCTCAGAAGAGGCAATAGCTACTCTCCCTTTAGAAAAATAGTATGTTAGTGTGGGAGTTGGGAACATTTTCAAGGACCTTATGTACTTTTCCCCAATTTTTTTTCTAGATAAGGAGTCTCATGAAAGAAATTTTGATGAGTCACTCTACCCCTCTATCTAGTATGTGGTTACTCCTTTTACATTGTCGATGTATCTACAGGTTTAGGAGAAATAAAAGGTGATCAATCAGATGTACTAATGAGTAGGGCTACCATGAGAGGAGATCCAATAGTGCTATTATAGAGGCAGAGTTATTAGTGGCATATCTCAGGCACTGGGACCTTTGAGGTTTCAATCAGCCAGGAGCCGACCTTAGCGGTTTCCCTTTCAAACATCTAGTCTCTATGCCTTTCCTATGGTCATAAGGTTGATGTGTTTCTTCTATGGGGTTTGCATACATTTTCAATACTAGTTCCTAGTGGCTACTCAATATCAGTTTGGATGAGGTGGATAAGCTGAACATTATCTTTAGTAGTTGTTGCTGAGTGGACCATTCTAGAAGAAGGGGCAGAAATCTTTTTCTCTGCTGAGGGGAGATGGAGCATGTAGAGGTTGACCTCAGGATGATACTCATGTTCACGAACCATGACTTGATCATGGCCATGGAGGTGGTTATTAGTATAGAGGTAGAAGATTTGGGCATGGTCAGTTTCATGTAGAAGATGAAATAGTTCTATGGGTCCAGAGATCATCGTAAGTATGATCAGTTTGTTCAGAACACTTGTTTCTGCCTTGATTTATTCAGTAGATTCAAACTCATTTATTATACCATCTTTATCCCATGCTCTGAGACTAGAAATAGAGAGGCTTCTCATGCCCCTGGTGTTTATTACGCCATTCGGAATCCAGGTCATCTTGTTTGATGTGTGTCGGGGGTGTAGAATGATGATGGGACTACATCAGCCCCATGGGTATCTCTTCTTTCTACAGATGAGGAAATACAATTACATCATTGGCATAAAAGAGATGTATTCCATACATGGTTTTATTTAATGATTCTATAGGATAGTCATGTTTTCGGAAGTGGATTTCCAATGAGTGGTTTTTTGTTGGAAAGTAGAGTTATCTGATGGGTAGTCAGCATATAGATCCCTTTATTTCCTTGTTGGATGATTTATTAGTGAAATTAGTTGATGCTAGGATGATAGAGGTTCCCATGGTCCTTGGGGAGATCCTTGATGTTTTAAAAAAGTATTTTCTGTGTTACCCCCTCGATGTGGTTTTATGTTCGGGAAAGACTTGCAGTCCAGTGCTTCTACAATTTCGATGGATCCTTATAAAATAAAACTTTCTGAGTTGTAGTATTTGTGTATTCAGATAGATGATATGAAGAATAATGATTTTATTTGGCCTAGTGTGTCATCATGGGTGCTCTTGTATTGTTTTTAAAGAAGTTGGGAGGTGGTATGAGGTTGTGCATAGACTACTAGAGGCTAAATTAGGTGATGGTCAAAAACCATTACCCTCTTCCAAGAATATATGATCTATTTGAACAGTTGAGAGGGGAAAGTTGGTTTTATAAGATCAATATGTGGTCTGGATATCACCAGTTAAGGGTGTTATAGGGTGCTATCTTGAAGACTTACCTTAGCTGAAGGTATGAAAAATTCAAGTTTGTAGTCATGCCATTCGGTGTTACAAACGCACCAGTCGTGTTCATGGGAATCAAGAACTCCATATTCTGTGAGTTCCTAGACCGGTTCATCGTCATATTCATCGATGAAATATTGAATTACTTAAATCCATAAGAGGATCACACTGATCATATCAGATATGTATTTTAGGTTCTTTGATGCCACCATCTCTATGGAATGTTATCCAAGTGAATGTTTTCGACACGGGAGGTGCATTTCCTTAGGCATGTGGTGTCTTAATAGGGTGTGGTCGTAGACCCATCGAAGGTCGATGTAGTTTTTTCTTGGGTAGCACCCAAGAACGTGGAATAGGTTCATAACTTCCTTGGTATTATAAGCTATTTTTGGAGGTTTGTACTTGATTTTTCACAAGTTATAGACCTGTTGATGGTTTTGGCAAGGACCAAGATTTTTTGTGGAGCCATCAGTTCTAGTAATAATTTAGTTACCTTAAGGGGATGTTGTTCATTGCCACAGTACTATGGTTTCTGGAGGAAAGTGTAATTTTTGAGTTATTTTGTGACGCTTCCCATTTGGGATTGGCATGCATGTTAATACAACAGTGAGCAGTGATCTCTTTTGGGTCTAGGCAGTTATGTCCCCATGATAGTAACTATTCCACCCATGATCTGGAGCTATAAACAGTGGTTTTCATGATGAAGTTGTGGCAGCATTACCTCATTGGGGAGTTCTTTTTGGTCATCATAGATCACAATATCTTGAGGTTTATCATTTCTCAGCATGATCTAAACTTGTAGAAAATATAGGTGGATATAGTTTCTTTAGTATTGTTATTTTTAGATCTCCTACACTTTAAGAAAGAGAAATGTTGTGGTCAATTCCATGAGTAGGAAGTTACAAAAGGAGGTTGTTCGGGAAAATGTGGATGCTTAGGGAGTAATGGATGAGATAGAATCCTTTCACATTGAATAAAGAGTGAATTGTGGTATGTTTTTTCAGTTTTAGATGAATTTGTAGTATTATATGATTTAGTAGGTGGAGGAGTCTCACTAGGGGGACTTATAGGCAAAGGTGATGTGTGAATGTGTTAGCCATTGCGATGCTCTAGAGGGATGGTCGAAGGATGTCCAGAACAAGATATTATTTAATGGAATGTTTTTAATTTGGGTGACAATGCATGAGGGAGTTCTCCATGAGTATCATAACTCACCTTTCATTGCACACCAATGAGTTTACAAGATATATCATGACTTAAGGATATAGTTTTGGTGGCCTGGGATGAAATAGGTAGTAGAAGAGTTGGTGGTGAAGTGCTTGGTTTTCTAGTTGGTAAAGGACAAGTATCATGTTTCTGGTGGTTTGTAGCATCCCTTGGATGTCCTTAAGTGGATATGGGATGACATCTCATTGGATTTCACCATAGGGTTACCTAGAGCTTAGGGAGTTTATAATGCCCTCTGGGTGATAGTGGATCAGTTGAAGAAATCGTCTCACTTCTTAGCGATCAAGGAATCAAGCACAATGAATTACATATCTACGTACTCCAAATCCATTTTTTTCATTTTCTATAAAACCTATTTAAGGTTTAGAGGTAACCATACATTAAAAAACCAAATAGAGTGCACCCCATATTTCATAATACAAAACTGAAAATTCAAACATCAGAATTCAGAATTCAAAATGGATCTCACCCAAACCACAGATAAAAACCCACTGGTAAGCCAATTCACTATATCCAAAACAATTAAAAATTAAAAAGTCCACCAAGACACATAGAACCTATAGCCATGACCCTAAGCTGATGACAGTCTCAAGCCACCCACCTACTGCTTGTCAAACGCTATTTCTAAGCCATCACCACTACAACATCACATCATTTTCCATCATGATTCACCACAGTTGTCACTTCCATCCTATCTACACCATCTTCATCACCATCCTATCATCAAACCAGTCTCTAGAGATAACTGACCTCTAGAGTCCATCGACACCACCAGAAACACCAAAATGAAACATTTCATTGAGTTATGAGGTCTATTGTCTCGGAGCAGGGCGCATAGTTTACCTCAAGACTCTGGAGAGGCTTGTAGCATGATCTTGGAACATAGTTAAGCATCAACACTGCTTCCCAACCTAAAATATACGGCCAGATGGAACAGACTATCCAGACATTGGAGGATATGTTGGGAGCATGCATCCATGACTTTGGTAGATCATAGGTATGACACCTTCCCTTAGGGGAGTTTGTTGATAATAATAGCTATCACTCTTCTATTTTCATGGCCCCATTTGAGCTCTTGTATATGAGACCATGTTTTTCTCTGATGTTATGGAATGAGGTTTGAGAGACAACTATTATTTTTCCCGATGTGGTGCAGAGCTTGACATAAAAGGTTCATCTTATTTGTGAGAGGATGAAAGTTGTGCAGGATAAGTGAACGTTGTATGACGATCACCGAAGGAGGCCCTTGGAGTTGAGCTTCGGGACCACATGTTCTTGAATGTTTCCCCTCAATGTGGGTAGTAGTGGTTTGGCAGAAGGATTATGCTTTATCATAGGTTTGTTGGACCCTTTAAGGTATTAGGGCGAGTTGGTAAGGTTGAATACCAGTTTACATCTCCATCACAGTTATATAGGATCCATTGAGTCTTTCAAATCTTTCAGCTTTTTCAGTATCTTCATGAGTACTCCCATTTAATTAACTAGGGAGAGATAGATATCGATGATGATGAGATGTTTGTGGAATGACTGTCAGAGATTCAGGATCATCAAGAAAAGGTTCTATGTAGACGGACCATTCCCTTCGTTTGTGTTTTGTGGAGGTATTATTTCTAGGAGAATAGTAATTTGGAGCGATAGACAAATATGTGTGCCCAATAATCAGAGTCTTTTTGAGTTTTCCTTGTTCTATTTTTCTTTTTGATGAGATGTTTGAACCTTGTTGATTATAAGATAAGATATTTTCCTTGGTTAGTGATGTGTGTGTTGTGATGTGTGATGAATTCCAGACATATGAAAAGGGGAGGACCTAATTCATGATCAAGACACATTAACTGTGAAGCGATTAAACTTGTGTGGGTGAGTTAGTGCCACCCATATTGTATAATATCTTAACATGAAGGACAAAATTTCCTAATTCATCTGTTTGGTATGGTGTGGTTTATTGTGGTTTTATAATGTGTTCGGTGGACGTTTGGTCTGATGTGTCAACAATTATGATAATAAGGCCTCGTTTGCAGATGTTAAAGGAGGGCTTCTTGGATGTAGAGGATTCTACACTAACTTTCGAACAACACAAGGAGGTTTATCATTGAATGTTGATGAGTTAAGTTGATAGTAGTGTTTCAAGTATAACAATATCCTTGAGAGGTATCTGGAGGGATGGCTGTTTAGACCCTTCCTCTCTTTCCCTTCAGGTTGGTTTTGAATTCTCAAGGGTGAGAATAGTTTGAGAGGTATCTGATATAATGGACTAGACCATTCCAATCCATTATATGGTGGGAAATCTGGTGTTTGAGGTGTCCTATGGTGTCAAGGTGACTATTTTCAACCCTTTGAAAAATTCCTATTTTTCCAATTTTTCCAACGGCACCTCATACCATTGGTGTGTCACCCTGGCAGTTTCACCCTGGGGATGTCACCCTTGCGGGGTCACCTTAGTGGTGTCACCCTAGAAATATCTTGTGTTGGTGGTGTTTCAACATAGAAATCGCTTATGATGGCAGTGTCTCACCCTGGAGGTACCTCAATGGTGGTGGCTCAATGGCAGTCGCTCGTCCAGTGGTGTCTCGTCTAGTGGTGCCTCATCTAGTGGTGTCTCACCTGACCGTGTCTCACTGATGGTGGAAGGTTGTTCATCTTGACGGTGCCTTATCCAGCGGTGCCTCATCCAACAGTTCCTTGCTGGCGATTCCTTGTCCAGCCGTTCTTTGTGTACAGTGTTTCTAATTCTTCTTGTTTTTTCCTTTTGATGACTTTATTTGATGTAAAGTGAGTTTAAGGATAAATTTAAAAGGATTTAAGACTTATTCAAAGTACATAAATTGTATCATTAATTTCCAAAGAGTCCAAGGGATTTTAATTGGTCAAAATTCATGGTCATGGCCAGATATTCCTTTAATGGGAAATCAAATCTGTATCTAATCCCGTGAATCTGGTTATATTTTTCTAAAGTCGAGATATCTTCCACCTTATTCTTTCCTTTTTATTTCTATTGATATACGACTCCCCAAATCCTTATTCTTATAGGAATTGAGTAAAATACTTCAACAGTTGGTTCATGATCCCCTGAATCTTTTCCTACTTGTGCCCCTATTATTGGCTCAACCAGGAAGTGTGGATCATTCTGCTTCTAACTAGTATTTCCCTCATCATTATTAACTATGAATCATGCTAGATTGGTATATATATTTGCCCCTTTTTTAAGATAGTTGATTCCATATTAATAAAGATAATTGAATTAGTTTAATAATCGATATACAGGGGTTTGGTAAAGTGATGTATGATCTTTCCATATGTTTTTTATTATTGATATTGTGATTTGTATGGGATAACTGCCCACTGAAAATCATGGCCATCAGGGGTCCATGTTTTCGCATGAGATGGTATTTGGGATGAATATTGTTTGTTTTTTATTGAATGAATGTTTATAAGTGTTGGTTAACTATGTATATTCAACTAATAAATGGATTCCCTAAGATCATACAGATTCTATGATAACCTCAAAATTTAAAAGTGGATTTAAATAAGGGATGCCTTATTAAATATGATAAATGTGTTTTACGTGGTATGTGTGGTGATGTGTTGTGTGTAATTGATTTGGTTTGTGTGTATGGGGTGGAGTGGTTGACATGTGTCTGTGTAGTGGGGTTTTGATGGGTGTGGTGTGATTATGAAACAAGGTTTTAGTTTTTGGTTGTGGTTTTGTGTGTTGCTGGGTGTGGTTGTGATTTGGGGGGTTCTTCGGTTAATATGGTTCTTTGGGTAGGATACCTTGAAAAGGGATAATAGTGATTGGTATGGGTGCTTCACCATTAATAACATGCAAAAAGATTCACCTCTTATCTAGAGGTCATAGTACGATGTGTCCTTAATGTAAAGTATGATAACGTACCATGGCTTACTATGTTGCTTGGTTTCTCGAGTAGTGATGGAATAAATAAATAATTTCATCGTAATGTTTGCATGACATGGGTTGGTTCGGTTAATGGAACAAAAATGGTCAATGAAAAACTGATTGGTTGTTGTGTGGTTGAGTGTGGATTATGCTAAATAATGGAATGAATGGGTGTTAAAAATGGAAGAAATTTGAATCCACATTAGTTTATCATGCTCTTCACCTTCTGAAATGATGGTCACAGACTCTATTAATTGCCTCTAGAGGTCACATAGAAGTGGGGAGGTCATTGGTTGGTTAGTGTTTTTTTGTAAACCTATACGATTGGGAATGTGTGCTTTCATATATACATATATATACATTGTAAATTCTTGTGATTTCTATAGGCACCTCACACTAGTTGAACACTATGTGTCGAACACACCCATCATCATGGGGGGTGGTTTCTTTCAAAACATCCCCATAGTGACCCAAAATTGACGTGCATGGACATTACATTAATTTTTCATAATATTTATTATAGTAAACAAAAATAATCCCAAAGAACATATAAGTTTAATGTGTTTAGAAACTTGGAACACATTCTGCTAACATAGTGAAAGATCTTCAACATCTCCCATAAAGTTATTATCCTTTATTTTTCCAACATAAAACCTTTATTTATATACTGGGGAAAAGAAAACATATGAAAAGGGTGAGATAAAATGCTCAGTAAGGGTAAGCATGGAAAATATCATACAAATCATAAACATAAGAATGTAAAAACCTGAACACAACTTTTTAAAAACAAACCACATTTAACATATATCAAAATATTGATTCATGAAATAAACCTTGGAAGTTCATAAGGAATAAATCATAAATGAATCATGAACCATGAGGAAATATCATTGGAATAAAACATGGAATTGTGGAAAAAAGATAATCATAGAAAATAATTTCCATGTTAGCCAAGGCTCATTTCCAAGACCATCATAGCGGACAAAGTCCATTACTGAATTGATTTCACTCCTCATTCCAGCCCTGTATTACTGAATTAGATTTACTTTTGTTCCAACCCTATATTATTGAACCAGATTTACTTGTTTTTGTAGTCATGTCTATCTCATGAGATATAAATATTTAACCAATGCATTGTAGGGATATACATGTCCCACCAATCTCATAATGAAATCATTCTTATGTGTTCTAAAAAAACATAAATCATTCAACATAACCCATGGAATAAAATGGGTTTCCTTAAAAATAATTCTACCATAACATAATACATGTAAAAAATAGATTTCATAAATAAAATTCTATCATAAACATAATAAACCCATAGGAACAATAGATATAGTTTACTTGAAACATAACCCAATTAAATAATTCTATATTATATGGAATATGATTTTTATACAACATTTGAAATTAATTATTGAGGAAAACTTCATTTCTTCTTCAAAAAAGTCTTCTTTTCTCAAAATATTTCACAATTTTAAAAGAAAAGAATTACTTTAAAAATAAAAATGATATCATGTAAAAGAGGCTTCCTAGAAATAATGCTTTATGAAAGCATATAAATATGTTCATGCCGTACAAGTTAAAAGAAAAAATTATTTTCGTACTTTTTTTGAAAAGTCAAAAAGCACCTTGTAATGAAAGCAAGAAAGTATTCCTTTCATAACATTTCATAAAAAATATCTAATGGATAAAATTTACTATAAAAAATAGTAGAAGGATATGAATAATATTTTAGGATACATATGTATAAAACAAGGATATTGATGAAAAATATACCCCAGTAAATACTTACATATAACAAATCTCGGATAAAAATGAGATTGTGAAATTATCCCTTTCCAATTTATAATCAGTCGAATCATATACATCATAAAATAAATACAATCATACACATATTATAACCTTTATAATAATAATCATAAAAACATTCATGGGTAGCATAAAAACCAGTCAAAATAAATAGGTGGTGTATATTGCATATGTCCCATAGAAATAAAAGTGAAACAAAATAATCCATTACCTTAAGTCCAATATCCTTTGTATTTATTCGAACACCCCATGTAATTATTTAAATAATGTAATTGAATTGTTCTAGAATCATATTAATTTTTATTATATCATATATTATCACATTATCATCTTTTGTTAATATAATTTCATTATTATTCAATATTCGGGTATTAACTACTTCATTTTATTATACATGTTTTGTCTAATAAGTTATGATTCTCCTTATTAGGTCATAATTATATGATTCCAAAATGATATTAACATAATATATATATCATATTTATTCATTATATACATTTATATAATCATTTTTTAATGGATATCATGTAAAATTAATCGCATCGCATCGTGGAGACGGTAGGTCGTACGTACGCACGAGCGATGATATCATTCCATTAATTGTGAAATGGTATGGAATTGAATGGTATATAATTTGTTCCAGAATCCATATAATGTTATAATAATCACATGTAGTTATTATTTTCATCATTATACTCATCCATGTAAGGTGGTGGTGAAAATAAGATTACACCACGATGTCGAGACGGTAAGTCGTACGTACGCACACATGGTGATTTTTTTCATATGATGGATAGAAGATGAAATAAGGTTATTCCATAACCATAATAACATCTAAATATATAGGTGATACTGGAGTTATTACATAATAATGGAAACAACAATGGAAGAGGAAGTATAAGAAGAAATGACATTGAAAGAGTTGGTAAAGGAGATTACCTCTACTTCATCGAGCTCCCACTAGATCTCCACTTAAAGGCACTATGGATTTTAATTTGAGAAGAACAACACCTCTATAATGTCACTAAAGAAGTTGAGAAGTGAAATGGGGAGATTATAGATGAACTTGAAGACTCAAATTTAACTGATGTTGTGAGAGAGGAGGTGCCCTTTTATAATTGAGGTGAGGAGAAATTTTGGAATCTCTAAAAATATTAATTTATAATAAACCCAACCCATATAAAAAACATCCAAAATGACCCAATTTTAATGATTATATGACATAAGGTTTTAATAATATAAAAAAAAATTATCAATGTATTAATCTCAATTTAAACCTTATCATTTTAACTAATAGCTAGTTATTCATTTTACATTTAACTAGGGTAACATATATTTTAACATTAAAAGGGAGAAATATTTACTTATTTGATGCCAATTAGATCATAAATAAATACTTTAGAACATTATATATTATATAATAATTATTAAATATTTTATACACTATTTCATAATTTTTAAATAATTTAATAATACATAATTTTGATAAATAATCAATAGAGTCAATTTTGACACTATTCAATTTATTAATTTTAAAAAATTATCAAGCTAAGATGTTATAGTCGAACCAAATAATTATTATATCCCTAATAGTTAAAGGTCATATAGAAAAATATTTGGATATATTAATTATCCCAAATTATATTTATTTTAATATTTTTAATAACATTAATTTGGTATTTCCATTAGTAAAATAATTGTTGCAGGTGTCTTGTATAATTATTTAATATATTTATTTTTTGAATAAAAATTAAAAATAAAATACCATAATGAATATAATTATTATAGATTTCATATTGATATTTGTAGTCGAATATATATTTTCTAAAATCCTATATTAAAAATGTTATATTTATTAAAACATGAATGTGACAACTTTAACATCACTTTAAATAAAATATAATAAGTGTCACAATAATTTACATATGGATCCAAATGGTCAATAAATCTACCCTTTGATGATTATGGTCAAAATATACTCAACCAATGGAATTTAGTCAAGTGTTATTGTCTTTCAGTTATTATTATCATTTTAATAAACATTATTTTATTGATTTCTCGTCAATTTAATAATTTCTACATCATTAATGTATAATCTATTGAGGTAAATATTTTTTTCATAAAAATTAAATATAAATTTTCATGATAAAGAAAAAAATATTAGATTAATAGTAGAATTTATCTTCTATATTACCTTAAATTAAAAATGATATAGTTATAAAAATATGAGTAAGATATATTTAACTTTTATTTTAATAAAATAAATTAAACGTCATAATCTCACCCAAGTGGCTTCCAAAGGATACTATTTCGACTCAAGGATTATTTAGGTCGAAAAAAAAATTCTCCAATGATATTAGGACAAATGTTAAGGTAGTTTTCTAATATTTTGTACCCTTAATTACCCGAATTACCTTTTTACCATATTAATAAAAATTATTCAAGTTTATATAAAATAAAGTTATTTACAAAATTTATACCTAATAATTCAAAACATGGAATCCATTTTTGAAAATTCAAAACATATAAGTTTCAGTAATTAATTTAAAATTAATCTCGTTGTAAAAAAAATGAGTTCTTAAAAGTTAAAACATTACAAAAAATTGAAATGGGTTTACTGCAAAATTCGTGGTAAAAGTAATTATAATGACCCTAATTATATTAATTGATAAAAATATATGCTATTGATATTTTAAAACCATTAAGTAACATAATTTATCCACATAAATTATTCTGAAGGAAGAAGTTGTTTTCAATTAAAATTTAATATATTTTTATTATTCATCAAAACATAAAACTTATCAGAAAAATATGAAATATTCATCAAAAATAAATTTTTATATCCCACATCCAAAGAAGAAATTTATTTTGTTAAATATAATATATAAATGTGTCAAAACCGGATTTAAAATGGGTGTATCATCAATAGGCGACAAAACAGTATTTTTCGAAAAATAAGTATTTTATCTGAAAAATTGAATATGTTCTTATATAATGTCTAGAAAACATATATGATGAATTTTAAACATTATATTAAATATATTACATATATATTACATTAATAAAATCAATCATGTGTACCTTCATTATTTTATAAACTCACTTATTTGCATTTAAATAGTTTTTCAGAATAAAATTAATATTGTTCATACCCACCATTATAATGACTAGGTTTTAAGGTAACATAATAATATTTAGATGTTCACGTAAACTCGGTATTGCGTGAAATGAAATATTTAAAAATAAGTTGAAATTGTGTGCAACACAAACCACACATAGTGTTGCGTCTACTACAGGATAAACGGATGTTTCATATAGCGGAAGCTTACCTAGGTGTAGCGTACAACACATGACGTCAAAGAAATAATAATAATAATAATAATAATAATAATAATAATAATAATAAATATATCACATAAAAATCTCGGGGGGTTACAATCCCAGGGGAGGATGGATGGCTGACCACCCGCTCTTCCATACTCCCTCTTCCAGGTGATGAAGACCCTAGTTTCTTCGGGAAAAATTTGATATGATGTGGTGTCTCAGGTGTCTTTGGGATGAGTTGTGATGTGCTTTCTCATGTGTATTCAGAATGAGTTATGATATGTTTTCTCAAGTGTATTTGATATTAGATGAGATGCGTTGTGAGGCAAGGGTTTGTGCGAGCGGGATGTGTTGTGAGGCCCAAGTGTATGTGGGCGGGGATGTGTTGTGAGGCCTACGTATGTACGAGTGGGATGTGATGCAGTATATTTGGAATAGGTGGGAGTGGTAGGATGTCTATCGTTGGGGTGTGTGAGTGGCTAATCAGTGGGAAAGTGGTGTGGGGTACCCTATCATCGATGTGATTTATATTATTTTACATTACTTGTGTTACTTTGTGAGCATGCCTTGGTGAGATTGAGTTTGGTTTGTATATCTTCTTAGGTGCTATTTCGTTATGTTGTTTTCTCACAAGGGCAATAGTATGCTTCTATCACATGTGCACGAGAGACTTTGGTTTTTTTACTGAGTATACTTGTATGTTCACCCTATGTATATAAAACATATTTCTGGTTTTCAGGAGGATTTTGTGGATCGTGATAGGTGTTACTAGCTAAAACCTTTGGACAAATGTTATGTCACTAGTTAGCTTTACTTTTAGGTATTTACTTTAGAGACTTTTACAATATCAGTTCTATTTATACATGCATTGTGGGGTGATTTTTCCTTCTTTATATTATGTCTTGGAGTTTCATTGTGGATAATTCATATTATCTCTGGATCTTGTTTCCTTATAATGTGCAATGCAGCCCATATTTTGATATTTGTACACCTTTGGTGCTAATCGTCAACTAGAGGCCTACTTGAGGTGGGAATTTGGTGTTATTATCTCCCTTTCTTTATTTATAGCCCAAGAGGGGTATATTTGGTGGAAGGGGGTCATGACATTCTTGGAGGAACCTCATAAAAAAAGTTATACCATCATCCTCTTCATCTGTTTCAAGCAAGAGTTTTAAAAAATATTTTTTCATGAAAATTAAATTTCTTTTTTTACAAGATTTTTTATATGAATGTTTTTGGTGTTTTTATATTCTTTTTAATTTTTATATATGTAGTTTTTTAAATTTTTTTCGGATGCACCTGCCTTCCCTAGAAACAATTCCAAAATCTGATGCTCACCTGATTGATGATGCATGTGTCAAATTTAATTATTTGAAACATACAAACTTCTACTAAAGCAGTAAGTATGATTATTGAACCACAAGGAAATACTAAAGAAATGTGTGACCAAAAAAACTAAAAAAAACTAAAAAAAGTGAAAAATATTGTGTGATGGTGAATGAGAAACAAGGGAAGTGTGTGTGTGTGTGAATTTAGAGGAATTTAGATAGATACCAAGATGTTTCTGAATTTAGAGGAATCAAATTGTCCATAATTGATAAAAAATATTTTTGAATGTTAAATTTCAATAAACACAATAATTCCAGTGATCGTAAATATATTCTCTAAACACCAAACATTCATTAAATTTTTCTATATAGTATAGTGAACCCTCCTAAAAAATGATCGTTAAATAGAATTTTAGGAAGAGAGGTGTTCATTGATGTAGAAGAGAGAGATCATTTTTTTTAATTTTTGATACATCATATGATTATTAAAAGTGAAAGGGTTTGCTATCATCACCTTTGGGTACATAGAATAGTATAAAAATGATTCTCATCAAGAATAAAATGAATTACTATATGAAAAGTGCACAGAAACAATTATGAAACTGAATCAGATAGATATAAAATTTATCAATTCATTTTAATCTGAATCCCTTAAGAAAATTAATTATGAATTATCACAAATATATTAATGAAAATACAATTATGAAAGTTCATCTCTAAACCGAAATAAAGTAAAAGGAGAAAGTGAAGAGAATATTTCTATGTCGAGGTCGGCTTCTTCCTCAAGATTTAGACCCTTCGATTCCTGAATCTAGAGTGGTCATGCTTTTGATCAAACTCACCATGACATAATCTCTACTATAATCTTCCATCGCTGGAAATTTTTTTTTTCCTTACATTCATTTCCTAGTTATTGATACAATATTTAGGGGAGGGGGAAATAACGAAAACCTACAAAATTGGCAGATGAGGAGGCTCAAAATTGAAACCCCTCAAACACCACCATAGGATGCATCCACTAGACTTCACCCATAAGGCAATCATTTCCTACTTTTTATTTTTCATTCAAATCTGACCTAGTTTTGCTAAATTGATGGTTTTATTGTCAGACATGCTTTACTCCCTTATGCCTCCATACCTATCACTAAAATAAGCCTCTATAATAATTCATATCACTTTCTCATGTCATAATTGCTCATGATGTTACATCTATTTAAAGGCTTAAATTCATTATAATTGAGTCCACATGTCAATCAAAAACCTGTCCATCTACCACTCATGAGTTCTATAAACAATGACTACACATGCTTGGGATTCACTTACAAACTCAAACAGTTAACCTTCAACAGAACAAAGGGACACAACAATTGAGGATCAAAATAGAACCCTAACTCTAATTAAGAACCTGTATTATTTTAGACTAAAGATAAATCTCAATTCAATTTTAAATGCATATAGTTTTTGGTACATTGATGTTTTCCATGTTTTTTTACCAAAACTGACATTAACCACCAGTTTTGGTCTGAGATCGTCATTATCCCATTGAATAATCCATACTCATGATGGATATTTAATATCCTTCAATTTTGAACCAATTTTTCATGTATCTACAATACCATAATACCTTCCATCGATGCCCAACTTCATCAGATCATCCTCTGTTAACCAGAACATCATTCATGAATTACATCCAACACCTTATGCGAACACAAATGCAAATTCATTGCCACAATAGTGAGAACAACTGAACCCTTGACTCTTATTCAAATAAAAAACCATCAAACCAATAACATGTATGAAAACATCATTGCACAAACCCGAATTCATTCGGCTTAGGAACATGAGGACATGAATCCAGATAGCACAATATCTTCTTTGCTGATCATGAATCATCAGGCAGGCGACATCATGTTCTTCTTCCTTAGTTCGGTCGGAAAATTAAAGTGCAGGAAATCATTTTGCGTCTTTGATCATGATCCAGTCGATAATCTAGGTTTCATTTTCATTCTCTTCAACATACATGGATTCATCCATAAGAAAAAATCAAGGTTTTCCCAGTTTCGAAATGCAAAGCTGACTTCATTGGCTTCAATCTACAACAGGGAGCTCTGTTTGGCGTACGCAGTGCATCAATCGTTCGATTCAGCCCCAACATTCATGATCAAACTCGAATTTTACTTCTTCATAATCTATCTCCTTTATCAGCGCAATAGCCGTTATAGATCCTGATCAAAAATCTGTTCGGATATGTGGCCACCTTTAAAACTCCCCTACGTTAAGGCAGTGATTGGCTATGTTCCAGCCCATCAGAAAATGCTACGTAGTTGGCTGGAAAATCTACTACGTGAGTAGTGGATAAATGGGAAATGCAGATGCATTTCAATAAGAAAAATAAAATAATTAATTTATTTCTATATAATAAAAATGTTAAATTTAATTTCCAATTTAAATAAAAATCAATAATCGCAAATAATATTATAAAATTCAAATGCAATAAGCCATGATAAATCTAAAATAAGTTTACATAGTTAAATAAAAATTTAAAATTTTAAACAAATAAAAATGAAATATTAATAAATGAAATTAAATCAATATTTCATATTTTAAATAATTAAAAAAACTAAACATTTAAATAAAATAAATTCACAGACATTATTTTTCTTAAACAATAAATGGTTAAGAATTAGAAAAAAATGCATAAAATAATTGTCTGAATATGTAATTAACAAAATGAAGAGATGATAAAAATTATAAAAGAATTCAATTATAATTTAATGTTATTGATTATTAAATTATTTAAATAAATTAGATTAAAATATACAATTCAATTAATTAAATATTAAACTAATACCAATAACAATAAAATGATAAATATTAAATAAACAGAACAAAAAATAAACAAAGACATGGAATAAGAAATAAATTTTAAATTAAACATCAAAGTTTAATGAAATAAACTCAAAGTTAGAAGAAAAAATATAGTTTATTTAAGGATCGACCCTAGTTGTCTGGAGCCAGTGCCTTATATTATTAAATAGGCATATAAACAAGGAATATGCATTCTGAAGGACCAAGTAGTTTAATAGATTTGAAAAGAAGATACATACACAAGTTAAACATTACAACTTGAAATGAAATACAACAAATATGTTTTATTGGGAACATACAGAACTATAAGTTTATCCTTGAATGTAACTCATTATAAGACTCTTCATGTCCTGATAAAATGAAACATAAGAAAGGGGTGAGCTCAAATGCTCTGTAAAGATAAATAATATAGCAGATTATATCATAAATATAATCATTAGGCATGGTGAATAACTAAAAACACATGTCTTTTAAAAAACATGAACACATTATGCCAGAATAAGAGCTAAATAAATAATGTCATAATAAAACATAATCGTGAGTATTCTACTAGTATAATAACCACATGAACAATCAATACTATGAAACGGAATACATAATGCAGGAAACATAACCATACCATCAAGGCCTCGTGCCAAGACCATAAATAATCATTTTTTCAAGGCCTCGTGCCAAAACTATAGTTTGTCTCATGAGACCTATTGATGCATTGATGGGCTATAGCAGACCCCACCTAACACTTATTAAGTCCAATTAATTCTTCATATGAATGAGGATAAACATAAATGACATATACGTTCATATTGAAAGTAACATATGAAAATGTAAATAATTTTCACCGAACAATAATCCTAATCACTAACCATTCAGAGTAAATTAGTGAATGATTTCATGATAGCGCATCCACAATCAAACTAATCATAAAACATTAAATAAAACATGGTGGATAATATCATAAGAGATAAAATTAAATGAAGTACAAGATTCAACAAATGATTTTGTAATAGATGAAGACACTTTTAAATGATACCATTGAAAAATCATTGAGGAAATAATCCTTAAACATTCAAAAGTGTCTCATACCACCTTGAAACATTCAAATCATAATCCCTTATAATATCACGAGAATAAGAAGACTCTTGATATGATATAACAAATGGAAGTACATACACCACATGCAAGAAATAAGTAGTGAAAATGACATATATCTTATAAAAGTTAAATTGAGATGAGAAAAATAATTTTTACTTTGAAAAGAAGAGTTCTTTTATAAAATCATTTATATTTTTCATGAAATCAGATTTTAAACATGTATATCCCAGAAAATAAAAGGGAATTTCATTGAAATTATATTTGAGGTTTAAAAAAAATTGTATTTTGGTGAAAACATTTAAAGAGAGTTTTTAAAGAACCTTTTGAAATATAACATTCTAGTACGGTTTCAAGAAAAATATTAATGGATTTTAAAGCGCAAAGGCATGTTTTCTTTCATAAAACCAGAAACGAACAACAATAGATTTTCATGTTAAAATGTGTGATTTTAGAAAGATAAATATTCATTACAATTATTATAGAGTGAAGTTCAAAATATGTATGAATTTGAGAAGTTTCTTGAATTAGGTTTGCATTTCGAAAGAATTATTGAAAGATTCTCTTAAAAAATATAAATCTTCAAAAATAACGAAGGATTCTGATTGGTACACATGCATAAAACATTAATATAGAATTTATGATGAGTAAAAAAAATAAATCAAAATTTCATTGAGGTGAATAGAGAATAAGAGCAACTCGAATGAAAATGGAGGTTTGAGTAGAAAATACATAGAACATTGTAATTGATTGAATCGTATGCCCCAAAATTATTAATCATCAAATGAAGCATTGAACATCATGAAAATAAAGAGATTCGTGATATGAAACATCAATGGGTAGTTTACATATACCATACAAAAGTAATAGTAGTGAAAACAGAATATCTCTTAAAAATAGAAGTGAGATGAAGATACCCCTTAAAAACATTTCGTCATGGTAACATGTGTTATTGTGAGGGTTTAATGAGAGGTAAATGGATATCCTATCATTTATATATCATAATAGGAGTATGGGGGAAGTGAGAAAACATACCCCATTATTAGGAAATAAAAATAATAGGACACAACAAAGTGGGGATTCTTGAAAAAAAGTGAGAGAGATGATCTCTTACCTTAAATCTGAGGGCATTCTTTTCATGATCATAATGACCTGAATAACCAAATTAGGTTCATTAATTAAAAATACCAGAACGCTTTATACATCAATTTGGTTCATTATGACTTTATTATGTTCATTCATGGACTTTTAGATGGGTTATGTAATCCAATTTCATTGTTTGTAAGTGCTCGTTTTCATAATATTCATGATCGACTCACTTATACAAGAGTATGTGTAAAGTCCCATGTTTTTGAACTGGGTTAAAATATGATTTTTTTCGATTTTTTTTCGATTTATCAATT
Organism: Viscum album; assembly: GCA_963277665.1. Taxonomy (NCBI): domain Eukaryota; kingdom Viridiplantae; phylum Streptophyta; class Magnoliopsida; order Santalales; family Viscaceae; genus Viscum; species Viscum album. Next base: position 333,309,786 of record OY728161.1, read on the forward strand.
GTTCATTTTTTAAACCGAGCTCTAGAATGTTATTCTGAGTGTTGAAACACCTAATGGTGTCATTTCTGAAATTGCATAATTACCAGATAAATTTTAGCGGGTGTCCCGATGAGTCTCAGGTGCACTGGATCCAGAAAAATCTACTTTAATGGATCTGCATGGGCACGCGTCGTTGCGGTTTAACCTAAGCAGTTTATCTTATTTAATAAATTATTATTATTATTATTTAATTAAATATGATTATTTGAGAGTTTTGGATTAATTTAAATAATGTTTTAATAATAATAATTATAATGAAGTTATTAATAATTTTATTGTGGTTGTTAAATTTATTAAATGTTAAAGAATTAATTAAATGGCAGTTGAAGGTATTGATGTGGCTTTTGGGTTTATCAATGAACCGTTTTATTTAAATGATGAGTTTCAGAATTATTAAAGGAACATTTATTATTAAATGGAGGAATGTGCTAATAATAATAATGTCATTGTTATTTTTACGGAGTCATAAATTAGTTTTATACTTTGAGATTTTAATTGTATGTTAAAGGAGTGTATCATTTATGAGAAATAAATGCAGCTTTTGAGATTCTCAATGAAACTTTTAATTAAATGAGGTGTTATGGGTTGGAGTTTTCATCATATTAATGATAGTGTAATAAATTGGGGGTTTGAGTTTTTAAATAAATGAATGTTTGAATAATAATAAGAATGATGACATTATTATTTTAGTGGATACCTAGTTAAATAAATGTTAAAAGAATTTAATGATCAATATGGAGTTTTATAATTAATTAAGAAACATTTATTACGAGAATAATAAATTAAGGTTAAAAAACAAATTGGATAATTAATGTGGATTTAAATGGGGAGGTTGGAAATAATTTAAATGGGCATTTTATTTTTTTCTTTTAATACAATTTAATTATGGGGTGTGTCAATGTTCTGTTTTTATTTAATGGGGTGTAATTTTTAGGTGAATTTAATTAGGTTGTTGGGTATCTTGATGAAACACTTAATTAAATAAGCAGTTTTGAATTTAATGTAAGAGTGTGGTTATTTAATAGTGTTGTTGGGTAATATCAATGGTTTGAGTAATAATAATTATATTTTTTATTATTATGGTTTTACGAGTGTCATAATTATATATCATTATGGATATTAATATTATAAATAATAATAGTAATGAATTGGGGAGTTTTGGTTGATATTTAAAGAAATGAAAGTTTTAATAATAATAATAATAATGATTTAATTATTATTATTATTTTATTAATTAAAAAATTCAAGGAAAAACGAATTTTATTAATTGTGGGAAAAGATTTAATATTTTTATTAGTTTGAAGTCAAAGAGATTTTAATTTAATTGAGGAGTAAAGGGGAGTTTGATTTTCTCAATGAAAGGTTTCCTATAAGAAGGATTAATTGGGAAGTTTTTTTTACATTTTAGATAAGTTTTTAATTTGTATAATAATAATAATAAAATGAGTATTATTATTATCTTTTATTATTATTATTATCGCATTAATGGTAGTATTATTATTGGGTTTTATGATTTTAATAATAACTATTATTAATGGCAATTAATTTAGGGGTTTGAAAAAGAAAATAAAGGGAATCGAATTCCCCTCTTCTTCCTCCCTATGAAAAAGGTGCAACATGCACACAGCAGCACACCCCATGATGCGGCCCCTTCCTCCCTCCTTAGAGCTCCCTCCTTGGTGTGAGATCTTTTCTGCGGTGCGACTAAGAGGCATGCGAACCCCCGAGCGACCCTACCTGCAGCAGCGCGACACCCGGGCAGAACTCTGGCAGCACGCGACCTCTGTGGCGCAACTCCCCTCCGGGCAATACCTAGAGGCACACCATCCCTCTCCCGAACTCCACATTGCGCATGATGATTCTCCTCAGACTCTTCACAGATCATGTACACCTCGTCAAGGTGAGTTCATCTGCGTATAACTGGTGATTCACATCGATCATTTGACTCCTCTCTCTCACCATGTTTCCTCACCAAAAACCGATAGGTTCGGATTTAATCCGATCGTTGTGTTCCTCTATTTTTTGGATATGCGAATGTTGACTCAGGACCCATTGGTCTATAATACGACATCTGCAGGCAAGGGCGAGGTGGATGGTCTCGAATTGTTTTTCCGTCGTTGGTTCGGGTTAGTTTCTAAACCCATGGTTTGGTTTTGCACCGGTTATATTAAGGGGAAACAAGGATGGTGCCTTATTTCCCACTCAAATACCCTGTTTTCAAAGGTGATACAAGCTATGTACTTCCCTCATTCTGATTTCTTGCATGCCCAAATGGGGCCACGTCTGAGTTTTATATGGAGGAGCATTTGGGGAGAAAAATCTCTCATTGACTTGGGCTGCATGTGGAGAATTGCTGATGGGCATAATGTTAAAATTTGGAATGATCTATGGCTGGAATATGGCATCAATCAAAAGGTTTCCTCACCGATTGTCCCTGGATTTGAAGATGCAAGGGTACGTGATCTGCTCGATGACTCACTTGAGGAGTGGGATCAGGAGATGCTTTGGTGTTGGTTTAACGAGGTGGATCGTCAGCTCATCCTTAGTATCCCTCTCACACCACGAATGGGTAATGAACAGATTTGCTGGAATGGGGAACCTCATTGGCGATATTCTGTTCGGTCTGGTTTCAAAATGAGGGTTCAAGGTTTTACCCAGGGATTTACCAATAATCGAAAGAAGTGCCTCTGGTTCCTTACCACTCCCACTAAGGTGAATTGTTTTTGTTGGTAGGTCTGTGATGGGGTTCTTCCAACCCGTGACTATCTGGTGCAAGGACATGTGGAAGAGGATGACACTTTTCCATTGTGCCTCCATTAAGTGGAGTCCCCTCTGCATGCAATTATTTCCTATAAGGGGGGTGGAAGGAGTGTGGAAGGTTTGGAGGCTGGATTTTGGTATTTGCATTTATTTTTCAATGGGGTTGATCCCAAACCATAATAAATGGGTGTCTTCTCTGGAACTGAGTGTGGTCGGGATGATTTTCACACTTGATTGGTTGGTTTGGACTCAATGGAATGAATGTGTTTTCCAAATAATGGTGACCCCTGATCATCTATGGGTGGCTAGAGCATTGGATTGGATGAATGACTGGAATAAAAGTGAAGCGATGCATTCTTCTGGACACACCTGACGAGCAGCTCCCTTTTGGTCTCCCCCCCTGAGGGTTTCTTCAAGATCAATATAGATTCTGCTATCTCTGAAAACTCAAGAGTCAGCATTCGGATCATTGAGCATGACAACCTTGGCTAGATTGTGGAAGCTCAGTGTAGGGAGGTGCCTAACTCATGGCGCCCTGTTGTGACTGAGGCCTCGGCCATCCTCCAAGGGCTTCTTTTCTCCTATTCAAAATGTTGGCCCATGATCCCGGTGGAGTCTGATTGCCTCGAAGTGGTGAACGCTATTTCAACAAACGATGAAGATTCCCAACCTTTTGGCCTCATCTTCAAGAAGATTTGGTCCCTGGACTATGGTTTCGATACATGCTAATTTTCATTTATCAGAAGAGAGTTTAATTCGAGAGCCCATCGTTTGGCTCAGTTTGGAAAATTATGGGGTGATCATTCTTGGGTGAACTCGTTCCCTGAATGGCTTTGTAATCCTGGTTTCCATGATCAGTAATTTATCTATTCCGTTAAAAACAAAATGTAGACAACACACACACAAACACACACACACACACACACAAACACACACACACATATATATATAAAGGTGTGTGCACGTGCGATTACAGACTAGTTGTGGAATGGTTTCTACCAAGTACATTAAATTGTTTTAGATTTAAAATGGTTCCACCCAAAGTTAAGGTCTCAAATCCTAAACACTTTATTTTAATAATTATAGCTTCTTTAAATAAATTGAGAATATAAGTTTCCTTGATTATAATATGTCGATGCATGACAGTTTTGAAGTTATTAAATGATGCCTCCCACATGAGATTAATGAGGGATTGAACTTTTGTTGTATTTAAGCATGTTTTGCTAATTTGGTTAAAGTGATATGATTAAACTGTTAAATTATTTGAATGGGAAGAATGTATAATAGAGTAATTAATTTTATAATTAATTATCAAGTCATGATTTGGAATAAAATGTGTGGATTTTAATGATGATTGGGAATATTTAATATTTGACATTTTCAAAAGTATAAATTAGAAATTGGTAATAATTAATGGATGGATTAATTATTTCATGTAAATTGTTAAATGGTTAATTAATTTATGACTGGTTTATGATTTAAGATTTAATTAATTAATTTTTTAATTAATTAATTTTCATGCATTAAGTTATGATTTTGAATTGATTGTTTGTTATGACTATTGGCCAGGGGAACTTTTTTATACATGTTAGATTTCCATGCATTAATTTGTCTTAGATGGATTTTCTCTATAATATGAGATGATGCGTGAGAAGGTCGCTAAATATATGGTCTTGTTCAACATGTTTTTTGATGATTATAATGTCCATGTAAATTGTTTAAGTCCTGGACGAATCACTATTTGAGTGGACGGGTTTAGACTTGTTAACGAATTTTGATAATTAAATGTTGAGTTAATTATTTATTTGAATTTCTAAGAACAATTAATTGTTAATTAATTATTTACTATTGAGATGTTGATTGGTTAATTAAGGGTTTTATTTTGACGGGATATTTTTGTTGTTAATTAGTTGTTGAATTAATTAACGGATTAGATTAATTAATTTATGAAATAATTAATGGATGGTTTTGGGGTGTTAGACATGGTGTTCTACACCAACGAAAAATATATATGTATGATTGAAAAATAGGTTGTGATACAAGGACTAAAGCTCCAAATACTCATGGGGAAATAGACATGGTGTTTTACACCAATGATAAATATACACGTATGATTGATAAATGGGTTGTGAGACAAGGACCGAACCTCCAAATACTCATGGGGTGCTAGACATGGCATTCTACATCCAGCATGAAATAAAATATTCTTTTATGGGTCAGGGACTGATGCTCCAAATACCCATGGGTTGTGAGACAAGTAATGATGCTAAAAATACTCATGAGGGTGCTAGAAATGATGTTCTACACCCATTAATTAACATTGGACTATGGGTCCAATTGTTCTTGCATGAAATGAGTTAATGGTTAATGAAGGATGTTGAGACATGATGATTTGTAAATTGTTTATGAGGAAGTTTTCACTCTTATTTATGAATTGGATGAACCACTTTTAGTGAGCGGGCTCAGACTTAGTATATTAAAGGTTTAATTGAATTACATATGACGCGTTATCCAAGCCAAAGCACAATCTTGAATTAGACTTTACTTTTATTACTTATATGGTCTTTAGAGACATCCCTAGTGAGTGATTTATACGGGATATGTTGGTTGTAGGATGAATCTCAAGACCTTCATAATTTATTAATATTGGAATAATTAATAACCAATGAATGATTATGTAATGAATATTGAGCATGTGTGACAAATATATATTGCAGGTTCAAACACCAGCTAAGGGATGAAGCAGGTACTTGGGTATATAGTTACATTGTACCATTTACATAATTTATGCATGCCTTCGCATGATATATGTTATTTATTAAATGTCTGGTTTGGGGTAGACACCGATGGTCCTGGCCTACTGAGATTTATATCTCACACCCTACTCGGGCCGCTATTTCACTGGGTACCTGAGTAGATTCTTTTTGGTTGCAAGACTACGCTGTTTGCATTTACATGGGAGTTAGGAGCACAGGACCGAGCGGAGGCTCAAGATGCTCGAGGAGATCTCCCTTGGGGCTGTGATTCATTATTTATTTATTTATGAATTGAAATGTAAAACATGTTTCATTGTTCAGTGTTTTCAAATTTTGTTTCATTAGTATGTCATGTATGCATCTGCTGTATAGTTTGGCTTTGTCAATTTGTATTGTACAAGATTTATAAAATCTGCTTTTCGTTGCTTATTCATTTATTATACCGTTTCCGCTATTTATTGCCTTTGTCTATTTTGGAACACTAAAATGAGGGTATAGTCTCCCCACTGACTATCCTTAGACACTCGCTTCTAGTCGGTAGACTCTGGCGTACAGAGAGGCACGCTTGAGGTTATATGGTGACCGGTCCGGCCTCCATTTTTGTGGTCATCCAGGTTGTGATGTTACAAAGTGGTATCATAGGTTTAAGATTTAATTCTTTTCCTGTGTCTTTCTGTTTTGGGGTTGGTAGACTGGACACTAGGAATGTGTTGGAACTTGGGTTAATAGTGGTTCTTAGGACGGATCACCTCTTGTACGGGAAATGACCGAGTGGCCAGGGATGGGAATTGATGTTTGTACTATTAGAAGTTACAGTTGATATGATTTCACCTTGACTGACTGGTGTATTTTTTGCTGTCTATTGATTTTGATAATTTTGAAAAATAATTGTCTTGGCCTGATATGGCTAGGATGTTTCGTACATGCATCATCTTATTCACTCATAGATTCACATGTCACAAATATAACATGACATGTTGTTGCATTAGTAGGATTCCTGCTAATTTTGATTGTGTTCCTTGGGTGCAAAGCCATGTTTTGATCTGATCTAGCATGCCTCTCAAGCTATGTTGTTCTGATAATACATTTAACATACATGAGTGATTATATTCCATAATTTTTTAGTTATTAGCATTTTTTGTTGTTGTGCCATGATTATGTGTTATAGAATGTTGTTTTGTTACTGTTTATGCTAACATGTTACATATGTTTTGGATATGTGAACGGGGTTCTAAAGATAAAATGTTAAATAAATGTTTATTGTGATAAATGCGAGCCAAATTCCAGTGATAAGGTGTATGGGGGCCTTATCGATTAGTAGATGGCCACCAATGTTTTTGAACCTTATACAACCATAATATGATTGAAAATGGTTACAAATGTAAAACTGATAAGCTTTGATTATGATTAATTGTTGTTGGGTTGCTTTGGGAAGATCCCAGATTGAATAAATGAGATATTTAGAAGTCGCCTTTTCTATAAAAGGAATTTAGATGCTAAATTTCCTGTTATATTTGAATAACATTGAATGATGATTAAAGATGTTTATGTGATAACATGCCTATATATTTTTTTCCATAAGTTGTTGTTTTGAAAACCAAGTGACTTTTTGTGAATATGTCCTTCTGTGTGTTCTGAAATTCATTCGAATGTTAAAAGGTTGAAATGAATTAATTAAAATTCCTAAAAAAGGGTTTTTTGAACCTTGTGATTTTAGTTTTGCATGACTAAGAGAGAGGGTCAATTTTTATGTTTTTTAAGGGGATAACCCGTGGTAGGTAGTACCCATAGAATTTTCTAGGCTATTATAGTACGTTCGTCCCACTACACGGGAGGAATTCTTGGGGCTCGGTTGTTTTGACACACCGATAGGTTAATGCTACAAATTTTTTATTATCAATGTTTGACGTGGTGGACATGGTTTAAGGAATGTCACACACATGCATTAATTTATTCTAAAAACACGTTCTCGCGAGCGTCTAATATTATCTTGGGATGTCAAGGAAAATCCTAAGGTGGGTATTGTTTCATCATTTTTTGATAAACGTGTCAGCAGGTGATGTCATTTTTTTAGAACGGAGTTGTCCGGAAATATATTGACTAATCTTCTTAGATGACCTTGGTAGGTCGTTTGATTTAGTAGTGGTTCCTGATGACTTCTCAGGGACGAGAAGTGTTTAAGGCGGGTATATTGTAAAGTCTCGTTTTTTTAACCGTGTAAAAAAACAGATGTTTTCAATTTTTTTTGATTTATCAACGGTTCTTTTTTTTAAACCGAGCTCTGGATTTTATTCTGAGTGTTGAAACTCCTAGTGGTGTAGTTTATGGAATTGTGTAATTACCCAATAATTTTTAGCGGGTGTCCTGATGTGTCTCGGGCGCACCGGTTCCAGAAATATCTACTTTAATGGATCTGCATGGGCAGCGCATGATTGTGGTCCAACCTATGAAGTTTAGCTTATTTAATAAATTATTATTATTGTTTTAAATTAAATATGATTATATGAGAGTTTTGGATTATTTAAAATAATGTTCTAATAATAATACTAATGAATTTATTAGTATTATTATTGTGGATGCTAAATTTATTGAATGTTAAAGAATTAATTAAATGAAAGTTGAAGGTATTGATGTGGCTTTTGGGATTATCGAAGAACCGTTTTATTTAAATGAAGAGTTTCAGACTTATTACAGGACCATATATTATTAAATGGAGGAATGTGCTAATAATAAAAATTTCATTGTTTTTATTACGTATTCATAAATTATTTTTATACTTTGATAATTTAATTTCATGTTAAATGAGTGTATCATTTATGAGAATTAAATGTGGCTTTTGAGCTTCTCAATGAAACTTTTAATTAAATGGGGGGTTATGGGTTGGAGTTTTCATCATATTAATGATATTGTAATAAATTTGGGGATTTGGTTTTTAAATAAATGAATGTTTGAATAATAATAATAATAATGTTATTATTATTATTGTGGCTACTTAGTTAAATAAATGTTTAAATAATTAAATAATCAATATGGAGTTTTATAATTAATTACAAAACATTTATTACGAGAAGAATAAATGAAGGTTAAAAAAAATTGGATAATTAATGTGGATTTAAATGGGGAGGTTGGACATAATTAAAATGGGTGTTTTATTGTTTCATTTAATACAATTTATTTTAGTGGTTTGTCAATGTTCTCTTTTTATTTTATGGGGTGTAATTTTTAGGTGAATTTAATTAGGTTGTTGGGTATCTTGATGAAACACATAATTAAATAACCAGTTTTGAATTTAATGAAGGAGTGTGGTTACATAATTGAGTTGTTGGGTTATATCAAAGGTTTGAGTAATAATAATTATATATTTTTTATTATGATTTTACGAGTGTCATAATTATTGATCATTATAGATATTGTTATTATAAATAATAATATTAATGAATTGGGGAGTTTTGGTTAGAATTTTAAAAAAATGAATGTTTTAATAATCATAATAATAATAATGATTCACTTATTATTATTATTATTTTGATGTTTAATTAAATTCAAGGAAAAACGAATTTTATTAATTGTGGGAAAATTATTATTTTTTTAATACTTTAAATTTAAAGAGATTTTAATTTAATTGAGGAGTAAAGGGGAGTTTGATTTTCTCAACGAAACGTTTCATTTAAGAAGGATTAATTGGGGAGTTTTTTTTAATATTTTAGATAAGTGTTTAATGTGGATAATAATAATAATAAAATGAGTATTATTATTATCTTTTATTATTATTATCACATTAATGGTAGTATTACTATTGGGTTTTAAGAGTTTAATAATAACTATTATTAATGGAAATTAATTTAGTGGTTTGAAAAAGAAAATAAAGGGAACCAAATTCCCCTCTTCTTCCTCCCTACGCACAGGGTGGAACACGCACGCAGTAGTGCACCCCATGATGCAGCCCCTTCCTCCCTCCTTAGAGCTCCCTCCTTGGTGTGAGCTCCTTTATGTGGTGTGACCAAGAGGCATGTGAACCCCTGATCTACCCTCCTTGCAGCAGCGCGACACCCGGGCAGAGCTCTGGCAGCGCGCGACCTCCGTGGCGCAACCCCCCTCTGGGAAAATACCTAGAGGTGCACCACCCTTCTCCCAGACTCCACATTGCGCGTGATGATTCCCCTCAGACTCTTCACGAATATTTTCCACCTCATCAAGGGGAGTCCGTCTGCGTATAACTAGTGATTCTAATTGATCATTTGTCTCATCTCTCTCACATTGTTTTCTCGTCTAAAACCCAAAGGTTCGGGTTTAATCTGATCATTGCGTTCCTCTATTTTTTTGGATATGCGAATGTTTACTTGGGACCCACTGGTCTATATTCCGACATCTTCCACCAAGGGTGAGGCGGATGGTCTCGAATTGTTTTCACGCCATTGGTTCGGGTTAGTTTCTAAACCCATGGTTTGGTTTTGCACCTGTAATATTAAGGCTTGTTAAATTTTTTTATGAGTTCCTGGTACCAAGATAGAGGTGCATTGTTCATTAAAACATCGATTCTGGTTACTGGTTCAATATATGTAATTTTATTTTATTAATGTAGACAATGTGAACATATATATATATATATATATATATATATAAAGGTGTGCACACATGGGATTACGGACCACTTGAGGACTGGTTGCTTCCAAGTACATTAAAGCGCTTCAGATTTAAAATGGTTCCACCTGGAGGTAGGGTCTCAAATCCTTAACTCTTTATTTTAAGAATTATAGCTTCTTTAAATAAATTGAGAATATAAGTTTCCTTGATTATGATATTTCTATGCATGACACATTTGAAGTTATTAAATGATGTCGCCCACGTAAGATAAATTAGGGCTTGAACTTGTGTTGTATTTCAGAATGTTTTGCTAATTTGGTTAAAGTGATATGATTAAATTGTTAAATGATTTGAATGGGAAGAAAGTATAATAGGTTAATTAATTGTATAATTAATTATCAAGTCATGAGTTGGAATAAAAAGTGTGGATTTTAGTGATGATTGTGAATATTGAATATTTAACATGTTCAAAAGTATAAATTGGAAATTGGTAATAATTAAAGGATGTATTAATTATTACATGTTAAATGTTAAATGATTAATGAATTTATGATTGGTTTAAGATTAAATATTTAATTAATTAAATTTGGAATTAAGTAATTTGCATGCATTAAATTAATATTGTGAATTGATTGTTTGTTTCGGGTGTTAGCCAAGAGTACTTTTTGGTACTTGTTAGATTTCCATGCATTGAGTTGTCTTGGATGGAGTTGTTGTATAATATGAGATGATGCGTGAGATGGTTTCAAAATATAAGGGCGTTTTCAGCATGTTTTTTGATGATTAGGACATGCATGATAATTGCTGAAGTCCTGGACGAATCACTGTTTGAGTGGACGAGTTCAGACTTGTTAACAAATTTGGAAAATTAAATGTTGAGTTAATTATTTATTTGTATTGCTAAGAACAATTAATTGTTAATTAATTATTTACTATTGAGATGTTGAATTGTTAACTAAGGGCTGAATTTTGACGGGCGATTTATGTTGTTAATTAGTTATTGAATTAATTAACGGATTAGATTAATTAATTTATGAATTAATTAATGGATGGTTTTGGGGTGTTAGACATGGTTTAATACACCAACGATAAATTTATGTATGATTGAAAAACGGGTTGTGAGACAAGGACTGAAGCTCCAAATACTCACAGGGTGATAGACATGGTGTTCTACACCAATGATAAAAATATTCTTATGGTTGATAAATGGGTTTTGAGACAAGGACAGAAGCTCAAAATACTCACGGGGTGTTAGACATGGCGTTTGACACCCAGCTTACAAAAAATATTCTTTTATGGGATTAGGAATGATGCTCCAAATACCCAACGGTTGTGAGACAAGGACTGACGCTACAAATACTCACGAGGGTGCTAGACATGATTTTATACACCAATTAATTAACATTGGATTGTGGGTCTAATTGTCCGTGCATGAAATGGGTTAATGGTTAATGAAGGCTATTGGGACAAGATGATTTCTGAATTGTTTATGAGGAAGGTTTCAGACTTGTTTATGAATTGGGTGAATCACTTTTAGTGGGCAGGCTTAGACTTAGTGTTTGAAAGGTTGAATTGAATAACTTATGAAGCATTATCCAAGCCAAAGCACAAGTTTGGAATTTGCCTTTACTTTGATTACTTATATGGTCTTTAGAGAGATCTCTGGTGAGTGATTCATACGGGAGATGTTGGGTGTAGGCCGAATCTCAAGACCTTCATAATTAATTAAGATTAGAATAATTAATAACCAATGAATGATTATGTAATGAATATTGAGCATGTATGAAAAATGTATATTGCAGGTTTAGACACTAGCTAAGGGCTGAAGCAGGTACTTGGGTATATAGTTACATTGTACATTTTACTTAATTTATGCATGACTTCACATGCTATAAGTTATTTATTAAATGTCTGGTTTGGGGTAGACACCACTGGTACCAAACTACTGAGATTTATATCTCACATCCAACTCAGGACGCCATTGCACTGGGTACCCGAGTAGATTCTTTTATGGTTGCAAGACTATGCTTTTTGCATTTACTTGGGAGTTAGGAGAATAGGACCGAGCGGAGGCTCAGGATGCTCGAGGAGATCTCCCTTGGGGATTTGAGTCATTATTTATGTATTTATGCATTGAAATGTAAAGCATGTTGTTTTTTTCACTGTTTTTACATTTTGTTTCATTAGCATTTCATGCATGAATCTGCTGTATAGTTTGGTATTGGCCATTTGTTTATTACAAGATTTATAAAATGTCCTTTTTGCTGCTTATTCATTTATTATACTATTCCCACTATTTACTGCCTTTTTCTATTTTTTAACACTAAAATGAGGGTATAGTCTCCCCACTGTCTAACCTTAGACCCTCGCTGCTAGTCAGCAGCCTCTGGCGTACGGGGAGGTGTGCTTGAGGTCATGTGGTGATCGGTCTGGCCTCCGGTTTTGTGGTGAGTCGGTCGGGACATTACAGTATGGTAGTTCATGTAAGATGGAAGTTGAAGTCCATAATTGATTTTATATGTTATTATTTAACATTTAAAATATTACATTGTTATAAAAATCATTTGGATATTTGGAGTGAAGGTGAATCATTATATAAAACATTAATGATAAATACTTGGATTAATTTGGTGATTTTGCTGACAATCACCTTGTTTTGTATTATTATATTACATCATGAGTGCATAAGGATTAAATAACATTAAAAAAGATAAAATACATATATAATTGTCTGGTTCAACCATAAAAATGGTTTCATGACCATAGTTGAAGAAGGTAAATCATATTTAAAGCATCCTTGTCCTTGAGTGTGATAAATCAACACATCTCAGTCGATGTTTCATTTTTGGCATAAATGAGTGGGAAATGAGAGATGAAGATGAATTATCCAATTAGCATAACAAATATCCAGTACATTTATGGTACCATATTTTTCATACTAATTGGATGAGGAGAGTTTAGGAAATAAAAGAGGACAAATGAACATAAAAATGAATGAAAAGAAAAGAATAATTTTACCTCTTGAATTAACCTTTCTTGAGAGCCTCTTAAGGGAAGAGGATTTGGTCTTTTTATGAGACCAAGGGATTCTGGTCATGAAGAAGGATATTGAGAGGATATTTGGGTATAATTTAGAGATGGGAAAAGGCTTGCTAGGAGTGAAGAGAAGAGGGTAGAAGAGGTGGTATTTATAGTATATGGGAGGAGAGTTTTCTTAATATTTTAATCAATAGTTTATTATTTTTCTGTAAGACAAGTAATAGTGATGATTCCATGACAAAAATAGTAATATGTGCAAGTGAGTTTGAACCATTGGCGCTTACATCATCTATGATGCTAGGAATAGTGAATTTAACTGATAATGTATATATACAGTAAATTACAATATTTCACTACTCATAAAAAATTCAATTATTTTAGAAAAATCTCAAAAATTAACCCCGACCATTTTTTGATATGTAGAATTAAAAAAAGGAGTCCATTTTTAAAAAATAATTTTCTAAATATGAATAATTTAATTTTTAATTAAAATCATAATTAACTTGAAAAAAATAGTTTCAAAACATTTATTTATTTATTCAAAAACACAGGTACATCATACATTCACTTAAATCATATATATATATATATTACCATAGGTGAGTTTAATATTCATAAGGGTATATTAGTATTCATAAGGGTATGTTACTATTCACAAAAAATTATGTTGGTCATATCAGACTCTAAATAACTTACCGATCGCAACCATGTATGATAGATTTTCAAAATTCAAAATCATATGGGTGTTAAAATTATGTTTATTGGAAAGGTTTTAACAAAGTGGTGTTTTGTAGAGACTCAATGTTTCATGCATTCAATATTAAATTTATTTCCAAAATGTTGGGGTCTTATAGTTTAAACATAAAAACACTCATTTAGAAATGAAACTAATAAATCTATCATTTAAAAAATAAATTGAAAAAAACTAAATATTTAGCGAATAAACTATTTTTTTGAATTAAAACACACAATAAATTCTTGAAAATGGATTTGAGAAAATGTAATGATTAAATTCCACATTAGTTGGTTTTTTCAAATCCAACCACCACACCAAGTAACTTGATTTCGTTTTTATATTAAAAAGTATTTATTTTTTCATACAAAAATGTTGTCGAGTTTCTTGGTGTGGGGATAGGATTTTACAGAAAACATCCATTTAGGTATTGAAAATATGGTACCTTCATGATAACATATATCATTTCTTATCCAACATTTTTCTTTTAATTTTACCGTGCATTAAATATTTTGGGTCATCCAATAATATTTTTATCACTTGGACTCAAAAATAAAGGTTAGTAATAATGATAGTTAATTCTAATAAAAATTACTTTTTCATTTTTTTCCTTATCATGGAAAGTATCTTCTTGACATGAAGTATAAATTGTCTTTATTACAAGTTAGTAAAAAGATAAAACATTTCCTTGCATAAAAAAGTTAAAACATTTCCTTGCATAAAAAAAGATAAAACACATTAGATTGTTATCGGATAAAAATCATTTGAATATGACACATATTATATATAAAAAATTACAGAAGCAAAATACCTACATGTTACAATTTTATTTTTTTACCTAATTTTTAAAGTATTTTTCCCACATTATTGATTAGATAAACTCTCTATTTATGGATACATCTAACATATAAAACATCATCTCCACTAGGCCCTACACGAAATGCTCCAAAGAAATGACCATCCACTAATTAATTGATGAATAATTTTTTATATTCATTAATTTACAAAATAATAATGGATAAATTTAATATATAATATAATTGGTATACAAATTCTTCATTTATTGTGATTCTATTATGAAGATCTCATATTGGTACTGTTACTTATTGAAATTTTATTTTAAAAATCCAAATTCATTATCTTTTACTATCATCCTTTTGTCGACCCATATTAATTGGACAATTGGTACATTAAATTTTTTATAGTCATGCTCTAATAATTTTTCAATGATTCCAATGTAAGGAATATTCACATAAATTTGGATCTATCATTGATAGTTTATAGACGAAACGATTCAACCACAACAGTGACCCCACTATTTTGAACAACACTATGTTAATCACATTCCTTTATTTAGAACATATAACTATTAATTATATATCCATTTTTGTATAATACATGGACATGTGGTCTTTTAAATAACCATTTCAATTGACCATATATGGATTTAGTATTTTCTGATAAATTTTTATAAATGTGTTCAAGAAACTATGTAATAAACTATTGGTTGTGTGTATTTGATATCCAAACTTTAACCCTTGTTCAATTCAAATTACTTTGATTATCATCATGAGTTCCAAATTATGGAAAAGCCTCCACACTATGATGAAAAACAAACAACTGATACTACATCCAATTTTTTAATAATATTTTCATAATATGTATTCTTGAACATTCTTCACCTTTGATGTTATTGTCATAGTGAGATTTTAGAAGACCAATTATATCCACATCAAATAAGTATTTTTTAATAAATTCAATAACTTCTTCTACAATATTACACTGATCGATTTTATTTTTTATGAATCCTTTCATTATCTTCATATAAAATTCAATGGGAAATATCCATCTGAAATAAACTAGACCACAAAGTTAAATCTCCCTTAAAAAATTTACTATAAATTTATCCATGATATCTATGAATGATGGTGTATCTAATTAAAATAAACTGATAAAAATCTATTTTTTCACAGTTGGAAACTTTTTTGGATCAATGACATTGATAAATATTGATTTAAAAAAACATATCTTAGTTATCACATGCCAATCTTTTTTCAGTAATATACATCAAATTTACACTATTTCACTGTCTATCAGGGGGTGATAATACATTTTCTATTTCACATCATGATGTTTTCATTCCATTTGATTCTAAGGTTCCATATAATACCTTTAAGTCATTCTGTTTTCATTTCTTTTTTCCACTGTTTGTAACAGGATTCCTCTTTTCCCATTTTTTAAAGAGGTATTGTTTTCTTTTTTCAACAAAGGAGGCTCGAACTACAACCCATTTAAAAAATACTTATAAAAAATCTACATTAAAAACATATCAGTCATGTGAATTTAATCTTGTTAACATTAATTCATTTATTAATACAATATTTTTGATATTTGAGTAATTAATATAAGGAGAATAGATTATAGAGGAATTTTTTAAAATTACATGGTGGATTAAACCATTGTGAATTAGTTTTTATAAGTTTCTCAAACAACCATGTATTACCGAGTTGGATATTAATTATGGATTTTTTTAATAGTAGCGGTCTTTTGGAACCACAAAGAATTCATATATAATATCAATTTCTAAACCTCTACTAAATTGAATATAGTTGTTTAACAATTAATTTTATTATAATATTTATTGGAGGTCATAAATTCCATTACATATTTAGCAGCGTTTTGTAAAAATATATATTTTATCTATAAATTAAATGTGATTACAACAACTTTTAATTAATTGGTGACGATTTAGAATAGCATACCTTCACATAGTGGTGTTTTTGCAGTAGGTAGAGAGAGTTAAAACTGTAGCTAAATAATTTGAAGTAGTTTAAACTGCTACTATTCACTATAATTTTTTTATAAGAAATAAAGGGGAATCCATATATTCTACGACCTAAAATTTAAAATATTGATATATCCGAAAACAAAAGAAACTTAATATTTTTAATAGCCAGAAAAAAATATACAAGAATTATAAACATCGTGCCACATAACATTTCAAATACACATTTTTTTTGATTTAGTCAGATGATGCAAAGGTATCATATATAGGTTCTTCTAAAAAATATGAAACTGATGAATAGGGGGATCCAACATCAACTCTACCCCTCTAAGTTAGGCTGGCCTTCGTTAGATGATCCATGCTTCTGATGATTCTATCAGAAAACAGTGTATGGTACATCTGATTCCTCTATTAAATATAATTTTTAGTATAAACTACTTTTAATTACATAATGTGTATACCAAATATATTTAAAATAATTACCATAATAATATAAATATATTAAAGTAAATATAACAAATATAGTACATCTTGTATCAAGGATGAAATTTATGGAGGAATGCTCAAAGACATGTGGTCACTCTGATAACTTTTATTTCCCTATTATTTTATTAATTTATTTATTTTTATCCATTATCTTGAGGTTCAAGCTAATAATTGTTAATTTGATGTTTTGTAGTTTTCGTGCAAGGAACGTCGTTACTAAAAACCATGTACCAATTGTGAAAAACCTTTAGTCCTTTAATACTGGTAATTTTCATGGTTGGTTCATAGTTTGACAAATTGTGATATTCAACCATACGACGTGCTTGGTTTGTCCAATTCAGGTCATACAGTTGACGCATGTTTTGAAAATTGTTTGATCTGCCCAGTTTTATTATTATTTTTGATATTCTCAAATTTACCCTCCCCAGATTTTAATCCTAAGTCCTCCCCCTTTCCCCCATGGTGGATTTCCCAACCACCAGATTCATGGACCCCACTACCCCCCTCTATTTATATGAATTATCCTTTATATTTACCCCTTGTTTGAGCCTTTATCTTCAAGGTAATCCCCACTAGGTATCATATCCTCTCTTTCTCTTAATTCTTTCACTCTTTTATTTTTTTATTTTTCACCCACAAAACCTATGTCACTTGTTATCTGATTTAGGGTTTGGGGTGGACCTAATTTTGAGATTTTGATGTCTAGGGCTTCTAGACATCATCTTCATCATTTTTAGGGAATTCACAATCATATTATATTTTTTCTGCTCAATTGTAAGTAGGTGTTTCTATGTAAACCCTATGTTGGATATATATTAAATGCTTGAGTTTCCATAAAATCATATCTTATTAAATTGTAACTATCTATGTAACACCACAAGGTTTTAAAAATAAATTTAAATGAACGAAACATTGACTCTCTAAATATTGACACTTTTTTTAAAGAGATAGTTATAAACTATCAATTAAATACGATTTTTCTACTTCCATGATTTGAATCTCAAAAAATAGACATCTATGGTTGTGAGCAGTAAGTTATTTGGAGTCTAATAAAACCAACTTGATTTTTGGTGAATAATAATAAACCCTTATGAATTTTAATATGGCACTTATAAATAGTAATTCATATTATTATTGTTTTTCTTATGTTTATAAGATAATGAGATCTTGATTAATTTTTCAAGGTGATATAAAATGAGTTATAGTTTTAAAATTGTTATTTTTCAAATAAATTATGATTTTAGTTAAAAATTAAATTAATCATATTTAGAAAATTATTTTCAAAAAATTTAGTTCATTTTTTAATTATACACATCAAAAAATGGTTAGTGTGATGTTTTGGTATTTTTCTGAAACACTTGAATTTTTTGTGAATAGTGAAATTCGATAATTATGAAATATGATAAATAGATGCTTTTTTTGCATCATGATTGAGTCATGGATGATTTAAATGGTCATTAATTAGAACTCATATTAACTTATTACATTTTTTTGTCACATGAATCAAGACTATTCATAGACTAGAGAAAAAATATTAAACTAATGATTAAATTAATGGAAAACCCCTCCTCTCCTCTACTATAAATAGAACCCTCACACCACCTCTTCCTCTCAGACCTCCCAACCTTTAATAATTTTCCAAATTCGTCCCAATACCCTTAACAAGTCTTTTTTCCACATCCAAGACCTACTGGTCTCACCAAAAGAATGAAAAACAAAGGCCTTAAGTAGGATCTCAAGGATAAGAGATCAAGAGGTAAAAGTCCTCTTTTATTTTCTTGCATTTTCTTTACAATTCTTTTCTTTTCATATAATATATTCACCTAAACTTATTCAGGAGGCATTAAAGCTCCATTATTATATATATTCTAGATTTTTATCATGATTATGGAAAAATTAATCATAATTATTCCTCTCCTCTTCCTCTTATACTAAAAATAAAAACATCATCCGTGATGTGTCGATTTACCGACATTGTGGATGATGTGTCTTCAATTTACCTTACTTCCATAAAATATGGTTGTAAAATCATTTTAATGTTTGAAACAAATTTTAAATTGTATTATATGACCTCTATTAGTTTATATAAATAAAATATAGACATAATATTATGTTATATAATGAAACTAGTTCGTGATTATCAAGGAACCACCAAAATTATCTAAACTTATATCACTAATGATTTATCTAATGATTCATACTCATAAAATATAACAAAAATAATTTATGGAATAATTAAATATTATGGAAATATATTAAAACCATTTAATTCCACTTCTGAAATTTTTCTTCCATTCGACAATAAAATCCTCTACGAATCGACCATGAAATTCATGTACATCACATACTCGAAACAATGAAAGAAAGAAAATATTAATAATTAATGGGTGAAATGATGTTATAAAATGATCATATAAGGTGTTATAAACATTTATATGTTTATTTAAGATATTAATAAAACTTTTTGAACCTTTTTACAAGACTTTTAAAGAATTTTAAAGTAATACAAACTCGAGGTAAGGGAATTCTTAACCCAATTTCCATTATTTGGGTTAACCTTCTACTTCATTAATTATGAACTAACAATATTATGTGTGTAATGAAAATAATTTATATTATGATTTATTATGTGTATTTACAGTATATACACATATTCCTTCCATTATAATAATTCTCACATCAATTATATGATTTTTAAAGGTCTTCCTTCTAAAAATCCTCTATTAATTTTCTATTTTTTAAAATTCACAAGAAATGTTTTTATGAAAATATTCTTGTTTTATAATTATGTTCTAGTTATTGGGAAATTTTTATGATAAATAGTGGGACCTATATCTCCCTTTAATTCATCGGGTATGTGTATGTTGGAGGTCATTCGTATGGTTACTGCAAATGTAACTGTGATGGTTACACCATAAAGTTTCTGTGAGGGTTACATTGTAAGGTAGCTGTGAGGGTTACTTATCATAGGGTATCTGAGATATTTAAAATATAAGTATGTAATTCCAAATGAAACCCTTATGTTTTTATATATGTTCTTTAATTTTTTATAGAAATATCATGTTTCAGAATGTCAGTATATATGGGTGAGAAGTATTTCATTGTAAAAATGATTTCATATGATTATAAGTTTTCATAGACTAATGGTTTATTTATTTCTTTTTATATACCTTAATGATATTTTTATGCTAGTACCATGTTCTTAAACCTTTTTAATAGGTTATAAGTATGTGTAAGAGAAATAAGGAAGTCACATTAAATGTTATGAAGTTTTTTCAAAGAAATAATGTTTCTGTTTTGTGTTAAAAATTTTATGTTTTGAAAGAAATTGATACTATTTTAATGGTACCAATTTTTTATGCTTTTGGTTTGATATGTATGAGTTTTGTCCTAACATTATAAAACTATAAACCAAAAAGATCTTTTGGATTTTCAAGAAGTGAAATCTAGTGTAAATAACTACATTATATAATGTTTAAGGTCAGGTCCTTATAATCTATGCTTCCATTGATGGGTATTAAAATACATTTGAAAGGAATTCATACCTTGGAATAAATTTACTTTCCTATAAATTATATTTTAATATTGGAATGGTTTATTTTAGTGTACTATGTGTGTATACAAATTTCCAAGGGATTATTCTAAAATGAATTTGGAAAAGGAAAGGGTGCTTAGAACCAGTGCGACATTTTAAAAGGGTTTTCTCTTTTAAGTAAGGGTTAATTTTTTTGAAATATCATTTAGGATCAGAAGTTCATGATTTCAAAGGTGTTTTGGGAATTTTAAAAGGCTTCTATGTGTGGTTTTTATTTGTAAATGGTATCCAAATGAATTTTTATTGTATGTTTTTTTAGTTTTAACTTTTAATGTTTTGAATTATATCTTCAAATTACAAGATGAATTTTCAAAGGCCCATTTATCACTTTTTAATAGGAATTTAAATTGATGTTTCTTATACCCTCAAATTGATCCCCTTGTTTGATATTAATTTTTTTTACCATGTCCCATTAATGGATATCGTTTTATTATTTACATGTAATGATGGATTATTATGCATGGATATAAAATGGGAAGTTTATTATGAGAGTGTAGAATGTGATGTGAGGTTTAATGCTTATGTTTTATAGATTGATGTGATGATCATTGATTTTTTGTTTTCTCATCACCAATTAGTTTATTAGATGTTATCCCTATGCACTAAGTGAGTGGTCTTTATGTAAGTTTCACTAGTTAACTCACACACTAGATAATGTCCCCTAGTTGTATGGTTTTTTGAGTCTAGGGGAGTGCCCTCAATAAAGCATGTGTGGTAAGTCAAATGGCTTGTTTATTAGTTTAGAACACAACCTAGGTTGATAATTGGTCTGGTGTACTATAATATCTTGGACCATCACCCTATGGGAACTGGTGTGTTTCTCATATCCCTTGTTAATCCCTGATGATATTATCTATGGGATTCATACTTTACAATTATTTCATCCCTTTATTCATATTATTTGTATTTAACCTTTTGAACACTTTTATTCAACTGTTTTGATACTTAGTGCCTTTTTAGTTATATCATATATTTTTTATTATGTAGTTTATTGATAAAATGTTTTCTTATGAAAGATGGGTTTTTGGGAAAATACCATTGATAATTGAAAAAGGGTGTTTAATAGAAATATTTGACTTTACAAAGATTAACCATGGTTTTATTTACATACTTAAAAATTGATTTTCGTAATAAATAGTTTTGTTTAACATTAATGGGAAATGGATTGGAATGAGGTATTTTCAAAGGAATGGAACGTTACTGGTTTCCTTTATATTCTCATTTCATATAACTTTTTTATATAATTTTAATAAATATTAAAATTACTGAAATGTAAATATTTAAGGTATTACAAAGACCCCTTGGTGAGATCCTACTGAGATCAGTTTTTCTCACACATTGGATACACCACTAGCTGTATATAGCTCTTATAATTTGTTTTAGGGTCCCATATCATTCCTTATATTGATTATTATTGATTTTATACACTAATAATGTGTCAGGAGGTAGTGAATGGCCATAATCCTTGTAGAGTTGGTTATTTTGTATCTTGGGTTTGTTTCACATTCTATTTTAGTATTCTTGTATATCATCCACGTTGGCCAGTTGTATTTATATTTAATCTAGTTTTCATTTTATCTATTGGTTTCACACTCAATGTATTTTCATTTATAAGGATGAGTTTGAATGTTTATTGGGGTTATTTCATGTTTATTTTATTTCAATATTTTAGTTTGTGTTTTTCTTATTCATTGTAGACTAATGTAAGTACATACCATGAAAATTTCATAGTACATTTATATGGGTTGTTTATTTTTTTAAGGGAAAAATTCCTTGATGCACATCCACTAGTTACCAATATATGAGGATCATGAATTCCCCTAATTCCCAATGATGATAAGGGTTGGGTGATGTGGTAGGTTATCTATGGTCGATTTATGTCAAATGGTATCAGAGCTTCAGTGTTCAAAATTAGCATAGGCTCTTGAAGACCCCTCTTATTATTTAGGGTTTTTGTTGTTATAATGGAGAATGGGATTATCAGAACATGAAAGGTATATAATGTGTAGGTGCTTTATCAGTAACATTAATGAAAATACATGAGTCTCTATGGGTGTTCAAGATTTTTATTTTGATTAGATGCATTTTTCATGGTTATTTTAATGATGAATATTGATTTTAATTGATGATAGTTGACCATTAAGGGTGTCTGATAGTTATTTGGGATATTTATTGAGAATTAGGGTGAATGTAGATAATGAATCAAGGATTCATGGTTACCCCTCATAATATGGTAAACTATGTAGAGACCATACTGAGAGTTATGAGGACTTCACATAGCCAACTGAAAGGTTGGCGTATGACCCACCAAATCATCCAACCAACCTATACACAATTTTACAACCCTCTCATAATTTTTTTGACCCCTTTTGATTCCGAATCACTTCCCAAATGATTTCCACTCATTGGAGATGAATTAAATAGGGATCTTTATGACGTATCAATGATCTGGGAATGTGTTAATGTGATGTTATTGATGTTTTAAAGGATGGTCTGGTGAAAAATGGGAATATTATAAAATGTTTGTTTCCAAACTAGTTATGATTGGTGTCTTCAAAATAATTTTTTCTTCATATATGGATTTTTTAATTCTGTTTATTTTAAAATTATGTTTCTAAAAGTGTTTTGAAAAAGGGAGTTGTTTTTATAGAAATTAATTTGATTATATTTCTATATGAAATGAGAAACCTTTTGGGGTTTTTGTGTTTTTTAAATTGGAACGTGTGTACAAAATTATTTTTTGAAAATACTTAAATGATTAACTAGTCAATGAAAAAAATTAAAGTGGAAGGTTGATTTCATTGGGTTTTGAAATAAAGTGAAATTATTATGAAATATTTGAAAAGTATTTTTTTTATAAAATTAAATTTGTATCCTTTCCTAATAGGGTTTTGATTTAGAAGGAATATTTTAATGTGTGTTTCAAAAGATTTATTCTTTTTTGAGAGTGGATTTCATATTTTTTCCCCGATTTATATTGGTCTTATTATTTTAATTGAGGGACATGAGTCTATTGGGTTCATGTTATAATTTATTCAAAAATTTTCTCTTAAAAATTTCTTGGTGGATGGTTGAATATTTGTCTTTAGAGATGAACCTTAGGTTGATTTTCTTTATCTCTTAAGAATAGTTCTACTAGTTGGTATCACTAACAAAAATATGAATATAGTTGTGTAAATTGATCCGTTTATGTCCTTGGAACCTATCTATTAATTTTTTGAATTGACGTAACGTGGGATAGAAGTCAAACCTAAGGGAAGTTACATTAGTTCCAATTAAAATTCAATGGACATTGTTATCACATATAGGGAGAAGAATCCTCATGTATAGTTTGGATCTTTTGAATCTTTTATTCTTAGAATATTCATTTGTTTTGGAGTTTTTTTTTTGGTAGTTTTTTATTTGATTACATTTTTTCAGTAACACTTATTTAGAATGTGATTGAGATGGATTTATCTTGGAATTTTGGTATATTGGTTGGTTTTTAGTGCTTATGACTTGATGATGATCAGTTACCCCTATAGATCAAGTATTTTATAGCCAATGAAATGATGTTTTTGATTTTATAGATTGAACACGGGTTACTTGGGTGTTTTTTGGGTTATAAGAGTAGATGTTGTTTGGTTTCAACTCTCATTTTATAAGTTTTGATATTTTTGGTGCATCATGTGTGGAATTACATGAGTGAGGCTCTGGGTTACCCTTATTTTTATATTTTTTTAATATGGTTTGTTCCATGTTATTCAGTTTTTATAGACAATTCTATTATGGTGTTATTACATAGTATTTTTATGATGGATTTTTAGTTGGACATTGTTTTAGTGATTATAGAGGATAATTTAATCAATGTTTTCCTTACCGAATTTTGAATTTTCTCTTGGATTGTTGGGGTGATTGACTGAGGAATTTTGGTTTCTATTAGGTTTTTTTGGAATTATTTCCTCTTATTGATCCAAATTATCTGGAGTTTCTATCCCAATTATGAAAACTTTTAGATTAAATTTATGTGGTTGGGATAACTTAGTAAGAATCAATGTTTTTTAGATATTATTTCTTATTTCTGAGTTGAATTATTTCATAGATATATCAGATGATATTTGAGGATGTGTTTTTTTTATTTTTTGATCCAGTTTTTTATTGGCGTTTCTTTTCACATAGGGTATTTTATAGATTCCACCATCCCTTCATCCCCTTATTCAAGGTGTTGAGGTATTATTTTTCCATGTTTTCCACCTTTTTCTATTAACATTCTAAGAGAAAAAAGTGTCATGGTGCAGAAAATTTTTACACACAAAACATTAATATCGCTATTTTTTTATTTATAGATTTTTATCCTTTCTCTTTAGTTTTACATTTATTTATGTTATATTTTTATTGTATTAGAGTTACAATTCTAGGGGAATGGCTTTCACACAGTTTGGGGAAACTATATAGAAATCATGAAATTCAAATTTCCCTTTAATAGTGGATATTCACATATACGATGAATGGTTTACCTAACCATGAATCCAAACCATGTGGTGTGCCATTTTTGTCTAATAAAATATTCACTTTATCGAAAACTATGTAGCAAAACAATGTGGTCTGGCCAATTATTTTTTGAAATTACCATATTTCCCTTACTCAATTTTAAGCCTTAACGCCCCCTTTCCTCCCCCTTCACTCAACTAAATCCCATTCACATGACCCCCCTTTCTCTCATAATTTCCTTGGATTCTCCTTCAAATTTCCCTATTGTTTAATCCTATATTATTAAGGTAAGTTCCTATAGGACTCATCCACTCTATTACCCGTACTTATTTCTATCATTTATTTTGGTTCTTTCCCCATGAACAATAGGTGTCTTTTTAGAATATTTAAGGTTTGGGGTGGAACTAATCATGGGTTTCGAATGTTTAGGGATTATAGAAAACGTCTTCATCGTTTTTTAGGAATCCTATATTTTAGGAGAATTATTCCGCTTGATTAAAGGTAGATGTTTCTATGCAATTCATATATTTGACATATCTTAAGTGATAGATTTTATTTAAAATCATCTCTTATTAATTTGAAACTATCTATGGTACCCTCATTGGGTGTTAAAATGGTTTTATAAGGTCTTCATTTTATGGAATAAATTTATTTTCATGGATATTATATTTTAATATTGGAATGGTTGATATTTGAGAGCCAATTATGTTTACAAATGTGTTATTGGATGTTTTAAAATGAATTTGGAAATGTAATGGGCTCTTATAACCAATAAGAAATTTCAAAATAGTAGTTTTAAATTATATAAGGGTTTGGTTTTTTAGATGATATTTTATGAATGAAATTTAATGATTTAAAATGGATTTTGGGCATTTAAAAATGTATCCATGTGAGGATTTGGTTTTTAAATGGTCTCCAAATAGATTCATAAATTGTGTTTTTAAAGGTTTAACTTTTAAAGTTAGGAATTTTTACATGTAATTCAAATTTTGAATTTAAAAAATCCCATTTTGAACCATTGAAAATGAATTTAAATTGAAGAATGTTATACCCTTGAATTGAGAATCTTATTTAGTATTAATTTTTAGTAATATCTCTTTATGGGAAGTTGTTTCATTATTAATATGTATTGATGAATAACCACACATGAATATAAAAAGGGGTTGTTTCTTAGGAGAGGGTGGGAGGTAAGGTGAGGTTTAACAATTATGATTTATTAATGCATGTGATTCTCATAGATTGTTTGTTTTCCTAGCACAATCGGGTTCAATACATGGAAACCCTATAAATTATATGAGAATTCTAGATATATGTTACACTGGTTATCTCACACACTAGATAGTATCCCTTAGTTGTATGCTTATATCAGACTAGGGAAGTTTCCTTGATTAGTCATAGGTGGGTATGTCAACTGTCTTGTTTATTTTCTTATGACACAACATATGCTGACAATTGGTCTCATGTTCTATAATGTCGATGACCATATCACTTTAGTACTTGGTGAGTTTCTCAAGATCTTTTATCATCATCAATGATACTATCTATGGAATTCCCACCTTATGATTATTTCATCCCTTTATTCACAATAGTTATATAACACCTTATGACCACTGCTATTCATATTTATTGACATTTAGTGCCTTTTGGTTTGATCCTATTTTGTTTTTGTTGTGGTTAAGGCTTAAAATATTTTATTATGAAATTTAGGTTTTTTGAAAACTGTATTTGATAAAGGGAAAATTGGGTTTTCTTGAAATATTTTTCTATAAAATGATTAACTAAGGTTTTATTCTCATTATTAAATGGTTCTTCTCTTATTTTTTTTAAATTTTGAACGGGAAATGAATTTGAAACAGGTATTATGAAAGGGTGGGAACATTTTTTTTCATTATGATTTCTCGATAGAAAATTATTATCTATTTTTAGTTCAAACTAGAATTATTGAAATTTAAATTAATATCATATTACATAGAATACTTGGTGAGATTAGTTCAAGAATAATTTTTACCAAACCCTATATAATCCTTTAGCTGGATCAAGATCATATATTTTCCTTCATGTTCTTAAATCATGCCTCATATTGATTATTATTAAATTTATCCATTAGGGATGTGTTTGGGGGTGGTGAGGGGCCATAAGATATGTGGATTTGGTTTTGTTGTTTCCTAGGATTTTTGTTTGGTTTATTTAGGGATTCTTATGTATCAGTCACTTCGACTTGTTATATTTATATTTCTTTAGGTTTCTCTTGTATACGTTTTTTTTCACATTTAGTATATTTTCATTTATAGAGATTAGAATGGATGTTTATTTTGGTTATTCCATGATTGATCTAGTTATTTATTTTATGATCATTATTTCTTATACATGGTAGTTAAATGTAAGGACATACCATACCAGATTCTTGTATTCCCTAACAATAGTTTATAGGATATGGGTTATATTGGGAAATTTTTGACATAATCCTTATAATATTGTAGCTACTTAATTCCCCACCACTATAAACTATTCATCCTAATATATCAATCATGAATCCTACTATTATATTATTTTATAAAGAATCATAATTCTCTTTTGTGATTCTAATTCTTGAGACTAGTAACATTACATAAACCTATAAGATAAAGTTTCATAGTAAAGGAATATGAGATCCTCCCAATGACTTATGAGGGTAGAGTCTATTACCAAACCCTTACACATCTCCTATATGATTCTTTCCCAATACTTTGGAAACAACATCACTATTGGATATTGGTGATTGTTGTCAGAAATTTTAATACCATGCCTCTTTAATTTTTCTCTTATAAATATAATAAAATTTAATCAAACATATACTTCAATTAATAACACATTATAAATACCATTAATTTCATATAACCCATATTAAAATAAATGATTTTGAAAATAATATAATAAATGAATCTATTGATATAAAACATCAATGAGACTCATTATAATTCAACATAAATTCCATGTTTCATTATTACTCCTACCATTTCTTTACCCTATATGTCCAATTTACTGATTAATATAAAATGAAAACATCAATAAAATAATAAAACCAATTAAAACATACATGAAATATAAAAATTATGCCAAAACAAGATACATGGGATATCCCACTGTATTAAACTTTTCCCTAAATTTATGAATATACTTCATTTTCTGAAAAATAAAATAATAATTATGAGATAACAATATCAAATAATAACATCAAATATAACAATTAAACACATTTATACGGAGAGTAAAAAATAATAAAATAATAAAATTTATAATTTCAATAAAAAATAATTTGTTAATCTTACAAAATAACTCATGTTAATCGAACCTATAAAAATAATGGAAAAATTGCTCATAATTAATAATATAATTATTTATTTGAGCCACTCATTTCATATTCTCAAAGTATCCATTAATATATAAAACATAACATATTTAATATGGTATAAATCATAATTTTATAAATAAACTCAATATATTAAAATCGACCACAAGATAAATAACATTCTCAAATGGATTTAGTAACTAATTATTTACAATGATTTATTTAATTCATAACATACAAGTTATTCAAATGTGAATTGTTATTTATATTTTTTACCACAATGTTTGTAGTAATTTCATTTATGTAATTCTTCTTAGATTTCGTATTCACATCAAACTGTAAGTTGGTTCAACATACCTCAAAACCAATTGATTTTTCATATATCATCAAAGGAAAAAAATAATAAATATAAAAAATTACATACTTCAAATGAAAATAATAGTATATTTAATAATAACTAGTTGATTACCTAGTTTTATCTTATCTTCAAAAAACTTTTGGAATCTTCTATATGGGGGATGACCTATTTCCCTATATTTGCTGAGTTTTTTTGAGATAATTTCTATAAAAGGATTATATTAATAAAATTTTCAATAATTTTAAAAAATTAATATCAATGTACTAACTTAGTATCAAATACCTTATGTGAATCAGAAATATGAATATCTAAAAAGTACTTACTGTCATATGTTAAATGCTGAAATATTTTTTAGTATAATCCTATGAAATCATATGTAGGAACTACATACATGTTAAATATTATAACTACTTTAAATTATTTCAAACATATAACATATAATGTATTCATGTTCATTTATATAATTTTATTATATAATTTTTTCAATTAATTTATTCCACAATATTTATAAATATGTAATAAATTATTTTTAAAAATTAAAAATTACACACAAATCACAATCACCCACACCAATACCCTCAAGATGGTAATTGTGACACTATATGATCAGTATAATACCACTCATTAGTTTCTCTATCTGATCTAACATCCACCCTAAATCATAAGGTGATACATTAAGGATAGGAAGAACACCTGGTGAATATGGTAGAATACAGGATAGCATAAAAAGGTATAAATAGGGTTTACCAAAAGTAATGGGTGAACCTACTGAAGGTGGGAGTGTATATGATGGTTCTAATAACATAAGAGTTGTGAAAGACTTTATCATAACTCTAAATAATATAGTTTTTGGCATTCCCACATCTAAAACATATATAAAACAATTTATAACAAGACACAATATATAATAATAAAATGTTTCGAAAAATATATACATAGATTAATCGAATTAATTTATTATAAATTAACAAATAATATTAAATTTGAAGTTTGATATAGAATATAATCAATTAATTAATCATTTAATATATTATTTACATCCTCCACCATTAACATGTGACAAATTCTTATCTTGGGGTGTGGAAAAAGAAATATTATTTTCCTAGTACAATATAGTTTCAGAACAGGGTTATCTAACTTGTGGAACCTCTCATCTAGGATCACCTACTTTATATAAATCACCTATGATACTTATTTTTTGTGTTTTTTATTATAATTAAAATAATTACAATTTTTTTGTGTTTTTGATTACTTTTTTAATGAAATGAAATATGAAAATCTAAACTATCTTTTAATGATAAACAGAAAGGGTTAAGAAGAAAGAAGTTATTTTTGGGGATTTGTTTTTGGTTCAATCATTATTCTAATATATGTTTTTTGTTTAAATTTGATAACCCCAACATGAAATATCATTCTTAAACTACAACTATTTATTTAGAAATTGTGGAATATCATTGAACGACTAATCACTCTTTATTCCACCTCCCTATTTAATCATGGTTGAGGACACCCCTTGGTCTAGGAGGTATCATCTTCCAGGATCAAATTAAATAGATGTTGTTTCATCCATTTATTATCTCAACTCCTATCATATAAATAATTAACCAATAGAGAGAGGGAAAGTGTTTTAAATAAAATAATGGAAATAAATTGAGTTTCATGTCATTATTGGGCAGTCACCAAATCAGAGACATTCGACTCACCACACATGCTACTCAATTTACCACAAAAT
This sequence comes from Viscum album, assembly GCA_963277665.1. Classification (NCBI taxonomy): domain Eukaryota; kingdom Viridiplantae; phylum Streptophyta; class Magnoliopsida; order Santalales; family Viscaceae; genus Viscum; species Viscum album. The sequence goes on from OY728161.1 coordinate 333,340,451, forward strand.
TAAAAATAATCTTTATGGAAAACTCAACAACACCTTAACCTCCCCCTGGTCCAATCCTTTAGGTGAGCATCTCATTTCTATGATTAGAGATCACAATGGTGGAAATGTGAAGAAGAAAATAAGAAGATAAAGAATAAAATAAAATATAAATAATGGTGGATAAATAAAATTTAAATATAAGAATGGGGGATGAAAAGAGAGAGAGAGAGAGAAAGATGGAAATAAAATAAAAAAGAAAAAGAAAAAAATAGAATATATAATTTGTAAATTATTTTAAAATAATAATAATAATAATGTTTATTGTTATTATTGTAATTTTTTAAGAGAAGAATTTTTGAAGAAGTATAGAAGAAAACAGAAAAATAAATTTAAAATAATAATATGATATAATAATAATAACAATAATAATAATTTTTAAATATTACTAATATTATTATAATTAAATAATATGAATTAAAAAAAGAAAATAAGAAGATGAATATATTGGAATAAAATTATAAAAAATGCATGAATTTTATTTAAATAAATGAAATTTAAAATTATAATTAATGAAACTAGAAAAATAAAATAAAAGAAAACAAAAAGTAAGAAGAATAAATGGGGGAGTAGGAATATGTTTCAGTTCACATCCTTGTTGGAGATCTCCTCCTCAGTGGTCAACTGATGGTATGAGTGGGATTGGAATGATTTGAGAAGGAGGGGCTCTCCTCCTTTTATAGGACATAATGTTTCTTTGAAAGTATCCACATGTTATCCACATTAAATAAATTAATTAGAAAATAGTATATTCATAAAAATTGTCCATAAATCTATTTCTAGTCTCTCCTCTAAATTTAAGAGTATTTTTCCATGTTTAGAGAGAGTTATACCCATTTTACTCTGATAATTTATTCTGTCCAGGAAGACTCTCCTTAGTCCATATCTCTGATTTCCCATACATTAATGACCTTGAAAAAGGCCCATTAATGTATGGAAAACTTAGTGAAAGTTATTTATAAATGAATTTAGAATATCTCCTCCAAATTTTATCATTTTTGTCTGTCCAATTAGGAGATATGTTCCCAATATATAAAATATCCAGATATGTGAACAATTATTAAGGACCAACTTGTAAAATAGTTTTGGGCTTCCAAATTGTAGATTTAGCTTTTGGTCTAGAAGAATGAAACGAATCATAGTATTTATATAATCTAAAAATGAAATCATTTCATGATTTGAGTTATTATAGGAAATTTTATGTCTAAAATGAAGAAATAATTTAAAGTAGTTAAAATCCAAAATATGATATTTTTCCAAATTAAGCTCAAAATACCACTAAAACAATAAAATATGACAATTACCCTTAAAATAACACTTTTTTTGGGATTGAAAACATTGAAAATAAAAGTCAAATTATTATAAATATTTTTCATTCCACATGTTTTCATCATCTACACTCTCACTTGAATGATCTGTTGTTTAAATATCATCATAAAATGATTGACCAATCTACTATTACTAAGGGGATTTTCTATCCACAAAATATAAATTTTTATTATCAATACACTTTAAAGAAAATGTGGGAAGCCATAGTTCACAAAACATTGATACCACTACATGATGAAATAACTCACAAATTGATTAAACAAAAGACTAAGATTATTAGAATCAGACATTCTATATAATTCTCAATGTACAGTACTAACCTTGGTGTCTGGATCCTTACTAATAAGATCTTCAAGGTGGGTAACCATTATATCCATTATTTGAATGAATTCCTTTAAGTTTATTTTACATTGGTTGAAGCCTCGAGACAAGATTCTGTCTTGTTTGTCCAACCACGCCTCTTGATCCTCCTTGGTGTCAACTCATAACCTTTATTCAGATATTATATTGATCTCCTCTTTTGAAGTGTTGACCTAGACAACTCTTTCAATCATTTCATCCATGGAATGGAGGATGAGTTTCAAGCACTCCCCTTCTTCTTCTTAAACTATTCACGTTTTCCCACTTTTTTCTCCACATTCCCCATTATATACGGCTTTTATTTCCTTGTTTCCTCCCTTCTTAGATGACCTAGTTTCCATCGACTTAGTCATGTGGGAATAGTCTTTGCGTCCCATTGATTTTTCCCCTTGTCCACAATGCATTTTACAGAGTCTCAATTTCCATTCTTCTCTTTATTATTTCTAGGACTAGGTAGACCTTTTCCTTGAATTCTTTCTAAACTATCCACTGAGAATTGGATATAAATGTCGTCACTTGAATCCTCCTCCTCTTGAGCTAGTGTTGGATCTTGGACATCCAGACCATCAATGCGGTTACCCAGCACCACCATTGAGCCTTATTTGAGGGGAATCTGCCTACATAGAGACTTGACCATTCCTTCCCTAACCTCAAAGTCATTCTAATTCCCTACACTCATAGCCTTTAGCTGGGTTGGAGGTTGTGAAGTGAGATTATTTTTGTCTAAGGGATCTTAGGCACTCACCTCATTCAGCCTCCCTTTTCCAATCTGTGATACTGCATTTGACTCCTCCTACAAATTTTTTCTAGATAGCTTGGCCTCCACACTAATGTCAACCCCAGTGGAAACCTAGATCACAGTTCACCTGATGATTAAGGGCTTTACCTTTTCCCATGGAGGCTCACTTGATGGGACAATACCGAAGTAAACAATCTTTCCAGGGGACTATGCTTCCTTAGGACCCAGATCCTGTAATTGATCAACGATACCCAGGTCTTGTTTCAAACAAATAAACACCTCATCCACCATTATATTTGCACTCTACCCACTACCCTTGCATATGATAAAAGGTGGTGTCACAATTTACACCTAGTTCACCCCATTGCAGTTTCAATTACATTCCCTCTACGCCATAAAACTATAATTTATTCTCTCTTCTCCAATTGATTAAAAACTATATCCTTTCAAACCAGGACCATTCCAACCTCCATAAGGTGGAGAGGCTCAGTTCAGGAACATCCATGGAAGCTATGACGACATTTGGAATCACCATGACCTAAATGATGACAACTATAACTAAAGGGGATCCAAGATTCATAACATACCATTTGATCCCAATAGAGCTCCCCCTCAACCTCAATGGTGATGGATTCAATTGGGACTTTTGATATATCAGCTTCAACATAGATACTAGGATAAATTGGATGGAAAATGACACTGGTGTGGAAGTCAGAACATAGATAGTGACATAACATGTTACCTATCAACCAGTAGATCTCCAGGTTCTCCAATGACAAACGAAGTCCATGTAAGGAAATCCAGAGTGTTTTGGTTAGAGGGTTGTGCCTCACGTAAAAATCGAAGGTCCACCAGAAGAGGTAGAACCTAACTCTTCCCATAGAGTGTGGAGAAAGGCCCAATCAGCAACTAGGTCTTCCTCATTTGAGAAACATATTTGAATGTGTCTCGTATCTAAAAGTCCAATGATCGATCGATCTTGGAAATTCCAAGGAAAAAATATGAACTGGTCGAAGACATCAATAGAGGGAAGATTCCTACTGAATTGGGATACCAAAGTGAAATCTAGATAAGATGAAGCTTCTGTGAACTCCAGAGGGGGAATCTGAATCGATAGAACTCCATTCAAGAAGGATTGGACCTTAGGGATTATTTCGATTGGAGGGAAAAGAGGGAGGGATGAATGATATATAAAACGGGAGAATGATAGAAAATGGGATGGGAGAGAGCTCCAAGGATAAAGAAAATCTCCCCTCCTCGACCGAACTGGGTTGAGGAGGGGAGACAGTGCCCCGTCCATTCCGTATGCCATCAGCGGAGAGTAATGGATGAGAGTGAGTGATGTATATTACTTGCACTCATCTATAATTCATACAGTATTTTCTATCACAAATCATTTTTTTGACATTATAATCCATATGATAAAAGTATCATGGTTTGAAATAGACTACAACACTACACCATTAATCTACTCCATCATCCACATAATAAACCATTTTAGCTTGTGAGGACAAAATATAGGGATAATGTTATTCATGCTCACTAGTACCGATCAATCAAGATATGTTAACATATGTAAATTGTAATAAATATTTCTATATAACCCTATAAAATTGTACCCTCTTACATTTTAATAAAAAACTAAAAAATTTCCATGACAATTTAATTCAATAATGGAAATCAACATTCCATCATATCCCAACTCATGAAACTTTGTAAATATGACACTATTTTTTTTGTTTTGAACCCTTCCTCATGAAAAAATATATGGAACTAAAATCCATTAATATTTTAAAAATAAATTATTTTATACTTATTAAAACTTCCTCAAGTAAAATATATAAATAAATTTAACATCACATCTAGATTAAAAACATTAATGCATGCCTCCCTGTATATAAGAGGTTGTTATCTTGAAGTAAGATTCTAGGTCCATCGGTGGGGAGACTATACCCACATTGTCATGTCATGGAAAAAATAATAAAGAATAATAATTTATCTAATCAGAGTACATACAGAAAACTATGATAGTATACATGTATTTCAAATAAATGGGCTTCCATGTTATCAAGTTAAACTACTGTAATAAGTACAGATGAGTCAATAAATAAAAAAAGGGTCCTTTGGAAGTTGTCTTATTCCACTATCTTCTCCATATTCTTATACCTATCCATCCACCATAGGGATGTTTCCATTATCGAGACCACTAGTTATGAAATCTATAAGTACACTGAAATTTGATAGTGTGGTGTTTGTAAAAGTCTAAATAGTATACCAACAATGCATCCGTGAAATTGTGTGATTAAGTATAAATCTATATGAAATAAATGCGTAATAATAATAACTACATATAGTTCAAAACTATGTGGTCATGTGATAACCCTGCTACCAAAGACCTCTAGATGTACCTACTTTAGCGCTATGCTCGAAGGAGAATAAGAAGATGATAGATGTTACCAAAAAAGTAGTTATGGGGTTAGTGCATCTGTTTCCTGAAAATCTCATTGCATCATGTGTACATAACACTCGGTGTAATCCTAGGACTCATGAATGGAGTTATTCTCACAAATTACTAGTAATTGGGTGCTCCACTTGAAAGTAAACAATTCATTAAAAAATTCCTTACAAATAAACTATGAATTGACTGTAATCTTTGCAAATCAACCGGCCATAAAGAAACCTGACACCTTTATTCAAGGCATCATGTACATACCCATCACGATGTTCCATGGTATCATAGTATCTCTACCCTATGCTAAAGTACATCTTCACCATCATGGAACTTCATGCACCCCCTCTAATGTATGAACATGTCTTGATGTTCCACCTATTCTGAGAACTAAGAACGATACCTCAAAATCATGGTAACATATATATAAGGTAGAGAATACAAGAAAAGAATATAAACATGAGAATAAAGTATCAACACATTACAATATGTGATCCCAATAAAGCATAGAAAAATAATAATATTGTATCAATAATGAAATAAAATATCACAATGGGTCTCATGGGCTAGACACACACCCACATGTGATGACAATAAAACATACTTATCAATTATTCCATCACATAAAATATAACATGGAAACATGTATAGAAAAAAACTCAGGAAGTAAGGAACATCCAGCCTCAAAGTCACTGATGTTATAGGTAAGGATAAACCAACCAATATAGTTTTTAATATTGGGGTGGAAACCTCAATAGTTAAGAGAACCTCATCATGGGACTTATTAACATTATTTTCAACATGTTCGTACTCAATGTTCATGAAGTATTCATAGAATCAAAACCAATTATTTTATTTTTAAAATGAATAAAATATCACATGAGATGATACTTTATCTCTCCAAGATAATTTCTAAATTATTATTTTAGGCCAACACATGTGCTAATTTTATTCTCTTCAAGAGTAATTATAAAACTACATTTGATATTAGAAATCACTACAAATAATCTCAATAACTCATGTGGCAGTACTTTATAATTATTCATTGATAAATATAAATAATCATCCTATGAAAATTTGTATAATTATCCTTTTATCAATAGATATGAATATAAATTTATAATTATCTTATAATGATTTATTATAAATCATTCTTAGATAATTTTATAAAAAATTTCATTGTATAATTCTTAATAATTGTTCATTGATATTCCATATATTTATCCTTAGATAATTTAGCATGATTATATTTTGATAAGTATTTATAATTTATCCATTGATAATTAAATTTTATTACATTTTAATAATGATTTATAATTATCAATAATAAATCATGTAATTATATTTTAATAATTTTTTTATAAATTATATATTGATAATTTTGTGGAATTATCCTTTGATAATTATGGGATTTATCGAATTATGATATTTTAGTAATTTTTACAGAAATTTAATAGTGGTAAACTAAAAGAAAAAGATAAATAAAAATAAAACACACCTATTTTCATTTCAGTAATTGCGCACAAGGGATAAGTATGAGGGTTATCTATGCCTGGAATTGATTAAGGGGGTTGAACTAGACCTTTAGAGCATCAATAATCACATGCAAGGATGTTTTGGGATAACTTGAACTCATCTGAATCGACTAAAACTAAACATCAAGTGGGTAATCTATTTATAACCTAAATCTATTTACAGTTTCATCATTTTTATAACCCCATATTAAAATAAGGATTTAATTCACATTTCATCTAAAACATTAATGCATAGTATTTATTTTCACCCCATTAAATCATTGAAAACATAAGTGGGTTAAAAAATTGATTTAATGGATTTTAGATTTAAGTAATGTCAAGAATGGGTGGGAATTTCAGTGTGTATATTATGGAACAAGAAAGTGTACTAAAATAAAAATGAAAATAAAAACAAATCAAATGAAAAAAGGGGTAAAAACTATATCCTTATGTGTGATTTAAAAAACACTCAATTCACAAGTAGGTTAGGTTGCACCTAGGGTAAAACCTATATTCTATATTTAATGGCATTATTATATTTTATATCCAATACACTATTCAAGATTTAGTCTATTATATCATAACATCTCTTCACACATGATATAATATATTTAGTTTTTTTATTATATCAATATTGAGGCTCTACAAGCCTTGGAATCTCACAGTAATTCTAAAAATATTCTAAAGTGTTATAAGGAAAAAAGTTCTTACATTAATAAATATTTTACCATTTTGTAAATGCAAAATATAACATCCTCGAACCTGCACTCCCAAATCCGATGTTGAAATCATTAATATTATATTTTTGGATTTGATACCAATGATGGTAACATAATTTTATCCATCTAAAACATACAACAATTGAAGGAAATATTTATCACTTCCATTCTTAAGGACTTTTTAGGTTTACAGTTTTATAGAATTAGTAAATACTCTTAACATCATGGATTCATGATCTACTGGTTCATAATGATGAATACTTATCTCCCACTATAATCCAATTATTATATTATACATTAGGTATAACGGCCCTGTATTTCTTCTAACACTACTATTATGTAATTAATATGATAAAAAACATAATAGCATTACAATCTATGATCAAAGGTTTAGTTTTGTGAGAAAATTAGGCATATACATACCTTTTATATAATAAAACCTAAAAATTTATTTAAAATATTCATGTTTATCATTTTAAATATCCCATTTTAATTCGTACATATAGTCACTTAAGGATATACATCCAAGAAAATGGGTCATCAAAAATCCCAATAAGAGGATGAATAATGAAAATGAATCAATATAACATGAGTGAGAATAATATTCATCATAATAACATAAGAATAGGATCATCAGCAATATCACAAGGGAAAAATTGGATTAAGTCATGGCAGTGTGGAAATGCATAAAAATAAAACATCACGTCTCAATAGTCAAATACCATACATAGTTATGAACAAATATAGCATCATGTTCACACATAACATATGTGCATAATAATAACATCATCATTGTGAAAAATATATCATCATATTCATGAATATTACACATTATATCTTGAGATAAATCAAATTACCCAAATTCATTGGAGGGATAAATAATTTTTGGCCACCTGTCGCATCATAACATTTATATAATCATGCATGCCACATAGAATGTATAACAATAGTATACATTAAATTACAAATGTACCGGAATTAATTTCATAAGTATTTAATAAATAATACATTCATGAATAAAATCTGGGGTTCCCAACTTAAAAATGGTAGAACATATTTGGTATAAGAATCACTATTTATGAGCGAATAAGAAATAACAAAAGAGGAGTCATTATGTGTTTTAAAAAGAGTTATTTTGGAAAATATTTATATTTTTCATAAAATAAATTTGCAAAAATTTGTATATATGAAAAAAGTGAAGAATAAAAAAATCCAACTTAAGTAAAATTAAATTAATATAGATACCAATTATTTCGTGAAATATGGATTGCTGAAAGAAAAAGAGGTGGGTCCAAGAATCCCCTTATGGTATGTACAAATACGTTATACACTTACACTTAATATCGAGAACAATAATATTAGATTAATTAATTAATTAATTAATAATCTATTTTATATTTATTTTATTTATTATAATTTTATAAAGTTCATTTGTGGCTATTTTGATGAGTAATAGAGTTCGTTGTTTTTCGTTCTGGGAGCAATCATTTTCATGGTTCCATGGTCAGTTTACTTGTGTATAATTATGGATTTTCTTGTAAAATGGAAAAAATTATCTTGAAATTAAATTATATAGTATTAATGAAATTAAAAAATATTAAATAATTATATTTTTCAATTTTTTTATGGTATTAGGATGACTCATTTGATAAAACATTAATGATAAATATTTAGTTTATTTTTGCGGTTTTCTCTGACCATCACGACTAGTTTTGTTTTATTTAATATTGTTTTTATAAATAAGTTATAGAACATTAAAAAAGTAATAATTTACATATTAAAATATTTTTTACATTTTATAAAGACTCTATGACCAGCCATTAAGGGATTAATGGAAAATAATAACTCCTCATCCACGAAGGCGGTGAACCGAAATATCACGGATGATGTTATCATTTCGATAATAAAAGTTGAATAGAAGAGATTTGATGATGGATATTCAATTAAAATCAAATCAAATTATTGTATATGTATGATAATATATTTATCATTCCACTTTGGATTTGGATGGAGAGGAGAGTTTAAGAAAATAAAAGAAATTAAAAGAAAAGGATTGAGGATTTTATCTCTTGAATGTTGTCACCTTGAGAACCTCCTTAAGGAACATGGGTTTTGTATTTTTTTGAGAATATAAGATCTTTGAAATGGAGAGTAGTATTGAGAAGGTAATTGGGTAAAATTTAGACAAGATAAAATCCATAGACTTTGTGAGGATAAGGGGTGTTTATGGGTGGTATTTATAGGGGGAGGAGAGGGGTATTTATTATTATTATATTTATTAGTTTATTATTTTTGCATAAAACAATAAATAGTGTTTATTATTATGAATAAATAAAGTAAAAAGTTATATATAGTTAGAGATAATGGGTGCTTACATTAGCCATACATCATCCATGACTCAAAAATTCTTTTATTTAGCTTATATCATAAATCTCTATTTTCCATTATTCACAAAAATTCAATTATTTTAGAAAAATACAAAAAATTCACATTAACCATTTTTCAATATTTAGATTTCAAAAAAGAATCCATTTTATGAATATAATTTTCTATATATGAACAATTTAATTTTTAAATAAAATCATCATTTATTTGAAGAATAATAATATTAATATTATAATCGATTTTGTGACCCTTTGAAAAATTAATTAATGTATCATAAAATTATATTATAATTATAATGAAACATAATATTAATTTATAAATACATTTTATGAAAAAGAATTTTATTTTAAATTATTTAATTAATTATAATATTATAAATAAACAATTATATTTTAAAAAATTACCAATGCTTAATTTTATCATTTTTAAAACATTTATTTACTTATACCATGATATAATTATATCTTATTTTCATTTATAAAATACCTAAATTTTATTTATACTTTATAGGTGATATTAATATTCTAATGACCATATTACTACTCAAAATGGTCATATTACTATTCAAATGGACAGGTTACTATTCCATTGGTATATGTTTCATAATTTCTATAAATTCCAATTATTTAATTATTAATTTATGAGAATAAAGTTTTTATTAGTTTCTCTATGCGATGCATGTGTTTTATCACATATTTATAAGAAGAGAGATTCCATCGATAAAATTTTTAGTCATTACATTCTTCCCCCTTATGAAATTTTACACTTAATTTTTTATATATGCTAAGGTGAAAAAGGTGAGGTTATTTCTCCTTAATTTATTCCTATGGTTACCATGTCTCTTCTTAATAATTATGGTTTCTCTATAGTTCATTGACCAAGTGATTGATCTTGTCACATAGAACCCTATCTCTCAGATAAAAAATCATCAATGGCTACTCCTTGTAAGAGAGATAATTTTCCAGCTGTACCACCATTATGTTATGTAAATGTGAGAGATTTTTATAGGAGGGATACATGGAATACATCATGCACATGATACATGGTTGGTGGAATTGAAATCTGATAGGATACATCTCTTATGTGATCAAGGATATCAAAGGGGTCATTGTAACTTGGGTTAAGCTTCCCTTTATTTCCAAACTACATGAATCTATTCTATTTTGATATATGAAGGAAATTTTTTTATCCAAATTCAAACTCTATGTTCATTCAATGATTTTCAACATAGTTATTCTGTTGACTTTTGGTAGCTTTTATATGTTGTTGGATGTATTTAACTTTCTTGATCATCTCTTAAACAAGATATTGTCCAAGTATCTTTCATTCGCCAACTTCATCCCAAAAAGCTGTAGTTTTTAAAAAGCATCTCATAGAAAGCTTCATATGAAGCCATTTAAATACATGAGTGGAATATTTTGTTGTATTAGAACTCAACTAATGGTATATGTTGATTCCATCCTTCTTTTAATTCCATTTAGTAGGCTCTTATCATTTCCTCAAGCATCTTAAATGTTCTCTCAGATTGTCCATCAGTTTTGGGGTGTTAAGCCATACTGAAATTCAATTCAGTACTCAAATCATGTTGAATAATTCTCAAGAATTTAGATTTAATCATAGGAAAATAATCTAATATGGTAAAAAGTGGAACCCTATGCAGCCTCACCACTTCTTTCACATATACATTGGAATTTTTTTAAGTCATAAATAATACCAAATAACAATAAAGTGGGAAGTCTAGGTGAGTCGATCCAACACAAACCATATTGCATTATTTCCTTTATATGTTTTCGGGAGACCAATAAAAAATTCCATTGTGACATTATCACATTTTCAAAGTGGGTATATGAAATGGTTGCATCATCCCTGTGCTCTTATGTCACTCTGATTTAACATTCCGACATACTAAACATATTGTGATATACTTCGAAATATACATCTCCATAGTATCCCACCAAAAGTTCTCTCAAAGATCATGGAACATCTTAGTAATTCTATGATAAATAGAGAAAGATGATCCATTTGAATTATCCAATATACCCTTCTTTATATCAGGTGAATGATTCATTTAATCATAGTTCCAAACCTAATCACACCATCATTATCAATGTAGAACTCGTGTAACATCTTTTTCTTTACTAATTTTACCTTTATTTTAAGCTATAGATCATCCCTTTTATGCCTCCTTGATATTTTGTTGGTTATATGGTATTTATAAATTAGCATCATTGATAAAGTAGTGGGTTATTTTCTACTAAGAGCTTCAACTACATTATTCGACTATCCTAGATGTAAATGAATAAATAAATCATGGTCCTTGATTGGATATAACTATATTCTTTAATGCATGTTGAGTTTCTTCTATATGAAAATATATTTTAGACTCTTGTGATCAGTATATATGTCACACTTCTCATCATAGAGGTAGTGATTCCATAATTTCAAGGAAAATATCATAGCTTCTAGCTCCAGATCATGTGTTAGGTAGTTTTTTCATGGATATTCAACTACTGTGAGGCATATACTCTCAGATTATCATTTTTCATGACTACAAAACCTATAATTTTTTAGGAATCGTTGTATATCACAAAAAATATTCCAATTTTTAGTTGTGTGAGTACATGTGCAGTGATTATCATTTTCTTATGCTCATTGAGGCATTCCTCACATTCATCCATCCAGACATACTTTACCCATTTTCATGTTAACTTAGTCATAAAGCTATACAATATGATAAATTTCCCATTAAACATTGGTAGTACCATTCTAATCTAAGAGAAATAAAAATTTCTATAGCATTAGTGGGTTTGGACCATTCCTCATATACCATTATTTTTGAAGGGTATATAGAAATTCCCTCAGTTGTGATCACATTCCTCATTAATGTGATCTTCTGCTTCAAAAACTCACACTTTCTAAACATGGTGTACAATTTATCCTTCCTTAATGTTGCCAAAAAAATCCTTATATATTATTAATTTTCATCTATTCTATTAGATTATACGAGAATATCATTGATAAAAACTAAAAAAATATTATCGAGGTAGTATCTAAGGGCTTTAATCATCAAATCCATGAATATTACATGGGCATTAATGAGTCCTAAGGGTATCACAAAGAACTCAAAATGCCAATACCTTGTATAAAAATAATTATTCTGAATATCTTCCTTCTTTTCCATTAGTTTATAATTTCTATAATAAATATCTCCCCTTAAGAAGTACTTATCTCCTTGAAGTTGATCAAATTAGTCATAAATCCTTACAAAAGGATACTTGTTCATTATGGAGATCTTATTGAGCTCCCGGTATTCGATACAAAACAGCATTGGTCCTTCCATTTCCTTTATAAATATCACTGGTACACTACACGGTGATGCATTAGGGTGTATAAACCCTTAATCCAAATGACCTTGCTACTAATTCTTTAACTCCTCCAGATCAATTGGCGCCATCCTGTAGGGGAATTTAGAGATAAGAGTGGCTTCGGGTATAAGTTCTATTGAGAACTCTACATCATGATCTAGGGGAAGTCAAGGTAACTCATAGGGAAATACATCACTATATCCTCTCAAAATGGTCATTTATTCAAGTTCGATTCTTTCCTTCAACACAACCATTTGGTCCAGGTTTGATTATTCATAGTGTATAAACACCCACAACATTAAGGTATTTTACAAATGAGATTCATGATCTTCCTTGAATATATAAAGGATCATGGGATGGTTCGAAATATGAAAAGATATTTACTTTTCTTGATAGTTAATGTATTCTCTATATAACAAGATCAAATCTATGCATAGTATAATGTTGAATTCCACCAAGGGAGTTATTACGAGATTCACTAGAAGAATATACCCACAAAATCCAGTATGAGAAGAGTCCAACACTTGGGTTGCAATTATCGCACCACTTTGTCTTTTTATGGACATATATACTTCAATGAACCAGGTCATTGATTCAATAGTTCTATAAAACATACAGGATATAAAAGAATGAATAGAAAGATAATCACATAATATTTTTCCATTCGTGAGTGAATAATAAGTTTACCTTTTACGACTTCATTTTCTTTCTCCACATTAGCTGTAGTGATTGAATATTATTTTCTTTACTTCTTTGGATTTGTTGGCTATTGACACTTATTACTCTCAAGGAATAGAGGTTTAGTGGACTGGCTTGCATAGTTCCATTACTCCCTATAGTTGAATCATTGAACCATAGGTGGTACATTTGGAAGATCCCTCTCTTCCTCCATCATGTTGGATGTATTCTTCTTGTATTTTTGAAATTTATGAGATTGGTGGCCTTCCCTCCCACACATAATGCATTTATCCACCCATTTTAGGAAATTCCCATGATGATTCCTTCCAAATTTTTGACATATTGGCCGTTTGATCATATTTTATCATTTTTCATTTGACCCAAAAGCATGAAAATATATTATTATCTTCTTATCTTCATAAACATGGGACCATTCAATGAAATTTATCTCCACTTTGAGATCACATTGAACAAATTCATAATAAATTCCAAAATATTTGATAGATAGATCCTTTATAAGGTGTGGTTTAAAAAAAAAATATATCATTTTTATACCATTTTTATAACAAAACACAAGGCATATCATGCAATAATTGTGATGTTTTCATCATAAGTTGTGACATATTACCATCCTTTTTCTTCAGCTCTAATTTCCCTCTATACATTTTATGATGAGTTTGAGGAAAATAATTGTCAAGAAATATTTTCTTAAAGTCTTCCTACTCCATATATTCTATTTAATCATTTGGCATGGTGTTATTTAGCAATGAACACCATTGATCGGATTCAATATCTAAAATATAGACGACTAGAGTCACCTTCTCCTTCTCAAAATAGTGGAGCATTGAAAAAATATTATCCATTAAGTTAACCCACTAGTCTGTAACAAGTGGGATAAAAGATCCAAAAATGTTCAGTGGTATTTGCTGCATAAAGGACTCAATGGCTGGTTAATCTTTCTTGGATGATGGTGGGAATTAAAAATGGGTTAGGTTATTATTCAAAGATCAAGACAACTAGGTAATCATTTCCAAGATATTTTGAATTCTAACTCCCATGAAATTAGGGATATCATTTAAGAAATCATTGCATTGTCCCTCACATGGGTTGTTGGTATGGGTTCTCTTAATTATCACTATTTTATAAAACAAAGAAGGTTTTAACAAAACATACATCAACAAGTCCTGAATACATAATTTATTATTTTACATAATTAACTCTAAAGGAATATGTTATGGGATCCCTATATTTATCATTTTTATAAAAAAACATCCTAGATGTTTAAATATACTCAGTCTTAACCTATGGGTTTTCAATAATATTCTCTAATACAAATCCCAAAATTAACTAAATAGTTATATAATACCAAGTATAGAGACCATACTTTTTTTCTATCCTGACTATTACATCATTTTTATGATAAAAAATATAATAGCATTATAACATAGGATCAAAAGTTTAGTGTCTTGGGAAAATTAGTCTCATAAATAAAATGTAATTAATAAAATATAAATATTTATTCAAAATATTCTTCTTTATACTTCTAAATTTCACATTCTCCTTAGCACATGTAGTCATCTGAGGATATACATCAAATAAAATGGGTACAATAAAACCCCAGAAAGAGGATAAATTAGGGACATGAATAAATATTAAATGAGTAAGAATAATAATAATAATAATAAAAAGAATATTATCATTAGAAATATAATGATGAAGACATTATATTATTCCATTAAATATGGCAATGCATAAAAATAAAATATCATGTCTTATTGGTTAAATACAACACATAGTTGTGGACAATGCTTGCAACATTTCACGCATAAAATATGTGCATAATCATAAAATCACAATTTTAAAGAAATACAGAAAATTTTTGATACATTTTACACATTATCTCATTATATACATCACATTACCCAAGGATTTGGAAGGATATATTCTTCGGGTCCACTCGTCACATCATAACATTTACATAACCATGCATGGCACATTACACATATACAAATATTAGTCATGAATTTACCCATGTAATGGAATGGGTTTCATTAATAATAAATTCATGAATAAAATTTTGTGTTATCAATTGAAAAATTAAAAGCATATTTGTTATAATAATCATCATTCTTGAGTGAAGAAGAAATAAATCAAGGGGAGTCAAAATGTGTTTTGGAAAGAAGATTTAATTAGGAAAATATTTTTATTTGTCATAAAATAAATTAGGAAACATGTATATATACAAATAAAACGTTAATAATAAAGAAATAAATTTTAAGGAAAATTAAAGGAATATTCATACCAAATATTTCATGAAAGAGGGATAACCCAAATAAAAGGAATTGGGTTTGGGAATCCCCTTACCTTTTGTCTGAATGTGTTCATACTAACACATAATATCCAAGATAATAAAATAAAATTAATTAATTACATAATTACAAACCTCTTATACATTTATTTTAATATTATAATTTTATTGTGTTCATTTATAGGAATTTTGAGGAGTTATAAAGTTCAATTTTGTTGTTATGGGGGCATTCGTTTATATTATTTCATTGTTATTTTACTTGTGTATAATTATGGATGTTCTTATTAAATGGGAATAATTATACACAAGTGAAATTATATGGTATAAATTATCTTAAATAATTTTAAATTGTCACATATAAAATTGTTTTTCTGGTGTAAGGATAATTAATTTGATAAACATTAATGGTAAATTTTTGGTTTATTTTGGTGGTTTTTACGACCATCACAAACTAGTTTTGTTTTATTTAATATTATATCTATAAATTAATTATAGAACACTAAAAAAGTTATAATATTATTTTGAAAATCACTTTTAACCATAATAATGGTTTTTTGACCATCTTTGATGGCACTAATGGAAAATGAAAACTCATTATCCAGGAAGGTGGTGAATTGACAAATCATAGACAATGTTTTCATTTTTAGAATAAATGGAATAGAGAAGATGTTTGATGATGAATTTTACATTAATAAAATTAAAATTATAGTATATATATTATAAATTTGTTACCATGGTGCTTAGGATAGGGGTGGTGTGGTGAGTTTATGAAAATAAAACAAATTAAAATCCAAGGATTGAGGATTTTACCTGTTGAATGTTGTCTCATTGAGAACCTCTTTAAGGAACATGGGATTGATATATTTTTTGAGAACATAATCTCTTGGAAATGGTTAATAAGATTAGGAAAGTAATTGAGTATAATTTTGAAAAAATAAATGGATTATGAGGTGTGAGGAGAATGGTTGGTGATGGTTGGAAATTATAGGGGAGGACAGGGGTATTTTTGATTATTAAATTCATTAGTTTATTATTTTATCTCAAGAATATAAATAGTGTTGATTACTATGAATAAATATTGTATATAGTGAATTAATGTTAAAGATAATGGGTTCTTACATAATCCATACATCATCCAGGACTCAAAAATCCATGTATTTAGCTTATATCCAAAATTACCGTATTTCACTATTCACAAAAAAATCAACTATTTTAGAAGATTCCAAAAAACTCACCCTAACCATTTTCAAACATGTAGATTTCAAAAAGTTAATGCCTTTTATGAAAATAATTTTCTATATATGATAAATTTAATTTTTAAATAATATCATTATTTTTTTAAAAATTATCTATTTTAATGTTATAATCAATTTTACGATACTCTGAAAAATTAATTAAGGTAACATAAAGTTATATTATAATTATAATATAACATAATATTAATTTATGAATATAATTTAGTAAAATAAATTTTCCTTTAATTTATTATATTAATAAAAATACCAACACTTAATTTATAATTTTTAAAACATTTTTTTACTTATACCATGATAAAATTATATCATTTTTTCATTTATAAAATACCTAAATTTTATTTACACTTTCATAGATAAGGTTACTATTCTAATGACCAGATTAATATTTCTAATGGTCATATTACTATTCCAACCATCAGGTTACTTTTCCATTTGTATTATTTCCTTAATTTCTATAAATACCACATACTTCATTCTTCATTTATGAGAATAAAGTTTTCATTGGGTTCTCTATGTGATAAATGAGTTTTATGAAATAATTATAAGAAGGAAAATTACATTGATAAAATTATGGGTCATTACATTAGGACATCATCTTCATCCATGTAAAACCCTTCTAAACATAATTCATTTAATATCTTTATTAATAAAATATTGAAAATGAAACATAAAAATGGTGATTATAAAATTATTAGTAAGGGTAAACATAAAAATTAAAAATTGAATATCATTAGTGAGATTAAGATGATCATAAGGGAATGATGACATAATCAAAGTGAATAAGCATTACATAAGAGAACTCATACCCATAAATACCTGGATCATCAAACACGAAAGCATAGAATAAGGTATTAACAATGTGACAAGTCATCAGAATAATTGTATCATGAGCCATGTAATATCAATATTGATACAATGAAACATTTACAACCCAAAACATCATAAAAAAACTTATTGGTATCTTGGGACATAATCTTCATATAACTCTTATAGAAACATAAAATTAGAATAACCATACAAACAACTTATAATATAATTATCTAAATAACATAATAATTAAACAATGAATTGGAGTGATATTTAATAACACCTATCATATGTGATATATCTGGCTCATCCGATGCTTAATAAGGCACAACCATTATATAAATATTTCTATGAAATATAAATATTGTACATTGATCTTTAAATTATTTTAAAAACTCATAGAAATAATAATTATTACTTTTTTTAAATGATTAACACATAGAAAAGAAATAGGTTCCATGTTAATATATTTGAAATATGATTAAATTATGGAAATGAAATGAGTTCCATAACAATATCTTATAAACATAATTTCCAGAAAATCGTAGTCAGAGGCAAAACCTCTAACCATTTATTAAGAATTGAAAAGTAAAATGATCAAGCACAAAAAAACAAGAAAATCCAGTTGCATATCATATGAGTCATTCCATTAACCAAACCCATGATATAAGACTTCCTTTGTAGTAGCTGATTCCCATTTGAAGCTTTCATTGTGCTTCAAGACCTTAGCATACTTCCATCTGAGATTCAGTTTCTCTAAATATATCGACTCCCTAGATGATTTCCTGACAGAAGACCTGGTTGACACCGGCATTGGAAAGTCAGAATAAACCTTCCTCGCTCTTCGTTTAACTATAGGAGGTTCCTCATTTACAAATTTATTATTCCCATAATTGACAATATCACTAAAGGAAGGCTTGACCCAATCACAATTATTTTCCTTGTCGTTGTCCGAGACATCCCCCCATTGTCCAGTGATGACCATATCTTAGAAAGCATCAATCATGGTCCGGTTCTGTTCATATTTCCCATTCGGATCAATCAAATACAAAAAATGTGGAGGGTCTACAACAACATGACCAACATCCACCACCTTCCTCAAAAAATCCTCTTTAACAAAAGGCATGTTGTGGCCTTTCATCATTTGAGGACACCCATTCATCTCATCATGACCCAATTTTTGAAATAGGTTGAATGTATCAATTGTGATCTGCAACCCACAATCAGAAACCAGATTCATGTGAGAATCCTCAAGAGCTGGAGGAACAAGGAGTGTATTATGGACTTTCCCATCAACTGATCCCAATGTCATCTCTCCCTCTTTCTTCTCGGCATCACAAGTTTCGATCAGCACACTGACATCCCTTCCTGCATCATACTGAGAAACTAGAACTTCCCCATACTGCAATCCATCCCCTGAAGAAGCAGGCGCTCCCAACATGCCTCCAATTTCATTTCCAGGACCTGCTTCATCCATACCAAAATAAGTCACATGAGTAGTCAGTATAAGGTCTTGCTTCAGTCTATCAAACACCACAACAACAGACATATTAGGGGATGTCTGAACCTTCCTTCCCAGAGATGAATCACCCAAACTATCAGCAATGACATTCTTAGCTGCATCAGAACACATTTGTCCTTGACCATATACCCTACCAGGACTCTTCATCGAAGCTGATGACCTTCTACATATGGCTCTACGAAGACAGTGATCATCCGTATGACCTAAACGACAACAAGTCGAGTAGTAATCAACCGAATTTTCAAACACAATATCTTCCCTCCATCGGAACTCCTCGCCAATAGTAATCCAAATCCAGTTAACTGGTGGCTTTTAGAAATCCACCTCAACATAAAGACAAGGATTAACTAGATGACTCATAGAGAATGTGCGAGTATCCGAGTAGAGGAAACGACCGACTGGGTTCCCTAACATAAAAATTATCAATGGATTTTGAAAAGGCAAAGGAGGAGGAGGCAGGCTTACCCAGGTTGCGACTGAAGGAGGATCCTAATTCACACAGAGATAAAACGACCATCGGAGAAGGAAAAATTTGCATCTGTTGCATCTACGGGGAGCTCCGAACCATGAACAAATTAAGTCTTCCTCCGAACCAAAATGAATCATCAGATGATGATTATCAATATTCCATTGGATCATAAGTAACAATAAGGGTTGTTGTTGGTTATGAATGGAAATAATATTAAAATACCATTAAATATATTTTGAGGAAAATAATGTTTTCATTTTGAAAATAAATTTTTTAAAACATAAAATTCAAAAAATATCAAGAAAATACATTTATTTGAAAAAAACATGGAAAACTATAAATTAATTTTCAAAGAAAATAATGGTCTTGATTGTGTAAAAATCCGTTCATGTTTTAAATGAAAAAAATCATTATTTTTAAAAAAAATCTGTAAAAGGGATTCAAAAGTTGATCAATTGGAAAACATCAAAAAAAATTACTTTCAAACCCTAATAAATTATTTTTAATACCATGTAAAATATCTTCAAGAAATCATTTACTTTTATAAGGATTTTTTTGAGAATATTTTAGAAAACATGGATATGGAAGAGAGAGATACCTGATCTAAAAAAATACAAGATCAGTATTAGTCACAAATGACTTTCATTAAGTTTTTTAATCAGTAATGAAGGAAAGAGAAATAAATCATTTTAACCACATTCATTACTAGTGGATAATAAGGATACATGGTTCAAGAAAATAAGATCATATTATTTCCTAAAAAATAACCTTCAACATAAACAAACATGAAAAAGAAAAATATTGTGAAATAAATCCTTTTACACTTTAGTAATATTTTTAATCACAAGACCCATGAAATAGTAACTCAAGATTATACATTATATATATTTAACATTTTTAGATTCCTGATATAAAATGTTAAAAGGGAAGTATATACAAATCATAAAATAATATAGGTTTATAAAATTACAATATGGATAAAAGAATGAAAAATTAGATGAAGTCTCTTATAAAATAGGTAATATTTTGATTATAAACTCTTGAAAAGTAATAACCTCATATGGATTTATAAATCCAAATAATTTTCATGAATTTAATCATAATATTACTTCATGGGAAGTACATACAGCACACAACAAAAATAAGTGGTGAATATGTGGTCTAAGTTTCTTTGTACATGTTCAAACCTCCTTTATAATAAAGTCATGTTAATTATTTTATTTATTTAATAAAATTTTACCATTTCAATAACTTATAGATAAAACAATTATTTTATTTCTTTCTACATATATATTTAAATATATAATCAGTTATGTTGACGTTTGGTTTTTTGTGGATGTTCAATTCATTATTTCAAAACATCTTCGGTGTGTTACCGATGTCAAAGAGGTCATTATTTAAACAAATATAGAATAATAATAATGAAAAATTTATCATATTTATACATAAATTATACTTTTAAAACCATTCATGAATTATGGTTATGAAAAATGAACTATGTTATTATCAAAGAGATGGTAGTTCAGAAGTACGCATGAGTAACGTCTCCCTTTTCAACGATTACTATAGAAATAATGTAAGTAATATTTTAAGTTTAATTAATGATAATAAAATCATAAATAAAATATTATTTCATTAAATATTCTTAAATTTATCGTTCATGTGTAGTGGTGATGAAAAAAATAATCACATCGCTTCATAGATGCGGTAGTCCACACGTGCGCATGAACGACGTTATAGTCTTTCAGTATAAGAATGAAAATGATGTATTTCCATTTAATAATGATAAATATGTTATGAATATAATAATTATTTCATTTAAATTACATATATTCAAAAAAAATTATCCTTATTACCTTTCATGTAAAGCATTAGTGAAAGATGAATCACATCGAATCATGAGGTAGTAATCCACCCTATAGATTAGAGATGTTATTGTATACCCTACAAAATAGAATGTAAAAAAGGTATTTATGATATCATATTTATATAAGTATATATATTTTATAAATATAATATATGAATCTATTATTATATCATGTTTTTATAGGTGATTATGGAAAATAAATGACAGCGGTTTGTAAGGTGATAGTCCACCTTACACACAAATGATGAATTTGTTATCCAATTTGTTGGAAGAGGATATGGATTTAGGTTATTATATTAGAATAATAAAAAATTAATATATTTTATATATTTGTGTTATTATATAATAACAATTTAATAGTATTTTAATGAGTTTGAATAATATATAAAATAAAAATGCATGGTTAAGCAAGATACCTCTTCTTCCGACAACCTCCTTAGGTAACCACAAAAATCCTTATAGGATGTATTTATGGTCAAAATAATGTCTCTAGGTAATGGTTAGATAATTTAAGGAGTAATTTGGTTATTTATTATATGATTAAAAGTAATTTGAAGTTATTTTAATGTGTGAATAGAATAGGAGATGCGGTGGCATTTTAAAAGTGAGGTGAGTGTCACTCTTGTAACTTTTGAAAATAAAATGGTGTACCAAAACTTTTCACATTCCAAAAGGATAAAAAATGGAACATTATCTATAATTATAAATTATAATGTCTAAATATTACCCTAAAATAGTTTTAGATAATTCTAAGGTCATTTTTATCCTTATCTATTTAGTTTGACCCCTGGTAAAACTGTTTTTACCGTACCATGATAATTAATTTTTAAGGTTTTTACTATTCAATATGGTAAAAAATTAAGATGAAATAATTATATAAAATAAATTATGATGATTAAAAATATGGAACATATTTGACCAAATTCAATTCATTTATATTGTAAATTTTTATTTAAAATTAAACCCAAAAATGCGATGAAAAAGCTGGTTTTCTAGATGTGTATATTTTCTAGCAAAAGATGATTTCATATCAACTATTTTACTAATAATAAACATTTTATGAATATAAAATTTAATTTAACGATATATAATATATAAATTTAAATTAAATAAATCCTCATTAGTTGTTTTCTTAATGATTTAAAATGGAGAAATGTTACGCACATTAAAACAGTATCCGAAAAACCCGTTTTTAATCCCAAAAGATTACTTATAATAAAATTCAACATAAAGATGATTAAAATGTAATTATGTGGAGTAAATACAACTAAATAATAATTATATAATTTTAAATCATATTAAAAACCTAATGGTAATTTTAAATTTACTTCATATCTTGAAAATAAATTACAATTTTACAAAAATCGATATTTTTCACTACTCACTAAAAAATCCAGATTTTTTTAAAAATCCAAAAAATTCACCCAAATTATATTTTTATATTAATATTTTAAAAAAATTTAAATTTATCAAATAAACATTATAAAATTTTCAAAAATTAATTATAATATTTTTTCATGCAAAAACTAAAAATCATTTTTGAATAAGACATATTTTTGAAGAATAAAATTACATTACTAAAATTTGATTGATTATTTAATAAAAATTTATCAATAATTCATATTTAGTATGATATATATATATATATATGTGTGTGTGTGTGTGTGTGTGTATTTCATATATTAGTTGATATTATTCATACATTTCACTTTAATGGATAGGTTATAATGGTTTTATATTCCATAGTAATTTATGATCAGTGTTGTGGGTTGAATATGCTATAGAACATGGTTTTCTTTTCTAAAATAATAAGGTATTACAATAAAACACATTTAAGTGTAACATTAATTGAAAGATAATATTTTCACAAAAAAACTTGTAATTTATAAAACTAAGAGGGTTTAAGGATCAGATTAAATTGAGAACAATAAACCATAGATATGTTACAAAATGCATCATGTTGTTCTTCAGTGGATAAAACATTGTTAATAATAAATATATTTTAGTCTCCATTATTAGGTTAATAGGTTGTTCATTTTTTTAATGGACACATATCATAATTTTTGAAATGTTCAATTCCCATTTCCAAATCCATTTCAATAATCAAGTACTAAATTGTTTCATTATAAAATTCTCATAAAATTCATGTATTTTCAACAATCACCTGAAATTACAATCAGATCATGGATATTTATTTATCCATATATAGATGGATTTGTAATTGAAAATTTTAGAAATTCCTCCAACCCATTAACATATTGATGAGTATTATTGGGTAAAATAATCCTTTTTTAAATTTATACCCATTTATAATTATTTATATAAATAGCATAACAATCATTAATTATAAATAATAATTTTAAAATAATACATAACTAGGAAAAAATAATACTTTTTAATAATTGACTAAGAAAAAATTATCAAATGAAATATAATTTCAATTAGTTGAAATTATAATTTCATATTTTATAATATAAATATATCATGTAATATATATTAAAATAAATTGGAAATAATAAAAATATTTACTCTACAACTTATTAAGAAATAAATTTTGAAAACAAAAATAAAATTAATTTATATATGTACCAAAATAAAACAATTTTAAAAAATAAAAATAACCCAAGGAATTTTTTCCTCAAAATCATCTAAAAATTAAATATAATTTTTATAATAAAAAATATTACAAAAAATTTATTAAATAAAGACATTATTGGATCACTAGAGAAATATTATAGGGTGGAAAAAAGAGAGAATGAGAGGGTGAATCCTAGAATTTATATCTATTTAAATTTCATAATAATTTAGTATTATAAGAAGACACTATACACTGAAAAAAACAAAATTGTATTCCCTATAAATAAAAAACCCTAAATATGTAATTTTAAATCCAAATGTTAATATGATGATTGTTTTTTAAATCATAGAATAAAAAATGAAAGATAAGACTTGAGTTTTTGGGAACATAACTTATACCCAGATGTAATGGATGGAGAAGGGTAAGAGGTTCTCACGATATGTGAACAAAGAAGTAGAATTTAATGATTATATAAATAATGATAGCATGAGATCGAGAGGAAGAAGTATTCTATCACATTATGTTGGAAGAATGATAAGGGGTGTTTTAGGGAAATAGGGGAATGGTTTTTTACGTCAATATCTTTAATGTATTTTAATTATCACTAAAACCAATTATTAATATCAAGATTCCAGTTCTTTATATTTCATTAATTATATTTTAACATGAATATAGGTTGTAAATAGATCAATAAAATTTATAAAATTGAATAATGATGTCAAAGAGATAGTGTCACACAACCTTTTACCACCGACTACCTAGAGGAGTGTCACCGACCAGCTTGTGGAACTTGATAAAACCAACAGAGCTACTAGAGTTCAATCAGCTAGCTTGTGAGGTCTAGGCATACTTTTTATTATATAAATAACATCTACTAGACAATGGAAACGAGTGAATAACTGTTGGTGTCAAGATAGCGTGTCAAAAGCATAAATTTAATATGTCCATGCTTGCATTGAATAAACCTTCAACGGATCCTATGAAACATTACAACCCAAGGACCAGGAATAGAAATATATTGGTTATAAATATACCCTATAGGAGTCTTGGTAATTATCCATGAATTTAGTTTTATGTAATCAACCTATAAGTACACTCTTCTACTAAATTTACAACATTACACAATCTCAAGAGAAAAATAGTTTACATTATTTTATAATCCTATTATCTCCATTATATAATTTCTATCTATCTTTATTAGTCTTGTTTTTCATTATTATTGAGATATTAGAGATAGTACATTAACATGTTTGTTCCTAACAAAACGTATCTTCTTCTTCATTTATTTGAGGATCTTGGTTACTATTGATACCAAATTTCTTTCAATTTATCGCTTTCTTCTATTAGAAATCAAGTGTATTTTTGTTTAGTATTTTCATCAAGTCAAAATAAAGTGTCTAACTTTTTTAGTTTTTAGGATACTAATGAATTCATGTTATATAATTTCACAAATAATTATGAAATTTGTGTGGGAGATATAGGGGATCATGATTGATCTATTACCGAATTATTTTATCTAATATCATTCCATCACATTTATTTACATACCACATAATTTATTTTATTAGTCTATATAGTTCAATTAATAAATTAATCATTAATAATATTAATCACTTAATATCTTAACTTATATAAATTCAGATCTTACTTAATTAATATATTGGTTTAGCTATTATTATTGTTTTTAAATCCAAATTCACTTATCAATTATATTTTTATTATATTGATTATTTTAGTTTATCAATCATCTGGTTAATTACATTGCTTTATTAAGTTTAAATTTTAAATGAAAATTCACCCCCTCATTCCATATTACTTGGATCAATAATTAATATTAATGGATAACTTTTCTTCAAATTATTTTTTAGATCTTATTTTAAATATTTTAATTTTATAAATATTAATCACTTTAATGAAAATATCTTTAAAAATGGATTTTACATCTACCACCAAAAGTGACCCCAAATTACACTCAATGGGTCATGCCCCTTATTTTATTGAATGGATTATAGTTATGAGACTAATAAAATTTATACATTACATAGAGGAATTGTTTATATAGTTTATAAAATTCTTATAAGTTATTATAGACTTACAAAAGAATAAAAATAAAAAAGGACTCTCGATGAAGTTGAAACTTTTGAACATGGTGGAAAATATTGAAATCTTATTCATTATGGTATAGATCATAATTAATTTAATATAATTATCACATGTAATACTACTCATGAAATTTAGATATTATATAATGTTACTCATTAAGGAACTAATAAAGTTAAATATACCATACATAATATGTATAAACATGATTTTTAAAGATTTATCATGTATCCACATTAATATATTATGAAAAAATTTATTTTATTTAGTAATATTTTATATAGTCGAAAACTATTATGTGATACTGTTACTATCAAAAATATTATAATAAAAATGCATTGGTTTCTAATGAATACATAAGAAACCAAGGTAACTGTAATAGAAGAAGGAAAAGATATCAAATACATGGTGGTTAAATAACTCATTGGTTCTCTCATGACCTATGAGATCACTATGAAAATACAATACAAAAAAGAATATAAGGAGGTTGTGGATGTTAAGAAGATAATTTCCTCTAAATCAAGAATTGATGACTCATCCAAAAGAGACATAAAAACTATACACCTTAACAAAAAAGTGAAAAAATACATGTAAAGGAATAAATCCTTCTTCGATTCTAAATGGATAATAAATGAAAAGATATAATGGAAACTAGTTATCATTGAAACAATCGTACACATCACATAAGAGTTTATCAAATAGAAAAAAATGAAATAAAAGAAGAAATTGAAGAAATATCTCAACGTTTTTACTTATAGTTTAAGTAATGATTCCCTATATTCTTATAAATCATGTAATAATCGAACCAAATGTCTCACGGCTAAAATATAGGCAAGTGTTGAGGTTATTTCTTTCACTTCTAAATCTTCCACCTCTTATTGTTATTATATACATTTAAATTATAATGATATTAAATATGATAGAGATAAAATATTTATAGGTTTCTTTGAACATAACATAATTGTAAAATATCTCTAAATAAAATATATTCATATTGTTTTTTACTATATTAAACGTTATAAAGAAAATGAAGTGTTATATTTGAAATTATAAGAAAAAACTAGTGTTGAAAGGTTAGAATCAAACAATAAATATCTTAATAATTATCTTTCTAAATTCACCCAAGGTGAGAAAAATATAAAAAAATAATGGGTTCACAACAAAATGTAAAAATTAATTTTTATTTTGGTTTTAAAAATCAAGAAATAACTTAAAAATGAGAGTAAAATTTTAAGAGGATTCTCTTAAAATAAATATTATAAATATTATAAAAAACCATGCATCTTATTTTTGAATTTTATTGTAAAAATTATTATAATGGTATTATTGCATCAATAAAACTCTCTTCTAATATTTTTTTAATAGTTATTATAGAAGATATTATAATAAACTAGTGGAAATCCCAAAAAATATTTTAGCAAAGACATGTGGAACCAAATTTTCGGTAAAAAAATCATTAGTTTCAAGATAGTTTTATAGGAAAAGTGTCCAAATAGAAAATCCCAAGGATCTACATGGTACTTGGATAATGGGTTCTCCAAACACATTCACGGTGACTACTTATAAATTAACTAAAGGAGTAATATTATTAGAATTGGTACTACTGGTTTTCCAAATTATAAATTTATTAAATATTTTTAATTTATTATTTAAATGTGGTCGAACATGATTCTTGTGTTTTTATCCTAGAACCCATCAATTTAAGACATATTTATTTTATTTATGGTTATATAGGTGTGGTTCCTTTATTTCATTTATTTTTTGATAAAATAAATCATGAGTTTTTTCATTCCTTTTATATTGAAAATGTTATCTAAATTGAAATTTATATTTTGGTGAATTATAACCTTTCAATTTCAAAGGATTTAAAAATTTAGTTTTTGATTTTCTTGAATTATGTATTGAGTGTTTTAATTTTTTTGAATATCATGACAATGTTTTTTTTATTTTCAAAATGATCAGTAATTGATTTGTTCTATTATAATTTATTTCTTTGAAATAATTTTAGGTCTAAATACTATTTAATTATTTTTATAGTTTTTATCTTACATTTCTAAATTTTTTAAATTCGTCTTTTTTATTTTG
Source organism: Viscum album (assembly GCA_963277665.1). Classification (NCBI taxonomy): domain Eukaryota; kingdom Viridiplantae; phylum Streptophyta; class Magnoliopsida; order Santalales; family Viscaceae; genus Viscum; species Viscum album. The sequence goes on from OY728161.1 coordinate 333,369,017, forward strand.
AAATTAAATTCAATTTAAATATCACTGGAAATAAGATATCACTCATTGTTTTATCGGTGGAGTATGGAAATCCTCTCTTATTTCTATTTGGGGACAAATTATTCTTGTATTAAAAACTCTTTTACACCACTGTATGATTAATAATAATCATATTTATCATTCCCATCATTTTCTTACCTTCAATATCTTTATCTAAATCTAAATCCATTATTTGTTCCATTGTTTTTAATATCTCTTTGAGACTTGTGAAAATTCACTTTATGTGGAGGATCAATGTCTTTGGTGAGAATTTTTTAAAGAATATATATTTTTTATCATTGATCGAAGCACTAATACTCTTTTTTAAATACTTATTTTAATGTTTATTGGATTTAAATATCTATTTTAAACATCATGAATGGATATTTTTTTTTATATATGATAATACATTTTTATGTGTTCAATCATTTCTCAAATCCTTTTAATTGAACTTATTTCTCAAATTATTTTGATTCTATATGCTTTATCCATTTAACCCTTTTTATGTGTTTATTTTTGATAAGGGGAGAATGATATGGTTTCTAAGTAAGGGAGAATAAGGGATTTATTTTTATAATGGTTTTATTTATCCTATTGTCAAATATCAAATTATGCTTAAATTGTTTTATAAACTGTTTTTTGAAAATTAATTTTGTTTTAGCCTTACTTAATCTGTTGATTTTTTTTGTTTTTCATTACTTAACATCTTGAAGATTAATATTTTATCCATCTATTAAACATTTAATATATATTATTTTGAATCAATTGATATTTTATGAGCGATATAATTAATTTATTAATTGATATAAATTTTATATCTCTTTTATATGATCCTTTTTATCTCATCTACATTATGAGATGTTATTAAGAATATATTATATTAATTTTTGTTATTTTATATACATAAATATTGGAAATATAATGTAAGTGTGATTTTCCTTGTAAAGAAATACTTGTATGAATATAAACATGTGGGTGTGGTTTTCACACTGATAAAACAAGAGGTATTAACCTCATAAAGGGTTGGTTTGGTATTAGCCTAATATTCACCCTGGGAACAAATAACGCTCCTTTACTACACAACTGGTTTGGAACTCCTGATGTTTTTTCTTTGGACCACTCTTATAACCTTTAAGAGATAGGATTGAGTTTTTTATAATCATTTTTGTCTTAATTTTTTTTAAAAATCTATTATCACTTAAATCCTTAATTTATTGAAAAAATTTTCAACTCATATTATTTTAAATTTCATTAAAAATCACTAAAATATCTCATTTTTTTAAAATTAAAATTAATTTTCCAGTTTTCACATCATAAAATATTTTTTTATTCTCTTATACAATATATCTCTTTAAATTGAAATTTATTTCTATGAATCTAATTATATGTTATTTTTTATAATCATAATGCGGGAGAAATTTATGGTAATGTAATAATACTTTATGGTAATAAGGTTTCACTTTATTCATTGAAATGTTTCCTATAGAAGGAGAATTAGAATTAAAAGGAATATTTAAATTTAATTATAATATATATTAATTTGAAATTAAATTATGTTAAATTAGATTTAAATGTATATTTTTGTCCATTGTATCGTGTATAAAAAAAATTTGATTTTTTTTTTGACATATGTTTTTAATATATATATGAAATACCATTTTAAAATACCCTGGATGTACTAATTATAAAATACCATCATATCTATTATTATTTAAAGTGTTTGTGATCATAAAAAAGGGGGATATTGGTGTACCACACTCTATTATATGAATTTTAATGATCCCAAACACCTATTATAGATCTAACCATTACATTTCAAGATAATTTATTATTTATGTTTTATAATAAATATAATTTTTCAATGGGACATGAAAATTCATCAAATTGAATAATGATGACCGAGAGAGAGTATCACACAACCTATTACTACCAGTTACCCAAGGAGGTTTCATTCGAAATCTGATGGAACTGGTTAGGACTAGAAGAGCTATTAATTTTACACCAGATTATCGGTAAGGTCTAGGACGAATTAGTGAGTTACAAAATTACCACCAACTAGATAGTAGTATCCAGTGGTTAGCCATTGGTGACAAGATAGCAGGTGGAAACTTAAATAGATTATGGACCCACTTACCTTTAATCAACCGCCAATGTCCCTAATAGAATATTTACAATTTAATACAATAAAGGGATATATGGAGGATATAAATATACCATTTGGGAGTATTGGTAATTATCTATGAATGAAATTTGATTTAATAAACCTAAAAATATACCTTTTAACTAAATTTCCAACTTTTCACCATCTCCAAAGGGAGAATTTTTACTTAATTATTATATTCTTCTTACCCTCTTATAAAATATATATATATCTCTCATAATTTTCCAATTCATTCATATATATATTTTAGATCATGCTTCAATAAGTTTATGCCAAATAAATCTTTTCTTCTTATTCCCTTATTTTGTGATATTGGTTACCATTGAAACCATGGAAATTTTAGTTTCTTGATTTATTCTAATAAAAAACAAGGGTCTTTCAGTTTCATGATTTATTCTAGTAAAAATGAAGTGTCCATTTTTTTTAGTTTCTTATCTGTGATTAAATTCAATATTTTTTATTTAATAAATCCATAATTATTTATGGTGAGAGTTTTAGGGGTTAATAACGAATCTATTTATGAACTCCCTGAATAAATTTTATACCTTTCAATTTATTTACTTTTTAAATATTTAATTTTTTAATCACTTTAATTAAACTAATAAATTACTATTTAATCATATCATTCTATTGACCTCTTAAATTATATAAATAAATCTATATATTAAACAACATATTGTTTTTTCAATGCTTATTATTTTGAATTTCAAATTCAAATATCAATTATATTCCACATACATTGGTAATTTTATTACCACTCAATTGATTAATTATATCTCTATAATTAGATTCAATTTTAAAAAATGAAATTCACCCCTATTGTCATCTTACTCCTACCAATAAAGGGTAGAGTGTGATAGAGGAAGAATGAGAAGGGGAGGTGAGTCTCATATGATATATGAAGGAAAAAGAAAGGGGAAACTGCTGTAAAAATTTGGTTTAAATGATGAAAATTTTCAAATAAATTTAAAAATTATGAATATTAGAGGCCATTTCATAAAGAACTAATATTAATATTTCTTTATGAAATTATTTTATTTAACATCCAAAAATCAAGTTGGATTAATTTTTTGGAGACTTATAATTTTTAATTACTCTATTTTATAAAACCTACACTAATAAACACATAAAAATATGATTTTTCATAAATTGAATACCCATATAGGACAATTATAATATTTATAGAGTAATAAAATGGAAATATCTCTTTCCATGAAAAATATTGAGCTATTGGTGTAAGAAAAGTTTTTTTCCCCTCATTCAATATCACCAAATCATCCCTAATTTACATTTCTATCATGTCCTACCTATAATTAAATCAATATTTGGTATTCCCATGTGTATTTTGTAACATATTAACTACACTTTTATATATATTTTTATTTATATGTCTGATATATAGATAATTAATGACATGAAAAATCTTTGAGTAGGGCAGTTAAAAAATTGGATATATTTTTCCATCCCATCATCAAAATGATTTTTAAGAATGTTTTACTAAATACATTGAATAAATAATTTACCATAATGTGTTTTTTTCCTATTATTATATAAGGAGAAAAAACTTCATTCAAGTTCCCTTAAATTTTTTACAAGATTGATATTGATTTCTTTAAGGTAAAAACCTTTAATGTCCAAGGTACATAGTCTTTATACAATGTTTCATCCTATGTGAGTGAATACCTTCTTCACATATAATAAACCGTAACATTAATTTAATTTCACAACCTAAAAATTTTCATTTAGTAGGGAAGTAATTTTTCACATCAAATAAAATTTATTTCAATAAAAAATTTCTCACTTATGAGAATCACTCAAAGTAACACAAGTATTCCACAAAATTTTAAAATCATCATTAGGTGGATCCAAATAACTCTCAATATTATTACAAAAAAATTCAATCATGAAATAAGAAATAAAATTTTAATGTACATGATCTTCAGTCACAACCACATTTATAAATTATAATTTTCCAACATAATTAGACAAGTGTTTTTATTTATGATCTTTACACTATTAGGATTAATTACATAAATAAATAATTCATTATAAATGGTTTCTGACTAATTCCCTAACTATGGGTACTAGTGTTCATTTTTATTCAATTAAAGAGAATCTGTTGGGTATTTTATTTTACTGTCCAAAATTTTTATATCAATGTGAAATTCCAATGATCTATTAATCTCAAAGCTTCTATAAAATCATCATAATTTAGGAATGATCGAAAAGTATCATATAATTTTTTACAGACTTTTTTCTTATATTGAGTTTCATCACACATGGGATATATTTGTATAGATTAGCAAACTTTCTAAAATAATATACATTTGTTAGGGTAGACATATATTTTTTATTGGTCATACTTTTAGCATTGTAAATTTTCTAGGGAATATCCTTTTTATCTGGGAGCATATCCTTCAATAGATAAGGTGGCCCTATGAAACTATTATCACACCTTATTTTTCATTCTTTTAGGTTATATAGATTTGATAATGGTGATAATGTTGTATATTTTTTTGAACCATTAAAAAATGAAATAACTTCATAATTATTCAATATCTCAAACATTTTCAAAAAAATTAAAAATTCATCTTCAGCAGTCATTGTTATTTCTATAATATAATCATCATCATAATAAAAACTGGTACCAATATCTAATGATGCATAAAATGTATTTTTGTTTCATGTTCTGGACACATTTAAGTATTCTCCATGACTGTTCCAATCCTTGTAATTATGATCAATTATATAATAGATGATATATTCTTCCAATTAAGCTAGATTTATTTTCTTTGAATAAAAACATGAACATGGAAACATGATTTGATAAGGCTCATTTTCATTTTCTATTGTAAATTTAAAGAACTATTTGTATTCTTACTCATAATCTATGGTTATATGATTAGGATTCATGCATTCTTGAGTCATATCCATACTATTATGGTAAAAAAATAAAAAAATATTTAATATAACTAATATACATTTCTATAAAACACTCTAAATACAAACACAAACACATATATATAAGTAATAACATATATATATACTATAAAACACACACACACACACATATAAGAATACACACATATAAACATAAACATATAGTGAATAAATATATCAATTAGAAAAATATTAATAATTTCATATACATATATAAAAAATATAAAAACCATAGTAACTAAATAATATTTTTAAATAAAAATTATGAACAAACAAAAATACCAGACACATAATATATATATTTAAGTAAGTATATTTATAATATATAAATGAGATACATATAGACACTAATATATATATATATATATATATGAATATGTGTATATATGTTATATATAAATATTATTATAAAACAAAAATTTATTTTTATACAAATAACACAATGTATATATTTATAACATAAAAAAATCATTAATTAGATAATTTTTTTCATAAAAATTATAAACATAAATATAAATATATTGATATTTAAAAACCAAATGTAAATTATAATCCTAATAAATAATTGACATAAAAAAGTAAATACTATATATATATATATATTCTCTCTTATGTATTTTTTTTATTTTCAGAAAGATCCATTAAATGTAGAAGAAAATCCGGTAAAACCATCTGTGATTGTAAATTCAAAATATCAAATGGAGGAAACCAAATCAGTGGGATCACCCCTAATAACAACCCCATCACTTAACCTCAAACCACATCCTTAGAGATGCGTGATTACCTCATCGACCAGAAACTAGACCACTATCGATCACCATTTCCATTTTTATCAATAACAAGACCACCATAACCAACAAGTCTACTATAATTATCCCCCAGACTGAACATCACTAATAATAAAAAAACACCTATATATATTCTTTATCATTGAGGGTGAAACACAATGATCTTCTTTCACTATATTAAACTCTATTTTATCACCAAAAAGGACATATAACAGGACATATAATATTAAAATTCCACCTAGCAAAAAAAAATGACACCATACCCTTCAAAGCCTCCAGTAAAGAGTCAGAATATAATATCATATAAGGGAACAATTCTCATAATAATATCACAACACAAATGGTAAAAGATAGATACATAATAATAGTGTGAAATCCCCTAGATTTAAATCAATAACAATTCAGACATTGAGAAAAAATACCTAATCCATATATCCTAAATTACCCTTGAATGCTAATAAACACATCCAAAGCCACCACGAGATCCCCCACACAAGTCCAATATGGGAAATTATAAGAAATACAGGAAGAAAAATAAGAGGAGAAGTCATATAAATTATAAAAAAAGATCCAAAACTACATGAATAGAATCCATACATCCATTAAATAGAAAAAACCAAGCACTCAGACACCCAAACACTCACTCAACCCATACATCCCAATCTTCCATAAGCTCCATCATGGAAGACCAAATACGGGGTCTATGATAAGGGGATAATAAAAAAGAGTGAGGTGGAGGAGGAGGATATCCAAAACATGAAGAACAATACCCAAAAAAAATTAAAATATCCATATTATCACCATTAAGAGATTAGTAGATGTTGATGAAATTGTTTCCAAAAATAAAAGATGTGAAATATGAAGATGAAGAATGGTGTGACTCTTGGTGATGATAGAAATGGTATTCAAGACAAGGTAGTCAAAATCAAGAATTTAATATTTTTAATCAATATAAAACTTGGAAGACTGATGGTAATCTCACAAATAAATTCATAGAGTTGGTGCAAACTCACCCATCCCACTGAGTAGACTCACAAGGTAGTCTCTTGAGTTTGAAAACCTTACATCACGATCATTGAGGTTGGTGATGAAAATGGAGTCACAATGGAGAAACCCTTAAACTAAATGGAGAGAAAGTGTCCATGATTCAATTCAAATATATAGCCATGTGTATAATTTTTAATATATATACATATATAATACATAAATATGAAATATATATATGTAGAAATATATGTGTGCATGTATATATATACATGAATATTTATATATAAATACAACCAAACAAACACACATATTTAAGAATTCCCATATTTATGAATGAATATATAATCTAACATTAAAAAACATGAAAATTGAGGGAAAAAAAATAATTGAACAGGTTTTAAAAAGTTATGAGATACAAATATGTGGTATTTAATATTGATTCATAGAAATGGACTGAGAGTGGTGATTCAGTATTAGAGATCAATGATAAAGATTCAAAAACATTGATAAAATATCAGTGTTTGTGGAGAAAAGATAAAGGAAGGTGAATCATTATGCATGGTGATAGGATAGTGTATGAGCATAGATGCATGAGGATAAGGATAAAGTAAGAGTGACACTATGTGATATAATGGAAGAAAGTGGCTGACTAGGGTTATAATGTGGTATCTATTTCTCAGTAATTTATGTAAAAGAACTGAGAAAGAATGTATTTATGAACACTGAGAAAATATTTCCTTCTCAATGTTGATAAATATAAAACTTTCATGAATAATAATTGAAAAATATTTAGATTTATCATCATTGAAAAAGTATTGAGAAACTTCAACATTTACTAGCCACACATCAGGCATAAATTTATTATTGGAAAACACCTCACTGTTAGATGGTGGTAATTCCCACTTACATACTGTAAATGAGAACATCCTAATTTTAATATTCCCATAGTCAATTATCATGAAAATATTTTTACATTCCCAAGATAATGGAAGATTTTTTTATTTTAATTATATATATATAGATAAACCGAAAACATGTCAATCTATTTTGTTTTGTATTTTTTTAAAAGGAACTCTTAATAAATCTAGGGAAAACCAGTATGAAATGATGAAATTATTTTTAACTCCATAATGGGTGCAATCAACTACATAATTTAATCATAATTTCAAAATTTAAAAAACTATTCATAATTATATATTAGAACAAACAAAAATACAAAATTTAATATGTTTTGATTTATGTAAATAAAATTAAAGTGATGATATACACATTTTTTTATGGAAAATAAAGAAATAGATACTCATAATATGAAAAAATAAACTAAATAACAAATCTAAATGATTTATTCATCATATATAAATTAAATTACATGGTAGATCGATAAATTAAAAATTTATATTATATAACACATTTAAATAGAATAAATAAATAAATCAAAGAAAATTAACTTAAATGTAAAATAAATTATTATATAAATTAAAAAAATATTTTAAATATTTAATAAATTGAATAAAAATTAAAAAAATGTTAAAAAACATTAAATAACGATTAATACATTTAAATGAATTATAAAATTATAAAAAAATTATTAAAATAATTAAAACATCTTAGAAATAAAATTTATTATTTTTAATAAGTATTTATTGATAAAATTTATGAAATTCAAATACTAGTCAAAAAAAGTATTAAAAAATACAATGAATTTCCCAAAAAAATATAAAAAATTAATTTAAATAAAAAAATCATTTTTTTCTTTATTAACCAATTGAAACCCTAAAATAACATAAAATAAGTAATAATTAAGCATTAAAACATAGAAAATAATATAATTATCAATTATCCCACACATACAATTATTCATATCATCATGACCAAATGCTGTGAAATAAAAACAAATTTTTTTTTAAAAAAAAACAGGTAACAATTTAATAATTAAATATTTCATAAAATAAATTTTCTAATGGTATTAAATTTATAGATTATAGGGTTCATATATTTTAATGGAAATTTTGGTAATTTTTCATATATAGGATAAAATGTTAATTTTGGCCTTATAAGTAACCGATAAAAATTTTATAATGATTCTGTTTAGTTTAAAATTTGGTGTTTAACTTATGGATATTTTATATATATCTGAATAGTTTTTAGTTGTCATAATTGATAATTTAAATAAATAATATTTATAATTATGCATGCATATTTTTTAGTTTTTTGGGAAAACAAGTATTAACCTTGTATATATATTCTAAATAAAAATATTTATAACCCTATAACAATAGTTTTATTAAAACCTTTGGTATTGGGGATGGATATACAAATGGTTTCTCTAAATCCATTGGTATAAAATCTATTTAAAGACCTTATACCAATGGTTTTTCCAAAACCATTGGTATAGGTGATTGTTATGCTAACAGTTTGTCTAAAACTTCTCGTATAGCCTCATTTTAAAGACCCTATACCAACGGTTTTTCCAAAACCATTGGTATATATACAAAAAATAAAAATACCTATACCAATGGTTTTCTCAACTATTGGTATAGGTATTTTTAAATGAACTATTTTATCAGATAACATTTAATACATTGGAAAATAATTTAATTATAAATATACATATACATATATATATATATTTCATATTATGTTTCCAAAAAACATTGCATCTTAGTGGTTAAGTCATTGAAATATAATTCATAGGTGTGGGTATCAAAACAAGTTGAGTGTTTTTTGAATTACCTATACCAATGGTTTTGAAAACTGTTGGTATAGGTATATCATATTACCTATACAAATGCAATACAAGACAATGACCACCTAAACCATCGGTATATCCTATACCAATGGTTTTGAGAATTATACTAATGGTTCTAAACCATTGGTATATGGTTTTTTTTAAATAGTGACAAATTATACACCATTGACTAATCCTAGGGTAATAAAGTTCAAGGAATCATCCTAGGATCATCACACTCATGGTGATCGAACCATTCACAACCATTCTTGTACACGATAAATTGGGGAAAGAAATGACAAATTCTTAGTAATAACTATATCCGTATCATCATTTTTAGTTACTATTATGTTGTAGTCCAATGTCCAGGGAGGATAGAACAATATTACTAGTACATTTTATATCCTTCCCACTTTGCTACCTAGGGATTCCATGTTAAATTTCCCTTTTATTAAATTCAAAATCACATTTCCCATTTGTATTATAAACATAACATGATACTTCTAACCATTTCCATCACAATACAATGGAAAAATTATTGAAAAAAACCAAATATACACACAAGTAGTTCTATAAATTCATTTTTTTATCAAAACAAATAAAACACAATTTCGAAATTTAAGAGAGGATATTTAGCTCATCAATAAATGTTGTATCATGAAACCATATACCTTTAATAAATACTACCACTAAAAATCATATGGAATCCACTAGTAAAAGAGGAGGAAGACCATAATGAATAAATACGAGACCTTAATAATCAAAACCCACATAATTTAATTTACATTTAACAAACCCTATTCTATTATATCCATACAAATGAATAAGAACAATTACAGATGTGATATGGAAGAAAATAATAACCAATGTAGGACCTTACACAATTAAATATTAAATAAACTTGAGATGAACCCACTTGAAATACACCCATAGAGAGGGGAAATTGGGGATATCTTTCGTGAGGGCTATGAAAGTGTAGGAGAGTAGAGGAAAATATGGTTTAAAATGAGTAAGGTAAATTGAGTTTTTTCACATTTTTATTTTTCTAATAAGGACACATTGTTTTCTGAACTATGTTCCTAACATAAAGATCTCCACTACATTATCTGGGAACATGTGCAACTGTCATCATGGTTAGGTAAACCATGCACCAACAATAATAAATTTAACTATAAGAACTAAATTTCACTTTCAAATTTACTACATGGTTACTCCTAATCATTTTATACCCATGTGAAACCTAAGGATTTCCTAAAACAAAAAAATTCCAATTGTAAACACCTAAAAAACAAGAGAATAATAAACAACTAAATAAAGGAAGATCACACCTTAATGTGACAGGGTGAGAGTGAGAATTCTCCCTGACATATCACTTTATTCCCTTATAAAATCAACTTGAAGATATTTGATCCACAAAAAGATGAGGCCACTGATCCCTTATAATGTAAATTCACTCCCACTATTCATGAGTGTTATTACCGTTTCACTAAAACACTCAGGATAGTAGAATTTATTTCGTATACAACACTTCCACCAAGGATTAAACAATATGAACTAGTTACTTGGTGATAGAAGCATTGGGCTCCAACATTAGTTCTTACCAGTTTAACAATATAGGACAAATATAGGATATAATTATTCAATTTCAAGACATGGAAAAAATTATGGATCTCTATAATCTGATCAGGAAACACAAATCATTATACAAAATCTCGGTCCTCTTAGTGGTCTCAATGGGTTCCAAATATCTTAGAGAAACCATCCCATACTTATCGAGTCATCTGTGACCAAAATGTGGTGATAATTTTTAAAAAACCAGTCCCCAAATCAAACACCAATGGATGTAATTAACTATCCATATAAGGCTTGTAAATAATTTGAGTCATCACAAATCATTAGTGAATATTCACATCGTTGTCATTATCTCTTTCACAGTGCTCAAACCTACTAGATAAGTATCTCTCACCTTTATATAGTAAAGGAGAGATTGATATGAATGACTAAATAGAGATTTAAATGGATTTATCTTGATTTCGGATTGGTGATAGTTATTATTAGAAAATTCAATATGGTCCTAATGCTTATCTGATGATCCTAAAAAATCCAAGACACAAACATGCATCATGTCCTATATAATCTTAATTTTTAGGTCAATATGACCATTAGTATAGGGGGTGAAATTTCATATATGGCTTAACCTAAGATCCCATAAACTCTAGGAGGCCTTTTAAGAAATAAGAGATGAATTGAGGGTCGATATCTGAGATGATAATGTATCAAACTCTGTGAACCCTCACAATCCCATGGATAAAAAATATCCCATTCTCCTCCACCTTAGTGTTATACTTAATTAAAATGTAATAAGACTATTTAGGGAATTGATCTATCATAGAATATATAGAATTTTTACATTGAGTGGTATGAGGTAAGATAATGATAAAATCAATGGATATCACATCCCACTTCAAAGTGGGTTTGTTAGGTGGTTAGTGCAGAACAGATGGATTCTAATCCTTGAATTTAATCTCATGGAATGTAAATAACTGTAGACTAACTTATATTATGTTTTATATCATACTCAAACATGATAATTGAAACATTAGATCATAGAAAAATTTAGTAGCTCCTTGGTTAACTACCCACTAATAATGGTGGAAATACTTATTCACAAACTTCCTCATTGATACAATAACATATATCAGCCTTGAAAATAGAGGACTCTCGAGAGAGATTGATACCAATCACCGATGGACTCTTCACCATTTAAAAGACTTTTGATATGCTGGTATTCATCACCACCAGTCTAATATTAAAGACTTATCTCACTAAGAATTGCATTTAACAAGATAATAGTATGAAACATGATCTCTATTTCTTACTTCAATTTGAAATTAAATCAAGTGAGTAAACCCATCAAATTCCATTCATCAAAGGACTCTTTGTGGGTTTGAGATAGAAACTTTTGATTAAGGGAATCAATAATCGTGTTTCCCTTTCTGAAATGTATTTGATGTTGAAATAATATCCTAGAAGATATTCTACTAATTTATAAAGATGAATATTTCTTTCATTATATGATAATATAATGCTCTAGATTTTATAATACAAATAGACCATGAACCATTCCCAAAAATGATAATTGGGCCAATAATTCAGATTATGATTTACTATGGAGAGTTGTTCATAATGGTTAGAGTCATTATTATCATGTAGTAATATTTCATGATATCTATATTCCACCACACAGTCACTCATAAAAGGATACCTGACACTTCAGTCTGCATAAGAACTTGACCCCTTTATTAGTGAGATCTGTCATGAGTGATGCAATCCCAAGGAATTCATTCATGAACAAATCGTAGCATCCCAGTAGTCCTAATAAGATTAAAATTTTGAAAATATTCTTGAAATCCTCTGAATTCATCAATGAACCAACCTTATCATGATCAAGAGAGATTCCCTATTCTAATTCTGAATTCCTAAGAAACTTGATTGTGACCCAGTTCATCACATGGTAGTCGATACATAAAAGAAAAATCCAATTTATCTTTTTAGAAAAAAATGCACAGAGGTATCCCCTAGGTCAAAATTAGGGTGAATGAATCCTTTTGATTTTAATTATTTTAGATTAATATTTAATTACTTTAATTATATAAAATATATATAATATAAAGGGATATATATTGGCTGCATCCTTGGTACTTGATCAATAGAAAACTTCTCCTCTTTTTCTGGGGGTATGATTGAGAAATTTTTCAAGGAACACCTCATATAATTCCATGAACACAATATTGTAAAACATTACTATGAAAATAAATAATCATCTTCCAAGATAAGATAAAACATTAGATAGATGAAACTGAATAATTCAACAAAGGGATGTTCTGCATGTCTAGATCACAGGCCTCACTATCTCTGTAATACTGAAGTTCTGCTTTTAGAGTTGAAAAATTTCACAATCTAATGGTTACAATTGGTATGAACATTATATGAAATAATCATGTATACTAGATAATTATATTAAAATGATCCATTTTAAGGATGAGTAATTCCCATACAGAATTAAGTTTCTATAGAGAGATGACACGCAATTGGGAACCAAAAACCATGCACCTTCCTTTTAATAAGATGGTTGACTGTCTCTACAACACAAGACATGAGCTCAGTAGGGATTTTAAGCAACTAAAATGTATAAGATGTTTTGAAATAGTGATAAGTACCTATATCAAATAAAGAAATATCCATATATAAATTTATAAGAATAATACATATCATGGTCATAGTCCATAGTTTATACTCCAATGGCAGTTGATTCACTGCATGAAACTGGTCCACCTATAAATTATCTTGAGGTATTATATTTGAATGAGGCATAGTTATGAGTTTAATAGTCCCATATACAAATCCATTACCACCCCTATTCCCATGAGTATAGGGTCCCACTACCCAAGAGGCATCAAACTACACCGTAGATACCATGGGGGATAAGCAAACCACGCCTCTATGAGAAGGGTGGTTTTTCTAATAGAATCTCAAGAGATGTCCAAAATATCATCATGAAAAAAAATTATATAGGTCCAACTATGAATTAAGAATTCATATTCCATACCCTCAATAATGGAAGAAAATGGGCCCACCACCCTTAGCTTCCATCACCAAATTATGAGTTGGATATATAAAACTACTTTAATTACCATTCCCTGATTCTTTCTACTTCCTTTTATTCTGTAATAATTTAACCTCAAATTCTCTAGGAATGGAAGGAAATTATAATTATATTGCACACCCATAACTAATTATTCTACATAATTATTTATTTATCAATAAATTCAAAATTAGCCATAAACATCAATAAGAATACTTGAGACTAAATATTAGATTGTAGCCCATATCGAGGAATTATGATTTCATCCTTTCATTAAAAATTATTTAAAATGAAATATAAAACAATTATCTAAACCAGATTATATATTCTATGATAAACTGATTTCCCTTCTATAGTAACATAAATTCGAGAGATTTAGCCAATGTTGTGGTATCTGGATAAATCTACCAAGTAAAGATCACTATGAAATCCATCCATTACAGATTCTCCTTGTACATTTCCTGAATGACCAAATCCCATGAATTCTGAACAGGGTCATCAAGTATTATTGTATCACATTTTAATTGAATGAATTATAGAGTTATAAAGAATTTAAATATATTATATATCTTCTATAACTAATCAACAACATTTTGAAGGTTTTTACATTCATAGAAAGTAGAAGGTTTATGCTTGATTAATTCCTAAGATCAATTATTTTAAGGACTAAAATATCCTTTCTTTACTATAGTGGTACTAGTGCCTAACCCTTCGTATATATCTCAAATATCTCTAACCACCACATTAATAATGTTATAATAAACTAGTGGACTAGCTAGGATAACATTATCTGTTGCATCATTCAGAGTGTCCACATGTCGAATTCTTGGGGGCATAATACAAAATAAAATCAATTAAAGAGGGAAACAATTAATTTTTTTAATAATTCATCAATACATACCCCTAAAATTCATTAAATATCATAGTAAATCATATAGAAAAGAAATTATCAAATCACAAATTTCTATGTATCTATGCATGTTTGTGTGCTCTATGGCCTAAGAATCATACCCAAAGTAGATGTATAAAATAAATCTAAAATAAATAATACCTTTAAAACCTCCATGGGATCTTCAAGGGAGGATACTAAGTCTATAGGGTATACAATCTTTCACACCACTTTCTTGATCCCCAAAAATATTATATTTGACTTATCCAGACTCCACAAATAACATGTAGCTAATTCTAGTGGATCTGATTCCGTTTTTTCATGTACCAACCTGGGTTATCCAAAAACTGAGCACCCATAACAATTTTTCAAAAGACCTAAATGTAATTAAGAATTAAAAAAGAAGAAAATAAGTTCTTAGGAATAGATATTTTCTTTTTAGAATGTTTTTCATAAAATAAATTATTAATACAATATAAATGAAACTATTATATAGATTATAAAAATAGAAATATAAAAAATATATCCAAATATATCAAAAGTGAGTATATATATATATATATAATAAATAGGATTGGGATCTAAGAGACATAAAATGGGGGGGAAAGAATCTACAACCAGAAAAAAATTAAAAACAAATTTAAACAACCATCACCATGTGACACAGGGGTCAACTACCCACCGTGTCACCTATATCACCCAATATTTTATGACATTAGTACCATACCCCTATGAGATATTCCATGGTTTTACTATGTTAGAAAAAACGAAGTCAACACACACCTAGTGGGTGTATGTAGGGTGTAAACACATCTAAAATAGTAGGATACCACTAATTGTTCCATGTATAACAAATGTTATAAAAAAACAAACAGACACATTTGAAAAAAAGTTTAAATAAAAAAATTAATTTTAAATTTTTAAATAAATAAGTTAGGAATAATTTTTTTCAATTCATGCACCATCATATAGCTATATGGTAAAATAAGATAAGAAATCATTCTATGATATTCAAAATCTTCATGACGAAATAATTTAAAATTGTTCCTATGCATGAGATACTGAGGAACAACATTCCTAAGTCTGAGTGGTAACTATATCCATATCATAATTAATTAATTCACGGTTTTGTAAATTTTTATATGCTTGGGGGGGAGGAACATTCATAGGATTACATATAATAGTATTATCACCTACGAACATTGGGTTCAAAAATGTCATTTCCTTTCCATTGAATATAAAATATCATTTTTTCTATAAAAATAATATACAACTTCATACCATTTCCATTATAATAAAAAGGGAAACATTTTAAAAATAATAAAACACACTCCCATACATGTAATTTTCAAAATAACTTTTTTTATCAGAATAATTAAAAAAATTTGATTTAAGTAAGAATATTTATTTCACAAAGAAATTGTATATTATGAAACCACCTACCTTTAATAAATGAAACCTATTAAAATAAAATAGAATCCATTAGAAAAGAATGTGGAAGGACTTATGGGAGAAAAATAAGACTCTAATCTTCAAAACACACACCATTAAATTAATATTTAATAAAAACTAAGGTACTATATCCATAGGTAATTATAAGAACCATGATATAAGGGATATGGAGGCCAAGAAGATGAAGAAGGGGACCTTAAATAATGAAATATTGAAGAAAATTGAGACGATTCCACTCGAAATACACCCAAGCAGAGTAGAAGAAGGTAATATGATGTTCTAGGGATAGAAAAATTTATTGGGGGATATAGTATAGTAAAAATACATTAAAACAATTTAAGGGAAATTGAATTATTTTTCGTTTTTCGTTTTTGGTGTAGGACACAAGGTTTGGATGATCTATTTTGAAAACCATGATCTTACTACGAGGATCAAAAATGTTTTATCTAAAACCCTATATGGGGTTTCTATATGGTTAGGTAAAAAAGTCATAAACCAATCTAATTAGAAAATTCAAAGATATTATCAGATTTCATAGTTACTTCATGATTATTCTTAACTATGTGATAACTACAAGACACCCATTATTTTCCAAAAATAAAGAAATTTCAAATAGAAAAAACCATTAAAAATAAGAATAAAATAATTTAAATAAATCATAACTAAAAGTGACACCTTGGGTGTGATGAATATGAACTATTACTTAAAATATTAATTTTAGAAGAAGTCATAAATATATGAATTTTTTTGATCCTGATCATGTGATCAAAGATGATCTCTTGGTTATTAAAATGATATAGATGAGGTCTATCAATGAATTATAAGGATAAGACTTCTATTTTTAATCATTTAGATTTAATTAGTTTCTAGTTTCTTAACCTATATATCCTTTGGATCTAGGTATTGATCCTCTAACCCATTTTGTATTAAAATTAAAGAGTTCTTATTATAGGGACGAGACTATCATTTAATAATATATTTTATATGTATTTATATTATTATCCATAACATTGTTTCATTGTTACACCTGGGTTTGTTTTTTTATATTTAATTTTCCATATTCAATTATATTTAACCTTATAAATAATTTATATTCACTTAATTTATTATTTTTTGTTACATGGATTCTTAAGAACATAAAAATTTCATACTACAATTTGTGTAGAGTGGGAAAAATTTATAGGTTTTTTAAAAATTCAATTCACCACCATATTTTATGTTGCATTTTAGGACAATAGATATGTTTAAATTAAGTGGGGTCATTATATTTGTGGTAAATGAGATGCATGTTATTTTATAATATGAGTGGTTATTATAGCTATTTCGAACCAGCTTAACATGAGGTAGCGTAATGTGAAGTAAATAGAAGTGGTTTGGTGGTGTTATTTATGATGTGTGGAAGGATCATGCTTGGGTGGTGGGATACCAGTGGATTTGATGATGAAAATTGTTAAAGGATGTGTTCATCATTGATGTAGGTGTTGTGGTTAGAGAATAATATGGTGTAATCATATAGGTAATGGGATATCCAAGAGAGAAGGCTGGATTTTCTATAGAACGGTGGATCATGTGGTGTGAGAAGGATATTGGGGGAAACACTAGTGGAAAGGGATAATGATAATTATGGTGGAGGCAGTGTTAAAATAAGAAGAAAAAATATTAATAACAACAATAATAATATATGTAGGTTTAAAAATCATATAAATTATGAAAATACACCCATTCCAAGATTTGATCATGGGATGAAGACTCAAACATAATCCACATCCCACTAAAATTCCACCATAACATATTTGATGTCAGTATGTACACCCATTGAATAATTTTATTTAATGATTTAATAAGTAACAAACAATTATTATTTAATCCAATAGTCCTGGGATGCATTTTAACAAACAAGAAACCCAAGTTCAATTATGGGGGGGATAATGCTTTAAATGTGTTGTAGTAACACTATAATAGTTACCATAACAGGCACAAAAACAATATAAAAACACCCAAAAAATGAAGGAAATGCCTCATTTCTAGGGGATATTGGATCTAATGGTG
The DNA here is from genome assembly GCA_963277665.1 of Viscum album. Classification (NCBI taxonomy): domain Eukaryota; kingdom Viridiplantae; phylum Streptophyta; class Magnoliopsida; order Santalales; family Viscaceae; genus Viscum; species Viscum album. The sequence goes on from OY728161.1 coordinate 333,387,674, forward strand.
TTTTTTTCTATCTTGTTATTGTAAGGACATTGGTACATGTTTTAATAATGCCTTATGGACATGTATAATAAAATTTCATAACTGAAGGAGGTCAGCCCTTTGAGGGGGATGGTGGCCTAGTTCAATAAGATATTATTGTGGTTGTGTAATTTTTTCATATTCTTATACTACCAAATAAATAACTAGATTATTATTATTATTATTATTGTTATCATTATTATTATTAGTGTGAATGACAGAAGTTTAAATTTTTAGAAATATATAGATTGGGAAAATTTAAATTTTTGTGACCTATTATCTTAAAAATATATTATATTATTATCTCATTAATAATAATAATAATAATAACATTATTATTATTATTTCAAACACACACATAAACACTCACACACACACATAAAGGAGAAAAAAATATATTTTTTGTCCGAGTGACCAAAAATGATGCATTAATATTCTAAATTTTTTCATTATTCAATATAGAAAATAAAATATAAATTTTCATTGAGGTATTATTTCATTTAGAGTTAATTTTTTACATTTAATAATGTTGAGTGTTGGGATTGGGGATCGAGTTGCCTAAAAAATATTTACGAGTGTACTATTAGGACTGATTTCTGTAGTTAAACACTATAGAAACCTCTGTTCATTGATTTGGAGCTCTAAAAACGTATGAAAATTAAAAAATTATGATTTTGGATATTGATTGTCATGTTGGAAATTAAATGAATATTTTAATAACTAAAATTCTCAAGAAACCTCCACTTAGACCTTGAACTAATATAAATAGTTAGAGAATAATTGAGGATCAATCACATGATCCTCTATGTGGTTTCAATGGTTTTTCATGTTATAATACCATGAATCATTCCTCCCCTATATTAATAATGGTGGTGAATTTTAGTTGAGGTTTGATGGGGTGAATAAAAGGATAAGTCATGGTTATATCGTAATTAGGAAGGGTTGATGTTTTTTGAGTTAAATATTCTTCATAATGCTGATGATAAAAGGTTAAACCTAGAATATTAACATAGTTTATTCCATATAATGGCACTCATATTGGTGGTGGTGGAGATAATGACTTAAGAATAATGATAGTTATGACTACTAAATGATAAATGAGGATATAACCTGATTATTAATTTAACGATGAGTTGATTTTTAAATGAACACAACTTAATGAAAATCACAATGATGATTATAATGATTATATTGGTGATGATGATAGAGATAAAGATTATTTTATTATTACATGAATGATTATATTAAGTGATTAATATAGTGAGTGGTGGTATATTTAACACAATAATATATGGATATCATCAAAGAAGGTTCCAAACCTATTCAACAAGAATACAGGAGAAATTTTTGGTTGAATATTGGAGGATGGTGGTGGGTATTAGATAATTCCATTCCCATAATTTCCACAATAACAACATGGAACCATTTCAAGATTTTACAACCCATTTAGGTAAATACATATCTTATCATTTACCTTAAAACCCAAATTACATATCTTTTCCCTGGAACATCCTATTTCCAACAACAAGAGGGGGGTGGTATATTTTTACTCTCTTGTATGATATGTATTGATTTTAATGGATAATTCTTCTCATTAGGTGTGATTGTAAAATTTATGATAAATTTAGACTATATAGAGTGATTCCTATGTTGAGGAAAATATGACTACTTTGGAGTTCAATTGAATTGATTTATGTGGGAATTTTCATACACCTATTCCTTGTAATTGAGGATTAGTATTTATTCCATGACATGGGAGTTCCATATGTGATATTTTGGAGAGTAAAATAGATATCTTGACCATATAATAGGATGATTACCCTTATTCATTACATGACATGGGAGTAACATACATGATGTTTTTCAAAATATCAACTAGGGTTAACACATACCATGGGTATACTAATTATCATATATTCTATGTTTTAGAAGTACCATGTATTATGCTAGTGGGAGTACTAGTAACACGAGATATTAAATATGATGTGGTCTATATGAATAATTATTTATATTTTTTTGTTTAATTTATTAAGGGTACCAATAACTATCAAATCACCACATGAGTGGGTTCTCCTTAGTTCTGACCCAAAGTACACTAAATGAGTGGTTATATGGGATGTATTACTAGTTTCCCTAGTTTCCTTTCTACCTATACATTAGTGTGGGATTACCCCATGTGATGTTGTAACGTGGGATCCCCAAAAATGATACAATGATTTGGGACTACCTTACAAGATTCAGGCATGAGTACCAATAATGCATGAGGTTTATTTAATTATGATGTATTAATGTGGTTGATATACTTCATAATGGGTTATTTTATTATTATTTTGTAATGAAATATATGTCTACTTATATATTTTACATATATGATTATTAATAGTGTATTTTTTGGTGATATGATAAATACCTTTCAAGTGTATTATCTATAGGTTTATATATAAACAAGAACAATGAAATAAGAAAACTCTGGTCTTGAATTTTAGTGTTGTATGATAAAAATGGCTTCTTAGTGATTTCCACCATCTCATTCTTATGCAAGCGTGATATTATTTGAATTATTTGGTCATTAGTTATATATAATATTGAGTGTGTGGATATAATCACCCCTACATTTATATATAGGTTTGGATATTATTATTGGTGTGAAAAGTTATCTTAATGAGAGAGGGGAATAACAAGATCACATTTTTGGGACTTTTTATATATACAATAGAGGTATATGATTATTTTGGGTTTTTTTCATATAAAGAACATAATATTTGTTTTTACATAGTTTTAGATGTACCAAATTTTGGTTATATTGTACTAAATTCTTGTATCATTAATTTTTATGATATTAGTTTACCATGTATTCCTTATTTATAATTTTTTAGTGTTTTTTTATTTTACTTTAAAATATTCTGTTATATTCCCTAAAAGGAAATGGCACACATTTTTAGATCTTTACCATCAATTCAAGTCTCAATTTTTTTCTTATTAGTTAATAGATTTTGGGTATATAGTTTCATCACATAACAAAGTGGTCCCTAATGTAATTGTGTAGTGATAAATTTGTATGAGAGATATTTTGTATTTTGGATTAACACATTTGATGATTATATCGGTTTTATAAATTAGAAATACATATAATCATAGGATATACATCATGAAATGGATAAAAAATATGGATATAGGAGTATATCATATTCCAATGAACAAAACTAATCATTCACTGACTACGAATAAGTGTAAGGTGTCTTTTGTTCCCATAGTTTTGAAATACTCCCCTTGGGAGTTTGTGACCTGGCCATAATAGGGCTTCTACTTGGTGTGCAGTTATTAAAAGTTGCAATTTTTACATTAGGTCATGAGGATCTCAGGTTACAACAATCAATAAGGTTGTGATGTGGTCTCTAAAATGGGTTATTTTCTTTCTAGGGTGGTTCATATAGATAAAACCATAATGGTGTGATGCACAAAGTAGACAATTTTTTGTCATATTTCAAGCACAATAGACTCGACCACACAACCTATAGCTGGTATTAGAGCCTATCAAATATTTTTATTCCTATTAGTTAATGATTAAGGGGAATTTTTTATGCCCACAATTATAAATAACTCCCATATTGTAGTTAGTGACCTAGCAGTAATAGATATTCCATTTATTATGTGGTCATTATAAGTAGTGAGTCCCATAATAGTTCATGAAGAACTCACAATACACTTGATAATATGGCTATGAGATAGTCCCTAACATGAACCATTTTGATATTGGGGAGGTTAACAATATAAAAATATGAGGGTTTTATACCCAAATTGGACATTATTATTTCATCTAGTGAGCATAGGTGAACTGACCACATGACCTATAACAATTCAAGTTCCCTTAATAATAATATGATACATATATTGTAAATGTTTTCAATGAATCATTCAATTTAATAGTACATTAAATTATAGTTTTTGAAATTTTATATTCATTAAAATAAGATAATAATAATGTTCCTTGGAATAAATATCTGGGAATATTCCTTGGACTCTTATAGAAAAAGACTACTAGTTAATGATCTAGGTAGAAACATTTAGGTGGAATTTATAAAAAATTAGATGATTGAAGAGACATTAATTATGTCAAATAAAAATATTGTGGTCTGGATTGGTGAAATTGGTAATAGTTTATATTTTTAGGAGATGAATAAAGAAGAGTTATATGCTACATCCATAGATGGAAATCCTGTAAATATTTAAACAATATGTCAATAAAAGGTTCAAAGTTTAGAAAGAGAATAAATAAAGTTGTATAATCCATAATTGATTGGTTTTATATAGAGGATTCTGATTTTTTTGTATTAAAACACTTGGATAAATGTTATAAAGAAATGAAGTTACCATGAAGATATGTCGTATTCATCTCGTAAAATATGGGATTTGTTATATTGGAAAAGAAAACTGTAAAATTCCTAAAAATATATATTTTTCCATAGATATCATATGTTTTTATTAACAATTGGACATCATGTTCCAAACATAACTCTCTAATTACCATAATACTATATCATATGAATTCGGTAAAATCATATGTTTGTATTATAAAATATATCTCTATATTTTTATTCTCATTTTTTGACTATATTGTAAGCCTTTTTATAAAACATAAGTATTTAGAGTAGTACTTGGTGATTATAAGACTTTGATGTAACTAATGTAAGACTTCAATATATAGTGAAATTTTGATCTTTCTACTGGATAAAAAATGGAGATTATAGATTTCAAATTTGATTAAGATGAATGATATGTGGATTATGTAGAAGATATTATTATGTGTGATAAATAACATGATACTAATATCTTCAATGAATAAATCTTGGTTTGTGTAAGAAAAAATTATATATGATTGAGGATAATTATTATTTATGATTAAAACAGAAGTTATCAGGTTTTCAAGAATAATATATACATCATTCCATTGAAGATAGACCAATATATAAAATTAATGATAATAAAAATACAAGTTGTTTGATTGATTTTGATGATATTTATAACTGAGATAAAATAGATCATAGTAATTGATATTGATGGACATGAATTTTCCAAATCATGAAATAAAAAAATAATCTAGATTTTTTTCAATCTAGAATTGAAATAACTAAATTTGATAGTTATTGTGTTGTTATCTTATTTTAAAACAACATATATCTTTATAAATCCATGAATCATGCCAGGAAAAAATATGAGATGCCAATCATTATGCCAAAGGTGATAAAGATCAAAGTTTTATAGAATGTCTACAATAAAAATTGTGATGATATTATTTTATCTAGTGTTCAAGAATATTTCATATATTACTATGTTTAATCTTGTTAATTATTTAGTGCCTAAAAAGTTTATGAAGAAATATGGTTTAGAAAGTGGAGAAAGAGTGTTGATTCAGTGATAATATTCAAACACACTCAAACCACATTCCATACAGTTTTCTTGAGAAACTCTATCACTACAAGAGATAGTTACACACCAATTGTACATGTGTTGTACATTTTTTTTTATAGTAGTTAAGACTGAAATATGAATTTTTTAGACATATTATAATTTTAAGAGAAATAACAAGGAAAGCTTTCTATATGAATTTTCTAAGTATCTTTTCAGTTGAGATTCAAAAGTGAGTTTCATTTAATGAGGGTATTATGTGAATATTCTTTATGAGGATAATAATTTCTGAAATTGTGAGATAAACCAATATTGGTATTTAATAATAATTATTTTGATAAAAACTAATATATCACATGAGTTTACAATTATGAAGATTGGAAATAAATTTTGTCATTTAATGGTTCCTCATATAATCAAGAGAATAATCATAGAAGGTGATGATGGCCACACCTCCCATTCTTTATGCTAATCAGAGGGGGGAAGGGGGTTATATAGGTTCCTCTTTTGAATGCCTACCAATGTTCATCCCACTTACCTCCCATAAATATCTCCATGATTTTACCCATCTCCATTATTCCAAAGTCCCATCACTGTACATTGGGACCCCAAATATTTCCTTCTCTCTCTTGGAATTCTTCGAGGCATCAGATATTCATGGTCACACCATGGAAGATACTTTTTTATGGGTACACCAATCATAATATTCCATTAATATATCCATTAACTCAAACTAGGATTATAAAAAGTACTATAGTGATCCTATCCTTTTACATGTATCATTACATGATTTTATGCATAATTAAAAATCATATTAAACATCATAAAAACATATTTGATTTAATATCAACATTTAGATCCTAAATTTCATTATGCTAAAACATCTACATAGGATAACCTTAGTATTACATGAACAAAGTAATGATGTAAAAATCCAAGTAAGGGAATAATCATAAGAATATATCTTAGCACATGGGTTAGAAGACATGATATAAGGATATAAACAGGCATGGAACATGATATAAAGAATAATAACATATAAAACATGGGATAATATAATAAAGGAATAATATTAATGTGTAATAAACATAAAACACAAATATAGCACAAGTTAAGGATCATTGAACATAGTGGAGCATGACTTTAGACTATCCACTAAGACCAATTATTATAGATCACGAGGTAAGGCTAACCACCAAGACTGTTGCACATATTGTTTCATGAGGCTAAAATTTACCCAATGAATTGGAGTAATATATATGTTCCCACGCCATTACATGTTCATGAATATTCTTTCCACATAAATAATCATACATAGCTAATCAAACATAACATAAAGGTTACCCATGGAAAGAAATGGTTATCATAATCATGTCATAAGGGATTAAAAATGGGAATATCATAAAAGTGTCTATGAATGAATTTATTTAGAACATAAATGGACATTAATAATGTAAAATAGGCATATATAATGTTAAATTACGTCAAAATTAAGTGATAACATGTAAAAATAGAACTTAAGAATTTTTAGAATTAATACATTTTAGTGTGGTTTAAGGAAAATATTAAAGGGATTTTAAAAAATAATTTAGGATAATATTTCATATAAAACCTGAAGTAAACCAAGATTTAATTCATAATATGAATAGTTATTTTAAAAAAGCTGTGGTGGGTATAAAATTTATAGAGTTCACTTAAAAGTGGGTAAGAATTCAGGATGTTCCCTTAAATCGGGCATGCTTATTAAGAAGAACTGATTAGGGAACCTTTTAAAAACATGTATATCCCCAAAAAAGAAGGATGAATGGATACTGATACATTATATTGAAATATATTAAAAAAATTAGAATATTAACATAAAAATAATATATAATCTCATTTTTTAAAAGAGAGATAATGAATAACCTGATGGAATAATGGATGTTTGGGTAGAATCCATTACCATAAGTCCAAAGGTGTCTTTCACGTGATGTTAATGTCTTGGATAATCATACTATATTGATTAATAATTAATTATAAAACCTATTATACATGAATTTTATTTATTATATCATAATTATGTTCATTTATAACCTTTTTTATGGGTTAATAGATTCAATTTTGTTGCTTGGGAGCATTTATTTTCCTTGGTTTTCAAGATCATTTTACTTCTATACATGTAAAAATGGTCATGTAAAGTAGGGTTAATTAACATTAATTGAACCTTTATGTTATTAATGATATTAAAATGGTTAAATTTTTATTATATAATTTGGTTTTATGAAATTAGTATGAATCATTAGATAAATAGTAATTGATAATCATTCGGGTTTATTTTGGTGGGTTTTAGATCACAACAAACTCATTTTGTGTTATAAATTAATATCTTGAGTAAAAAATGATTCAAGAACCTTAAATCATATATAATAAATATATTATAACACGGTTAAAACATAAAAATTGTTTCATGTCCATACCTTGAATAACATAAAGTAAATTGAAAACATCATCGTCTTTGAATGTTATAAATTAACACATCTTGAATGATGTTTTCATTTTTAGTATAAAAGGAGGGGAAAAGAGAGATTATGATGAATTATTCCATTATAATAAAAACATTACATTATATTTAAGGAAATTTAGTTATCATATCATTTTTATGAGAGTATTTTTATAGATAAAAAGAAAATAATGGAACTTGAAAAGAAAATAAAAGAATCGGAAAGAGGAATTTAGCTCTTGATTTAATCCTTCTTGAGAGCCTCTTTAGAGAAGTGGTTTTGGTATTTTTGATGAGAAAAATAGATACTATATGTGGGGAATGGTATTGGTAAGATATTTGAGTAGAATTTGGACAAGTCAGATGGCTTGAGAGGTGTGAGGAGAAGAGGTGGTGAGGTGTGGTATTTACAATGGAGGATAAGAATGTTTACTCAATATTAAAATCACTAGTTTATTATTTTTCTCAAGATAAGATATAGTGATAATTATTGACACTAAAAATATTAATTAAATCATATGAGTTTGAATGAAAAATTATTACATCACCTATGACTCAATGAATAGTGTAATTAACTTATAATGTATATATACCGTAAATTACTATATTTTACTATTCACCAATGATTCAACTACTTCAGAAAAATCCAAACAATTATACCTTACCATTTTAACCATGCATAATTAAAAAATTGAATCCATTTTATAAAAATAATTATCTAAATATGAGAAATTTAATTTTTAATAAAAATCATAATTTACATGAAAAATATACATTTAAAATTTAAAACTGCTTTTCTATCACTTTGAAAAATCAATTAATGTGTCATAAAATTAGATTAGAAGCATATAAAATAGAAATATTATTTTATGAATAGGTATTATGAAAATAAATTTTCTTTTAATTTATTAAATTAATCACAAAATTTTAATTAAATACACATGACTTACAAAAATACTTACACTAAATTAAATTTTTTTAAAATATTTATTTACTTATACTATGATATAATTATATCATACTGACATGCATAAGATGAATAAATTTTATTTATACTTTTATTTGTGAGGTTAATATTACATTGGTCGGTTTTCTATTCATAAGGGTCACATTACTATTTCAAAAGTGAAGTTACTATTTCATCGGTACGTGTCCCTTACCTTCTAGAAAAATATTTTATTTCAATAATTATTCATTTATAATGTGTTTATTGTGTTAAATATGTAATATTATTTAATTATACTATAATACATAATTATCAAAAGGGAATTCCATTGATAAGGCATTGGGTCGTTACATTCTTCCCCCCTTATGCAATTTCTCCCTTGAAATTTAATTTTACATTCTAGGCTGAAAATAGGTGTGGATACTTCTCCTTCATTGCTTCCTTCGGTTCCCATGTTGCCTCTTCATACCTATGGTTCCACCATAGTACATTCACCAGGTGAATATTCCTATTTCATAGAACATTATCTCTACGATTCAAGATCTTCACTGGATACTCCTTGTAAGGAAGATCATTTTCTAACTGTACCACCTCTGAAGACAGTACATGTGAAGGATTTGGCATGTACTTCCTTAAGATGGATACATGGAATACATCATATACTTTAGAGATGGTAGATGGATGTTCTAGTTGATAGGGCACAACTTTGATGCGATTAAGAATCTTGAAGGGGCCGATGTACCTAGGACTTAGCTTTTCTTTATTACCAAATATCATAACCTTATTTCATATAAATATGCAGAGGAATACCAAGTCTCTAACCTTAAAACCATGTTATCATTGATTTTTTTATTCATATATATTTTTTAGACTTTGGGAAGATTTGATATGTTGATGTGTGGATTTCACATTATCCACAATTTATCAGACCATTTTTTGTTCTAGTAACTTATGTTCACTGAACTCATACCAGCATGTTGGTGTCCTAAATCTTTTCCCATAAAGGGATTCATATTGAGACATTCAGATACTGGAGTAGAAACTATTGTTGTAAGAGAACTCAACCGGAGGTAGATGTTGGTCATATCCTAATTTTAATCCATAGAACATGATCTCAATATTTATTCATATGTCTAAATAATTTTCCCAGATTGGCCATCAGTTTGAGTATGATAATCCATACTGAAGTTCAGCTCAGTGCCTAGAGCATGTTGGAGACGTTTCTAGAACTTCAAGGTGAATCTCAGATCTTGATCAGACACAATTGATAGTGGTACTCCAAGAATACTTACCACCTCTTTGATATATATCCATTCATGTTGATCCAATGAAATGTCCTCTTGAATTATGATAAAGTGATATGCATTTGTAATACGCTTCACAATGACCTATATAGCATTGTTTCCTCTAGATGACCTTGGTAGTTTAGTCACAAAGTCAGTGGTAAATTTCTCCCACTTCCATGTTTTTATGGGTAGTGGTTGCATCATCCCCATAGAATTTTGTCTTTCAGAACTCTCTTATTGAAATTCCATGATCATTGATGTATATTCATAAATCTCGATCTTTATATTGTCCAACCAATTGTTCTCTCAGAGATCACGATACATATTTGTGATCCATGGGTGAATATAAAAGGTTGATCTATGTGCATTATTCAAAATCTCCTTCTTTATCTCTGGATTAGATAATACATATAATCGTGACCGAAATCATAAAAATTATTCATTATCAATCTTGAACTCAAAGGATTTACCATTTCTAATAGCTTCAAACCTTGTCATAATTTCCACATATTTTTTTGAGCATCCTTTATTTTATCCAAGAGGGATGGTTGAGAAATCATTTGAGAAAGGATTGATGAATTTACTCCCTTAATTATTCCTTTTCCCTTCCATTATAAGTATAATAATACTGGATCCTTCTTAATTTTTATCATCATTGATAAAGATACACAATAATTTCTACTTAGAGCATCAACTACCTTATTTACCTTACTAGGATGATAGTGGATTAAGAAGTAATAATACTTGATGAGCTATAACCATCTTCACTGGTGCATATTAATCCCATTCTATGTGAATATATATTTAAGACTCTTGTGATTAGTATATATCTCACACTTCTCCCCATATAAATAATTCCACTAGATATTCAATGTAAAGATCAGAGCTTCTAACTCCATATCATGCGTGGTATAATTTTTGTCTTGGATTTTAAACTACCTTGAGGCATAGGCTATCAATTTTTCATTTTTCATTAGTAAACAACCTAATCCATTATTTAAAGCATCACTATACACCATAAATAGTTCACCACTTGTTGGGAGTGTGAGTATTGGAGGAGTGATAAGCTTCTTTTTGAGATCCTTAATTCATTCATACCATTAATTAATTCAAAAAAAACATTACTCCCTTCAGTGTCATCTTAGTCATTGAGTTTCAAAATCATGATAATTTCATCAAAAAATTTCGGTAATACCCAGATAGGCCGAATAAACTGTGGATCATTGTTACAAATGTTGTCTTGGGCCACTCTTCGATTTCCTTTCTCTTCAAAGGGTCCACAAATATTCATTTACTAGTGATAACATGAATCATGAATGATAATTCCTACATCCAAAACATGTATTCTCTGTAATTTTAATATAGTTTCTCCCTTTATAATGTCTTCAACGCAGTATTAAAATTCTCCTCATGTTCCTCCTTTATCTTAGAGTATATCATAATATCATCGATTAATACTACCAAAAATCTGTTGAGGTAATCCCTAGAGACTCTATTAATTAAATCCATGAAAATTGTTGGATCATTAGAGAGTCTAAAGGGAATCTCTAAGAACTTATAGTGTCCATAACTCACTTGAAAGACAGTCTTGGGAATATATTCCTTCCTCACCTGTAATTGGTGATATCCGGAGTGAAGTTCCACCTTAGAGAAATAATTGTCCCCACGTAGCTGGTCGATCAAGTCATCTATCCATGGTAGGGGATACTTGTTCTTTATCGTGATTTTATTGAGCTCACGATAATTAATGTAGAGGTGCATTGATCCATAATTTTTCTTAACAAGGACTGGTGAACCCCATAGTGAAGCACATGGGCATATAAAACCCTTCTACAGATTCTCCTATAACTACTTCTTCATCTCTTCTAGATCTACGGTAGACATTCTATAAGGTGTCTTTGATAAAGGTAAAGATCTAGGAATAATCTCAATTGAGAACTCAACCTCTCGATCAGGAGGAAGTCCCTAAAATTATTTTGGGAATACATCAGTGTAATCCCTCATAGTAGAAATTTCATTGAGCATGATTCTATCCTTTGTTTCAATCATTCGAGAAAGATATGCATTCTCATAAAGAAAAATTATCCACACTTGAGATGATGATTATGAAGGAGATTCATTTTTCTCCTTACACTTGTACATGATTGGATATTGTATAGGATGTGAAGAGTGGTATCCCTTTCCTGACATTTGATGTTGGATTTATATAAACATAGCCAATGCATGCCCAATAAAGAGTCAAACTCTACCAAAGGGAGTATTACAATATTATTTTGGAGGTTTAGTCCATAAAAAATAACTAGGGAGGAGTTATAAAACCTGGATGTGATAATTTAACCGTTATCTATTCTCACAAATAAATCAACCTCCATATTTTGAGGTGGTTTTTAAATAGTTCTACTAAACTTAATAGATATGGAATAATGCTTAGAACCAGAATCAAATAGTACATTCTCTATTTTTGAGTGAATAACCAGCATACCTATCACCACTTCATTGTTAGAATCCACCTCAGCAGTAGTGATGACATAATACATTCTGTGTTTTTTAGGATTTATTATTAATTGCCTCCAAAAACCCTTGGCTTTGGGAAATGGTTTTCATAATACCCTTGTTCCTTGTAGTTGAAACACTGCACTACTAGATGAGTGTTGATATGAACCTTCCATTATTCTTCCACATTAGTAGAATTTTTCTTATCCCTTTAGAAGTTCATAGCCAGATTCCCCATTCATCCACATTTGAAGCAATTCATGGTTCCATTTAGACAGTTCCTAGGATGTTTCTTCTCACAATTTTGACTCGTGGGATGTTTGATCTTCATTCCAAAATAAGATTTATTTTCTGAACCACCTATATTAGACTCCAATTTCCTATCTTTTTCACCGAGACCACAATACCAATGAGATTATCTAATCTCCATTTCATACTTGAGGGGACAATAAACAATATTGTCATTACTATTGAAGTCAGGAATCACCAACTCTTTTCATAAAATCAGATTTTCTATGATAAAGAGGTGATCCAATTTGATTTCAGTGTTCATGAAAATTATGGAGATGTATCTTGCAAGCATTATAAATATTTATTCATATGCGTCGATATACAAATCATCCTTATACTTAAGTCTGAGGAAATATCTTTCCATCTTGAGATGGAGGGTTTGGGGAAAATATTTATTGAAAAATATTTTCTTGAATTCCACCCAATCCATTGAATCAATTTATACCTTGGACTTCATATTTATGATCAGTGTCCACCACTAATCAACTTCCCAACAAAAAAATAAACTGGCAGCATGGATTTCTTTTCTTATGAGCACTGGAGGATAGAAAATATATTTTCAGTAGAGTTAATACACTATTATACAATGAGGATATTAGAAGATCCACTAAAAATGTGAGGCCTTTTCCGCCTGAATGATTCTGTGGAAACATGCTATTTCCTTTGAGATGGGATGTAGTCTATGAAAGTAAAGTTATTATTCATTACTTGACCCAATTTAGAAATTACTTTCATAATGTTTAGATCACTTGTTCCCATCATATTTGGAATTTCATTTAGGAAATCATCACATTCCCAATCACATTGATTCTTGGCATAGTTTATTCTATTTATAGCCATTAACTACGAAAAAAAGTTCAATTAGGGGGCTTTAATACTTAACTAATAATCATAAAAAAGAAACATTAAACATAGAAGGATAAACTCTTAACTGAAAATAATATCCCAAAGTTGGATTCCATAGGATTAAATTTAGGTTATCCCTGATCCATTTCCTAACATGTATACTTATGCATTTCTTGTTCCATTAATAATGGTTTATCATGACCTTATGAATTTATGAAAGAAAATCCCCAAGAGTTTCAAACTAGGTGCATTGTAAGGCTCAGTATCATATACCAGGTAACCTCGAGTTAGGCCCAAAACACATTTTTAGACTTGTTACTCCTAGGTACAACTATTCTAGAACCACACCCACTTGTAGTATCAAAACATGGATGTATTTTCTCGATAAACCACTTACTCTATACTTCACAAAATTTAGGGATGTTTTCTTATACATAGTCTTATACCAAAGTTTCTTACTAGAGTTCTATATTTATAATCTCTAAAAAAACTAGACCATCGTTTGATACCAACTATAGTGACCCTATCATTTTATACATATCATACCATGATTTTATACATAATTAAACATCATATTAAAAGAAAAAGATCGTAATGTATAGTGTCTTTGAGGATTTAGTACATAATTAAATATCATAAAACATATTTTCACAATTGTAAATAGAGTTTATACCAAAAATTGGTTCCCAACGATTTAGAAAACCTATTGGAAAAAAGAACCTATGCCAACGGTTTACTAGAACCGTTGGCATAGACTATTTTATGTTTGGTTTTCCCAAATGTTTAAGAGAACCGTTGGGAAAGTGATGTATTGACCACAATTTTTATTAACCGTTGGGAAATATTAGACACAAATTAGATCTTCCTCCCTTGACACATTTTATCCCCGCATGCTCCTCCCCTCCCTGACCTTGACCACCTCCCAGGCTTGGCATCCGCATCCTTGCCTCCACCTCCCAGCCTCCGCCTCCGCCTCTACTTCCAGGCCCCCTCCGTCTCCTCCGGTGATGTTCCCCTTCCCCTCTCGGCTCCCTCTCCGAAAACGACGTCCCCCTACCATCTCATCTCCTGACAACATTCCCCTCTACCCTCTCATCTCCCTCTCTTGTGGATATCTGAGCTCAATCTCCTCCTCTGACATCCCTCAACCCCCTCTCCAGTCGTGCGTGAGACCCCCCATGGAAGAACACCCTACGGGACGTCCCCCTCTATCAGATTCCACTCCTCCCGCCTAGGAAATATGATTATAGGGCCCGACCCCTACCCCCAAGAGCTAGAGTAGCTATGGTGGAGTCGAATCTGGGTGGCTTTTGGCTTTAGCTGATTGGGATGTCTCAGTCGTGGCTTTTGAGAGCTTATTCTTCTATCGGTACTACTGTAATGGGTGTAGTGTCTGATTTTTCCCTAAATTTTTGTTATCTAAATTTTTTTCCACTATAAAACAATGAATTTTTTGTTGTTTTTATGTTTTGTAATATACAAAAATCATTTCTATTATATCTGCAATGATCATTATAGGCCACGATAGGTGTCCTAGGAGATGGGATTGTTGAAATAATGGGTGTCCTAGACCCAACTATGTTGTACTTTTGATTACTGTATCATGTGTATAGTTAGATATGCATGATTATATCTTACAATTATAGTGAAGACTTTTCTTCATCCACTATAATAATGGTAATGTCCAAAGGATAATTGTCGTGTCAAGAGGTTGTAGCAGATCCCAGGCTATAATGAGAACGTCGAGATACAATGACATTGATCTTAAATATATGTTCTATAGTCTATATAGATCTTACTAACTGGACATAGAATATGTATGACTATCATGTGATAGGGGCTCATAATCATTGATACTTTTTCTCATAATGTTCGCACTTGGTGATATCTAGTATTGAGATCATCAGGACAGACCCACCAATAAGAACACCACATGTTTTTGGTGTCATTGGTTGTTCCTATCTACGGACATGTGTATTGGTCTCCTGACTTGATACCATTACCAATGTATATCATTTAATTACGTAATTTGATGCACGGAAAAAACCATGGTAATAATGTCGTGGTGTGGTAGTTTATGTTAGGTGTGTCGTTGGTGATATGACGTTGGATGAATGGTCAAGAAAGGATTTCTTGATTCCATGTTTAGGAAGATGTATATCTCAGGCCTGGTTGATCAGGATGGTGTCACCTTCGTAAGTCTTTGGCCAAAGCAATAGAAAGGAAAATCCATCTCGATAGATCAACAAATAATAAGGAAAGATAAGGACGATGGCACAATAGTGTGTCCTGCTTTATGAGATATTTAATGACAAAGAGACTATAGTACACAGTTTGTGTTCGTAGGATAGTAGTCATTGCTATGACTATCCTTATCTCTTTAGGGGCCATGATGAGTTGCTAGAATCCGCTCTTGGTCTGTGGATTTAATTCAATACTATCGAGATAAGGGCCTAGAGGGTCACACACAATAGAGTATTCAACAATCCTCACTATTGAGTTGAACAAGTATATCGACATAGTGGGCAACGCCATGGGATCCGAGCGTTGTCCAAGTTGTCGATCACAAACTGAATTAAATAAATTTATTAATATTCAAGTTACAGATATTTGGGATTTAATTTATTTAATGTATTTACGTGATTAGTAAATATGAGAAAATATTAATCGAACGAATATTATTTTAATACTCAATGTTCGCTGAATATTTAGCGGGACAAGTGAGTCGATTTAAAAGGCTCGGTTGTATCACATAATATATTTTATATATATTACAAGTACGAGATAAAATAAATAAATAATATTGACATAGTTATAAGTCATCATAGTTATTTAGAGAACGTTGATTTTAATGGGGACCGGGAAACCCTACTGGTAATTTATCGATGTCTCTATAAATAAGAGAGGAGGATATCTTTCTTGTGTGTGCAATTAACTATTCATTCATTTGCATGGAATGAAAGTTGAGAGCCCCTCTCTCCTCCCGCTTCTTAGAGAGAGAAGCACTCGGTCCAAGATGTTCAGATCATGATCTCTCATCTGCATCGAAGGCTTCTCGATGTGGTGATCTTCAGGACGTCGAGATCATGATCGAATCGCCGCGATAGCACCCGAAGTTCGACGATAGACATTCATGCGGATTTTTGGAGCGCGTTTGAACAATCTAGAGGGATCCTGCTTTGGATCCTTCAAACTACGATCGCCATAGGCTAGCAGCTGTCGACCACGCCTTCAAATTTGAAATGGGTACGTTTTCTATTTAATTTTGTGCTCTGTATAATCTATGTGGGATCATTGGACCTCTCTGGGGATAAGATCCCCGGCAAAGACAAGTGATGTCGTCTCACCGATGAAAAATTTAAAAACCCTGGCCCGCCGGCTTCCGCTGTAGGCCCCGAAAACCTAATAGAGGTATTAGAGGGATCAATAAATTATTTAAGCTAAATAAAATTTATTTTCATGAAATTGAGTAGAGGGTTTAAAATCAGTCACACCCATTGAATCCGTGATACAATCCTATTTCTAACGACCAAGATATGGTCATTCGAAATTTTGGGAATGGATCGTGTTTATGTTTTTGAACAAGGGTATGAATAAATTAATATAATTTCAATTATTATAATTTATATTATTATTATAATAATATAATTATAATAATATAATTATAATAATAATAATAAAATTATTATATTAAAATAATTTTTTTATTAGTGTTATATCTAAAGTCTAATCTAGGAATTAGAAAGATAAAATATATATATATATAAAGGAAGACCGCAAAGGGGGTCTTCCCACATGGAGAAACCAAAGAAAGTCCCAAGGTGGTCTTGCTGTGATTTGAACAAAATAAATAAAAAGGGGGAGGTTCCTAGGATAGCCCGTGGAATGAAATAATGACAAAAAAATCAGTGGGAAGGAGCTGCCGCGTGGACACCAAAACACAAAAAAAAATCAATTTGAAGGGGGTCCGAGTTGACCACTCTATTCTCCCTCAGGACTCCGCACAGGAGGGTCACCACCCCATTGCAAGGGTCACTCCCCATTTAGGCTCTCCGACCGAGTGCAACACCCCAGTTGCCCGACTCGACCACGACGTCACCCCCCCTCACCCGACTGCTCTCTACTGGAACACTGCACCCCAGGCCGTCGTGCAGTGCGCCCCGCCTCCGCCCAGCTCCCACCACCTGCACACCCCAGCTGCTTAGCCCAGACACAGACTGCCTCCACACACCAGCACGAACCCCTATGCACCCAGCTCCGGCCGCCTCTGCACCCAGCTCCAGTGCGACCCATGTGCGCCCAGCTCCGGCCGCCTGTGCGGGCAGCTCCAGCGCAACCCCTGTGAGACTGGCCACCCCGCTCGGGTAGAACCAGCTGCGGCGCTTGCAGCGCCCCAGAGAAGGCTGCTGGGAACCGCCCAGCCAGGCCACTGCCACTCTCCCTCCTGGCCTGGTCTCCCATGCCATTTTTCTGGATAGACCAGAGGTGCTGCACCCCTCAGCATGGACCTTCTCCAGCTGGTGCACAGGCCTGCAGCGACCCGACACTGGCCTATCGCCCCTCCTTCTATCTGACGCTCATGCCACTACTTCCAGAGCTACTCCGACCACACCGAAGGCAAGAAACTCGAACCAGCCACCTACGGCTCTCCCGCGCAGCCGGTTCCCTAGCGCACAGCCCCCGCGCACTACCAAGAGAGGTGTCGCCTCCAGCAGCTGTAGACCACATAGGGGATTGTCCCCAAGAGCACCCTGGCCAAGCTTACCCGGCTTCCACTCGGTCCTCCTAGCGGCCAGCTAACCCCTGACATGGGTTTATGTTAAATAAATTAATATAAATAATTAATTTAATTAATTTAATAAATTAATATATTAATTTTAGTGAGATAAATTTTAATACCCGAATACAATTAATTTAATTTACATATATAAATTAAATTAAATATAGGATCGTTAATTAATTAAATTATTTGAATTTAGTAATTCATTTAATTTAATTATATATCCCTCACAATTAATGATGCATTTTAATTTTATCGCGCAATATATTGTACCCAACTACTGGTCTTGAGCACTGGCCCCCTATGTCTGCTTTTAAATTATTTATTTAATTAATTATTTTAAACTACGTGTGATGTGTGTAATTAATAAAAGGAGGGATTTCACATTATCTTTGTTTTCAGTTAAAATGTATAAGGGCCTGCATGCCCAATTTAACTGAGGTAAATTTATACCCATGTTCCCCTCGCCTGTGTGCGATTATATTTGTACATCTGATGAAGACAATGAGCGATGTCGAACTTGCCAAGACGAGGCAGAGGACATTGATCAAGATGATGAAAGACGACACATGGACCACACCAAGATGAGGCTTTACTCCAAGACGTAACGTGGACTCCACCAAGATGAGGCGACACTTTAAATGAGAAGCAGACATACAACACGGGTTGAGATGCATCTAGTGTAAAGTTTCGACATAGGTATGATGCCTCTTAGGTCGTTTACATGCTCAAGACCAGTTGGGTATTAGTTTTACCTTTATGGATTTATTTATTATTTTATGCCTTTAATAACAGTGGGAAAATAGATAAAATAATATAAAATAAAATGCATAAAGAAGAGGCATGTGTTATTCTATTAAAGTTCAATTGTGAGTGCGAAAACATAGAAAAACAAGTTTAATAGATATCGATCACATTCGTCAAGTGAAAACCAATAAAACACTCAAATATAATATTAAGTCACAAACAACCTTCCATCATTTATGTTTATACAAAACCGTGTGTTCGAGGTGTCGGTTCAAGCCTCAACTGAGGGTGCCTCTTTCTGCAGGGGAGTTATTATTTGTCTGTTGGTTCGACTTAACTAAAATTGTTGCAAACATATAACCTTATGTAGTTTTTTGTAAATTTAGAGGCAAGCATTGAGTAAATCATTAAATAATTTTTAAGTTGGGACTTCACTCAACATATCAAGGAACTGCAAGTTAATGCGGTTGGCCAACCAAAAGCCTACCTTGAACCCTCCGAGTAGTGGCGTAACCCTAGCTTGTAAAATATGAGGGAGGTTTAGGGATCCTTGCCACTAGAATACTCAAAAGTATTCCAATTCTAGTATAGGGGGTTCCTAGAATTTGAAAAATTAGTGGGAGACATTTAATGATTAAATAATTAGTAATGTCAGATTAGGTAATCACATAAAAGTACAATATGATAAAAATATATTTGTAGATAATGGAATGAAATACCATAATAAAACTGCGATAAACATTGGAAAAAGTTAATGTACAAAAAATCACGAATTTCAAAGTATAGTATAAGCGCATCTGCACATTACTACAATAATGGAAATTCATGGTGCCTGTATCCCAACCTGTTAAGCCACCTCAAGAAGAAAGGGTGTAAAACAGCTTACAGGAGACTCATGAATAAAGCATATAATGGTTCATTCATAAAGCTATCATAAAATGCTGATGTTAGTTGTGGTCGCTACATCAATACTTGGATGATGATCACATGCAGTCTCATCTCCAAGATCCTTTCGAGGAGAAAGTGAAGAAAGATTTGAATGTGATGATTACACTTAGTTTGTGTAAAGTGAAAGATAGTTCATAATATTTCATGTCATCCCATTCTTATACCTTTTACACCCAATTACTCTAGTTTCGTTTAGAGGTACAAATGAAAAATATAGAGTAAGCGCTTCATTACCTTTATGTTAACATTCTCCAAGTAATAAGAATATTGGAGACAACACCATATTTTATTCTTATGGAGAATATATTGAAAGACAAGGCATAAAGGCCTATGTAAAGTTATTCCAAAGGCACCTTCATAATTCCCTTCAATGTAAAGTGGATGGTTATTTAGCAGGAGATTATTTCCATTACATAATGAAATGAATTAATGGATGTTTAAAAACTGAAATACAAGAAGCAAGTAATCGCTTCTCATTCAGTTTACATTAATAAAATATATTAATGTTTCTAAAATAATTCATGGGTATTAAATTAAAATATTTTTTTCACATATATGTGTTGAAATATAATGACCATGTAAGTAGTGAGACATTACAAGAAGTAAAGTGTCTTATTCAAGCAGCTGAGAAAGTGTGATTCCTAAGTCAGGAGTGAGAAACATATAACCTCTAATTTCCAATTGATTGATTCAAATTGAACTAGTTGTAGAGTATAGAAAAAAAAATTTATCTCATCTTCCCATTTGGACATGATGAAACATTATTCCATGTTTTGGAATGAATTTTGTTTCTGGTAATATACTCAAAAAATAGTTCACTTCTACATGAATCAATAGAAATACATGATGAATATAAATTGTAAGACCTACCCAGTTGTGGCAATGTGATTCATTGTTGAGTAAAACTAAATGTGGACGTCAACTATATACCCAATATGGTATTTAGGCATGGAACAACCAAAACACATTTGGTATTATTGATATCCTTAGTTTAGACAAAGAAAACATTAGAAATAAAGGTGAGCCACAAGGATTTATGAGGACAGTTCAATAAGACAGTGTGAACTATTCCAAAGAAAAAAGAGGTAAATATACTTCATAAGTTTCCTCTATGTCATTAAGGAATAGTGAAGTATAATTTTGGTAAGAAGATATGAGTTTCTTCGGATTGGCATGCCGAATAATATCTTGACCAAAAAATCATTGATCATGATAATGTAGCGTGGAGAAATTCCTAAACGCATGTTACCTTATCTACATCACTATATGGATGTTAATAAGGAGGATCGATGACAAGTCATACATATTAACATTGATCAACAAAATGTAGTGTGGAGAAATTCCTAAATGCACATTTTATACATCAATGTTATGACGTATGTTGTATCAATGTTAAAACCTGCAGAAACATCAATTATATTTCATGACGTTCTTTGAAAATAACTGCTTAAAAACTATAACCATTATTCCAACTAAAATGAACAATGTATATCATACGAGTCATAGTATGATGGAAAATCTATTATGTCATATGACGTGTTTAGATGCAAAGTGAATTTTAGGATTTACACAAACATGCATCAAGTTAAACATGTTGTTCATTTGATGTAATTATCATAAATATTGCCTAAGATATTACCTAAATCCCTAAGCTATAAATGATGAACTCAAGTATTAGACTACATTTCTATACAAGGTTGCACATCTCTATTAGAGATAGCAGGAGCTGAATTGACTTGGACTTACTCAATTCTCGAGATGAAAAAATGGTTGGCATAGGGACCAGGTTCCACAAGTGCATGTGGAATAGGAATGTTCCAGAGACACATACTACGTAGGAAGTATGAAACCATGGTGATGGTTTTATATTCACCTTGGTTGGTGATATATTATTGATTTAGAATAATAAATTCTACAAGTATTCATTATATGGAAACGAGCTATGATTGAAAATATAAACTAAAATTCAATAATGGATTCCATGTATCAAATTGAAAAGTGGTTTATAAATTGAATACTATGTTGGGTATTCAAATGAAATGATACATGGATTGTACAAGTATGGTACCAATAAGTCTAAATTGGTTATTCCAAGTCAGTGCGCCTAAATCAATTAGAATTTTACTTGTCACAGCCAAATTTCTATGATATTTTTATTGTTCATTGGATGTGAAGATCATATTTCGTGGAAGGTGTCTATACGACGCAACCCGAAAGAGATGATGGCATCAAATGATGCCAATAAGGGTTGAAGGTTACTAAAATCCAATTTTGGAATAAAGACATGTTCGTAGAACATTCATTATAAATGAATATTTTCCTTGTATATACCAATGGTCAGTGGGAGTGCCAATGTTTTCCAAATGAAATATGTTCGGCAACATATGGAAAACAAATTTTGGTCTTTAGTTAGATAAGATCAGGTTAAAAGAAATTCTCTAATGATTGTCTTCATGTAGCAACCTAAGTTCTAGGGAACAAGATCCAATTAGGTAGATCCAAAAGTTTCTTGGTCATAGTCAATCATATATAGAGTGACATTGTATTGAATAAATACACGTTGGAACAATTCAAGTTCATATTTGATGCCTATGTCACATGGCTTAATCTCTCAAGGATAACATGTTCTGAGCATGTGTATAGATTAAAATTGTGAATTGATACCATATGCATTTGTGATGAATCAATCACATACGACATAATATGTAAAATAATTGATACTTCTAGGAAATAATTTATTATAGGTAGATATCAATTATTTCCAGGAGCACTGCAAGTGATGCAGTCAAGAACTTTCATCTTGTACTTCGGTAAGTACAAATGATATATACCTGGAATATGGAGAGGTACATATACTAGTTATGGTGGGAAACGTAATAGTAGTCCTTAGATCAATTTTATCTAGTATCGTAGTTAGGAAAAGTAGATGAGCGAGTCAAGCTCATAAAAGCTTGTGGTAGACATACCTACAAACACGGAGTATGTTGCAGATTCTGAGGCTGCTAAGAAGCAGTTATAAATTGCAACAAGTTGTTCAAATTCTTGGATTCACAGCTAGTGAGAAAAGTATTATCATAATTATAGTTATGATATTATTACTAGCCATGTTGTCAAGTTATAAAAATGGAAAAAAGTAATCTAATCGGGGATACCATACCTTGAGAAGTTTTACTCAAGTCAATGAGGTTGCATATAGCAGATATGACATGCAGTGAAAATATGTTAGGCCCAGCAGTTAAAGCTATTACTCCACAGAAGCATGGTATTTATCACGTGAGAAGATAACATGTTTATTTAGAAAGTTGGCTCTAGTGCAAGTGGGAGTGTTGAAATAGTGGGTGTCCTAGACCCAACTATGTAGTACTTTTGATTACAGTATCATGTGTATAGTTAGATATGCGTGATTATATCTTACCATTATAGTGATGATTTTTCTGCGTCCACTATAATAATGGTAATGTACAATGTTTAATTGTCGTGTGAAGAGGATGTAGCAGACCTGAGGCTAAAATGAGAACCTCGAGATACAATGACATTGATCTTAAATATATGTTCTATAGTCTAGATACATCTTACTAACTGGACACAGTAGATGTATGAATATCAGGTGTTGGGGGCTCATAATCATTGAGACTTCTTCTCATAAAGTTCGCACGTGGTGATCTATAGTATTGAGATCATGAGGATAGAACCACCAATAAGAACACCACATGTTTTGGGTGTCATTGGCTGTTCCTATCTACAGACATGTGTATTGGTCTCCTGACAAGATACCATTACCAATGTATATCATTTAATTACGTAATTTGATGCAAGGAAAAAATGGTAGTAATGTCGTGGTGAGATAGTTTATGTTGGGTTCGTCGTTGGCGATATGACATTGGTTGAATGGTCAAGAAAGGATTTGTTGATTCCATGTTTAGGAAGTTTTATATCTCAGGCCTGGTTGACCTGGATGGTGCCGCCTTTATAGTCTTTGGCCAAAGCAGTAGAAAGGAAAATCCATCCCAATAGATCAACAAATAATAAGGCAAGATAAGGACAATGACATAAGACTGTTTCCTGCTTTATGAGATATTTATGACAAAGAGACTATAGTAAACAGTTAGTGTTCGTAGGATGGTAGTCGTTGTTATGATTATCCTTATCTCTTTAGGGGCCATGATGAGTTGTAAGACTTCGCTCTTGGTCTGTGGATTTAATTCATTGCTATCAAGATAAGGTCCTAGAGGGTCACACACAACATCATATTCAAGAATCCACCCTATTCAGTTGAATAGGTATATGGACATAGTGGGCCCCACCACGGGCTCCGAGCATTGTCCAAGTTGTCGATCACCAACTGAATTTAATAAATTCATTAATATTCAAGTTATGAATATTTGGGATTGAATTTATTTAATGTATTTACGAGTTCAGTGAATATGAGAAAATTTTAATCGAATAAATATTATTTTAATATTCAAGGTTTGCTTAATATTAAGCGGGAAAAGCGTGTCGTGTTAAAAGGCTCGGTTTTACCATGTAATATATTTTATATATATTACATGTATGTGATAAAATAAATAAAAAATATTGACGTAGTTATTAGTCTTCATAGTTATTTATAGAACGTTGATATTAACAGGGGCTGGGGAACCCTACCGGGTATTTATCAACGTCCTTATAAATTAGAGAGGGGGCTCTCTCTCTTGTGTGTGTAATTTACTATTTATTCATTTGCATGGAATGAAAGGTGAGTGTACCTCTCTCATCCCGCTTCATAGAGAGATAAGCACTCGATCTAAGATGTTGAGATCGTGATCTCTCTTCTCCATCGAAGGCTTCTCGATGTAGTGATCGTTGGGACATCGAGAGCGTCGTCGAATATCCGCGCTAGCACTTGGAGTTCAACGATCGGCGTTCCGGTGGATTTTTTGAGAACTTTTGGATGATCTAGAGGGATTGTCCTTTAGATCCTTCAAGCGACAATCGCCATCGGCTAGCAACAGTCGACCACAGCTTCAGATTTGAAATAGGTTCGTTTTATATTTAAATTTTTTCTCATTAAAACCTATGCGAGATCCTCGGACCTATCTGGGGCTCGGATCATCGGTGATGATAAGTTATATTGTCTCGGAGAAGAAAAATTTAATAACCCTGGCCCACAAGCATCCGCTGCGGGCCCCGGAAACCTAACAGTGATAATGTGTGCAGAGCTCCTTGATGCTACTGAAACTCAACAATGTTCCATGTGGGATAGAACCCTCTAAACTCACCAGGGATGTTGTGGATAGATGCCTCACATGTCCCGGAGATGGACGGGTGCTATTTATGGGTATGTCTCCATGACTCCCATCTTACCTTCATTTATTTTTGAGAGATTTTATACAATGGAATGGAACTTAACTTAATGTTTGAGTTATTCATAAATGAAATGGTTTTATTATAATCAGTTCTCATTCGTGCATCTATTTACCAGCTCGAGCTCGAGCTTGATCAAGCTACTCAATTAGGCTTGACTTGTTTTGATTAAAATGTTTTATCATAATTTTAATTAAAAGATCTTGCTTGAATTCGAGCTCGATCTTGAAATTAAATACACATATATTGAATAAAAATAACATGTTCAAATATTAGATGTTCGATTAGCCTTTTTGACCGACTTGATTGTGTTATTATAACACTAAATTCGGCTTCACTACTCGCATCTTGAGCTAGAAAAAATCCGAACCAAATTCAAGTATTTGTCCATCGAGTCCAATTAGCTTGCGAGCACTCAAGGTTGTTTACAACCCTAAATTAGAGGGTCAAAGAAATAGGACATTGGATGAATTGGGATGTCATTATCTGTCATTTCATTCCCTCATTAATAAAACTTACAGAAAACTATTTTATCTAATAAATTCTTCTCTATTATTATATTCTATCCATTTTAATAATTCACCCCATTTGTTACAGAATGTGATGGAACTGGCGAACCCAATAACATAGAACCTCTGATAAGGCCATCTAATTCCTTCAATATCTTCTCTCCTTTTATAATTGTTTTTTAATTTTGGTTTGGGATTTTGTGATGTTTTACTGATTAAATATACACATGGTTTTGAAGTCAATCTTTGATCGCAGTGCGACGCGGCGGGGTTCTAGTAGGGTTATGTGCACAATAATCAACACAACTAATATATCATATGTTCATATTAAATGGATAAGTGTTCTAGTATAGTGTTTCAAACAATGTAATATATAAAAAACATAATGAAAAATGAAGAGATTATTACATGGAACCGTTTCCCCCTTTCTTGCAGGAACGTGATTTGACCCATGGGGTGGTGTGGTTCTTAAATGGAACTGTTTCCCCCTTGAGGGAGGCGATGAACGGAATGTTTCCCCACCTCCTCCCACTCCCTTCACACCTAGCTGGAAGATTATGCCCTGTGAATATCATTGGACCAAGCCAACATGTCGCGGTCACGCCGCAGTCACACCGCGGTCACGTGGCGGTCATGTTGCGGTCACGCCGTGGTCATCCCGGGGTCACACCTCGGTAATGCTGTGATTTTTCCCTACTCCAGGATGACACCCCGAGGCAGTTCGCAGTCCTGTCAGAATTCGATGTATGATACCTAGATAAGGCCCAATCCATCCTCATAATTATTTCCTCATCAAACACTAGAAGTAAAATTACCAAATCTATCACAATAATGCCCAATCCTCTTAGGAATATTTTACTCAATCTAAACCCTCATCCAGTCCATACACATAACATCCAAATTATAAGAAATATGTTAGAACACTCATATCCTAATCGACATCGTATCCACTTGGATACCTAGTGATATGGTTATTTCATTTACATATAATCACTAAAGAATTTTATCTAAACCTTGGAGGCTTGTTAACACCATATCTATAGGTCTACTATGTTAATCTGTTTACTCTCATTTACTGTCCTTAGACTCCATGACTCTCATGGAACATAGTTATAATCTATCCCTTGGAAATCTATGTTCGAATAATCAAGTTAGTGTTTAAGGGTCTATCGAGGCTCTTAATATTGTCTTTATATACATAAGAACTCTTATTTAAAGAAACAATTAATATAAGTAATGGTTGATCACCCATGGAGGTGCTTATACTTCATATTATAACTACTAAATGATGTATTCCCTCCTCTTGAATGAGGAATTAAATAACTCCCCTTCCATGTTTGTGTAAAACCTATTTTTTCCAAAGACATCATACTAACCAAAAATATATAGGTGAGAAAAATCAGAAGACTGGCCCATGATCACATCATTAGTCATAGCTTCATCAAAAATATTCATGCCTTAAGCCTTATATTAATCATATTCTTTGACATATACTTACCAGATTAATGAATGTTGATTCATATTCAATCACTAACAATTATTCCTACTCAATATCTAAGAGATATCAAGATATAGCTTGTTTAATCTCATCTAGGAAGTTTTGGTCATTGAAGATTAGTTTTAATCACATATAATAATGTTTTCATCCTTCCATTCCACAATATCATTACACCACAACCTATCTTGACCCTTTAGTAATGGTGTAGCCATGTAATTTCCCAAACAAACTTGTATTGAACAAAACCAAACTAAGATGAAACTAGAGCCAAACTAATTACATACTATTTATAGGAAGATTAATTTTTAATTATTAGTAATATACATTTTGATAGTATCATTTTCAAATATGGATTTGTTTCCCCTTTACATCAGGAACATGATTTGACCCATGTGGCGTTGTGGTTCTTATATGTTGGGTGGTGAAATGTATATTCACAGGAGACATGTATGTTTTAGTTTAGTTTTTTTTTATTTTCTTTATCGCATTGGCCACATAGGTCTTTTATTGGTTTCTATGGACATGGAGTAGTTATATTCTACGAAGAAGGCCATAAGGGGTTCAGATTGTTTCAGTCTACTGGCTCTGATCTGAGGTAAGATTCTATGAATACTACTTGTCTCGCACCTCATATATTTAGGGGATTTCAATGTTTTTGAATCCAAGATATGTTTTTGGTAGGGCTTTGGATCATTTTGTGTTGGTTCGGGTGGATTTGGTTCTCACCAATAGAGGAAAGATTTAATGTTGTTGGTTGGTTTTTCTCTGGTTATGCAGGGTCCTTTATTTGTTTTAAGGTTCGTAATATCTTTTGTGTAGTTCGTTGATCCCTGCTCATTGGTTTTGAGTCACCAAGTCAAGAGTGACTAGCCTGAGTGTGCTTAGGTAAGTAAGTATATGTATGTGGGTTCCCCCATTACGTGTATAGTCAACCATGGCAATGATTATACACGTATGGGGAAAGGTTTGCCCATGTATATATATAAAAATACATACACAGGTGTGTGGAGACTGGTATATGCAAATAAGAATATGTGTAAGGATCCCCTTTCACATACTCATGGACATGTGGGTGTGTGCATAGGGGCTAGGTGTCCATGCATGTGTGTGAAAGTGCGTTTACCCAGTGGGGAGCATCATCTTTTAGTTAGAAAGCTCCAAGAGCCGATGTGGATGGCTTGGGTATACCTTGAGGTAGAGTCCCTATCGTAGCCTTTTTAATTTAGGAATAATTCAAATTGAATTTAGCTTCATTCTTAATTCTGTTTAATTATATTGAATTGAAAATCTTGAATAAGTTTTCTTTAATATAATTGTTTCATTTGATAAATAAAGTCATGTTTTTATAATAAAAACACTTTTAAAAACAACTAATATAAAATATATATCTTTATCGTACCACAATCCTAAATCAAGAGTCTGTTTTTATAACATAAGATCGGTTTCTATAATGTCAATGAAAACTACGTAGAATTTATTTGGAATCCTGGATGGAAGATGCTGCCCCGCATATGTTGTTGGACCATGCCAACATGTTGTGGTCACGCCGCGGTCACGCTGTGATTTGGCCCTACTCTAGGACGAGACCCCACATCGGTTTGCAGTCCTGTCATAATTCGATGTATGATACCAAGATAGATCTGTCGATACATTACACACCCATAGTTAATGGGGAGAGAGGCGATGACTGGAATGTTTCCCCGCTTCCTTCCACTCCCTTCACTCCTGGATAGAAGATGCTTCCCCGCAGATGTCGCAGGACCATGCAAACACGCCACTGTCACGCTGCGGTCACACCGGGGTCACGCCGCAGTCATGCCGCGGTCACTCCAGGGTCATGCCGCAGTCATGTCGCGATCACGCCGTTGTCAAACCGAGGTCACACCGCGGTCACGCCGCGGTCACACCACAGTCACGCCATGATTTGTCCCTTCTCCATGATGACACCCCGTGGTGGTTCGCAGTCCTATCAGAATTCGATGTATGATACATGTATAGAGTTTTAGAGACATTACCCACCCATAGTTAATGGGGAGGGAGGTGATGGCCGGAATGTTTCCCTACTTTTTCTTGCTCCCATTGCTCATGGTGGGATGATGATGCCCCCTAGATGTCACTGGACATGGCGAACATGCCGCGGTCACGCTACGGTCATGCCGGGGTCACACCGTGGTCAGGCCGCGGTCACACTGTGGTCACGCCGCAATCATGCCGCGGTCACGTCTCTGTCACGCCGCAATCATGCATTGATTTGGCCCTTCTCTAAGATGACACCCTACGACAGTTCGCAGTCCTATCATAATTTGATGTATGATACCTAGATATAGTTTTAGATACATTACCCACCCATAGCTAATGGGGAGGGAGGCAATGACCGGAATATAGCCCTGCTTCCTCCCACTTTCTCCCACACTTTTTTCTCCTTGCTGGAACATACTTGTTTACAGCAGAAACTGGGAAGAGCATTTACATTCGGTACACGTAATACTCCAGTTGTTGATAGAAAACAAGTTGTATGCCAATATTAAAAAATGTTCCTTTAGTAGAAAAACTGTGGAATACTTGGGGCACATAATATCTATTCAGGGAGTGGCTATGGACCCAAAGAGATTGGAGGATGTTAAATTGTGGCTAAAACCCAAGAATTTTAATGAAGTGAGGGGATTTTTGCGGCATAATGGATATTATAAGAAATTTTTTAATGATTGTGGGAAAATAGCCAGACCGCTCACGACATTGACTAATAAAGAGGGGTACAAATAGACTCTTGAAACTCAGGATGTATTTGATTTACTGACAGAGAAGATGACTTCTGCTCCTGATCTGAGGATTGCTAATTTTTCTAAAGGATTTGCTATAGAATGTGATGCTTCGGGATTCAGTATTGGAGATGTGTTTTTTCAAGAAGGGAGGCCTTTAGCCTATTTCAGCAAATCATTATCTGATAATAATTTTAATAATTCTATTTATTAGAAGGTGCTTATGGAATTGGTTCTATAAATCTAAAATTGGAAATAGTATTTGATTGGTAGGAGGTTTGAGGTTTTTACAAACCATATCATCCTAATATACTTACTTAATCAAAATGTAGTGTTAATAGATCATCAATGCTAGCAAGAAAAATTACTTGGGTTATGAAGTTATATTTTTCAGGGTTGATAAACTCAGAAAATAATCACAATTCATCCCTCTTAAACATCCATTTACTACAAAATCAGTGGTAAAATTTTTGCTAAAGGAAGTTGTGTGCTTACATGGAATTCCTTCCGCTATAGTCAGTGACAGGGATCCTCTATTCACTTTCCTATTCTGGCGAGAGTTGTTCAGATTACATGGAACAACACTAAAGAAGTGTTCTTCTTACCACCCACAAAGCGATGGACAATCATGAGATGATCTAGCCTTCAAACCACTATCCAAATAGCTGATCTAGAATCATTGATCAACTCACATAAAACAAATAACATACCCTCTCCATGGACCCTTGGATATTATCCTCTAAAAACAACCAATATTGGCTCTCTTTGACCCACCTTAGTGCCAAACCAAAACACAATGCTCCCATGGCCCTCAATGTGACAATAAAAAGTGACTTCTAACTATAGCGTCCTCAGGTGCACCCAAAATCTTGGCCCGATCCATTAAAAAAAACTTCAAATGGGAAAACGTCCACAGTAAGAACATACACCCTATGAGGGGTACCTATAGTACATCCCAAGAACAAGACACACCTAGTGCAGAAATATCCCAAATGCCCCTAAATGGCCTCCAACTGATCATTGATCAACAACGTCTCCAACTGATCATCTATCAACAATGCACCCAATGGGGTATGAAAAAGAAATGAATAACCAATGAATTATCAACATTCCTCATGACAATGATAAAATTTTTACCTTACAAGGGCTCTATAGTACAATATTGACCACTCCAAATGGGCATTATTAATTAACAGCTATAGAAAACAATGGTCACTCAATCAGTAACAAGCCTACTATGGTATCCTCATGAGTCCCTTTGATGCATATAAATATCTTAAGGAAATCCGACCATAAATTCTATCACACAACATCATCCCATCCCAATGGTTCCAATAGTTCCAATCCTAAAAAAATGAGGTAATTATCAATTGTTCTAACCTTAATAAATAGGTACCAACATGTCAGGATAAAACAAGATCACTTCATATATACTAATTTATTATAATTTTCAGGATCTATATGAAATAACATTGAACAAAACTAGCTTAGATTTCACAATCTATTCCAACTAATGACATCATAACCCTCAGACATGATTCTCACCACACAACCCAACTTCCTAGAGGATTCTAAATCCAATCCCTGTACAAATCCTGATAAAGAATTATTTTAGTCCAAAACATCATAAAGACCACATTAAAACATAAAAAGTATTCCACCATGAAAATTATAAAAAAAATGATCAAAATGGAATACTCAAAAGTCGAATTCAGACTCCATGGTTATAATAGGGTAAACACAACAAGGAGAAAAAAGTAAAGAACCTGTACTTTAGGTACATGATATGTAACCCAAAATTTCCCCTCGTTCCATGTGACATAGACGGCTAAGTGTGTACTTTTCCAAAGTACACATCCTGTGTTTCGGTATATGATGTTTACCCCCACCATGGTACATTCACATAAAAGGCCCCACTTAGCATGAAAAATTCCCTACTATGTGGTATGTATCACCCCATACACAATGTTTACCCCACATATGGTTCACATGTATGTACCTATCCATATATCCCCCCACACAAGGTCTACCCACGCACAATGCCTATCCATGTACCTCACACTAGATATTTCTTTATACCCTACATGGTCATATGCCAATATCACACCCTGAGTCACCACTACATGGTGTGTAACCCACCCCCTTGTATAAATATTTTAGATCCCAAAACCCATCTTTCCCATGTATGATGAACACAAGATGTGTGTTCTCAAAACTACACATCATGTACATGAGTTCTCCCAAACTAAACCCCCCAAAAATATCCCCAAACCCCTAACTTTTCCAATGTATCCATAGATTGAATCCTGAATGGGTCACCAAAAACCCAAAAAATATGATTAAAACTTAAAATCAAATACCCTATGCGAATTTTTGGGGGAGGCTGGGGTTCTTTGTGGGGGTGAGGTGGGGAGGAGGGGGGCTGTGTAGGGGGTTTGGTGGGGAGGGGGTGGGTTGGGCAGGGGGTAGGGGTGGGGTGTAGGCTGGGCAGGGGGAGGGGGCTGGGCAGGTGGGGGAGGGGGTGGGATGTGCATGGGGTTAGGCTAGGATGGGGGAGGGGGCTGGGAAGGGGTGTTGTGCAGGTGGGTTGGTGGTAGTGCATGTGGGGTAGTGGGGGTGGGCAGGTGGGGGAGGGGGTTTTATGTGCAGGGGGTTAGGCTAGGCTAGGCAGGGGGAGGGGGGCTGGGCAGGGGGCTGGGTAGGGGGGCTGTGCAGGTGGGGGAGCTGGGAAGATGGGGGAGGGGGCTAGGCAGGGGGTTGTGCAGGTGGGGCAGTGGGCTGGGTAGGTGGGGGATGGGGTGGGATGTGTAGGGGGTTAGGCTAGGTAGGGTGGAGGGGGGCCTGGAAGGCGAGGGAGGGGGTTGGATGTGTAGGGGGTTAGGCTAGGCTATGTAGGGAGGAGGGGGGATGTGCAGGGGTGGCTGTGCAGGTGGGGTGGTGGCTATGTATGTGGGGTAGTGGGGGGGATTGTGCTAGTGGATGTCTATGTGGATGAAAATGAGTTCCTTGAACCCAATTAGGGAACTGCAGAACGATTTCGTAGGACCCGAGTATATCAGATAAGGCACATTTGTGGAAGAATCTATAATTCTATCCATGTCCATACTTAGACTATCAATGTTGTAGAAACCGTGGAAGACCCATTTATTGAGTCTAGTAGGAGAATGAAAATCCCCATGCATAATCCAACCAGGTATAATTACTATGGAGTGTAATAATGTTATATGCATCATATATCAAGATTAATATGTCATTATATTGAGAAACATTAGACCCTTGTACTTGTATTTAATGATAAATGTTATCAATACTTGAAAATATTACATTGACTATGATTTTTTATTTAATATAATTCCAATGTTGACACATTCAAATATTTGATATGATGAGGACAATATAGAACCTTCCACATAGATACTACAGCTTAGTGTCCAATGCAATAAATGTAATAAATCCAATTCATGCTCGGGGATCAATTTGGAGATCTCAATTCTGAATCATAATTTATAGTAATTTAGCATGATCAAAACATCATTGAATTTTCTGGAAGGCCTCTATAAATTTTTCTGAGCACTCAAACATAAAAACTTTCTTAGTAATCCTAGTCATAGGCACTTCTAAAGGAAAAATTTAAATGAACCATATTTAAAACATTAATAATCAATGGAAACTGAAAATATCAAACAGGTTTCGTATGCCTTCTCATGACACCACAACCTATACATTCTTTGGGTCCACATAAATTCACACATTATAGATTACGTTCCTAAGAAAACATAATTTATGGAAGTATATGTGAAACTTTTATATCTTATAAAACAGATAATGTGGTCAAAGTGTACAAAAAAATCTGTAGGTGTCCATTGTGTATATCAATGGTCAGTGAGTATATAAGGATATTATCAATAAACACCACAATGAATGAGTTGAGATATGTATGTAAGATCTCATTCATGAGATCCATGAACACCATTGGATTAATTTTAAACATGAATGGAAAGTCAAGATATGTATGGAAGATGAATTAATAATTTTCACACCATTTGTAATACGAAATCATATATATACATTCATTCAACTAATCAATTCATGTCCTTAAAAAAGTGACACATGTCTCATTACTGCTAAGTAAAAAATGGCAAGTATCAATATTTTCCCTCATGTACCTCTTTATTACCTCTACACAAGTAGTAGTTTACCGCTTTCAAAATAGTAAATTATCTTCACACATGTATTTTCCATCCCAATATATTTATATGTATCCACTAATTATACCATTATTAAAGCCCTGGTCAAATACTTACCACTCAATATATCTCATCACTCAACTCCCAGCTTCTTCCACACTACTAAAGGTAGTGTCTCATTCAACTATATATCACATACCAACCTTCTCACTCAACAATCATCCATGTTTATAGATCATGATCAATGTAAATCCATTTTCTGAAATAATACCATATTAACCATGGTAGGTCTTATATCGCATTCCACACTCTCTATTATCACTCATGGTTGGGTTCATCTAGAACCTTATCACTCAAGGTGATTCCATTATATTGACCACTACCTTATCAATCATTGTAAGGTTAGATATCATGTTATCATATGATAACTTCATTATCGCTCAAGTAAGGGTCCTTCTAGCACTGTATCACTCAAGGTGTTGTCATTACTTATTATAAATCACTATACATGTTAGAATTTCTCACCCAAAATGTGTATGAAATAACAACAAGGGCATTTGGTCCATATCATAGCTCCCCAGATAGGTACATGGTTCTAGTCACACGGGACCTATTCCCCCTACATTGTTAATCATGTTAGTTTTAGATATCATTTATATAATATGATAGAATCATTATCACTCATGTACGGGTCCTTCCAACACCTAATCACTCAAGGTTTTGTCATTCCTTATGATATTTCACTATAATAGTTAGAATTTTTGACACAAAATGTGTATGAAATAACAAGGGAATTTTGTCCAAATCATAGCTCACCATCTAGTGTACCACCATGAAGACCATGATCCCATGCGATAAATGGTTAATTTTTATGATTCTCCCTATGAATCATCATTCAAATATCAATGGATACAAAAATCATCTATTAAAGGTATATACTAAAATTCATGTAGTAATCTACTATATTGTCCTGGAAGATTATCTAAATTTTTTCATTATAGATTGGGGATTGAATATTACCTTGTAATCTTATCCTCTTAGAACATGATAGAAAATTTACAAAGTGAGACCAACTGATGATGTAAATGATTCATAACCACTGAAAAACACCATGTTGGATGTCATCATAGAATATCCCCTTGAAAATTAGGCATGTGATATCTCTCATAAATCAAGTAAATATCTATCCCCATAGAATCTATGTGTCAAATAAAGATTGACCAATATCCCTCTCTTAATCCAAAACCACTACAATGATAAATGAATCAATATAACTAAATCTCTGGAAATTATAAAAGTCATTGCCCCATAGTATATGATTCTCCCATCATTATACACTAGGAACAGAAAGGTTATAATGGTCATAGTGTAAATATATTTCTAGTTTAGTATATTTAATGATTAAATTCATCGACAAAATATAAAATTTATCCTGTAGTAAAAAAAACCAATAACCCTTATCCGATAGACCAGGATTGAGGCAGGGGATTCTTCATATATGAGTCATAAACTTGAATTTTCAATATCACTTTCCCTATTTTATCAAAAAGACAACATTTTTTGGGTTCCTGGTCTCTCTACCACATCAATATGTGAACCATAAAAGGGGAAGGGATGAGAGTAAGCCTTAAAAAATGAGATGATTATTTCTATGTGTTTCTTTTGTGTTTTTGTGTGATTGTAGGTGATTGAAGTGTGGTTTTGTGAGTTTTTTATGTGTGTAGTTTGTTTTCTGTGTTTTCAGACTGTAGTGTTCCTAAACACACAGAATTGGTGTTTTTTTTGTGATTACAGTTTATTTTTGTCAGATAGCACGTTTTTTCACACAGTTTTTGTTGCAGCATGCAGTTGATTGCAGGCTGTTTCATTTTAAATTAATGGGCGTATAACCCAATGATTTCAAAACTATTGTGTTATACCCCTTTGTGGTTCTGTATTTCCCAACAGTTCTAACCGTTGTGTTATACCCCTGTGTGATGCTGCATTTCCCAGTGGTTCAAAACTGTTGGGTTATAACCCCCTATATCTTTATGCCAACGGTTTTAAAACCGTTGGGTTATACCCCTGTCCGCTGATTTTCCCAACGGTTAATCTGAACCGTTGGTATAACAGGATACAAACTGCCTTTTCCCAACGGTTCATGTTGAACCGTTGGGAAAAGGACTTCCACTCGCCTCATAGCCCAACGATTTCGAAAACCATTGGGATAAGATTTCCCAATGGTATGAGGGCCTTTACCAATGGTTTAAAACTGTTGTGAAAACATGGATTCATAGTAGTTTTTATTTAATATCCTCATTGATATACTTACTACTATTTTGATCAAACATCTATATAAGATAAACTAGGGATAACATGAACAAAGGAATGAGCTAAAAATCTTAGTAAGGGAATAATCATAAGAATAAATATTAGCACATGGGTTAGAGGGCATGAAATAATGATATAAAATGTAATGGAACATGATATAAGGAATAATAACATATAAAACATGGGATCATATAGTCATGTGATCATAGTAATGCATAAGAAACATAAAAAATAACTTTATCATGAATCAAGGATCATTTCACATAGGGGAGCATAAGTCTAGGCTAACTGCCATGACCGTTGCACATGGAGCATGAGTCACGACTAATCACCAAGACCATTGAACATAACATCTAATGGGACTAAAATTTACCCAATGAACTAGAGAACATTCTGGGTGAACCCATCATAACATGTTCATGAATATTATTTCCATATAATGAATCAGACATTGGTAATCTAACATAACATAACAGATACTAATGGAATGAAATGGGTATCATAATCATGTTATAACACACTAAAAATGGGAATATCATTAATGTGTCTATGAAATAATGGATTTAGAACATAAATGGACATTTATAAGGTAAAATAGATGTATATCATAATATATTATGTCAAAATTAAGTGATAACTTGTAAAAAATAGTATTTAATAATCATTAGAATTAATACATTTTAGTGTGGTTTATGGAAAATATTAATGATATTTTAAAACAGAATGCGGAATAATATTTTATATAAATAAATAAGTGAACTAATAAGGATTAATAATAAAAATAATTATTTTAGAAATGATATGGTGTATCAAAATATATTATAGAGTGCGCTTACAAATGGGTAATAATTTGGTAAGTTCCCTTAAATCGGGCATGCTTAACAGGATGAATTGAGTATAGAACCTTTTAAAAACACGCATATCCCAAAAAAAATAAGAATGAATGGATCTTGATATATGATATTGAAAGATATAAAAAAACATATAATATTCAAATAAAAATATAAGTGAATTTCATTTGGTTAAAGAGAGAGAAAGAACAACCTAAAGGATGAATGGATGTTCGGGTTGAATCCATTACCTTCAGTCCGAAGTTGTCATTCACTTGATCTTTATGTCCTGGATAATCAAATTAGATTAATTAATTAAAAATTATAGAGTCTATTATACATGAATTTTATTTATTATAAATTAATTAAATTCATTTATGCCATTTTTGATGGATGAAGAGATTCAATTTCATTTCTTGGGAGAATTGGTTTTACTTGGTTTTCGTGATCAATTTACTAGTATACATGTATGAAGGGTCATGTAAAGTGGGGTTAATTATCAAGAATTAAAAATTTATGTTATTAATGTTCTAAAATTGGTTAAATTTATATTATATTAGTATTTTTATGATATGAGGATGAATCATCAGATAAATAGTTAATGATAATCGTTTGGGTTTATTTTAGCGGGTTTTCGATCACAACAAACTCATTTTGTATTATAAATTAACATCATGAGTAAAAAAAATATTCCAGAACCATAGATAAGATATAATAAATATATTATAACCTTTTTAAACCCTAAAATGGTTTCATGACCATACCTATAAGAATGTAAAGTAAATTGAAAACTTCATCATCCTTGAATGTGATAAATTAACACATCTCAAACAATGTTTTCATTTTTAGTATAAAAATAGGTGGGGGGAGAGATGATGATTAATTATTACATTATTATAGAATAATTACAGTATATGAAATGTACTGGAGTTATCATTCCATTTGTATGAGGGGAGTTTAGGAGAGAAAAATAAAATAAAGGAACTTGAAAAGAAAATAAAAGAACGGCAAAGAAGAATTTACCTCTTGAATTTATCCTCCTTGAGAGCCTCCGTAGTGAAGATTTTTTTGTATTTTGATGAGAAAAAGATATCCTAGATATGGGTAAGGAGATTGGAAATATATTTTCACATAATTTGGACAATGCACAAGTCTTGAGAGGTGTGAGGAGAAGAGGTGGTGATGTGTGGTATTTATAGTGGAGGAGAAGAGTTTTTTATCAATATTTAATTCATTAGTTAATTATTTTATTGATAAAAATAATAGTAATTAGATCATGTGAGTTCAATAAAATTGTTTTTACATAATCAATGACTAAATGAATAGTTTATTTAACTTATAATGTATATATACCATAAATTACCATTTAAAATATTCACAAAAATTCAAGTATTTCAGAAAAATCCCAAAAATTCACCATAACCATTTTTCAAAATATATAATTCCAAAATGATATTAATTTTTTGAAAAATAATTTTCTAAATATGAGAAACTAATCTTTTAATTAAAATCATTATTTACTTGAAAAATACAAATGTTAAAATTAAAAATGATTTTTAACACTTTGAAAAATTAATTAAGTTCATATAAAATTATTTTAAAATCATAAGACATAAAAATTTTATTTTATGAATACATTTTATGAAAATAAATTTTCTTTTATATTTTTAAAATAATCATAAAATTGTAATTAAATATACATGATTGACATAAAAACTAACACTTAATTAATAATTTTTAAATTATTTATTTACTTATACTATGATAAAATTATATCATATTGATACTTATAAGATAGATAAATTTTATTTATACTTTCATTGGTGTGTTTACTATTACATTGGATAGTTTACTATTCATAAGGGTCACATTATTATTACAAAGTTAATGTTACTATTTCATCAGTATGTGTTCTTTAACTTCTAGAAATACCGTTTATTTCACTAATTCTTCATTTATAGAGTTTGTATTTTATTATATATGTAATCATAAATAATTATAATAAAGTAAATATATTGATAAAACATTGGGTCCTTAAGAGGACACCATCATTAGGATATTAGAGCTTCACCACATTCTCATCCATTATTATATCAGTGGTGGAAATTACTTCTTCCAAGTCCAATGGTTAGTATCGAATCAATTGATTTTATTTATTCTTACACATATGGGATTACAGTTTCTATATAAAATATGATCCATCATCCATAGAGATGAAGTTTTCTTTTTTTGGATTTACCCTCCTTTTTTAAAAACGTGTTATTCTTAAAATGTTTCAAAAACATGTTAGATTTTTTCTAGATTTTATTAATAGATGTAGGACCAAGTATAATCATATTTCCCTACACATTTGAAATAATTTTTTTGTTTCTAAGAATCCAATTGATTTAGTTTGGATTGATGTTGGAAAGGAATTTATATTTCATCAAATGGTGAAGTTTGAGTCCTAGTTTTATTATTGTTTATCATTATCCTATTTTTTACACCTTTAATTAGATATTTAATGTCCATTAAAGAAGCGATAATTGATTTTTAATAACTCTTCCATTGGATAAAAGGGTAAGGGTTAGTCTCCCAAGAATACAACCCAAAATTTTAATATGGGTAACAATGATTCTGACCTAAGTTATTATTATATTAAAATATAGCATTCCTCTACCTTTATTTCTAGAAATGGTTCACAGGTTTTAAGGAAGGAGTTTTCTCCAAGGGAAATAGAGACTCCTTTACTATAGTGGAAAATCAATGGTTATCTCATGTACAATAAACATCACGACATAGAGTCTATGAAATCAAAGGAGTCAAGATGAAATTTTCAACCATTTGTTGAATCTATAATAGGATGGTTGGAGGGATTAAGTACATAAAAAAAGGGGTTAGGCTATGTAGAAATCAAAACTCCTAATATTGATAAATTTAAATATCTATCTAATTTGAGTGAGAATGATGTTTTAGATTTTAGTATAATTATTTAAACTATTTTTTGAAAGGAATTTTTAATATAAACTATGAGGTTCATATAATTATCATATATTTAGTTCTTCTACTATATTATCGGAAAAAATAGAGTATTTGGTTTTTAATGTTAATACATTACCATAGGATGAAAGAATAATGTACAAAAAAATTATTCAATTTGAATACATTGAGGAAAAATCATCATGGGTCAATACTGAAGATATCTTTTTATTTTATGATTTTAATGAATGTAATAATGTCAAGAAATAATCATTCAATACGTGGGAAAAAATAAGATTCTTCTTTAAGGACACTATTATAGATTATTCAGAGAAGAAAGAGATTCTCATTTATTGTAGTTTATATAGGGTTCATGGTACTATTTTTTTTAATCATTCTAATGACGTAGTGATTTATTCTAAAGATGAAGCTCTTTTTCGGTTGTTTTATGTTCATGTTATCACTCGAACATTGAATGTCAATTTGTCATGAAATAAAAATATTTAATTTTATTTCAAAGCATACATTTAATGAATCTATCCAAGAATGAATTTTATTTAAAATATTGAGGAGTAAGATATAGAAATTAAATATGTTACCATAATTTCTATAATGATTGAATACTAAGAGTTGAATCCAATATCAAGAATATGAGATCTATCTATCTATATTTAAGAGAAATAATTTTATAAAATATATTTAAAAGTTGTTATGAGAATATGATATAGTACTGAATTTATTCATTTACCAGGTTTTTAAGATTAAGTAAAAGAAAAGGAATAAGGATTTAATGCAAATGGTAGTGAAGAAGAAGAATAGAGAGTTGATCTTGTATAATTTTTTGGGTCCCAAATAATTATAATAAGAATAGAATAAGTGATAAAGAATTACCAGTATAAGGATAATTTAAATATTTTGTGGATGCAAATTTCCTTGGAAAATTGAGCATGTGGTATCTAATTATATATTTGGAAGAAGAATTACAAGATCCTAATGTTACAATATATAGTTTCATGTATTGATTTATTGAATAATTCAAGGCATTTGAATACATTGAAAAATTGTGGAAGAATATGATACATGTTATGATCAAACATGGACATAATGTTTCGATATACTTTAGAATGATAAGAGGGAAATAAAGTTGATTTGGTGGAATGCCAGTAAAAATTCGTGATGTGGGATGCAATAAATATTCAACTCTATAATATTGTGGACTCCCCACACATGTAATAAAGTGTTCATGAATTTAGATAGATTCATAGATGGATCTAGTTTTTTATCCATAATTTGATTCTAATAGAGAATCTATGGATCATACATCCAAATAATGATAAGTATAAGGATTCCTAGGAGGGGCCTAACCTTGTAAAAATATTTTTTCCACTTTACTTTTAGTATTTTCATTGATTTGGGTGTTTTATATGATAAACAACAAAATATCATTTTTATTAATGAAAATTAGTGGTTCAATTCAAAAAGGGTATTAATGTTTTACCCAAAAATTTCATTTTAAAAATTATCCAATACATGATTCACCCCTCAAACTTATCAAGTGTTTTCAAATGGTCCAATAGGAACTATAGTGTGTTTCATTAATAATACTTAAAATTTATGAAACCATGAATCATATAGTCACTTCTAGGCCATGATTATTACACTTGTTGAGTATGGAATGGTGGTTTATAAGGTGAATACCAATGTATTAGTTTCTATATTTCTATCTATCTATATATCCTAGAGAATAGGTAGGTAAATATTCTCTTTCCATTATCAAGATGAAAATGATATATCCTTTTTAAGAAGATAAAAATTTTAATTAAGAAAGTATATATAGTGACTTTGACAACTTGGATGATAATATCATGTTATAGTTTTTAATTTATATTGATTTCATTATTAGATTTTCTGGAAAACCTCAATGTCAAGTTGTGATATAACCATATTCAAGTCTATACCTCTCAGAGTTCCACCCATTTGAAATCATTAGGATTATTTATATGCCATTTTGGGTCATCCAATTATAACCATATCAAATATTGGGAATATTATTGAGATCATAGTGTAAGTTAATGTTTCTTTTATTGATGAGGCATGATATAATAATTTTTTTATTATATTATACCTAAATAGGGTGATCTCAATTATTGGTAGATGGGTCTTAACTATATGATACTATCATGGTGTTTTCCTAGAGAGGTATCTGTATCCATGATATGTCATTTTGTGATGTAATTATTTTATGGTTGGAGGGTAGGTGATAGGAAACAATAATTTTTTTTCAAGAGATGTGTTATTTTACATGAATATAAAGGTTCATTAATTATTTTTAATATAGTTGGATTTTGAATAAGAAAATTTATAATTTTATTATATTATGATATTTTTGATTCATTATTTGATGGGTGTAAAGTATACTCCATGGTTTAATCTTTTCTAGTTTTCATGAAATATTATGCAATGAGACTTTGAGAACTCATGAATGTTATTATTAGTTTTTTTATAAGATCTAGAAATTATATTATTGGGTTTTGAAGTGAATTTTTTTCTTTTATATTGTTTATAAATCCATTAAATGACTTCTCATAGTGAAACTTAGATAAATCGGATGATGAGTATCTTACCATCACTAAAGGAATATATGGATCCATGCCAATGGAAGTAGGAGTAATAGCCAATTATAGACTAAGTTTCATAGTAGGATTTTATATATATAGTCTAAAATTTATGAAGGATGTTTATAAATTTCCATAAATTTGTTTTTAGTGATGGAGGCAACATAGGATTAAAATGATCATGTGTAAGAGTGTCTATAGTGTTTTGAAGGCTATGAAATAATTATTTTCAAGGTTGTGAAAGACTAATGTGTAAGTAAATAATAATAAAGATAATATAATTGTAGTGAATAAGATAGTAGATCACAGTTTGAGAATTGATGATATACTATAATAATGGTGGGGATTCTAAATCTTTTACTATTCATCAAAAGTGTTAATTGAGGTGATGATTTGGATTACTTTATTGAAAAGTGGGATGAACATAGGGTTTGTAAGGTTATGAAATTGATATAACTTTTTGTTATAAGTGGATATCGTCTATAAATATAGGGTTTATAATCATTTTATTGATGAATGAGTGATATAATTTCTCATGGGGGAACATTTTCATGAATTTCTTTTGAATGATGCTTTTTAATGGAGGAATTAATCTATATTATTTCGCATATAAGGGGGTTATAGAGTAGGGTCCCCTATAAATCTTGTGATTTTAGTAGGTTTATAGGACATGGTTCTTTTTCAAATAAGGTTTGTATCCATAAATAATTTTATAGTGTGTTCTTATGAAGAGAAGAATTAATTTCTAACTATGCAAATAAATTTTATGTTATTGTTCTATATCATTATTTGTGTGCTTGTTCTTTATTATTCATTTTCTTTATTAGAAGAATTTTTTGATGGGATATAGGGAACTAAAACCTGGAATGAAATATTAGTGTGGATTATTGTTTATAAGGTCTTCATATTCCTAACACCAATCTGAAAGGGGTTTCAATGTGATTTAGACCTTCTGGTGGATTTTTTGTTTGTGTGTGAGGTATCAAAGAAGTTTATAGGTCTTGGGAGTTAGATAATTCGGAATTTTTAGTTTGAAACACATCAGTAGGGTTTTATGGTTAGAATGGATGAATCCATTCCACCCAAAAAGTGGAATAAGAGTTAGTGCTTCTATTTTGATTGATAAAATAATAATTGGTATCTAAGTAGGTG
This sequence comes from Viscum album, assembly GCA_963277665.1. Taxonomy (NCBI): domain Eukaryota; kingdom Viridiplantae; phylum Streptophyta; class Magnoliopsida; order Santalales; family Viscaceae; genus Viscum; species Viscum album. Next base: position 333,432,075 of record OY728161.1, read on the forward strand.
TTATTATATTGACTTATTCTACAATATGGAGTATTTGTTATTGGAAGTTTATGAATTTGTTGGGTTCTTAAGGATTTTTTTAATGAGTCTAAAATAATTTCAATGTTATGATATAATGGTTCCCATGGTTTCTAGGTATATCAAAATTTCTCTATAGTCTTGAGCCTAATAGAATATTCTATTACTAAGATGGATTTCAGAGTTTGGTTGGAAGAATAAGTATGATTTTTAGAATATAATAAAGCTACCTTTATTATTTTTTAGATTTAGTGGGAGTTCATTATTTTTTGTATATGGGATTGAGAGATAAAAATTTACAGATTTATAGTTTTATATTTGAACCCTTAGATTTTTTAGAATTATTTATTTTTCTACTACTGTAGAATATGAAAGTTCCATCAATTGTAATAAGCTAGAAGCATGTTTTTGGTAGAATAGAAATCATCAACATCAAGAATAATGAATTTTAAATAATGTGTAGTTAGGATTATTAATATATGAAATGGAAGTTATATTTCAATCAAGATGACCTATTAATGTATTTTGTAGAACATGTTAATGTGTTTTTTAGGTTCTCATCTCCATAGCGAGAATTGTTGAATGAAAGGGTTGGTGGCAGACTATTGGCACTGAAAGTTCCTTTACATATGTTCTATAAACCCCACATAATAAATGTTGGAATATATTATATTATATTGTGGTCTCCAACTTACATGAGTCATGATTTTTGTCACCAAGGATTCATCACCTAACATATAAGAAAAAGAGAAAGGTGTTATTTTTAGATTTTTTGGTTGGGAGCCCTCTTGATCATTGGAAAATATTATGGATTCATTTTATTCTTGGAAAAAATGATTGACATAGTCCCAGTATTTAAAAGGATTATTTTTTTATCATTATGATATTTAGGAGAATTTTCATAATTTTATTGAATTAAATTATATAGGGGCTCCACAATAGTTAAAAAAATGTGATGTGTGGATTCTTTTATTTACCAAATTTCATAAGAAGAATTCATGATAAACTGATATAATTATATAACTATATTTTGATGGAATGGACATTTATTAAAATGTATGTCAGAAGATAAGTGTTAAAGTTCTAAATGGAGATTTAGTGGTGAATCAAAAACATGTTTGGTTATGATTTTTCTCACAATTTCATCGAACTTTATAGCTTCTTCAATGATATGGAATGAGATTTTGTATGTTTTTTCCTCTATAACAATGTTCACGGTTTAATAAATTTTCATTAATAATAACCATGGTGTATAATATACTAGAATTAATTAAAGTATCATGATTTTTTATCTACCATTAGGGAAATTTTGAATGTTGTGGTTGTTTAGGAAGGTCATTTGGAAGATTGTATATATATTTGTGGATACTATACCAGGGAAAAATGAATTTGGTATTGTTAATTGAGGGATAATACTTTTAATAAGAATTTTAAATTCATGAAAAGGATCTATATATATTTTATTCATTGAATATCTTACAGTTATGTTATTAGGTGGCATGTTATAAAAATCGTTATACAAAATGATTTGGGTGTAGTTAAATATGTGGATTATATTGTGGATAAAGGTTATTACATTTAGTTTGGTGTCGGATATTATGAAGATAATCAATTTATGGATGTGTGTGTTTTTTCTCTAATCATCAATTTATTTGGGAAAATATACTATAACCATATTAATTCTTGAAGAGGGATAAGACCTTAGTACTGGTCATGTTTTGTTATAAAATAGTGGTGATTAAGAATTTGTTGATTCTAAAATTAGTATAAATAATTATAGGTATTTTTCAATGCTCAATAATATACTATATATTTGAATGGATCCATGGATGGTTTAGAAAAAAATTGAGAAACATTGTCAACAAAGGACTAATGCATGCCACAGTTTCACTAGTCAGTAGTGATTGATGGGTGAAAAGTTATTTTATTGGGAGTATAAAATTTTTATGATTATATAAATTTATTATATAGTCTCAATTGAACTTCAGGAAAATTGGTATCACTAATGTTAGATGTAATGGATTTACTCAAATTTTAGAATCATGGTGGTGAAGTTTTTAGAATGTAGTGTTCAGAACGAAAATCCAAGGACATGATACATGACACAATTAATTTATGGTGATTTAAAAAAATTTAGATGGTTCTAATGACTAATTGATTTATAAAAGTCATATGGATGTTTTCAAAATGTCTCTCGGATTTAAAGAATATGTGGCTAGATAAAATAAATTTTAAATACATAAGCCTTCATATAGATGGACATTATATTACTTTTACATAATACTTAATACATGAAAAAAAACATAACCCAAATACTGTATTGGTAAAGTGTCTTTGGAAATTGGGAAACATAAAAAATTACTTTATAAAATATCTACATTGAATCCATCATTTTCATTTATAACTTGAACCCATTCTTGATACATCTTACTTACTACCCTTCTTCATATCATGAAAAAAATAACATAAAATGGGATGAGATCAAATACACAATAAGGTTAAACATAGAAAATATCAAACAAATTAAAAAAACAAGAATATAAAAACATTAACATAACTCTTGAAAATCATACAATGTATATCAAATATCAAAATCTTGGGTCATGAAATAAATCTTGGCATTTCACAAGGCATAAATAATAAAGGAACAGGATCCATGATAAAATATCATTGGCATAAAACATGGAATTTTGGAAAACACATAAGGATGGAAATCATTTCCATATTAGAAAATGATCATTTCCAAGACCATATTATTGGACAACATCCATTACTGAACTAGTTTTACTTGTCATTCTAGCCCTGTATTTCTGAACCATATTTACTTGTTGTTCCATCCATATATAACTAGAATGGATTTACATTTCATTCCAGACCTATATTACTAAACCAGATTTACTTTTCATTCCAGTAATATTTATCTCATGATATATAAATCATTACTCACTGAAATGGTGGGATATATAGGTCCCACCCATCTAATAATGAAATCATTATTACATGTTCCACAAAAACATAAATAATAGTATAACCCAAGGAATAAAATAGGTTTCTTTAACATCATTTCATCATAACATAATATTTGTATAAAAATGGATTTAATAAATATCATTACATAAAAAACATAATACTACCATAGTAATAATAGGGATAATATACTTGAAACAAAAACCAATTAAATAATTCCATTTTAGATGGAAAATAATTTTGATTGAACACTTGAAATTAATTTGGGAGGAAAATATCCTTTCTTCTTAAATATCATATTATTTTCACAAAATAATAGATAATTTTAAAAGAAATGAATTAATTTGAAAATAACCTTGATTTATTATAAAGATTCAGGGAAATACGATGCTATGAAAACATAAAAATAACAATCATGCCGTATATGTTAAAAGAAAACATTATTGTCTTAATTTTTTCAGATATGTTAAAAAGTACCTAATATCGAAAATGAAAAAATATTCCTTTAATACCATTTAATAAAAAAACCCAAAATGGGTAAAATTTAATTTTAAAATCTTTATAATAATTTAAATAATATTACATATTTATGAAACATGGACGTGGCTAATAAATATACTTCAATAAATAGTTAAGTATAAACAATCTCGGATAATAATGAGATTAAGAAATTATCCTTTACTAATTTATAATTTGTAGAATTTTATTCCTCATAAAATAGATAATATTATATACATATGTATATATCAAAACCTTCATAGTAATAATTATAAAAATATTTATCAGAAACATAAATACCATATAAAATAAATAGGTGGTGTATAAGGCATATGTCCCACAGAAATAAAAGTGAGACAAAATAACCAATTAAAATATTTTCAATTTCCTATTTACATATCCAAATATCATGTATAATTGTTTAAATAATGTCATTAACTTATTATAGAACTATATTTATATTTATGATAACATATTAATACATGTTTTGTAATATTTCATTATTACTCTTCTTTTGGTGTTAACTTCTTTAATTTCTCTTGCATATTTTGTCATATAAGTCCTAATTATTGTAAATAGGATATAGTAACATAATTAAAGAATTATATTAAGGTCATATATATAATATTTATTAATTATATACATTTATATAATCATACATTAATGGTGTAGATAGATATGAATTGCATCGCGTCATGGAGACAGTAGGCCGTACGTACAAACGAGCGATGCTATCATTTCCTCAACAGTGAAATGTATGGAATTGGATGGTATATTTATTGTTAAATAATCAATATAATTTTATAATAATCATATATTGTTATTATTTCCATCATTTTACTTATCCAAGTAAAGTGGTGGTGAAAAACAGATTTCACTACGTTGTGGAGATGATAAACCGTGTGCATGAATGCCTGGTGATATCATTTTTCATAGGATGTATAGAAGATTGAATATGGTTGTTAATTAATTATAATGACATATAATTATATAATTTATACTATATTTATTACTTTATAATGTAAATAACTCATGAAGAGGAAGTAGAAGAAGAAATAAATTTGAATGAATCGGTAGAGATTATTATTATTTTTCAGCGTGCTCCCACTAGATCTGCTATTAAAGGTAGTAGAGTTTGTATTTTGAGAATAGAAAAGATTATATAATGTTACTAAATAATTTAAAATGGAAAATGGTTTGGGTATATCGGAGTTTTAATTATAGAAGTGATTAAAAATTAAGAGGGAGAATGTTCCCTTTTATAACTGAGGTGAGGGGCACATTTGGAATCTCCAAAATAATTAATTTATAATAAAATCAAACCACATAAAGAAACCAAAAAAATGTCATATTTTAGAATATTGGATAATATAAGTTTTTAATATCTTAAAATAAATTAGACAAGTTTTATTGTCAATTTTAACCTTATCATTTTAATTAATCTTTAGTTATTCTATTTTAATTTTTACTCTGATAACAAATGTTTCAATATTAAAATAATGTAATTTTTCTTCTTAGATGTCAATAAGAAAATAAATGATAAATTTAGATAATTATAGAAAATATGATTATTATATTATATTTTTAAAAATTTATTATGGTTTATACAAAATTTAATAAAATATTATCTTGACAAAATATTAATAGTCCCAATTTGGACAATATTCATTTCTCATATTATTAGAAACACAATGATAAGATTTTATCATTGAAAAGAATATTTTATTAAATACCTTAGTGGTAAAGGTAATATATAAAGTTAATTTTACATATTAATTATCTAAAATTATGTTTATTTTAATATTTTTAATAACATTTATTTGATATTTGACATAATAAAATAATTACAACAGTAGTTTTGTGTAATTATTTAATACACTTATTTTTTTGCATAAAAATTAAAAATAAAATACCATGAAAAATATAAATCTACTAGATTTCATAGGAATACTAATAGTCAAATATAGCTTCTATAAAATCCATCATTAAAAATGTTATACTTACTAAAAGATGAATGTTACAACCTTAACATCACTTTAAATAAAATATTATAAGTGTCATAATCATTCCCATATAGATTCAAATTGTTAATAAATAAACCATTTTATGATTACGGTCAACATATAATTACCAAAAATATTTTTCAATTGTTTGGGTCTTTTAATGGTTATTATAATTTTAATAAAAATTATTTTATTGATTATCCATCAATTAAATTATTTCTAGATCATCATTATAATAGAATTTAAGGTAATTATTTAATATCTAAAATTTTAAAATAAATTACCATGATATAGATAATTTCATTATATTTTTTGAGACTATTGATTATCTAAGTTATCTTTTATTTATCACTATATCAGAATTATTCTACTTATAAGAGATAAGAGGGTGACATGTTGTCACTTTCTTTTATTTTAATAATATATATATCATTTTCATTGAAAAGAGTCCATTAAATGTGTTAATTCTATTAATTAGGTGTTAAGGGTATAATTTTATTCATCCAATTGGATTTTGGTATGTTTTATTGTAATTTTATTATCCTATCATATCATTTGTTAACCTAATTTACCCGATTTAACTTTAACTGTGATAGATAAACATTACCAAAGTTACTATTCATAAAATCCAAAAAAATAAAAGGAGCATATTTATATATTTGGACCCACTAATTAAAAATTTATAATACAATTTTCTTAATTTGAAACATATAATTTATAGTAATTAAATTAAAATTATTCTTGTTGTTGAAATGAAATATGGATTTTTAAAAGTTATAACATCGCAAATGATTGAAAGGTTTTTACATTAAAATGAAAAGTAAAATTTATTTCAATAACCTAAATTATATTTAATGATAGAAATATATTATATTTATACTTTAAAACCATTCTATAATATAAATTAAACATATAAATTATTTTTATGAAATATTTTTTTTTCAATTAAAATTTAGCGTATTTTTATTATTTATCAAAACATGAATGTTATTAGAAAAAAATCAAAAAATTATTCAAATTAAAATTTTTATTTCATAATTCCAAATAGAATATTTATGTTTTTAAATAGAATATATAAATGTTTCAAAAAATATAGTTTAAATGGGTGCACCATCAAAAGGTGGAAATTTTTCATTTTTTGAAAAATATTTCTTTTATTTTTAAAATTAAATTTGTACTTATATCAATACTAAAAAATGTATAAGATAAATTTTAAACAGTATATTGAATATATTAAATATATATTTCACTAATAAAATACATTAATAGTGGTTTTATTATTTTATAAACTCTCTTAAACCCAGTCTTGTGTAAAAAGAATTTTATCAAAATAACTAGAAATTGTGTGTAATACTAGGCAAGCATAGTGTTGTGTATACCGCAAGATAAACAGATGTTATGTATAGAATAATATTATCTTGGTTTAGCATACAAAACTAGACATTAAATAAATTAATAAAATATATATCTCATAAAAATACCACGCTATTACATTCTACCCCCTTATAATTAATATCGGCCTCTAAATTCATATGGGTTATAAAAGGACTAATACATAGGAGTTTATTTTATAGAAACCCACGCCATAAAAATAAAGTCTAAAAATTCCTTTTAAAAAGTAATTGTTGTAAAATAACCATTACCCAAATTAAATAATAACTAGGTCTCTACATAGGAGAACATAGGTTATGATTTGGGCATAGAGGAAAAGCATAAATATTCATGGAGATTGATAAAGATCACTGATCACAAGAAATTGGGTGATCTAGAGAAAGTTAAAAAAACCATAAATTAAAGAATCATGAAAGAGGTAATTTATACCATAAAAAATATGATAATAGGAAACCCTTTTATATCACTATCCATTTTCTTAATGTGGAATAATTTTCATGAGAAGATATACTTACTTGATTTCGGTAGAATCTCACTGTTGGACGTGCCTTGAAAAATTGTCACTTCATCTATTATTCAAATAAATTATGTTTAATTTTTCATTCCTGAAGTGTTAACAGATCTTGTGATCCATAGATTGAATGATATGTCATTTCATCCATCTTTATCACAATAAAAAATGGATAACACAAGTAATCAAATATGCATAAGTCCACATATAATGAGATAATGCATTAATATACCAAACATCATCTAGAGTTTAACTTATACTATCCATATACTTATAAACATATAATCTTTTTGAAATATGTAAATCCAATACTTTAAGAAATAGGTACACTAACTTGTCTTAACATTTATTTCCCCATATATTATAAGGTATCTCTTTCTGGTCACATTCCAATCTTGTAAACACTTTCATCATGTATTCTCTTGAGTCATGGTAATAACCTAAATTACCATATATCATTATTAAAAACATGCATGTTTCCATATTCCAAAAATTATGGTATTATTCTTTAAGTACCAAAATGTTTTATACTTCATCCATGATAACATAACCCTCTTGCCAACATGTCCATAATTAGTTTCCAAGAAACTAGCATTAACAAGTTTACTTATTCAAATACAACATATCTTTATCCAAACAACATTATCTTATCATAAGGGACATATTAAGAGTTATAATTCCCTTAATCTTATGTTCTCAAAGTATATCAACATACCCTTAAAAATCAATTTTCATGGTCCTTAGAACTATTAAACATATCCATTCCATTCCTTATTAAAAAAAATATACTAAAAACACATATATATTTCATGATTCGTATAACATAATCTGTGAATTCCAAAACATATACACCTCAATATTCTAAATTAATCAAAAAATATTACTCATGATCCATCATCCTAGTCTTTCCAAAAATATCAATCATGTCTTAAGTTACCTCAACCTTAATCTAACCAACTTCTTTGGAATAAGTAAACAATAATGATAGTACATCCCATACCTTTCATATATAGTTTACAATATTTTATCCTCAAAAATATAACCAATACTCATACCACCATCATGATTCTATTTATGCAATTTACACTTATGAAATCATATTTCATAATTCTCGTACATTCATCATATGATATATTGAAGGTTAACTATGTTTTATTTTGTTCTGGATATTAACTAAAACCATAAAAAAATGTGAAAATAAATATTAGAGATTAAAAACACATAATTAAGGTAAATTACATATAATATTTCTCTATATGATATCTTAGGATTAATCCTTGGTTATTCAGGATTATAAAAAAACTCTAGGATTGTAATTGATATTTAGAAATATCCTTAGGACATCCCTAGACATATCCTTTGAGATATCTCTAGGGATCCCACTAATTTTTTCACATCCTAGTTTCCAAAGATTAACTAAACCTTTACCCTAATACCAAATTTATGAACTGAGGCTTGAAATATATGAAAAATACATTATTCTTTTTCAGAATACTAAATACACATAAAAAATAGACACCCAATGACCATGTTAGTTTACTGTATTTGGAAACTAGGAAACATAAAAAACTGGTTCATACAACATTTACATCATCTCTAATGTTTTCATTCATAACTAAAACCCCCTTTTGAGACATATATCTTTCTTAATACCCATATTCATTTCTCGGGGAAAATAAACATAAAAAGGGGTGAACTCAACTGCTCAGTAAGGGTAAATGTGGAAAATATCAAACAAAACATAAACATAACAATGTAGAAACATTAATATAACATTTGAAAATCATATCATGAATAAAAAATATCAAAATCTAAAGTCATGAAATAAATCTTGGTAGTTTATAAGGCATAAATCATAAAGGAACTAGATCCATGAGAAAATAGCATTAACATCATACACGGAATTGCAGAAATCACATAAGCATAGAAAATAATTTCCGCATTAGAAAATGATAATTTACAAGAATATATTAGTGCAAAAAGTCTATTACTGTACTGATTTTAATTTCTATTCCAACCTTGTATTACCGAACCAAATTTACTTTCCATTCCAGCCCTATATTACAGAACTGGATATTATTATCGTTCCATCCCTTTATTACTGATCCATATTTACTTTTCATTCCATTCATATATATATATCATGAGATACAAATATTTACCTAAATAATTGTATAATGATATATATCTCACCCATATGATAATTAAATCATTCTTACTTGTGCGAAAAAATAATAAATCATAGCAAAACACAAGGAATAAAATAGATTTCTTAAACATCATTCCATCATAACATAATCCATGTAAACAAATGGATTTCATAAATATAATTCCATAAAAACATAATTAAACCATAAGAATAATAAGTATAGTATACTTGAAACATAACCTAGTTAAAAAATTCCATTTTATATGGAAAATAATTTTGATTGAACACTTAAAAATAATTTATTATGAAAATAACCTTTCTCATTCAATGTCATTTTCTTATCTCAAAATTCCACAGAAGTTTAAAAGAAATTAAATTATTTGAAAGTAACCTTGAAATATTATAAAGGAAGATTAAATTAAATACAATTCTATGAAAACAGAAAAAAACCGTCATGTTGTATAAGATAAAATAAAAAATTCTTCTTATACTGTTATTGGATAAGTCAAAAAGTACCTCATATCAACCAATGACAAAATATTACTTTCATACAATTTAATAAATTTTTTTCCAAAGGGTAAAATTTAATTTTTTTTATAATAATATAAATAATATTACATATTTAGGAAACATGGACGTGAATGATAAATATACTCCAGCAAATAGTTATGTATAAAAAATCTTAGATAATAATAAGACTGCAAAATTATCCCTTAATAATTTATAATCAGTCGAATTGTATGACTAGTAAAATAAATATTATAATATTATTATTTAAATATCATAATATTTATAGTAATAATCATAAAAACATTCATGGAAAACATAAACAATCGATAAAATAAATAGATGGTGTTTAAGGCATATGTCCCACTGAAATAAAGTGAGAAAAAATAATCCCTTACCATATGTCCAATTTCCATTGCACTTATCCAAAAATCCTATATAATGGTTTAAATAATTTCATTAACTTATTATAGAACCATATTTATATTTATTATATCATATTAACACCTATTTAATAATATTTCATCATTACTCTTCTTTTGGTGTCAACTGCATTATTTTATCTTGCTTGTTTTGTCATATAAGTCCCAATACTTGTAAATAGAACATAATTGCATCATTTAAAGAATTATATTAATGTAATATATAACAAATTTATTAATTATTTATATAATCATTAATGAATACTGAACATGGATATGAATCACATCGGATCGTGGAGATGGTAGGGCAAACGTATGCACAAGGGATGATATCATTTCCTTAATAGTAAAATGTATGGAAGTGGATGGTATATTTTTTTTAATAAATAAATATAATTTTATAATAATCATATATTTTTATTACTTCCATCAATATTCTCAACCATGTAAAGTGTTGGTGAAAAACAGATTACACTATGATGTGGAGATGGTAAGCCGTATGTACACACGTGTGGTGAATTAATTTTTCATAGGATGTATAGAAGGTGGAATATAGTTGTTACATAATTATAGTAACATATCAATATATAATTTATATTGTATTAAATTATTTATAATGGAAACAACTCATGAATAGTAAGTTGAATAAGAAGGATGTTTGTAAGAATTGGTAGTGGAGATTACCTCTTCTTCGGCGTACTCTATATAGATATCCTCTTAAACGCACTAGAGTTGATATTTTAAAAATACCAAAACCACAATAATGTGAATAATTAAGTTTATAAGTGAAATGGTCTTGGTAGTTTTCAGTTTTAAGCCTCAATGTGAATTTAAATTGTGAGGGAAAATGTTCCCTTTTATAATTGAGGTGAGGATAACATTTGGAATCTCTAAAATTATTAATTTATAATAAAATAAAACCATATAAAAAACATAAAAAATGTAATATTTTTAAATATTCTATACTATAAGGTTTTAATATATTCAAATAATAAATTTTATATAAGTTTTCCGGTCAATTTAATCCTTATCATTTTAATTAACCCTTAGTAATTCTATTTTAATTTTAACTAAGGTAAAAAATGATCCAATATTAAAATAATGTAATTTTACTTATTTAATGTCAGTTATACCATAAATGAACAATTTATAACATTATATAACTTATAATAGTTATTTTATAATTTTAAAAATATATTTTTATTTTTAAATAATATAATAAAAATTATTTTTACAAAATCTTAATAATGGAAATTTTGACACTATTCATTGCATGGGTTTAAATAAATACCGAGATAAGATGTTATCCAAGAAAAAAAATATTTTATTATATCCCTAGTGGGTCAAGGTAATCAATAAAATTCATTGAACATATTAATTTTCTCTATTTATATTTTATTGAATATTATTAATAACATGTATTTGATATTTCTCTTAATAAAATAATTACTACATCAGTTTTATGTAAATATTAATACACTTATTTGTTGAATAAAAATTAAAAATAAAATTCTATGATGAATATAAATATAATATATTTCATAGGGATTCATATAATCAAATATATTTTACATAAAATCCATCATTAAAATTGTTATACTTATTAAAACCTGAATGTGACAACTTTAACATCACTTTAAATAAAATATTATAAGATCCATTATATTTTTTATATAGTTTAAAATGTTTAATAAATTGAAAATTGGATGATTATGGTATATATATACTCTAAAATGAGATTTTATAAATTTATTTTTATTTTAATTTTTATTATAATTTTAATAAAAATTAATTTATTGATTTTCTATCAATTAAATAATTTTGACAATATCATTGTATAAAAATTTAAGGTAATTATTCAATCTATATTTTAAAAAGAATTACCATGATGTAGAAAATTTTAATAGCTTTATAGAAACTATATATTATCGAATTTATCTAATATTTATCACTATATTAAAATTATTCTACTTATAATAGATAAGAGGGTGACATGTTGTCACTTTCATTTATTTTAATAATATATATATATATATATATCATTTTCCTGTACAAGAGTGCATTAAATGAGTAAATTATAATTCTTAAGTGTTAAGGGTCTAATTTTATTCATCCAATAGTATTTTATCAGGTTTTAGGGTAATTTTATTGTTGTTATAATATAATTTGTTACCATAACTTACACGATTTAAATTTAATCATGGTAAATATAAATTACCAAAGTTATTATTCATAAAATCCGAAAAAAATAAAATGGGCCTATTTAAATAATTTTTACCCAATAATTAAAAATATAGATTGAATTTTTAAAAATTTGAAACAAATAATTTTTATTAATTAAAATAAAATTATTCCCATTGTGGGAATAAAAAATGACTTTTTAAAAGTTGAAACACTACAAAAGATTGAAATTTTTTAACATCAAAATTAAAAGTAAAAGTATTGGCAATGAAATAAATTTTATTTAATTATAAAAATATATACTATTTATACTTTAAAACTATTCAATAATATAATTTAATTGTATAAATTATTTCGATGAAAAAAGTTTTTTTCAATTAAAATTTATCGTATTTTTACTATTCATCAAATCATGAATGTTATGAGAAAAATATATAAAAATTCATCCAAAGTAAATTTTTATATACCTATTCCAAATATAATGTTTATTTTCTAAAATATAATATATAAAAGTTTTAAAAACTATATTTATAATGGGTGCACCATCAAAAGGTGGAAAACTGCATTTTTAAAAAAAATACTTCTTTTAACTGAAAAATTGAATTTGTTCTCATACCATATCTAGAAAACATATAAGATGAATTTTAATCATTATATTGAATATATTAAATATATATTTCATTAATATAATATATTAGGAGTGTTTTTATTATTTTATAAACTCACTTAAACTCTGTCTTATGTGAAATGAATTTTATCAAAATAACTAGAAATTGTGTGTTACACAAACCAACTGTAGTGTTTCATATAAAAAAAAGTTAAACTGGTGTTGTGTATATAATAATATTATCTTTGTGCATCATACAAAATAATACGTCAAATAAATTAAAAAAAATTGTCTCATAAAAATATCGTATGTTACAGAATATATGGTGAAACATTGTCTTAGTTGTACTTGGATGATCATAGACATGGTGGAAGATCATGAATAAAATGTAATGGAATGATGAAGATATTATATAGTTTGAATGTTTTATACTTTAACATTGGTAAAATCCAGGAGAACAATGTTCAAGTGGGAGATTTTTCTGTTTAACCTATGAACACTATTCTCTTGTGGGAGATTTTAATGTTTTAGCATGGAAAATATTTTCTAGTTAAGTAGTTGGGACTTTTGGAATATATCTTTAAAAAATGAAACTTTAAAAACTATTATAAAGATTATTTATCATTCACAAAAGTAAATGGTTTATCAAATATAGTGAAAAAAGTATAAAAATACACTATTGTAGGAGGTGACATAAAAGGATGTTCCAGATATTTATTCTCAAGGGATGTATTTTTTTCCTGAATATTCAGGTTCATTAATTTTTTTTAATATAATTGGATTTTTGTTATGAAAAATATATAATTTTATTATCTTATAATTTTGTTATTCATTACTTGATGGGTGTAAAGTGCACCCCATGGTTTAATGTTTTCTAGTATTCTTGAGATACAATGTGTTGAGCCTTTGAGGACTCACCAATGTGATCAGAAGTTTTTCTGTATAAAATTTAGAAATGATATTATTGGATTTTGGAGATAAATATTTCTTTTATGGGGTTTAAATATCCATAGAATATCTCTTAATAGTGAAACATACATAAAAAGGATGATTTATAGCTTACCGGCACTAAAGGAATCTCTAGATCCCTGAAAATGGTAGTAAGAGTGGAATCCACTTATAGAATAAGTTCCATAAGGGGATATTATAGATATAGTATAAAAGTTATAATGGATTTAGGTATATTGGTCAACTTTTTTCAGTGATGGAGGCTACATAGGAATAAATTTATCTTGTATAAGAGTAGACATTGAGTTTTAAAGGCTATGAATGACTAATTTTAATGGTTATGTAAGATTAATTAGGAAGTTAATGATAATATAGATGATATAACGATAGTGAATAACATTGTGGATTTCAGTTTTGGAATATGGAATGGGATACTATAATAGTGGTGGATATTCCAAAGCGTTCACTATTCATCATAAGGGTCAGTTGAGGTGGTGATTTGAATACTTGATTGAACAGATGGATGACCATTGGGTTTTGAAGGTCATGAAATTGGAAGAAATGGTTTTTATATGTGTATAAACTCAATAAATATATGTTATAAGATCATTTTATTTATGAATGAGTGGAATCATTTCTTATGGGGAACATCTCCATGGAGTTATTTTGAAAGATGTTTTTTAATTGAGAAATTTCTAGATATTTTTTCAAATTTGAGTAGGGTTCCAGAATAGGGTCCCCTATAACTCTAGTGATTTTATTAGGGTACTAGGATGTGGATATATTTTAAATAATGTTTTTATCGTTAAATAAACTTATAATGTGTTCTTATGTAATTAAGAACTTATTTTGAACTATATAATTAACTTTTTTGTTCTTGTTCTATTTCTTAATTTCTCATTTTTTTTATTCATTTTGAATTGAAAGATTTTTTTTGATGGGATACATATAACCAAAAATTGATGATAATATATTAGTGTGTTTTATAGTTTTTAAGATCTTCATATTTCTTAACACTAAGATAAAAGGGTTTTGATGGTGATTTAGACCTTCGAGTTGCCTTTTTGTGTGTGTGAGGTCTGGAATTAAATTCCTAGTATTTGGAGTTGGATCATTCTGAATTTTTATTTTGAAACCCATAATTGGGGTTTTTATGGTGGTAATGGCTAAATCCCTTCCCCAAAAAGTGTCATAAGAGTCAATTTTTCTCTATTTATTGATAAAACAATAAGTGGTATTATAGTAGGTGTTATTGTATTAACTTATATAACAAAAAGTGGTATTAGTTCTTGGAAACATAAGCATCTAGTGGGTTCATGGTATGTTTTTTACTAATTCTAGTACAATTTCAATGGTAAGATAGAATGAGTACCACAGTTTATAGGTATATCAAAATTCCTATATATTGTTGAGCTGGATTTCATGTTCTATTATTGCGGTGCAATTTAGAGTTTGGTTGGAATATTGGTGGCGATTTATAGAATATTGTCATGGTTCATTTATGTTTTTTGGATTCAGTGGAAGTTCATTATTTTTTATATATGGCACTGAGGGATGAAAATTTATAGATTCGTTGTTTTTTAATCCAATATTTAGATTTTTTATAATTATATATTTTTATACTATTAATGAATATTAATGTTCCATTGATAGAAATTAGTCGAAAGTGAATTCATTGTGGACCATAAATCCACGACATCAAGAACAAGTAATTTTACAGAATGGGTATCTAGGATTGATGATGGATGAACTCTAAGGTATATTTCAATCACTATTATTATTTAATAGATTTGTGAGAACATGTTAATTTTATATGTCAGGTCCCCTTCCCCATAGTTACTGTTGTGACAAGAAAGGGTTGAGAGGAGATTGTTGGATTTTCGAGGTCCTTTAAAAATGTCCTATAAACCCCATTGAAGAAATGGAGGAATCTATTCTTTTTTAAAGTTCTCTCTAACTTAAATTATTCATGATATTTGTATCAAGGGTTTCATCACCTAACATATCAGAAAAACAGAAAGTAATTATTTTTGAATGCTTTGGTTGGGAGTGATCTTGATCATTTGAAAATTTTATGGTTTCATTTTATTTTTGGAATGAATTATAGAATTAGTCCAAGTATTTCCAATGGTTAATTTTTTATGATCATTATGATATTATTACGATTTTATAGAATTATATGGAATTCAGAGAGATAGAGGAATTGTATTTGTGAAAAAATTTAAAATGTGGATTTTTTATTTAAAATATTTTTGAAGGAGAATGAATGTCGAACACATAGAATTATATAAATATGAGTTCATGGCATGGTAATTCATTAAAATTGATTTGAGAAGTATAATATTTCAATTTCTAAATAGATACACAACAATAAATTAGAAATTTGATTGGATCAAATTTTTATCATAAGGCCATTATAATTTATACATTATTTAATGATATGGAATGAGAGTGTGTATGTATCTTCCTCTGGAACAATGTTTAGGGTTTAAGAATGTTTCTATAAGAACTATAGTGTGGATGATACTAGAATGAAGTAAATTAGCATGATGTTTGTATCTAGATTTAGTGACGATTTTGAAGGGTGAAGTAGTTTAGGAAGGTTATTTAGAATATTGTCAAGATGTTTGAGGATACTATTCCTAAGAAGACATAAATTAGTGTTGTTGAAGGAAGGTTAGTACTTGTAATAAGAAGATTAAAATAGTGATAAGGATCTATAGAGATACCATTCATCAAATATCTTCCAATTAAGTTATCAGAAGGCATATTATATAAATGGTGATACAATATGTTTTCGGTCTAGTCAAATATGTGGATTTTCTTGTGGATCAATGTTTTCCCATTTCATTTGGTGTATGATCTTCTTAAGATACTACATGTTTGTATTTGTATGTTTTTTTCTTGAATAAACAATGTTATCAGGAAAATTTACCACATCTACATTGATACTTGAAGAGAGATAACCATAGGTACTCATCATGTTTCGTTATAAAAGGGTTGTAATTTAGAATTTATTAATTCTAAAATTGTGGAAAATAATTATAGATTGATATAAATGGTCAATAATATACTATATATTTGAAGGGATCTATGGATAGTTTAGAACAACTTTTAGAAATATTGGTAACAATGGACAAGTGCATACCATGGTTTCACTAGGTAGTAGTGATTAATGGGTGAAAAGTTATTTCAAGGGGAGTATAAAATATTTATGATTCTAAAAATTCTATATATAGTATTAATTGAATTTAAGGTCAATTAGTATCACTAAAGTTTTATTTAATGGAATTAATCAAATTTCAAAAGCATAGTGGAATAGTTTTTAGATGTAATGTTTATAATGAGAATCCATGGATGTGGTACATGACACACTTAGTTAATGAGACTTTTAAAAAACTTATATGGTTTTCAAGACTATTTTCATTAGAAAATTAAAATGGATTTTTTCAAATCTATTCATGAATTTAGAGAATAGGTGGCCAGATTAAACAACTCTGGGGAAACATTGTCTTATATGGGCTTAGATAATCATAGACCTTTTGGAATACCATAAAAAGAAAATAATTTAAAGAAGAATATAAGATATAATTTGAAAGATATATATTTCAATATTGGTGAAATACTTGAGAACAATGATCAATTATGATCTTGTTATGTTTAACCTGTCAAAATTGTTCTCACGTGGGAGATTTATGGGATTTAGTGTGGAATTTTTTTGGTTACGTAGTTGGGAATTTTGGAATGTATCATTCAAAAAATTACACTTGTAGAAACAGTATGAAGGGAATTTATCCTTAACCAATGATTTTTTATATCAATCCTAGTGAAAAAAGTATAAAAATATAATTTTACAAGAATTGACATTGAAAGGTGTTCTAGATATCACAAAACCGTTTTAGAGGGTTCATATGATGATTAAATAAGTTATGGGGATGATATTTTTGATCAATGAATGTTTGAGTTGATTATTAGTTTGGTTCATGCATAATATATTATTATATTTTAAATTATAATACTTGTAATGTGTATCTTGAGATGATGAGGTAAAGGGGAAGTAATGAAATAATTTAAGTTATTGTTTATTATTGTTTTATTAATCACCATTATATAGAATTTGGGCATTTAGAAACCTTTAATTTCATAAATATTGCTAAGTAAAATCACACTACCTACTTTCCCATTGACTATTATTCCATGGTTTTATAGAAGGAATATTAATTGTTTCTTTAATGGAGGATGTTTGTTTTAATTAATTCTTTAATGATTAAAAAAATTTGATGCTAACATATTTTTTTGAGATTATGAAATTTCAATCATTAATAAATTCAATAAAATTTATTTACTAGTTATCATGTGTTTTTTTTAACATGAATGTTGTTTCTTATAGTTGGGATAATAAGGCTTCATGAAGTATCATTGATGATCATTCTAGAATCATGATTTTTATTACACCTACTTTGTAGCATTTATTTTTTGAATGAGGGAAGATTTTGATAGAGTCAATTAATGAGATTATATGAGATATTAGATTGGTATTGAGTATTATGAAAAATTATTGAATAAAATAATAATTGGGAAGTCTTATAAGATATATTAATTCTCATGGTTTGGACATGGTGGATATATGGAGTTGTAAGGGCGATCTCCAAAAAATGTGTTATATATATTTTTACATAATATCTTGTGGAAATTTGAGAATAATTAAGTCTTTATTAATAGTTATAAATAATTATAAATCAAATATTTTATTTGTTACTTGTTTAATACCTTATGTAATTATGTTTTGAACCTTTTGAAATTATTTGTTTAATGTGGATATGTGTGGGAGTTTTTGAATGGGCATTATTGTACAAAAGACAACACGTTGGACTCTATTAGAGTTAACATACTGAAGGCATTGTGAATTAAGAATTTCAAGGAATTTTTTTTAAAGGAGTATCTATTTTAATGTTCTTTAATTTTTCATTTTTGGATTTTTTTTAATTTTAAAGGTAATTTTAGTAATTTCACTCATGAGGTGAAAATGTTAATTTTGACAAGAACCTAAATTTTTTTTATGGTTTTATTGAGTTTAAAATACATTTTTTAAAATAGAAATGTAATTTATGATGTATGAGATGCATTTTTTTATGGAATTCAATAGGTAATTTTATTAATTAATATTTGAAATATTTCACATGTTTTTTTAATTTTTGAAGAAAAATTATTGTTTACAATGGATGATGACTACAACTTTTTTTGAGTATACCATGGATCATGAAACATGGACATTAGATTATTGTGAAGTTTTGGAAACTTTAAAAGGACATTGAATTTACATGAATTATATTAAATTAAATTAACAAATTATTTAATTATTTAACTTATGTGTGACATGTTTAATTAAGTATCTCAAAAACCATAGCTCATATTTTAATTTTGTTAGTCTCATGATGCTTGTGACTTAGTGTTTTATGTAATATATATATTAGTTTTTTTAACATCAGTCTTTTCCTAAGGGCTATTATCAAGATTCAATTATAAATTATCATTCCGGAACAATTCTATTATTTTCTTAAAAGTGGTTCGATAGAGGTAAATCCTAGAAGGATTGAGGAATTTTTTGATGTCCCCCTATTGGTAGGGTTCTCTAAAATCCTCTATCAATTTTTTTGTATCCTTATAACTATAATTATGAAATTGTCCATGTTTATATTTAAGTTAGAATATACACATTTTTAAATATATAAGGATTTATTGTTCTATTAGAATATTTTTAACAAATAAATTGTTTAATTTTTGTCTTGGAAAACTTCATCTGAAATTTTTAAAACTATGAATTTATTATTGAAAATTTAAAAAACTAATAAGATAGAAAAATGGGATTTTTACCTACCATATATTGGTTTCCTTATCACTAATTAATAATATTTACTAAAAAATATCATATTATCATTTGTAATTTTGTGGAGGGTTGGGAAAACACCTTGAAATTAAATTTCTCAATAAATTAATGAAAAATATGTCAAAAATTCCTCTATATTAAAATTTAGCAATATATGATCCAAAATAACCACTATAATATAATGGAATTATTAAACATTTAATTTATATGGGGTTAAAATCATAGCTAATATCTTATATTAGAGGGTGGTTGAACCATATATATATATTTTAATAATTAATAATAAATCCTTTATATTTTCATGTTCGTTTTGGAACAACCTCAGGAAAATATAAATGATTGACTAAAAAAACAAAATTAATGGGGGTTAATAAGCCCATTTATTTTTTTTATTTTTGTAATCAAATTTAAAAATATGTGTCAGTGTGTCTTCATCTGTATTATAAAAACATATAGTATAAAATTATTTAATATAATACATTCATAATGATAATAATAGTATATATGCATTTAACAAGTGAATAATATTTATTAAACTAACATATATTTTTTATAATTGTTAATATAGGTTTGATAATAGTAATAATAATAATAATAATAATTAATACAAATTCAATAATATAAACACAGAAACATATATGTCTAAAAAAATAATTATATTAATATATATTTTAAATATAAAATTATAAAATTATATGTTATATATATAATTACGTAACATCATAAGATATCAAGCATTTAATTTATTTTAATTAAGCGTTTATTAAATTATTTTTTTCTTAATCAAAATAAATGTATCATTTATCATTAAATTCAATATTTTTCTATAGTGCATTTCAATTTTTATATAAATTAAGTTAAAATAATCATATTTTGGAAATATTACTTTTGAATTATTTTTAAAGGGATAATATTTTTATAAATTCTATTATGTTATATTAAAATTTTAATATATTTATGTCTTTTAAATAAATATAATAATTTAAACATAATTAAATATATTTTTAACTCAATATTATAAGTAGATATGATTTATTTTTACATAATAAGTCCTTTTTAACTTATTCTATAAAATAAACGTTTTTTTAAAAAAATACAAGTAATTATTAAAAAAACACTTTTATGAAAATTTATAGTTTTAAAAATATAATGCTTATAATATTACAACTTTTGAATAACTTATTTTCGATTTAAAATATTTATGAACAATAGTTAAATTTGATGTAATAATATTTTACATTAATTTAATTTTAAAATAATTAGTAATACAACTGGTAACAATATATTATCATAATATAAACAATATATAAGTAATTAAGTAAATTACAATGAGAATAAGATAATTATTTTAATAAAATTTAATAAATATAATTTAAAATAAAAATGTTAAATAAGTATATATATGGTTGTATATATATATATATATTTTAAAATTTTTAAAACTAATTTGTATTAAAAAATTGGTAAACCATTGCATGGTAGTCTTGCTAGAAAAACCATGCACATGAGAGGAGAAGTCTTATCCCTTGCATGGGAACCAAGATGGCCAACATGTCCGATGGTAGGGAAGAACTGAGTTCCTATATAGTAGGAGGGTAGGCACATAGTTCTCTTATAGTGCTTCAAAAGGTGTACATATATTTCCTGTGGACTACGTCACGAGGCTTGTGAGGGTGTGTGTGAGTGTTTTTGCGGTTGTCGATCCCCTGCTACCATAGAAAAATTAGTCTATGAGAGTGTTTAACTAATATTTAAGAGAACAACCAGTTGAAAGATCAATGTGGGATCGTGAAAATATATGTACTATTAACTCAACATAAAAACATATGTTTATATCAATGCCATTAGATTAAAATGATCTCATTTGTCAAAACAATTTGGATGTCATCTTCAAACTCTCACCTAACCTATAAAACCTTTTTGCCATCTTCTTCTTCTTACCCCGATTCTAGATTCATTATATGATCATAAAAGATCATTGGACCCACTCAAAATCATTTTCATTCTCTATTTTCATCCTTCTATGATGATGATTCTACAGTCCTTTGAACAATGACATAGTAAATTTTACCCTATGCATGACGATCTCTTGACCTATGCTTACAGTGAACTCATTCCCACTAATTTATGCTTAGCCTACAATAGGAAATCATTCCCATTCATAACATGAAATTCATGTTCATTCCATATTTCCAATAATAGATTGACATTGATAGTGGAAATATCAAAAAATGCTGGTAGGAATTGTGTCATTTGAAGGAAGATTCAGAATAATCCTCTACGAATCCTGATAAGAAATGAGTTATATTTACATATAAATGTAATAATCATATTTAAAGATTAGAATCATCCACAATTGTTGGAAATTTCCCATGATCATCATTTTTCTGCTCCAGATTATACCAGAAGGAAAGAAAAGTCACACACACACACACATTCTATTAGAATAACACTAATACAATCCTTTAGGAATATGATTTTCCAATTTTGGTTATTAAAAAATATTGGATCTCACTTGATCTTGGATATTTATACAAAAGGATGTATTCGGTTAGGCTATGTTATAGATGATATATATACATACAAATGTTGACATGATATGTACTTGATTCTTCTTTTAATATCATATTTATAATTAAATAGTGGGTATATAACTATATATATTTTTATTCCCTTTGGATTAATCATGGTAAACATTTCATTTAGAAAACCAGTTCAAAATACATGATTAAGAGATAAATAGAGTATTAAAATAGGATTTTCCATGATGAATACAGTCTCATTCAAAAATTATTATAAATGGAAGTTATATTTTCAAATGCCATGTTTATTTTTCTAAAAAACCCATTTGAAGGGAATTACTATATTTAAAATCCCTATTTCATGTTTTTGAAAAACCCTTATTATAAGGGATATTTTATTTCAAATTTATATTTTTGAAAAGGAAAAATTGTATTTTTTTTCAAGTCTCAATTATTTTAAAAACCATTTTCAAATAGATATTATTTAAATAATTATAATTAAAATTTCAAGCGGGTGTTAAAGTTATCATTTTATATATAAAATATTATTTAAAATTCATGAATTTCATACACGATCATAAGTGTGTTCATACATTTTAATAGAATTCTTGTATGTAGATGTACATTCATAAGTACAATTATTATTTTATAGTGAATCTTTTCAACGTATTTTTTATAAATTATGGATTTCTAAAAATATTTATAAACGAAGGGTGGTGTATTAAAAATAGTTTTTACAAAAGTTTATGTGATATAATTTTTTCTCTTGAAAATAATATAAGTAGTTTCAAAAGGATGTATTCGTGGAAGTGAAATCAGAGAAGAAAACCCAATAGAAATGTTTTTATATAAAAATTGGCAATTAAATAATGAATGTGATGATGAGAGATGTGATGTTAACCCACAACCTCATGGGGATATTTTTATAATGGTGATACTACATTTGGCCTGATGAATTTCTTAAGGGTACCCAAGTATCATTTTATTTCCTAAAAAGTTATTATTTTCAAATAAAATTTTACAATCATTAAGGAGAAGTATATGTACATATTTCAATAGTTATTATATTAAAAAATGGATTTTTAATGTAACATGTATTTTTTATGTTTTTTGAAAATTATTTCTTATAGATATTTCATGAAACAAACAGTTTTATATTTTTATAAAATTATTTATTATATCAAATTTGTTGTATTTTATATAAATATAAATGATTTAAAATGAATTTTTTGAAATTATATTTTCAAAGTATTTATAAAATGATTTGAATCCAAGTTCTACAACCCCTTACTAGGAAATTTTATAGTCATTCAATGAATTAATATGTTTTTCACATACACATTAGAAGTTCCCAAGGTGTTTGGTTTACTAAAGGAGTTATAGTGAATAAATCCAAATAAATTATTGTAATTTTATTTAAAATATTATACGATGATAGGTTTTTTAAAATAATACAAAACCTTGATAAATAATATCCTCAGTTGTGTAAAGGACTAAATATTTTTCCATTAATTTTTATAAAAAAACATAAAACATGTTTTAGGACTAGATTTGGGAATGTTGGTCTCAGGCTCTCACATTTTCTATCAAATGAATTATTTACACAACTTTGGAGATTAATAAATTTTCATATAAATATAATTTAATACCTTAAGGGTTTCTTCTAAAGAACTAAGAAATTAAAATCTTGATAACTCTTAAGAATATAGAAATTTTTTGATCACATTTTTTCTAAATACTACGAATTAATAACTAGAATTTTATTAAGTATGATGAAATAATAGAGATGGAGAAATTCATTTAAGGGTGGGGGGATTGTAACATTCCAAGAAATTAAATAAAAATATTTCTTCTAATTAAATTTTTATTAAATGATTTGTTTCATAATATAAATAATTTAAGGTATGATTTAACATAAAATTATATTTTTTTATATAGTCAATTTCAATATTTGTTATAAATTATACTAAAATATTCAAATTATAGAAATATTAATTTGGTATTATTTTTTAAGGGAGAATATTTTCATAAATTCAGTTTTATTATATATTAAATTTTTTATATATTTATATCATTAAAATATATTTCCTAATTTAAACAAGATAAAATGAATTTTGAACTAAATTTTTTGAGTATATATAATTAATTTTTAAATTATAATTCCTTTTAAACATGTTTCATAAAAATAAAGTTAATTTATATAAATAAATATGATTGATTATTAAAAAAACATTAATGAAAATTTATACTTGTAAAAATATTTTGCTTATAATATTATTACTTTTGAATAACTTATCTTCAATTTAAAAGTTATATAAAACATAGATAATTTTTTAGTAAAAAATATCTTCATTAATTTGATTTTAAAATTATAATTAATAAAATTGCTAATAATATATTAAGCAAAAAAAATATAAGTAATTAAGTTAATAAAAATGCGAATTAGTTAATTGTTTTATGTAAATTAATAAAATATATTTTAAAATAAAAAGGTTAAATGAGTATATGCATGGTTAAATATATCTCATATTATTTTGAAATTTTAAAAATACTTTATATAATAAAATTTTACACCCATTTCACGTAAGCCTTGATAGCTCAATAATAAACATGTGGGGATAAAACCGTACACACACATAGAAACCAACCTGGAGATCCCATATAGAGGCAAGGATGAAACAAGTTCCTATATAACAGGCTAGGTAGACATATAGTGCTCGTAGAGTTCACCCGAAGGCTTGAATGGGTGGCTCATGGACTACTTTTCATGACATGTGAGGGTATGTATGAGTGGTGTTTTGGGTTTCGATCCCCCGCATATTTGGAACAAGGTATCCATGATAGAGTATATATTATATTTAGGCACTCACATAGTCAAAAGATTGATATCAGATATAAAAATACAAGTATTATTCACTAGACTCAAAAAAATACATTTATATCATTGTCATTCAATCAAAATAGCCTAATTCTTCTGATCAATTTGGATATCATCTTCAACTTCATTCCTAATCAAAAAACCCCAATGTTGAATTCTTGTTCTCCTACTGATGATGGCTTCATCCTCGGACCTTTAAGGATTATGATCCCAACAAGAAATTATCCTCATTCACCACTGTATTCCTCCTTCGACAATAATCCATCAATCCTTTGATCAATGACATAATAAAGGTCACCCCATACATGCAGATCTATTAGCATATTCTTATAGTGATGTATTTCTCATTAATTTATCCTCAATCTATAACATTTCACTATGCCCATCAACACTATAACACGGAATACATGTTCATTCCATGTTTCCAAGAAGAGATTGACATCAACAGTGGCAATGCCAAAAATATTGGCATGCATTGTCTTATTTTAAGGAATCTTCATGAAGAATATTCCATGGAACCTAATATGTTATTATATATATATATATATCTAAATATAAAAATCATATTTAAATAAAGATATCATCTACTGTAATGACTCGTGTTTTGAGGCAAGAAAAAAATCCAAGGGAATTTGATCTTTTTATGTCTATTGGATGGATTATTTTCAAAACTCAGCTTCAGAATATAATTTAGAGGGTTGAGACACTTAAATGTGTTGTTTTTAGAATTTGATAAATACCAAAGAGATTTATCAGGTGTTTTGTGGAGTATTTTGGAGCGCTAGGGCCAAAAAACTAATGTTTTTAGGATCTGCACAGGGCACTTGATTTGTCTGAAACAGTGTGGACCTCACTGTCAAACCATGAGGCCTATACTAGAGGATAAAAAATACCCCACATGGATTTCACAAGATTTCTCCAAACTGTTTGAAATTCTCACATGGGTAGTTTCACTTTGGAAGTACCCTCACACTATTCACTATATGGTGGGGCACAGTTAGGGTAACCATGAGGGACAACCCACAAGAGGTGGTTTCATAAGGAATGTGTGCGACATGGTTGGCACCTAGTTTGAAAAAACCATAAGGTAAAACTGTGAGACTCAATTTTAACGGTAATATTACATTTCTTCCCATAATGAGTTCATTTCTTTTTTATCCCTTTTCTTTCTTCTTCCTACACAATGTGAGATCCTCCCCTGTGTGTTTTGGCTTTTTATCTAAGCATAATCTAGGATTCAAGATAACTACTCAATCCATACTTAGAATCAATTGTCTTCAGTATCTATGGATCCTCATAATTAAGATATTGATTCCTTTTGAATCATAATTTATTTAATATCCTCTCGGATTTGTTATTTAGGTGAAAGATCATTTAACCTATTTTTAGGAAAAATGTCTATTTCTTATATTTCTTCCAAACCTGATTTAATTAGTGCTTAATACTAGACGAGTTATACATCCTAAGAATAAGGTGGTGGTCTACGAGTTTTTGCTAAATTTTCATCGATTTATTAAATAGTTCCATTACACTACATGTCGTACTTTATTGAGCGTCTTCATTAAAAGAAATTCTTAATATTAAATTTGTCTACACACCTTGTACTACATGTATTGTGTGTTGTTAAAAAGTTTGAGGATGTCAACCTCAATTATAGACAACAAATGGGTCTGCTGACATTTTTTTCTCATTAAAATTAAATGTTTTAAAAGATCTGAATTCCTTCCTTGTGCTTTTCTTGGATTGGAAATGTATTTTACTCTGTAGGATTTGGTCCAAATGGTAATGTATCCTTCCAAGTTCCATGTTGAACTGTATATAATTTTTTTTTCCATGTATAGTATTTTTATGAAATGATCTTATTGATGATTTGAGTTTTTTTTCATGAATTTGATGTCCAACTAAGAAAAAAAATTATTTATAAAAAAATTCATGATTTTATTATAAAAACCATCATATAATGTATGTTTTCTTCTAAACTAAAATGTATTGATTAATTGTTTAATAAATTATTAGACATATTTCATTGGTTTTCTTTATTCCTTGATTCTATTATTGAAATAAGGAACATTTATAACATGGCATATTTTATGTTCTAAATGAATTTTCCCCTTTCTATAAATGTTAAATGGGACTGATGAACCTTCTAAGTGTATGTCTCATCCCGAATTGTAAAGGGTGTTTCCCATATAGGTAATTTCTCAAATGAAATGTGCACCTTCTATGTGTATATATGAGCATTGTAATTAAATTTTCATGTTTTTTTTAGTTACATGAAATGTATTTATTTGAACATGATTCCCTTAATGGATATTATTCCTTTAATTTCTTAAATTTTATGTCTTGATTATATTAAACTGCATGCCTCATGATGGCTTTCATGCCTTAAATGGTTTTAACATGATAAATAAACTGAAATGTAAAGGGTGGAAAGGAAAAACCATTCATTACATGTTTAATTTTAATAATTATTAATAAAATTCACTTAATTATAATGGGTTTCTTATATTTAAACCATGATAGGTATTTCCTTAAGGATTGTATTACAATTATAATGATGCCTTTATATAGGATTGATAAATAAGATTCATGAGAGGTTTTATCTTGTGACTTATATTAAATGATTAATCCTTATACATAGATTGTGGAATGATGTTAAGGGTACTGTTGAGCATGAGAATGAAACTCCATTACATCAAGTGTTGAGAATGGCATCTCACACCAGTGATATTATATAGGAGTTTGGGCAGAGGCTCTATGTACAATGATTAAAGTGTTTCCAGGGAGGCTCACTCACCATAACGAATATTGTATAATAATGTATCTCACTCTATTGGTATGTAGAGAATATACCCTATTTCTTGATATTTTAGGCACATTTAGACTGGTTATGGATGTCTATTTTATGCCCAGATATATCAATCAACTAGTATTCCAAGTATATAATAATTAGGCACCGACACTCACTTGGTTAATATAGGTGGATAAAATATATAACTAAACTATATATATATCACTATTACTATACATTTATATATATTGACTGGTCAAAAAATTATTCCATCTTTGAGCCAAAGAAGTTATAGTCGACAAATGTCCCTTAGGAACCCAGGTGGTTTGTTGTTATTTATTCAGTCTATACCTGTTATTTGTAGGACCATGGTTGATTTCATGATATTTTTAGCTAGTACCTGGGAGTTAGGAGCACATGACCAGGATAAAGCTTGATATTCTCATGGATATCACACATGGTGATTTAATCTTATTTTATTTCTCTCTTTTAATTTATATTGTATAATGTTGTATGTTTTTAGTTTTCATTATGTATAATCATCAGGTTATTCATGTATCTTTTTTATATTGGTGTTGGAAACTTTTATTCAGATATTATTTAATTCTTACACTACTTGTATTTCATTTATTATTTCTTCAACTAATGTCTTATATTTACTTTCAAATTTACCACTGTGATACTCTAATCGCGATCATATATTATCCCCAATATCACCTCCATAGACCTTCATTTCTAGTGAGCAACATTTGGCATATGAGGAGGTGCACTTGAGGCTATGTGACCCATTGGTCCTACTACGATAATAGTGGTTTGTGGGGCTGGTAAATTACAATGTGGCATCAATGATCTTTCATTTATTTTTTCCTATAGCTTTGGGCGAGTAGAAAAGATTATAGGAATGCATTAGTGCGTGGTAAATAACCGTGTTTGGCACTGATAACCCCACCCATGGGAAAATATCCAAGGGTTCTTGGACGGGATTGATGTTCATACTGATTTTATTATAATTTATTATTATTTTACCTTGAATGAGTGGTTTAATTTATATTAATTATTGATTTATGAGATTTATGGTATTTTACCCTTGTCCAAGTTTGACAAGGATAAAGCATTGGATGAATCATAATAGGCACATAGAAATTCACATCCATGCTTATTCCGTGCCATGTAGTTTAATTTTAATGCTTTTTTTATTTAATTGAGTACCATTAGTGTTATTACATGATTCTGTTTATTATTATTTTGTCTAGGTACTTTAATAACATTATTATAATGGTACATGTTTATTTAATTCATTAGCATGTCTGTCATATGCTATGTCATGCTCCTGTTTTCTTTATCCATCATACTTGTGTAACATGTTTAGATAATTATATTCCATGTTTTCTAATTACCTATCATGATTCCATGTGTTTATTTATTGTGACATCATTCTATTAATATTTTATATGTGTAAAGGGTTTTGTGTCTGGAATTTAATTTTTTTGAATAAACGGGTACTTGTTTTCAGTTACATGGTGTATGGGTGACTTAAAATTCGGAAAAGGTGAACCGTATGCTCAAACGATCTTTGAGCTTTAGAAATGTTTAGAAACTCTTGTTAAAAATGTAAAATTATACTAAATTTTAAATGATATGTTTAATAGGTTTTTATTAATGGGATCCAAATGCCAAACTATAAATTGTATGGGTTCTTTATGGATTGGTAGATGGCCACATATGTTGCTAAGGTATTATATACGAGAAAGTTTTATTTTAAAATGGAATTGGTTTTGATTAAATGGGTTTTATACTTCAATATATAATGTGTATGTGCACTTTATAGATTGGTGTGGTGGAAAAACATGTAATCAAACCATTATATATATATGACTATGTTATGATTGAAATGGTTTTAAATGTTTAGGTGGTTTAATTTTAACCTAAAATGAATTGGTTAAATACCTAAATGCATGAATGGTCGAAATTAGATTAGTTGGGGTAGTTTCTGGTGGGATAACCCATTATGGCTGATTATAATTTCAATAATGATGAAAACTAATATTGGGTTTCATTTTGATGAACCTATGGTGGTTTAATTAGACCACCGTAGGATAACTTATCTATTAAAATAATTTTTTTGATAAATTTCCTAATCTATAATGAGATTCCAATAAATTTTTAATATCTAAAAATTAAGTTCTATAAGACTTTCCTATTTTCCCAGGTGTTTCATAAATATTTTAAGTGTTTAAATATTAAAGGTTAATAAATGAAATAGCCCTAAAATGGATCCTAAGGTGTTGTACTCTATTTAGACCCACATGTAAGGGTAGTTTCAGTTTCACTTTGAGTAGGTTTAGAAAAGAATCATGAGGGTTTTCCATAGGTGTTATTTTACTATAGTGATGGATTAAATAATATGCTTATGTCCAAATGAAAGCTATTATCATAACCTAGTGATAGGGTAATAGTTTTATCTTCATAAGGGGATATCCTATGGTATTTAGTACCGATAGGGCTATATATACTTGATACTTCTTGTGAGTTTTCTGACATTTAGTGCATTTTTCCTAGTAGGACTCTTAGTTTCTCAATGACACCCTTTTTCGAATGGGCATTCATAGCATCACAACTGGAAAAAAGACCTATTTCCACGGTTCAAAATTGTTGAAATAGGCCCCAAAACCGTGGCCATAGGCTATAACCATGGTTTTGGACAACCGTTGCCACTATCACCATGGCAGTAGGTCCCATCCTATTGCAATGATTTTAACCTTGGAAATATCTACCTATAGCCACAGTTTTGAAAACCATGGCAATAGATTTTAAAATCTGCCACTGTGGTAGTTAACCTTATGGCCATAGTTTAAACCATGTCTATAACAAGTTATTGTCAAGGTTTTAATCGTGGCCATAGCCTTGGTAAACCGTGGCAATAGCCTAAATACAAAATGTCACCACCATGCTTCGATCCCTGCACCTTTTCTCTACAAACTAGAGTACTTACCACTACACCGAGAAACATTATAGGTATATATATACATTATGATATATATATTAATATAAACCATGGGAATATCCTAAAAACCGTAGAGGTAGGTCTTCCAACCATTTTTTTTTGTGGGAACCCTATTGCCATAGTTTTGAAAAACAGTGGCAATATGCCATTGAAAAAAGGGGGCTATAGCCACGGTTCTAAAACCGTGGATATGGGCCACATAACCGTGGCTATAGGCAGTACCTATTGCCACAGTTTTAAAACTATGGCAATATGCCACAAGAACCATGGCTATATCCACCTATAGACACAGTTTTAAAACCATGGCTATAGATCTGTGGCAGTAACCACATTTTGTAGTTGTGTATATTTGACTTTTTTATGGGTGTGATCATAAATTCTTCTCTGTTTTAGCTAGTTAGATACGCCTCTAGAATTTTCAACCACTTTTTAGGTTGGTTGACCCTTTATTCTCCTTAATTATGGAAAAATTGGAAAGTTATCATTTAGGTTAAAGGTCTTATGAGGAAATATGACTTTGGAATAAATATATAGTATGATCTATTAGATACTTGAAGGCATTAGTATGATGGATTATAGGTTGTATTCATGATGTCTCTTCTTGCTTTTAAAACCTCAAGGTTGTATGCATTCACGTACGCGGTGCCCGTCAAGTGATAAATGGTAAAATGGTCTAGTTGAGTTTGGTTTAATCATTGATCCTTGTGCTTTTGAGTGAAGTCTCAGGTTATCTCCATAGTAGGGTGACCTGTGCATTAACGAAATCAATTTGTCCCAATGCTCGGGAGGAATTCATTATTATTCAGTTGTTGTGACATGAGAGTCAGTTTGGTTTTGGATTTCTTTATATGCTATGAAATATGTAGTGATCGTAACATGGAGGAGATACACAAATATACATAAGGAGGTTTTGATCTAGAAAAATTACGAGTGATTGGTCTATCCCTTTTTTGATGGCCAAGACACTCCTATATTGGGAATTATCACATCCATTCCGAGAAATATGTGTCCTTGTAGGTAGAAGGAACACGATCTAAGAATACCATTGGAAATAGTCGGTTTTTCTTGAATTACATTCAGGATTGGAATTGTTGAATCGTGTTGGGGATTTATTAGTATTTAAAATTTGATGTGGTTGGCTGGGTATGAATCTCTTCAGAAAAATGCCATTGGTCATGGTG
This sequence comes from Viscum album, assembly GCA_963277665.1. Taxonomy (NCBI): domain Eukaryota; kingdom Viridiplantae; phylum Streptophyta; class Magnoliopsida; order Santalales; family Viscaceae; genus Viscum; species Viscum album. The sequence goes on from OY728161.1 coordinate 333,464,541, forward strand.
GACTTAGGTGGTTTAATCTTGATTGATCACGTAATGCCTCAGATGATAAAAGAATCATGGTTCAAATATTATTATTTTGGCAATTTTTGAAACCCTATTACTGTAATATTTTAAAAGAGATGAGAATGTACCCTATCATGAATTCATCTTTGATGCATTAAGAGAGCATATGTCTTACTCCATGATAATATTTTAATAGTTATTGGGATTGTATGCGTGATTTTATGAGTGTTTCAATTTGGATGTCTGGTTTTCTTCTAGTTTCGGTTTTTCATGTGTGGTACTTGGATTACCAAGTATGAAATCCATAGACAGACTCTTGGACACTTTCCATTCAATTTTAATTGACCACTAGGAAGATTCTACTCTTGTCTCAATCGATTATCTGATGTGGATGTTTCGGCTTTGTACCAATGACTCACTTGTAATCATGGGGTATGGAATGCCTTGTGTTGGTTTCATAGACTACAGTTATTTGACTCTCAGGTTGTATCATATTTTTTGGGATCTTGATGTTGTTTAAAAAGGGTAATGATTCCATTGGGATAAATTTGGATTACACCCTTATTCTTGTGGAGGCATGATAATTTTAATGGTCAGATAATTTTTTGGTCAGGGAATGACACCATATGTTGGGTGTAAGCTTTAGTGATAATGTTTTTTATGAACTCAAGATTCCTTGGAAGAAGTAATTGTAGTTCAGTGGAATTATACCTACCATGTAAGATATGGATTGTGAGAATAGTCAACCAAAGGTGGGTTGACTGGGTTTTCTTATTATTCAATGACTATGGTTGGTGAAGAACCATTTTAAAGAATGTTATTCGGTGGAGATGAGTGTCGTATGTGTCGGCCTGGTATTTTCATGAAAAGACTTCTTGACTTGTCTAAGAAAGGTCAGCAGGGAATTAACCATTTGACCCTTTCAAAACCATTCCATGAGAAACTTTCGAGCACGTACATGTGTTCTTTTGGAGGAAATTACGATGGTGGGAAGTGTTAGGGTTTGGAATAGGACCTTCCTTGGGTTAAAGTGTAAAGTGGAGAGAGCCTTTGGTCATGTGTTTACCAAGATGATGATGTGATCATGTATCTAGATAAATAGGCTTTGGTAAGAACTATTTATATGCTTCAGTTGGGAAATGACTGTTGGCTCGAGTATTAATGGCTTAAGTTCCATGTACTTAAGGAATTCTCGGAGATGCATTGGGTGATTAGAAACATAATCTGACCATTTGAACAAGACTTTATACCCCTTGTAGATTGGGTGATTTTTTCATTATTCTTGAAGGCTTCATGGGGAATAGAATTTATAAGCTGGGGAGGTTACAAAAACCTATTTTTTGAGTCAAGGAAACATTCCAAGGGAATTTGAACTTTTAACATTTACGAAATGGTATATATTCAAAACCATGATTCAAAACATAATTTCTAGTGTTGATACACTTAAATAGGTTGTTTTTGGGATTGAGTAAAGTTTTGATAGGTTTCTCAGGCGTTTCATGGAATTTTCGGAGCACTGGGGATCGAAAAATCTAGTATAGAGGGTTTGTACAGGGTGAACCATTTTTCTGAAGTCATGCAACCCTCAACAACATATTGTGCAACCAATATCAAAAGAGCATAAATGCCCCGCATGGGTTGTGCATGGTTTTACCAAACCATGTTCACTTCTCATATGGTTAGTTCCACTTACGTATTACAATCACACTATTCACCACATGATTTGTTCATGGTTAGGGTAATCGTGCAAAAAAAAAAACTGTGTGAGGTGGGTTCTTAAGTAATGGGTGCTACACGGGTGGCACATGGTTTGGGAAAACTTTGTAGCCAAACCATTAAAAACAGTTTAAATTGTGAAGCTATGTTTTTCACCTATCCCTTTTATTCCATCTTCCTCCACCACATGAGCTCCTCCCCTATGTGTTTTTTCTTCTACTCCAATCTAACTCTAGATTTCAAGATAACTCCTTTATCCAAACTCGAAATTGATCACCATTAGTTTATATGGATCCACATCAATAAGATCTTGATTCATTTTGAATATTTATTCTTTTAATGTCCTATTGTCTTTTCTATTTATATGTTAGATGATTTGCCCTATTTTCGGGTTGGATGTTCGTTTCATAGATTTATTACAAACTTGACCAAATCAGATCTTGATATTGGATGAGTGATACGTCCTAAGAATAAAATAGGTGGTCTATGATTTTTTCATATTTTTTCAATTTTTTAAATAGTTACATTGTTCTACACATAGACCTTTCCTGAGTGTCACCTTTAAATTAATTTCATCATATTAAATTGATCTATGCACATTTTACTAACTCTATTGAGTTTTTTATATAATTTTAGGATGTCAAACACAATCATGGATATCTCCTAGGTGTGATGACATGTTTTTACCTTTATAATTAAATGTTTTAAATTCCCAAAACACCTTCCATGAAATTTAGATTTGAATTGAAATAGATTTTACCCTTATAGGATTTAGTCTAAATGGTAATGGAACCTTCTAAGTGACATGTTAAATTGTATATAATCAATTTCCCATGTGTAATAGTTTTATGAAATGATATTATTGATGGTTTAAGTTTTATTTATTGAATGTGATACTCATCTAAGCTAAATGAATCATTTATAATAAATGTCATGATTTTATAATAAAACCCCTCAGATGGGGAACACTGTCTTTTTTTTAATTTCCATGTTTTTTTAATATTAAATGACATGTTTTGATTTTATTATATTTCTAATAATGGATAATAGTCCTTTAATGTATTAAATGTTATGTCTTTATTGTATTTAATTACATGCCTCATGATGGTTTACATTCCATAAATCATTCCAAATCTCTTTTCTTTTGTATTTTATAATAAACCCAATTTGAGGTTGAGTGAGAAAAAAATTACAAAGCAGAAAATCAAACATAATCAAATCACATACTAGCCAGTGAAATAGAAACTATTCAGAAAAAATTTAATAAATACCGACATTGAAGATTTGAAATTAAAAATTAAAAATCCAAATATCACCACCATGCCTTGAGTCTCCACACATCCACATTTTCAAATTCAAAATTCAAAATAAAATAGTAGGAATGATGAACTACCAAGATATAGATAATGAAATTTCATTGTCTCCTACAATTCCTATGATAGCATCCCACCACATCATTGACCATTAAAAAAATGAAAAATTCATGCCATTAATGAACAATAATCACCACAATCATTGGGGAACATCAAAGAAACTTCTAGAAACGTCGTAATAATCGTAGATCACCACCGATCACCAAGAAAACACAAAAAAAATGTGAAACACACATTGTCAACATGGATGAATCGCCCAAGGTCACATTATCAAAATATCAAGAAGATGATAAAAAATAATCAACACCATTGAGTTATTGAATAAATAAATACTTCTCAATCCATGCCTCCTAGAGCACCATCATTAGATCAAAAAACCATCCCAAAATTGTATATAATTCCACCCCACCAAACTGACTTGGATGAGAGGTATAATCCTAATTTTAGGGAAGAGTTTATAGCAGACGAGACATTTAGTAGAAAACGACGACCTTTACACCTCTTGGATAACCTATCTTCTCAAACAACAAATCCAAAAACCTCATAGAAGACCATTGCACCATGTTGACCAGGATGAGTGGTAGAATCATAAATCAAGAACGAAGATTATAGAATATAAGTATCTCAGTAGTGAACATAACCATGAAAATTGATAATGAAAATTGATCATATACATTCTAGTGAGGCAGGAACATCCCCACAACCAGCAAACCAAAACACATAGAAGTGGGTCATCCACCCAAACATACCATCCCCCGACATTGCCAAACAAAACAAAAAATATGAAAAAAAAATTGTATCAACTGATGTAAGAAAGGGAATGGATCTTTGAAACATTCAAAACACATCTGAATGGACATATATGATGATAATGTAAATAGGATGGGAAAGCTAGAGACACATCATGCGAAATAACTGGATGAACATAGATCCTATGGAACCTGGTTCAAATCTCATTGAGATTTATAGACTATTAATGATAGATATCTATATGACACATAACAACAGGAACCTTGAGATGATGTTGGTTGATGTATCTGATCTCGATTGTAAAATTACAGATACCCAAAACAGATGAGCTCATGGATATTAAAACACAGAAATATGGAGAGCTCAGTGTCACCCTCCCGTAGAGAGATGAAAATGCTACCAAGTGTTGGAAGGAGTTCCAACCAAAAGATCTCAAGGAAATGTTAACTCCAAATGAAGAATGAGGTAGCAAGTTAAAACCATATGTGTGTAGATTTTTCATGCCTTAAATGGTTTGAAGGTGATAAATGAAATGAAATGTAAAGGGTTGAGAGGCCACACTGTTTATTTTTTGTTTAATTTGAATTGTTATAAATGGAATACCCTTGATTATAATGGGTTAATAAAATGAAAAACATGAGAGGTATTGCCTCATGGATTGTATTAAAATTATGATGATTCCTTTATATAGGCTTTATAAATAAGTTGCATGAGTGGATTTTCCATATGACTTATAATTATTTAGTAATCCTTATACATAGGATATGTAATGATGGTAAGGGTTATGTTGAGCATGGAGAAACACACTCCATTACATTGGGTGTTGAGCATGGCATCTCACACCAGTGATACTATATGGGAATTGGGATCAGGTGCCACATACCAGGAATACAATGTTTCTGTGGAAGCTCACTCTCTATCTCGAGTGTTGTAGCATGAAGTATCTTAATCTATTGTGATGTAGGGATTTTACACTATTACATGATATTTTATGCCTGTTTAGACAAGTTATGGATTTCTGAGTTACTCCCTGGTCTAGTCAGCCACAAGTATTCTAGGTAGATAACTATTAGGCATTAATATATGCATCGTTTATAAAGGTGGACAAAATATATAACTAATATATATATATATATCTCAAAATTACTATATATATATGGTAATTGATCAAAAACTTATTCTGAATATGGGTCGAAGCAGTTATAGACACTAGGTGTCCCTTATGAATTGGGTGGGATGTTTTTTATTTACACAGTCTATTTATTTAGTTATATTACTATCACATTACTTAAATTATATTTCATGGACATGATTCAGTTATATAATTTGTGGGTGGGAAGCTACATAGATTATTATCTCACACCCTATCTATCCCACCATTGTATTGGGGTACCCTTGTAGACATTCTGTTTACAAGACATTAGTTGATTTCTTGAGTTGTTTAGCTACTACTTGGGAGTTAGAAGAACAATACCAAGATGGAGCTTCAGATGATTGTAGAGGTTACCCTTGGGGATTTACTCTTATTTTATTTATTATTTTGTACTGTATCTTATAGCATGATGTATGTTTGCTATTTTTTTAGGTATAATCATCATTTCAAGCATGAATCTATTTTATATTGGATTTGTCCACTTTTATTCAGATATTATATTATTCTTCCACAACTTGACATTAATTAATCATTGCTTCCACAATTGTGTGATATTTACATTATGATTTATCGATGTGATTCTCTGATCATGAGGGTATATTCTCTCCATTATCAATTCCTTATACCTTCGCTGCTAGTTGAAAATCTCTACCATACGGTGAGGCATGCCTAATTCCATGTGTCCCACTAGTCCATTTATTGTAACAATGGCCTGTCGGGCCAGGAATTTACATCTACAATTTATTGAAATATCTCAGGTTTAGTTCATTTCTTTTCTAGATTATACCATAAGAAAAAATTAGTTATCTATATATATATATATATATTCTATTAGTATAATTCTAATTCAAAACATTATGAACATGATTTCCCTAATTTGTTCATTAAAACCCAAGGATCTAACTACATATTGGATATCTATCCCAGAGGTTTTATATAGTGTAGATAATTTATAGATGATATTTATAAATATATAAATATAACTTTTGATATAATATGTAATAAAATCTTCTTTTAATATTATATATATAACTAAATAGTGTGGTTATGGCTATATATATATATAGATAGATAGATAGAGAAAGATTCCTGTTAGATTAATCATGGTATATATTCCATTTAAAAATAATAGTATAGAATTCATGAGTGAGATAGGGAAAGAGATAGGGATAGGGAGGGTACACAAATATGATCTTACCTTGAAGAAGATGATCTCCTAAAAAAATTAGGTTATAGAAAATAAAATTTTTAAATGCCATCTACATTTTTTGAAAATCTATTTTGTAAGGGGATTAATTTTTTTAAACCTCTTATGTCATTTTTTTGTAAAACTATTATTATAAGGGTTATTTAACATTAAATTTATATTTTTGAAAAGTAAAAATTTTATTTTAACCCTCAAAGCACTAAAAATTAGATTATATCAAGATTTATAATTACAATTTTGTAGTAAGTTTTAAATTCATACATTTATACATAAAATATCCTTTATAATTTATTAATGTCATACATGGTCATATGTGTGGATATACACTATAATTTCATGCATGTATATAAAATCATATGTTTAAGTTAATTATTTTTTATAGGAATTATTTTCAAATTATTGTTAATAAATTATGAATTATCCAATTTTTTTTAATGAATGTTGTTTTATTAGAAACAATTTTTATTAAAATTCATGTGATATAAAATAATTTTCACTTGAAAATAATTTAAGTAGTTTTTTAAAGGTTTGTTTAATGCTAAAAAAATTCAAAAAAAACATATAAAAATGTTTTTATATAAAACGTGGTATATTAGAATCGAATGTGAGGAAAAATGATGGGGAATGAACCCATGACCTCAAATAGACGTTTTCCTAAAGGATATATTTCTAGTGGTCTCATGTATTTCTTAAGGGGTTATAAGTATCATATATTTCCATAAAAAGTATTTTTTTCAAATAAATGTTTTAACTTTTAATGGATAAATGCATGTACATATTCCAAAGGTTATTATATTTTGAAAATAAATGGGTTTTCAATGTGATATGTATTTTTAATGGTTTTTGAAAATTATATCTTAAGGAGATTTCTTAAAAACCCTAGTTTTGTATATTTAAAAAATTATTTTTTATATAAAATGTTTTTATTTGACACAAATAGATATGTTTCAATGGAATGTATCTAAATGAGATTTTTATAGTATTTACAAAATTATTTTTAATCCCAGGTTTATAACTCTTTTCTATGAAATCTTATGTTCATCCTCCATTTTAAAATTACTTCCATAGGCTTATTAGAAGATCATAATCTATTTGGATTCATTATTTTTCTAGAGTGAATGAAGTCAAATAAATGATTGTAATTCATATTAAACTCTGATATGATGTAAATGTTTCCTAATCCTCCAATACCTAGACCGGAAAGATCCTAAGTTGTGTGAATGATGGTATATTTTTTAGTTACTTTTTATAAAAAAAATTACAGCATGTTTTAGCCCCATATTTGGGAGTGCTAGTCTCAAACTATCACAAATTATATATATATATATATATTGGATTATACCATATTTATTATAAATTTGTATAGAAATTTTATATATTATTTAATTATATTATATACTTCCTATTACATAAACATATTTAATTTTCTTTATATTATATATACTTGTATACATAATATATAATATAAATGTATTTAATTTTATACATAAATATTAAATATATTTGTATATATATACATAAATTTAATACAAATCCATATGTTAGTAATACTATAGAAAAAAATTTATGTACATAGTTGAATTTATATATGGTTTTGTACATAGTAAATTAATTTAAATTAATATATTAGATATATAAATAAATTTATAAATTTGTTTAGAAAAAATTTTGTTATATTATATTGATATGAATATTTAAAAATCAGTGTATAAAGACTAATATTTATGAATAAATATATATTATAATTATATTATATCTTAATATATTATATAAATACATCAATACACACACACAAATATAAATATATATATAAATATATGTATAAATATATAAATATATATGTAATTAATTATATATATTATATAAACAAAACAATATATATTATATTATATATTTGTTCGCATATATATATTTGTGTATTTAATATATAAATTATACATACGAAAAAAATATATTTTTATACAAAAAAATAAAAATAAAAATAATTATAAAGGATGGATTATATATTAAGAGGATAACTTCTCTCTCTATCATATTATAGAGATCACTTCAATTTGACTGTTTTTGAGGTTTATCAAACCCATTTTGATATTGTAGGGCATAAAGATCTCTTCTTCTTTTTTGGTCCATGAAAAAATATCAATTTTTTTAAAGTTGTTGTTGAAATGGGTGAAAACTATGATTATACTAAATAATACTCAAAATCCCTCATTTATAATAATCATAAAACCATATGATCCCGGTAAAGGATAAACCAATTTGGGATAATCTGTCTTCAGATCCTTCTTATCTGATGTAAAGGATCTCTTTCGCAGGGTTTTTTAGTTTATGGACTGGCTGGTAAGCCTCTGTTGGAGTGACAATGACACGGTTGGAGGGGCATAAGAATCGATCTCATTGGCCTGAAGGTCCCACGGTTCAATATTTTCTCATGATAGATTCATGCTTTTGGGTGATTACTACCATGGAAATGGTGATGCAAGTGAGGCGGGTGATGCATTTTTCTTTGATCTTCATTGTCACTGCCTTGTGGTGTGGTGGGTTTGGGATGATGGTCGTGATGAATGTGGAAGGTGATGGGGGATTGTGTGTCTAGAGTTCCATAGTAGGGATCCCACATGATGATGGGGATGGGGATTGGTTGGATCTCTTCGACCTCCGTGTTGTGACATGTGTTACTAGTTACGTGCACAGGGGGTGGCATGTGGGTGTATCCTAGAGAGACGATGAAGATGACCGTAAGAAGACCTTGGGACATGGAGCAGTCCTTGGGATGTGGGTTGGATAAAAAAATTTACCTCGGGACTTGTTTATGGGGGTTAGGTTGTAGACGAGATTTAAAATGTCATTTTTCTTTGTGATGGGGGTGACCTAGATATGATATGCGGGAGATGTGGTAGACCTCAAGCTAGGCCTCCAATGGTAACTGGGCATGTGCATCATTATCTGGTATGTGATGCTAGTAGGTGCATCATTATCTGGTACCATGGGGTGTTAATGGTAGAGGATTCCAATGATGATAAAATACAACTAATGAAGGGACGACCGACACCTCTACATAAGGGAATCTGGTGACCATAATTATGAGAGAGATGAAGTTGAAGGGCATGATGATATTCACATATGAATTTTTTTTGATTGATGAACTCATGAGGTCTTTTTTACCCAGCCTCATCAATGCAGTCCAGTGTATGAGGTCTTCGTAGTTAGCAATTGTTGACTGACATTTTGGCTGCATCAGCTGGTGTAGGTTTATCTTGGCCTTTGGGCCTTTCTGATGTGAGTTTGCGGGCCTACCAAATTTCTGGATATATGGTCTATGATGTGTGGGTCTTCAAGTCATTATGTTGTGCTTTGGGTGGTGTCTTTTCCACATTCCTCGATTCGTGTTTCTTTATGTGTTGTAAGCTTTCATGTTCCTATTTTCATTTTTTTAATTAATAAATTTTATGGGTGAGCACGCTCGATACCCGAACCTTCATGGTATAAATATAATTATAAATAGATGGATAAATATATATTTAGGTATTTTAATATATCTATATATATATATATTATATATTTATAAAATAACTTTCACATTATATATATAAATTATGATATATATATACCAGCATGCGACCTTGTGGGGTGGTCACATACTTCTGTTAAACTCCCCCAGTCTCGGTGTTGTATTTTTTTCCCATGAACCAAATTCAATGTATTTTATGATTACCTATATTCATTTTTTTGAATTTTAATAAACTTATTATCAAATACATAGTTTTCTTTTTCTTGAAATAGAATGTGATAATGACTTAATAATAACTATTGAAATAAAAAGACATATAATTCTCCAAATATGATGATAGATTAGAAGTTTTATTAGAATATTCATGAAAATATATTATATAGATGGAAGATATCATTGGAGGGGGTGAAAATGATAAAATATAATAAGGGTGGATACTTATAAGTCTTTGAGACAAAATCTCACGATGTATGCCCTTGATATTTTTTTGAGCATGAGATTATAAGTACTTTAACTGTAGATAAAAAGTTCACATTTATATGTGTAATTGGTTGTTCTTATATACAGAAATGTGTATTGGTCTTTTTAATTTATTATTTTTATTAATGAATATCACAATTCATGCACTTTTATGTATTCATGAAAACCATGATGATATATGTTCATGGAGATGTTGGATACTTTGGGTGCTTCATGTGTGATATTTCATTAATGATTATCGTCAAAAAATATTTTCCCCTAATTTTATTTAATTGAATATGATATATTGTTCCCTTTAATTTGAATGACACAACGTAATTGAATCAATGTCCACAAAATTCTTTTGTCTTGTTTAGTTTTAGAATGTCAAATAAAGATACATTGAACACTTAGGTTGATGATACCAACATAACACCTACTTGACTATACATGTCCTAATAAATGGATTATATTACATAATATTTCTTCATATGAGTTTTTATGTCAATGTGAAATTTACATATTTCTCTATAGATGCATTGCTGTGTTTCTACACATTGACCTTAGAATTTATGTTGTTCCTCCTAATTGCACTATGAAAGCGTCCTAGTGGATCACACAAAAAGTGTATCCAAAATTTCATTTAAATTATATTTTTTAATTCAACACGTTAGAATAACAATTATTCACATTTTTTTGTTTAATAATTATTCACTGTTCTTTGATCTATATGATTCAATCATGTGTTATTCAGAAGAATAAATAGTAGTTGATTAATAATAACTATATATTCACAATATTTAATGAATATAATATTTATTATATTTAATGGTGAATAATGAAATAATATTTATTTAGTAATTTATATTAATTACTCAAGGTTGGATAAATACCAAGGAGGATAAATGACCTATGTTTAATGGTTAGATTTGAAATGAATTATTAAATATCAATTAAATAAATATTAATTTATTATATTAACAAATGGTAATTATTTATCCATAGGTATTGCGCATTTTAAGAAAATAATAATAATATTTATATCATCATTATACCAAGATTTCACTATAGAATAATAAATTTTCTAAGGGTATCTATGAAATTACCAACCATAACCTACGTATATAAATACTTGGTTATATCTCTTTCAAGGGATAATTACTTATTGTGGACAAAAAACCATGAGATATTTCTCTCAACCCCATGAGAGAAACCACTCAATAATATAGTCAAGAACTAGAATTCCAATCCTAATATACTATATAAGGCCTTGAGAAGAACCAAAAAATATTTCTTCCATGAAGAGTTTGTTGTTTTGATAAATAATAGAAGACAAAAGACGTCATGATTGACCATGCTATAACATGGAGATTCAATGGTAATGTTATGAGATTTTAGAGCATGTGTGGATCACAACTAGAGGGATTATGACCTTGGAAACATTCATGAAATAACTATATCATGAAGGTTTTCAACCTAATATTTATTTACGAAATAATTATAAGGCAATGTAATTATAAATTTATCTATAAATTAATAATAAATTATATGTGATGTTTATGAATTATTAGTTCAAATATTCATATTTCAGTGAAAAATTTTATTAATACCATTTTTCATGATGTTACCTTTCATGTATATCATATATTATTAATTTATTATGAAAAATATCAGTTTGATATTCCTATTAAGAGATTTAGTTGTGCCCAAAACCATCATGTTGCATCAGAGAAGATATATAATTAATTTAAAATTATTTATTACTCATTGATTGATGATATGAATTTGTAACTAGTTTTAATTTTGGGATTATTTTTTCTTTAAATATGAACGTCAAATTTTTATATTCTCTTTCTTTTTTCTTGATCATATTACAAGTTAAATTTTAAATCAATATGAATAAAATTTGAAGCTCTATTTGGAGGATCCAAGGTTTCTAGTTCCTTAACATAAGACTATATGACATGTACTCTGTTGGTACATGTCATGTACCCATGTTTATTTCACCAGGATGAATAATGAAAAATTCTATCCACCACAAATTATATTGAAATAGAAAACATTTATTGTGAACCACATGTTATCTAGGAATGGCTGACACATAGTTTTATTGACTACACATTGTGTAACTTGCTTACGTGATGTGTAGTCTACGTGTTTTCATGGATGAAAACATGGGGTCCAATATATGATGTGTACTTTGTAAACAACATGATGATTTAAAATTAAAGAATCATGAAGGTAACATGGCGTGTAGCTAGAATAAATTCCATGCACCACATACACATTCTTAGACGACAATCATGCCACATCCCGAGGCGTGTGTCACAGACAAGGTCAAAAGTAAATACACATCACATAGCCATAGTAAATGTTGTGTAATCTATTCGAAATTATGGGATTAATTTTATATCAAAATCAAATACAATGATATAATTAAACCTAATTAACATGTTCATGTGCATCATTCATTGAAATTACACAACACATATATGATAAATAATGATATATTAAATTATTTTTTTGTGTCATATTTTGAAATGCAATTTATGTATGGGGTTCAATTTTTTATACATAGTTTTATTTATTATTATCACATGACGTATAATTTACATATGCATGGGCATCCTTTATTGATAATTCATGCCTTGTAATTATGTGTAACAATGTCTATACTAAATTCCTTGTGAATACACAATACAAAGATAATGAATATTAGTTTGGTTAGCTACATGTAATTTCATACAAATAAACATATGTACATTATTAATTTTAAATAAATGTATTTTTTGAAATTATTTATAATTTAAATTTTCATGATTTTTTGGATGGAATTAAATATATTTAAATAATTGTGTAATATTATAATTAAATAGATTATTTGAAGGTATGAAATATTAATTATGGATTGAATTGAAATGAATGATAGATATATTGAAAGCATATATTTGCCACATGGATGAGGGTGATCATGAGTTTAGATAAGACCTTTTTATATGACAAGTTTCCTTTTAATTTATTATTATCATCAAATTACATTGATTCCATGTGTTCCATCTTCTCCTCTCAGTATGTTTTAGCCTTCGTGCCCAGAATTTTATTTATTTAAAATAAAAAAATAATAATTTTGTTCCCATAACCCAAATGTGAGTAAATATTATGTAATTTGGTCTTCCAAAAGACTAAATGACAACTGATGGGAGGGAGGGTTGAATAGGGTGGTACCTTTATATACGTTTTAATCTTTTATAAACATAACCCCCAAAACCTATTAAAATTAATTACCTTGTTATCTTTTAGTAAATAATCATGCATGAAAAAGTTGGAAGGAAAGTAAATAAAATGATATTTACATAGTTTGTATAGTCCCCTAACTTGTTTTCCCACCCAGATACTGTTCATGACTGATTAAACACTGGGGCCTAAAGCATGCCTCCCCATACACTAAAGGCTAGAAACTAGTAGTGAGGGTTTAAATAGGATATAGTGGGGGTACTATACCCTCTATAGATGATAATAATAATGGTTTATATAAATATACTATAGAATAATGACCATACACACAAGACTAGTAACCCTCCCATGGGAAAATCACACAAGAAAACAACTATAATAATAATCTGTAATTCAAAATAAAATATTTTTATCATGATCTATCACAAAATAGAATTTATAACTAATCATGCATCCTTGTATAGTAATATAGAAAAATAACAAAAAGGGGCTAGACATGAAAAAACTCAGTATATATATATAAGAATGTTGATATAAAATAAAAAGACACAAGAATAAATCTAGATGCAGTAACCCAATGTCCTTTTTATCCATCCCATTCATAAAAGTTCTAACATGATCACTATGGTCCATATCTTGGGCCTAAACCCTTACCTGATCACAAAAGTATAATGTCTACATGCATCCTAGAGAGATTTTGTAGGGTGTGAGAATAATCTTATTATGCCACAAACAATGTGCTCCCAACTTACATCTGTGAAAAAGAAGGTGTACTAAAAAAATAACACATTGACACTAATAATTATCCTAATTCCATTATGCTCAAGAACCATAAGGAAAAAATCACCTTCTTCGGCCATCACCAGTAAAATATTAGTGGATGGGATCCTTAGATAAATCCCAAGGCATCCCATGATGTATGTACCACCATGGTGGACCCTGAGGTTCCACATATATATCATAACATGACACCACATTCCATCAATAAATTAAATGACATTACTAAGGAACACAAAAACATATAATTGGTTTGATGAACCTCAACTTATGAAATAGCCATAGAATAAGATACCAATTTATGCGGCACAATGATGTATATCCTCTAAATAATAACCACCATTATCTCTATAGTCAACATCCCAAGGAACAAAAATATCCATCCTCCGACATAATCTTGGCCCCTCGACCTCATTACATGGTCAAGTTAAACCCCCAACGGACGGTCTCAACACCGCAAATTAATGGCTCCTCACCATGCCAATTTATTTTAATGGTAATCACCTCCAAACTCACTGGTGTTAAAAACCACCCTAAGATACTTCTAACAGAGGCCTCTTCCCACATGAGCGACTAACACCACCTCATCATCTGAGTCTTATCTATGTGAACATGACTCCAACTGTGCATCAAAAAATCACGATGACTGGAAATACCCATCATTGTACCTAATACACATCATCCTAACACCTCAATCCCCTATGATTATGTCACTCAACCTTATGGTTAACACCATATTATATCCCTTCGGCCATGCCCCCAACCTGATGACCTCATTGCCTCAACCTGATGACCGTATCACAAAACCTATGATCAACATCATCTAAGGCATCCAAGACTCATCCAACCTGATGAACAATGTCACCTCTTCCAGATGGTCAAAACCATCTCAATCCTTAGTACATTCCCATCATGTTCCCATGTAACCGTCTCCAGCATCACATCTAATATAAAAAATTTAATTTAAACAAATAAAAACCCTAGCCTAATCTTCCCATGATATGAGGCCTATATCTAAGATCATACTATTTGTAATCATGGATGACAATTTTATAGGCATATCATGGGATCAAAGTAAAACAAAAATGAAAAAAAATGAATTTATTGGATTCACTTAGACTACCTAAAGGTAACACTCAATAATGCACCTCCAAAGCATAATAAAAATAAAAATAAATATTTAAACCACCTACCTCATAGTCATAGACATTGACTTGATCGATATCTGCATCTAACTCAATATTATTTGTTAGAAATAAATTTTTTAGAAAAACACCCTCAAATAGGGTATATCAGCTTACAAAGATTTAGTGCATTGTACGGAATGAGTAAAAGAATAGTTAAATAATAGGACTCAATATCTTACTGATGTGGTTCCAATGAGATCTCCATTGATTGATTTTGAGTTCAGATGAAGATATCCCTCAATGCCTAAGGGAATAAGAGGATATGGGTTCTCCCTACAATTCACTCATGAAATGGAGAGGAAATGAGGGGAGAAAAAGAAATAGGCAGAAAGGGAAGAAATTTAATTACACACTTTTTAATGGTCCGTATGGGTATCTCTCACAGTTTGGATAACCACACTCTAATTGCATGAAACCCACTATCTAGTTACCCCACTATGAATGACTGGACTACACGGTTTACCAAACAATTCACCAACAATGCCAGAACATCTTTTAAAAACTAAAGAAATTTCTTCATGTCCATATGCCCCCTCACACATGGTTTTCTAGACCATGTACAATAAATGAGGTGGGTTTCATGATTCCACTAGCAGCTGCAATATTACTCCAAAATGTTCACCCCGGTCCACACACCGTGGAAAGTCAGGTTTTCATCCTCCAAAGCATAAAAAACCCTAATAAAACCCCAATGAATTTTTCTAGGTTTGAAATCCATCTAAAAATGAATTTGGTTAAAAGAGCACTCAAAATTAGTTATCATAGACATGAATATAGTTGGGCTTCTTATCAAACTACTAAAATTATAATGGGTTGAGGAAATTCGACCCACTCCAAAAACACATGATGCTATAATCTCACCACCTTAACATTTCTCATCCACGATCTATAATGCATTACCCTGATATGGTACCAAACACAATAATTTCATTCAAATCAAACCAATCTACCTAGATCATCAAGTCACATGTCAAATCTCTCAAGGTGCTCCCCGCCTTAGGATTTTACCACCACAGTCACTTCTAGACCCAAAATTCAATACTACAAAGGCCTACTGACCATCTATATAGTTCAAAGTCCTCCTGTGATGAATTATTACTCATGCACCTCACCTGGAGCTAAATTTATGCCCATGTCACTTCTAAAACCCATCACCCTCCACACCTCATCAGATTCCTACCTCGTTTCCATGCCACACATGGTACCTATGAGGTCCCACATCTCAATAGATTCCCATAATCAGTCCTGATGCCTTACAACTCAAATAAAACCCCCATCATACCAATTCTCAGATGCTGACACACCTAATGTAATTCCAAATTGCATCGATTCCAAAAGAGAGTCTCAGTGACATGTAGCTCATATATATATATATAATGAATCTGAGTTGATGCTAAACTACTAAAAAATATCTAGTTAGTCAAGTATACACCCTACTCACCTCGTGCAACCAAACCCAATATATTCCTACATTATGGGACATTACAAAATTAAAATCACCTCGGTCACACCCACAGAATACCACTGACAGTAGTGTGCTCCCCAGCTTTCTCTATTACTAGTAGCTCAACATCATACACTTGACCTGAAGCCTGACTGCCTGATGCCTGACTTCCCTGTAGTGACACACCAGATTCCAACCACTACTCCAACTCTTGGGACCCAATATATTTTCCAAGACCTCCATATGCATCTGAATCTAAGATACCATATCCTAGAAATGGTCCACGTCCAACCTCATAACCCTGAGTCTACCCCGGTCCCTGACTGCTGGCTATCCGAGAAGGCTTCTTATAGAACCTCTCATGATGACCAACCTATCCACATTCTTAGCACTCCTTCAATATCATATCACACTACATTTTTAGATGACCTGAATTGCTTTAGTAAAAGCACACCATCATAGAGCCACTCCTCAGTTGTCTAACTGAATTTATGGGCTAATCATCCTACTAATACTCCTCTCGACATCAAATTATTCAATCAAAATCATCACTAATGAAATCAAATTATGAAATCACCCAGATAAAATATGATCAGTCCATCAAATTTCCCCCCAGGAATCAGTGCCTAATTCATAGCCTCTGAGAATGAGGATAAATTGAATATGTATACCTACACCCAAATGAAATTTCATAAACCATAATCAAAACTCCTCACCCTCAAGGTTTCATCACCCATTATACCTATTAGAAAATGAGACAAGTCCGTGAATGTAGATTCATAGTCCATGATAGACACATCTCCCTACTAAAGGTATAATACCTCCTAATCTCTCTCTTTCCTCATTGTTTTAGAGAAGAAGTTCTCAAATAACCTATCCTTGATGTCCTTCTAATCCAATCCCTCATGTCTTCATACATGAACCTGTATATCCCAGCAGTTCTCTTCGAGTCCTCTGAGTATTTATATTGGTAGATTCACTCTACAACATGGGGGTGTCTCAAGCTTCTAAAAATAGCCTATATAGACTATTTCTGGTTTTATTCTTCCTGTGGATCACCCTCACTCTAAAATAGTGGTGGGAGTTATGATTGGAACTCTCAAGTATTTACACCATGAAAGGATCCGCTCCTTGAGCTCCTCGGTCAACCACCTCGATGACACAAACAAAGATCGCCCAAAGATTCTCATCATGACATGACCCAAATGATTTCAAATCCAATAGCTAACTAGACTATGCTAGAGGTTATAACTGTGCCTGTACTAGTGGGTCATGATCATCCTGACCATCCTAGGCCTCATTCCAACCCTCAAGGTTATCATCATGTGAACACTCCTACGACACCAAATTACTGCCCTCCTGACGCTCTGAAGGATCCCGTCTAGGTGGAATCCAACTAAATACTAATTCCACGTTTAGACATCCAATATAACATATAAAAAACACAGATAGGGAAATCAGTAATAGTTCCCAAAATATCTCTACCCTTACTCCCCATCAAAAACTTGTCATATGACAGTCATCCTCTTTTCCCCTTACTCGCCCATATCAGAGTTAGGTATCACATATAAATCTCGCATCATGGCTCCATACTAACCCAAAATAGAGCTAGAAATCACATATCAATCCAAGGTAATTGAGTAAGATTCCAACCAATATGCTAATCCAGAAAACACTATTTAGCTTCTTTGGAAACATTTTAAACAACCTACCCCCTATCATCAACCCTTCTTGCTCCTATCAGGGCTAGGCCAACCAATATATATACCACATATGACATTACATATCATATCACATTACAATAAAATCTCATTATAACCCCATGTTTGGGCACGCTGAGTTGAATGCAACCAAAGAGAGGATAGGTTGGAAAACACCGATTATCTTCCTTTGTTGACACTTTAAACAACCATACCCCTATTAGCATAATCCAGGTTCACACTGATTATCACAAGAAATTTATAATAATAAAATACATATATACATACATACATACATGCATACATACATACAGACACACACACACACACACATTCCTATGTTCCTATTCATAATTAATAAATAAATCCCCTTTCCATACAGGGCCAAGGATCCAAAAATACTCCTTTTCTATATCTGTAAAAGGATCAAATATCATATCCCCTTCCAAAATAGGCCATGGGTCATGTATCTTAACCAATAACAATCATTCTCAAGTTCACCACTAATGGTGGAAATCATGTCAAATGTAAAAAGGGCAATGATGAACAATAATTCCTACCCATGTAAACATGATTTATCCGCTATGAATAGGTATTAAAGAACTTATACATGATATCTAAACCCAGTTATGAAAACATCATCATATACGGTCTACCGTATCCCAAATAGTAAGACTTATAAAAGAGGTAAAATAAACTATTTTTCTACCATTTTTAGTTCCTAATGCTCTTCCAACCCGAATAGTTCTTAGGGATGGTTATCCAATGGGCCATAAGTGCGACTCTCTATATAAAAAAGGCTACCGACTAGAATCAAGGGTGTAAATAGGTGATAGTGGGGAGACTATACTCTCTGGTTATGACAATATTGATGGGATATATAAATTTTATGTTGAAGAATGACTATAAACATAGGACCCATAACCTGACCATGTAGGAAACACAATAGACAACAATAAAAATAATAATCAACATTTCAAAATCTACCATTTTTATAATGAAACATCAAGAAACACAATTTATCGATAATAACTCATTCAAGTATAGTCATATAGAAAAATAAAAATGGTGTTTCTCATGGATGACCACAATATATACATTTAAGAATGATGATACAAAATAAAAATACCTTAGAATAACTCCAGGTTATATAGGAACAAAATTTAATTTTCATCCATCCCATAAAAAATGTCTGACATGATCACTAAGGTCCATCTCTTTAGCATAAATCCTTACCTGATCTAAAAAACATAAATTATACACATGTCCTGAAGGTCCTATGTAGGGTGTTCGGATAATCTCTATAGGCCACCACCAACTTATTCCCAACTTACATCTGTGATAATTTAGGTTTACTAAATGAAATAAATAATACATTAACACCAATATAATTAACCTACTTCTCATGTGCACAACATCCACAAGGAAGTAATCACGTGCTTTAATCATCACTGGTAAAACCATGGTTGATAGGATCCTCAACATAAATACCAAGGCATCCCCTAATGAATGTAAAACCCAAGTAAACCCTTAGTTTCCACCTCCAAATCATAACACGAAACCTCGTTCCATCAATCAAGTAACTGATGTCCTAAAGGAATGTCCAAACACATAACCGGCCGCTTGAACCATAGCTCATAGAAATCATATAGACTCAAAGTAGGATGTATGAGGAAAAATGATGTTTGTAATATAATTAATAACCACCATCATCTCAACAACCAATGTCATGAGGAATGATTATATCCATCCTCCCACGTAATCCTAGACCAATAACCTCAATACACGAGGAGCCTTATCCGCTAACCGATGGTCTCATCACCACCAATTGATGGATCATCACCATCCCTATGGATTTCTATGGAATGAAACTCCAACCAAAATGGTGGTCAGAACCACCCTAATACATGTCTAACGAAGTCCACTACCAATATAAGTGGTAAACACGACCACATCATTTGAGTCTTATATGCGTGCACATGACTCCAATAACATGTAGGCTAATCAAAATGAGCAAAAATCTAAAAAAAAGTACCCAATCCAAATAATACCAACACCTCATTGCCCTATGACTATTTTTGTCATCCTGATAGTCAACACAATATCATATAACTTTTTCCATTCCTAAAACATGACAACCACATTATCCAAACCCGATAACCATGTCACCCAACTAATGATCAAAATCACCCAAGTTTTCTTGGACTTTCCCAACCTAAAGGACAATATCGCCTCTTCCAGATGGTTAACACCATATCAATCCTTGATTTATGGATATCATGTTCCTATTTAACAATCAAAAGCCTCAAATTTAATAGAACAAATTTAATTTAAATTAATAAACTCCCATATCTAATATTGAACAAGATTAGATAAATTTCCATATTTTCTTATTCCTATAAGTTATATATGGTTTCTTGAACAAGCTTTAAAATCAACAAAATAAAGCTAATTTATATAATATGGAATATAATACCAAATAAAAATATGACCATCCTTTGATCAATAAAACGACAACATATAGTGTATATTAATACACCATGTCTTCACAATGACAATATAACTATGTACGATCCTTTTATTCTCACCATAAAAACTTATGTTTCACTCATCATCCTTCTTAGTATGGGGAAGGTAACAATTTTGGGTTTCATAACTTTAATCGCCATAAAATTTCATTCCATGTAACATTACAAATCCATAATGATTGACATGTTCTTTCCACAATTTTCAGGTCTAACTCAATGTTGCTTTAGTATTTTGGTTGAAATAGCCATCACTGAATTTACCACATTATAATCCATATAAAATATCATAATATATAATATTCAATAATTCCATTAATCTAAATTGTTTAATAAAGGGTGATATTATATTTTAATCATGAAATCAGTTTTGGTAGTGTCGTTGGACACTTTTTTATGTTGGGTAATTGTTTATCCCAGTACCCAACATTTATGTATAAAACAACCTCCAAACCATTAAAGACTTCCTAGAAAATATATTAATCACAATCTATATAGAAAAGTGACTGTTTTTACCACATTTTAAATCATCAAGATGAAATGATAAATTTTTTACTTTATTTGTAATGTTCATGTCTATGTGAAATAATAATATTAATGGTATTATAATTATTAATCTCAATGGTAGAAAATATCGTGTACCTCATGATAATATATTATAAGAATATAAATTTTGAAAATCATCATATATCTTAAAAAAATTAACTTCTTCTACACTATTAATAATAATAATGATATGAAATATGTTTTTGTTGTTATTTTTATTGTAAAGGGGATTACATGAAACCAAAAAATAAGCACACACTCTAATAACCCTATTGTGTGAAGCCTCATCAACAACCAAAAGTAATGACAATCATCCACTAGTCATATTTAATTATAATACATTGCACACAGTCCTAGAGGAATAGAGTCCTTAGAACATTTGTGGCCCTAAGCTCCAATGGAAGGAAGAATCAGTATGTGGTTTTCCCCTTAATAAGTAGATTGAATCACACTAAGTCACCAGTATTTCACCTCACTACCCCTATCAACAGTAATCATACCATTTCACCGGTCCCCATGACCAATATTTTATCTTCTTTATTTCTGATATTGTTTTCCACCAGCACAATATTTATTCCATACTATTTTTGTACCTTTCTCTAAAGAATCTGATCATCTCCATCCATCATTCTACAAATATACACCGTATTTTCTTTTAACCACCATGAATGAATCACTAGTATCCATAATCAAATTCCCTATTACATCACTACCCAACCACACCCCTTTCCATACACTAGAACTAGTTTCACCAGACATATAATAATGTATGCACATCAGGTCTCCACATCCCTATATTGTTCTACAACACCTCCACAACCTATGACCATATTCTATGTATATAATAGAAAAAAATTGAATAAACCCACTTATCAAATAGAAATATATAATATATTATCCAAAATTGTATCCCCCACCTTGCTCTAAAATGTTTCATTATGTTAACATTATGTATATCAAACATAAAATGTCATGGATTAATGAAATGTTTTGTCTAAATTTTGGATTCCATGATTTATTATAACCATAAATACACTACCATAAAAAATTTTGGATTAATATTATAACCGCAGTTATGTTAAGGATTCAATTAAAGCCTCAACACTTGGGAATTACAATAAAAATAATATTATGAAGTGGGGGTTAATTCAATGAAATATAATGAAGATCTCAAGGATTTCATAATATTAAATCTCCAATAATGAACTTACCCCAATATTTTTCAAATTTTCAAATCATAATTCATCCATAAATCAATTTATATAATCTCTAAAAACAATACCCCCAATAAAAATACAAATAAAACAAAATCAACTCTAAAATTTGTCCCAATACTGAGGATTTGACCAAAGTGCCGATATACACATTTTCAGAGCACCAGAACATTGAACGGTCTATAGGAGGCAATCTGATTTTCATCACCTAGAAAAATATAGGATATTGAAGTCTGAGATCCAATAGTTGAGGTTGGTACAATTCACAAAGTTAACCAAATTATTTTTTTATGAGTATCAACCAATCATGTAGAAAATTACCTGGAGATGAAGATGAAAATTGAGATGAGCTCAAATATCATGTGGAAGAATAGATTGAGAATAATTATCATGTTAATGAAAAATTTCAATAATTAATAGTTAAAACTACTTAATTTGTTGAGAATCAAACAGTCTCTTATATTAAATATTCTTTGTACAAGGCTTCTTATTCATATGATGAGATGACAAAAGTTATTGAAAATATATCTTCGTCTTATAATGATAAAAATCATTGTAAGTCAATAGTTGTTATTAAGGTAGGAAAACCATTAAAAAATAAAGAATAATAAACTTATACTTCTATAAATAATAAAATAGAAGTGTTATTCATAAATTTTAACAGGATGAATGAGGAAAATTAAATATTATAAGGTGAGTTGGAGACTACTAATAAATATTTATATGATTTGAGAAGCTCAATTTAACCCAAAAATAACTAGAAAATATAAAATTTCAACATCAAACACTCATAAAAAATCAATTTTAAAAGATATTTTGATATCTGTCAATGAACAATGATAGATGAAAGTTCATCCCATCTCAAATAAATATTTTGGCGATTTAAGGAAGTATTTTCGAAGTTAGGTATAATCATCAAGGAGTAGTTATAGTCAATTCAAACCTTCCACCTCTACTCCAAAAACATATCCAAAATAAATTAAAAGGTTTAAATCCATTAGTAAAGTTCCCTATGATTTTAATGGATGAATTCCCTCACTTTAGTGTCATAGTTATCCTTTAAATGTGTTGTTCAATAATCAGGGAGGGCTCGTTGAGAAATTAAATTTAAGAGAGCCTTGTACAAGAAATATTCTCAATCAATTTAGTGAGATTTTCTCAAAGTATTTTTTGCCTTAATAGAATGTTCACTAGTTTCTAAAAGTAAATTTGGTTTAAATTTTAAATGTGGGAAAATATTCAAAGATTTTGATGAGATACTAGGATGATAACATTAATGCATGTTTCATAGAAATATTGGTAGATTCAAAGGATATTCATCAGGTTGGTCGAGCATCTCAAGCTTCAGACATCTCATCTGAATAAAAACCTTCACCCTCATCTAGTCCAACCCTTTGAAATTTTTCTACCAAATATTTATTGTAATTAGAAAAATATTTTAATGTTTTTTTGTGTTTTTTGTATTTCATTCCATTTCGATTAGTAGAAAACATATCATTTTTTTCTTATAATATAATAAAATTTATTGAATAGTTTCGTGATACATTAAATGTGTTTTATACTATTTTTTATTAATTTATTTTTTATCTCACAAAAAAGGTGTAGGGAATTGGGTAAAGAAAATATTCTTAATTTTATATTAATAAAAGAGAATGGAAATTTAAATTTTTAGTGAATAAATTAAATGTAAATTCCAACTATAATTTCTATCATATAAATTTAAATATATTATTTCATTTGTGTTTACATTTTTTATATTTTCAATAATATATATTACATGGGTTTTATGATAATCAAAAATCGGGAGATCATTGAGCATATATTATCTCATTAATACTATATCAATCTTATTAATTTTTATGATAAAAATACCCTTGTTTATTTTACTATTGAATTTACTTTAAGTATTTTTTAAGAATATATTTATTGATAATTTTATCTTATTTACAGGTTGAAATATGTTTTTAAGTATTCACTACATGTCTTAATGTATTCTATAAGCATTGTTCATACCCTATGTTTGTAAGCATAACATATGTTTTGGAAACCCAATGTTAGGAATAAAACCTATTGATCGTAAACCCTATAATGTTTGAAATTTATGGATAAAAAGAATTATGTTTAGAAGTAACCCAACATTTAAGGAATAAATATATGGTTCATCAAAACTAATTTTGTAAACAAACATACAATTTCAACCCTACATTTGGAGTTTTCTCATTACATGATGGAAACCTTCATATGAATTGGTCAATGATCGTGTTTTAAATTTATTATTTTATCTATGGTTTTCTATACTAGTTTCATCAGAAGTAAATGACTATTAAAATATGTTTTATTAATGATTCAATTGTTTGTACTAAACTTATTAAATCATTATTATTTGTAATGGAATTTCAAACACTCTTTTAATTGTTTTGAATTCAAATGATTGAGGTTTGTCAGGATATATTCTCAGATCTATAAATGACCGAAGGCAAGAAGGTTTATCTTATTAAATACTACGATTATTTTCATGATAAAGGTGTGTTAATGAGTGATTAGAATACTGAAAGACTGCAAAATACAAAATATCAAACGTATCTGTTATTTTTAAAAAGATACACTTTTGAGATATACATGTTTCAATCGTGTGTTGTGTAATCTACTAATCAATTGTTACTTGTTCTATTTATCTATTGTGGTGTTTATTGGTTATCATTTAAAATTTGGATCTATTAAAATCTAGTCATTATTATAGGAATTGATATTTGAATAAGAAGAGACATTTTCTGTTAGTTGTTGTTGTAATTGTGAGCAAGACTCTATTTATTCAACCAAATCAAAATTTGTAGATTTATTGGACTTTTGGATGTTCAGACTTAATCATGGAGAAGTATCATCTTCTTAATATAAGATGAAGATAATTATATTCCTTTTAAAAGAGCCACAATGCCTTATAAAATCATTATTGTGATGGTTTCAACTAAAAACACTCAGTTATTAACATCTAGTGACAAGGGGGACCATTTAGTGAATATTAAAAATCTTACAATGAGAGTTTTGGTGGTGTGGACTAGGGGATCATTGTACAGTGAAACACTCTAAAAATTACTATTTTATTATCCTATTTTTATCATCCACTCATCTTACTTCATGAATATAATGTTTCATATTCACATAAATCAAAATGAAGAATAAAAATTTGAATCCTTCTAGATTTTTGAAAAGATTAAATTCACACCCTCTTGTGTATCTTTGTTTTATTCTGACCTAAAAATTTATACCACCAATAATATAAAAGATATCAATGTTGTTCCATGGATGATTACTGAATGGGTACCTACACTAGTTCCATATTATAGAGGATCTATTTACTTTATCACCTTCTTCAATTATGTGATAGGGAAAGAAGGATTAAATTTATGTAATCATAAGTTTGAACTTTTCAGTTCGTTCATATAGTGGTAAGAATTGGCTAAATGGGAGAGTGACCAGATGTTAAATTTATTTAGGCTTCGCAATGGTGGAGAATACAAAAAAAAACTATGGAATTTTTTTGAAATAAGAGGATCAATGTGAAGAGATTAGTTCCTAGAACTATATAGTTAAATTAATTGGAAAAGGGAATGAATTGGTGTTTTAATATGAAGGAAATAATCATGTATATGTAATAATTAATTCTAAAATCCATTTGGGTAGAAAATTTCAAAATTTCAACACACATTCCCAAGAAATGTCCATAGGGTAATATTGGAAAATATCTATCGAAAGTGCTACAAACTAGTATGACACCAAATGTTAAACACATGAAAATCATTAGAATTTTAACCTATACACTGATGTACTTGAAGGATAAAGATATAATAGATTCTAAATAAAAATACACTTTTATTGTTGTCTACATGAATTAAGATTTTTGTTTCAATCCTTTATATGATTAAAAGAATACTATTAACAACAATATAAACATTATTTTTAATGACATTATTCTATGAAATGTTTGAAGATAGACTAATAAAAATATGTTGGTATGAAGTCCGTAACTCCCTGATATTTTGTGAATTATATTTCTTCAAATTAAATTATCTTTTTGATATTTTTCATTTCACGTAACAATAGAAATAATAGTTTATATATATATATATACACTAAAACACTAAGTAATAAATTCCATTCACATGATATCGACTTGGATTATGCTGCACAAAATACTGCATTGGCTTGGTCTACATGCAACACCGACTTGGCATATGTTACACTCAACACCAAGTTTCTACAAAGAATCATTTTATTATATTTTTATAAATGACATAATTATAAAATATCCATTAAAAATAGTGATATGAATATTAATAACTACTTTTAATATATTTTTTATAATGTATTTATATAAATAAAACATATTGATAATAAAAGATATAAATTTTGGTAAGGTCGTTATATGTTAAAAAATTATGTGAACTACACTTCATGTCCTTCTATAAAAAATAATAAAATTAATTTTTAAAACATATAGAATTTAAATTTTATAAAATAAACATTATTTTTTAATTTATAAATCCAATACTATATTAGGGTTAATTTAAGGGATTTTTCTGACAAACTTCAATTTTTGAAGAATAGTGAAAAATACTACTTTTTACTTAAAACTACATTTTCGTTTAAATAATTATTAATGATAAATTATTTTTTAATTAGTTAAGGTAAAATATGATAAATTATATATCTATTAATACAATTTATTTCATTATAATCAATTCCAATTAGAAATTTACTATAAAAACATAATATGCTTTTGAACTTTTTCTACATTAAAAACCTGTCAATACATTCCATCTACAAGATTAGCATTAATCTTAATTTTACTGCTTTTGTGAATTGTATTAAAAAAACTAACATAAAATATTTTAATCAGTATAATATTTCTATTCTAATAATATAAAATTATTTTTTGGTCAATAAAATTAAAAATAGTGATTAAAATGAATCACAACAATTAAGGTCAAATTAAGCTGAATTAGGGACAAAATCTTAATCATATGGTCCCGAATGACCTATATGCTTGTCCAAAACCTATTTCAAATCAATATTTCTTCCATGAAACATATAATATTTATTTCTCTTGGTTTTTAATGACTTTTTTTAGGTAAGAAAATGTGTAAACCTGACTTGTTTTTAAAAATTCCAAGTGAGTCATTTTCCTTCCCTATAAAAGGCCAACACATCTCCCATATCCTCACAACACTCAAAACTCATAGGATCAGCCAATATATGATAAATAAACTTCCCAAAAATACACCTTTCCTATTATAATCCTTTCCTTGAAAAAATGAAATCTAAGGAAGCCTTTTGGCACAAACCAAAAGGAGTTAACCAATTAAGAGGTAACATCTTCTCTTAAGTCCTTTCTTTTATATTATTTAGCCACCGAATAAACATTATTTTTTACATGATTTAATAAAAGAACATATATACTCAATATAATTGTTTTTTATGATAATGTTTCAACATACACTTACACACACCTCTATCTAATGGATAACTAACACAGTGTTTATGTGTACGGCGAACTACCACCTCAAAAAATAATGACTATTCATTTTTCCGTACCACCTATCATAGTGAAAATAATAATGTAAACTATATTTATATATTTATTAATTATATTATATTATGTATTTATTTTTACAAAAAATATTTTTTTTACATTCTAATTTGTGTTAATACGATAATTTCGTTTAAGGAGGTGTGGACTATCGCCCCCTCAAAGTGATATGATTCGTTCATTCACTACATGCATGTTAGTAAGGATAGTTTTATTGAATATATATGATATATATGATATAATAATGCTATTTTAATAATTATATATATATATAAATATTTATTTTACTTTCTTTCTGTTAGCACGACAATTAAAGGGAAATATCATTCATGCATAAGCACAACCTACCGTCTAAATAAATTATGTATTCCATTTATTACTATTATATTCTATATATTATTATAATAACCATATACCTTAAATAAAATATATTTATATCATGGTTCAAATTCTGGAAATCAGGATATAAACTATAAATACCATAGATAAAACATATTAAGACACATGCGAAGAATAAAATGAATATTACCCGAAGTAAAAGCTTAACATAGGATCATTAAACATATGGAAATATAACTTCATAATAAAACCATATATATAAGAATATGGTTATGTGAAAGAATTATAATAAATTTATATTTATTATCTAGGTGGTTTGAATGTTTACAATGAGAGTCAAGACACAAGGTAAGTGGATTTCATCTCACTTTTTATTTCCGTGAGATATATGCTATATTCCCCACTCTTTCCTATGATGTGGTGTATGAACATCCCATGATTGTATTATATAATTAAATTTAGTTGTATTCACACATATAGTTTATGATATTTCATTCATGTGGTTGATGTTTCAAAAGTTACCAATTAGTGAAATAGTTTTGTCTCAATTTTCCTTCTTTGAGACTCATGTTTTTCCATGAACCTAAATTCTCACTCAAGGTGTATATAATATAATTGAACATGTTATATCATGAATTTAATTCATTTTATGATATTTTAGGTTTCATTTAATTTCATTTTATTACATGAATAGTATGATCCCAAGTAACCAATTGGTAAGGGTTTATTGAAACAATCTCATCTCTTTTAGAGATTGTTAATGATTATGATTATTTTGAAGAAATATTATGATCCATTTCTCATGAACAATCAGAATATTAATTATACTCTATTTATTCATGATATATCCATGTATTAGTAATATTTTACACTCTTTGGAAATTAATATAATTAATAATTTTTTTTTAGAAAAATCTCACTGTATCTATCTCTTTGGTTAGAAATATGTTTTATTTCACAACAATGTCTTCAAAAAAAATTCAAAATGTTTTAAAAATGATTTAAAAAGATATTTGAATATAATTTTCAAGTATAATGGATTTTTAAAATAGTTTTTGGTTTTAAAATATTTATTTATATGTTATCAATGTTATTTTCAAATAAATATTTTTTGAAATGTTCTCCATATTTATTTAGAGGTTTTCAAAGTATTTTGAAAGATGTGGATTTAAAAACATTTTCAGGATTCTTTCAGATGTTTTAAAGTAAAAATGTTTTGAAAACATTTTCAATGTCTCTTTATATGTTTTTAAATTATTTTAAAATAATTGGTTTTCAAAACATTTTCATGATTCTTTCATATTTTTTCATGTAAAATGGTTTTCAAAACATCTTCCAATATTTTTTTATAAGTTTTGAAAGTGTTATCAATTAATTTTTTTAAATAATTTTAAGCTTATATTATAAGTTATAAAGGAAAAAGGTTTTCTAAATTATTTCATGTATTGTTTTTATGTTTTATGGTATTTTCTAGGAAAATAATTTTAAAATCTTTTTATGTATTAAATATCCCCTTTAAAATAAGAAAGGATATTTTACTCAAGTAATGTTTTTAAAAGATATATAAAAATTATTTTCCATTTATGACGACATCTGTTGATGTTACTCATAACTTTCTAGGAAATTATCTAAAGGTTCCATTAATATTATTTCTATGAATGAGTTATTCTTAATGCCATGGTATTTATGAAACTTGTTTCTTGTTCACAAGTTTCATGTTTATGAAATCATTTTCTCATTAATGGGTTATTGTTTTGATGAAATGGTTATGAAACATATATCCTTTTCCACAGGTTATGATACAATTACATTTTTATAATACACATTTTATTTCATGGTTTATTATATGATTGTTAAATATTTTTTCGCACATGTATGTATGATTTTATTATAAGATGAATGGGACATATATCTCTCTCCAATGCATTCGATAATTATAAGTTTTATATGATCTCAAAGGGTACATAGGTTGTAGCCCAATACTGAAAAAAATAAGGTAAAAGGGTTGTAGCCCAAGCCTAAAAGAAATAGGATACATCGGTTGTAGACCATGCCTGAAAACAATAAGGTACATGGGTTTTAGCCTAAGCCTAAAATAAAGAGGGTACATGGGTTATAGCCAAAGGCCAGAAAAATAAGGTACATTGGTTGTATCTCAATACTAAAAGAAAGTGGTCACACAAGTTATAGCCCAATCCCAAAACAAGAAGTTATATGGGTTTTATCCAAATCCTAAAAGAAAGAGGGTACACAAGTTTTAGCCCAAGATCGAAAAAAAGATGGTACATAGGTTCTATCACAATCCAAAAAGAAAGAGGGTACACAAGTTGTATACCATGATTAAAAACAAGAAGGTACATGGGTTGTACCCAAGCCTAAAACTATGAGGGTACACGAGTTGTAGCCCAAGCTCAAAAAGAAGAACATACATGGGTTGTAGACCAAGCCTAAAATAAAGAGGATACATGAGTTTCTAGACTAATCCTGAAGTAGGTACATGGGTAATAGTGCAATTATAACATGTTGTAAAGGTCTTGGTAGGTATATTTAACATAAAAGTTTATATTCTTATATGTAGGGATCAAATCCTATGCTTATTCCTCATTTATGATTTATATTGAATCCAAGTATATTATTTGCTAGAAACAGAGTATGGTTTATTTTTATTGTCAATAATCAAATATGAGATCCATGATTTCTCAAGGAAAATGATATTATAGTTCAATAATACAACCACATTAAAGGTGATATTGTTTTTCATTGTGTGCCAATATTTTGGTCTAAAAATTGGTGATTGGAGGAAAGTGTTTTTGGAAAAGGGAGTTACATGCATGATTGAAGGTGGTTTGGAAACTTGCATGAAAGTAATTTTATAGGATATTTTCCTCAAAATAATGGGATGGAAAAAATTTCATGAAAGGTATAGATATACACAAAAGGCGAATTTATGTGAGATTGCACAAAAAGAGACCTTCAGATATGATACTTGACAGCATAGAGAAAAGTTACACATGCTATGAAAAAGGGTAATAAAAATGCCTATAAATAGGTATTTACCCCCTAATTTTAATAGGTTCAACACTTAGTGAAAATATGAGCTCTGAATCGCACAAGTGGTGAGTTGTGTGCAAGAAGGGAGTCACGTGAAAGTAGAGAGTTTTGCATAAACCAAGAGTTGCTTGAGAGTAGTGAGTTTCATGTAAGAAGGGAGTTTTTTGAAAACTTTTCCTTCATTTTATCAAGAAAAAGCGAATCTTATGGAATAGCGTCATGGAAGAGAAGTGATACACAAAAGAGTAGGGTTTCATGAAATAAAAATTGTGGGAAAACCCCCAATCTTGAGTGCGTGAACTGGAGTTTCACACAAGTACTGAGTAGATATTCTATTGGGTTTTCAATATCCTATCTGTTAGTCCATTGATTTAATGTTAATCAATTTATAACTTAAATAATAGAAAATTCTCATGATGTATAGAAATAAAGACTTCAATGAAAACATATTGAAGATTCATTCATGTCAATAAACTGAGATAGTCTTCACCCATGAAAGTAAGTTAAGGGGAGCGATAGAAGTGTTACGAGGGACACCGTTTTCTATCACTAAAATCATATAAACATAGTGACCCTAACATAGAGTGAATATGTATAAATTTTTTTTTTCCACATCAAGTGATGAATAGTGGATTTCAGTACAACTGATGCACTGTTAGTGTATTCTCCTTGGACGAAACCTTAGTGGAAAACCTAGTAAAATTGTGTGTTTTCTAACTGCATGTGACTGTTTTAATTACTAGACATTACCATCAGACAAGTATAACAGGTTCCTATCAATGTGGTAATAAGATCTGTTACTTGAAAAGAAAAATTTGACACCCAAATTCACCCCTTCCCTTTCAGGGTGTTCTGGGGTTCTTTAATTTCATGGCTCATGATTTTTATTTCCTTATGAGTCATTTCTTATGAACTGAATGTATTATCCCATAAGTCATGTTTATGATCCTTGAAATGAATGTTGTGATCTTCTAATGTCAATATCACATTCTTTTTCACCCTATGTTCATGTTTATGCTTACATGTCTCCATTTTTTACCCTTAATGAGCACTTGAGATCACCCATTTTTATGTTTCCTTTCTATAGGTTATAAAGTAGGGTTTTAGGTAAAAGTACTAAAGGTGGATGTCTTTATGGGACATATTGAAGATATTTCACTTGGATATAATATTTTTACAAATTTTCCAAATTCACTAAACTATTATGGTCCATGGGAATGTATTTTTGTAATGTACGGAATATTCATCTAAAATGATTTAATATTGATGTTTTTTTCATCCCATGTTGTTATAGTTGTTATAATAGTAAATATTTAGTCATCCTTTGGAAACCACGATGATAAAAACATAGTGAGTTACCTAGGTAAATATTTAATGATATGTATATGGATGTATATAAGGATATGTATAAGGAAATTTCAAATTTTTAGAAAATGTCCTGGAATTTTTGTAAAGGATAGAGTACGCCGTTTCCTAGAAATACATCCCTTTAAGGATACTACAATTTGATGTGGATCTGGCATAGATGTAGCTGAAGGTATGAACGATGGAAATATGTTCCGGGCTGGAATTGGGGTAATTGGGTAAATGACAACGAGCCTTACTACACCCATGGTTTGACACTCCCCGGAGATATGCTTTGGAAATTCACAAACTCTTCCTGAACCATCATGAAGGATTTAAATATAATTTTTATATGAATAACCTCGGATAAATCAACATTGTCATAGATTAAAGAAGTATGAGCCAAAATTTATTTACACTATAAGTTATTTTTAATGATTATATGGTATCCCAATATGATAAATGATTCTCGTAATGTGCTTTCTATTTTTAGTCAATAGAGAGGACTATAAGGAACATGGTTAACATTTAATGATTTAGATGTGAAAAGTATGTGAATTTTTCAATTTGACTTCCGAAGTCGAAAACATATAATGAGAACTATGAAGGTGGTATGAGTATTAGTTATACACTTATAAATATAAATAGATAGTAAATGACATGTGAAAGGATTGTGATGTTTTTATAGTATTGTCTACATTGACCATAAGAGGCATGATTATATTGAGTTTAAGGAACCTTAAGACACGATTCATATTTTATATCCTAGGAAAGAGTTATTAAGGAATAAGTTGATTAGGTCAGAGTAATGGTTTAATAATAAAGTTGTTTCAATAATGTATTTATGTTTTGGAATTCAGATATTATGTTATATAAATCATTAAATGTATATGTATTTTCATTATAAGTTTTCATTAACGATTGAATAGGACATAGTGAATGGTGAAAAAGAAATAAAAACGTGATTTCATGGGAATGTGATATTTTGATTAAGGAAATGTAACCCTTAATTAATTCCCAAAATTTAGATAATGAAATTTTTGATAATGATATATTGGATATGAATAAGTAAATTGGATGGTACAAATTACCTCGGAACTGATTATTTAAAAAATGGTATATGTCATTAAGGATGAAGTTTAGGACTTCTTGGATTTAATGAAAATATCCAGTAATCATTAGAATTAGGAAGGATGCTTGTTTTCCAAAAGGATTTATGGTAATTATGGTTATTACTAGGTTTCAAGGGAATATACGATGATGTTATTCACATGTTTGGAATATGATAATGAAGTGGTACTTTTTGATATATGGGGGATCAATGTTAAGATTATTTCATTACTTTCATTCTAAGGCTTTGAATTTTCATCTTTTGGAAGGGTTATAATGTTAAAAATAATGGAAACATGTTATGCTAAACATTGGATTAAGGTTGTGAGAATAAAGTATTATCTTACCACATGATGATTTATTCATATTGGACAACCTATTATAGAAACATGGTGATGATGATATTTAATGACAGATGGGATGACCTATCATGGATATCATGACCTCTTACTAATTCAGGATTGAAAAATTCAACTTTCTTTTTGGAGAAAGTGGTGAAGTGGACCAGGGAACAACAAAGGGTGACGATGTACTGAAATCATCAAAGTATATATTTTCATGAAAATTATTTAACATTATGAAAAACTATCTTGAAATGAAAAATTTTATCCAAGTAACTCTATTTTCGTTGAATCATATGGTCCCCTAGTTCATCACAGATTTATGGCTTTCTGACCATTAACATTCTCTTGGAAATTTTCTCTATAACTCTCCATGAGAAGTTTATAGTTATATTTTTCTTCCATGTCCATGTTTTCCCATCCCACGTATGTTACCCTATGTGGAAACCTAGTTATATATTACTTTGTGTAACCGTTACTGTTCCAACATTACATTTTAAGGTAAGTTTTATTATTCATTTTTGCAATGTGGCACTCTATGAATGAAATATTCATGTATTATACCATTAATAACCGAACATAATTTCAAGGAAGAAATTCATTTTAACGGGGGTAGAATGTAACGCCTCATGATTTTGTGAGTTATTATTTTTGGAATTAATTTATCTTTTTGATATTTTTCACTTCACATTACACAGGAAATAGTTATATATGAAAAGACACTGAATTTTTGTGGAGTATTTTTCTCCTAAAAACATGGGAATTTTACGAGTCCGTGAAAACTGAGGGCGCGTGATTCCAAGGCCAGTTGTTCCCAAAATCAATTTCTGATGTTATTTAGGTATGTTCAGTAAATGTACGAGCGAGATTTTATAACTTTTTAACCGATGCTCGAAATTGAAATCCAAGGGCACCGTTAAACTCGTAGCGCCGGTATTCACTTAAGGAGACTTTCACCTCGACGATAGTGAGTGGAGAATAGAATATGGTTTTTGAGTTTTATGTGTACTAATAAAATAAAATAATTTCTTGTTTTATTTTATTTTATTTGTTATAACCACTTTTTGGAAGTTGGAGGTGGGTCCACCACACCTTAACCTCCCATGAGAGGTTATGGTGGTGGGGCCCACCCGAACATAACCTCCCGTGAGAGGTTACGACATGGGGACCACAAAGGGCTTAACCCCTATTGACGGAGGAGAGTAAAACATCTAAACTCTCCCTCATTTATGAGGGAGAGCCTCTTAACCTCACATTAGATTAATTGGTGCCAACTCCCAAATTAATTTGCGCAAACACACATGAATTAATTAGGTGGAGCATTTGAATTTAATTCTCCCCAATTAATTCTTGCCAACACATGTGAGTTAATTGGTGGAGCCTTTTAATTTAATTCTTCTTTTTTTGAATATTGTTCCAAAAAAATAATAATATATGACAATATCTTATTATTTTTGGGTTAGCACATCTATTAATTTTTGGAGGAGAGCTTGGGTGAAAAGGAGTTCTCCAACGAAGAACCCCCTCTTCCAAAGAAGAACGAAGAATGAAGTCTTCCAACAATGAACACCAGAAATGAACTTCTTCCACTTCTTCCTCAGATCTTCAACCGTTGTGAGAAATATTCAATGACCTACTTCCACAACATCGCCAACGGGCCGACGCAGCTCGGGATTAGAAGTGCTTGGCGGACGCGACGAACGACGACCTTCTTCGTTTACTTTTCTTGACCCCTCCAAACGTATGTGACTGAAAATAAAAGTTATGGGTTTAATTTTAACTATGTATTATCTTTTCCCATGTTCCTCCTTTCACATAAAATGAATAACGAGGTTTGTTGTGATTCATACATGCGAGCCCCTTGATATCTCCCATAATGCGGAGGGTGCGGGACAAACCAACTTGTCCCGACCCCTCTGATGTTCTTGTTTGAGATGATCCTCGGCATTGTGATGATGCGACGAAATGACGAAGGTGGCGACAACAAAGGTTGCGCTACCCACGGCCTCTGCGAACCCCGCCGCCCCCGTGGCGCACCGGTGCTCCCGACCACTGGCCCTCCTAGGTACACCCCTCCGGCCTACCCACGACCTACCGCGTGCCCTGCCTGACCTGCTCGCAGCCTTATGCGCCCCGTGCCCACGACCTCCCGCATGCCCTGCCAGCCAGCCCCCGGCCTACCCGTACACCCCACCGGCCTACCCACCGCCTAGTCGTGCCCCGCCGACCTGTCTGCGGCCTGCCAGGTGCCCTGATGGCCGCCCTCCGGCCTGCCTAGGCCACCACCCAACCTGCCCCCCCTACCTACACGAGCCGCACCCAGCCCTATGATGAACCAGCCGACCCACACCGACCTCCCGAGCCTACACGCGACATCCCTCGCGGTGTCACTGGACGAACCGACACGACCTTCCGGGCTGAGTCACCCGAGCCGTGCCCCTCTCGGCGCTGGCCGAATCGGCCGCGGTCTCTGGGCCGAGCAGCATATGCGGAGACCTCTGGGCTGAACCTAGCAGGACGACCGGTTCGACCCAGACTGGGTCGGCCCAGACTGGGTAGGGTCAATTCTGTCTAACCGAGTCGGACTGGTCCCTGGCCCACTAACGAACCTTTACTTTCTTTGGCCATATCATTGGCACCAGACGTTCGTTTGATGGACCGTCAGTGGTACTGGAATTCATGGAACACAACAGTACCTTTCATAATACCCCACTGGAGTTCATGGTATATTTGAGATACGGTCATGTTGGATCGTACACGAATCCAACCAGCACCCCATGAATAAAAGGCAAATAACTCACAGACCGGGCGTTCGATCGACGTACCTTCTATTTTGTTGAGTCCCCAATGACGCGGTAGACCTTTGAGATACTTCTTCATGGGACTTCATGGATGCTTTTGTATATAAACTTATCTTGAAGAGAGAACCCTTCCGGAATCAAGCATGCTCTAGTGGAACTCTACTGCTGGTTGCACACTGACTACTGTTCGTGGATCCTTTGTGGGTCTGATAGTTCTAACTATTGGTCATGGATCATGTGTGGGTCTGATCGCACTGACTATTGTTCCTGGATCCTGTGTTGGTCTGACCGTTCTAACTACTGGTCCTGGATCCTGTGTGGGTCCGACAGACCTGACTACTATTCCTAGATCATGTGTGGGTTCAACAGATCCAACTGCTGGTCCTGGATCCTGTGTGGGTCTGACAGCATTGACCACTAATCCTAGATCTTAGGTGGGTCCGACAGTTATAACTGCTGGTCCTGGATCCTGTGTGGGTCCAACATCTTATATGATTCAGTGATTGCATGTGATCATCTATATCTCTCTACAAATGTTGTATACCTGTGTTATTTGAGTTAGTGACTTTTGTGTTTTCCTCATGTTTTATATTTGTTACATGATAACTTAGGTAAATGTATGGTTATAAACATATGTAATGGCTATCCATCGATTTTATACTTTGTGGTTTATCCTTGTTGGATTTTGTGAGACCCTGAGGGTCTCATGGTCCCTACTGAGTATCATTATAATCAAACCTACATGGTCTATGCTGACACATTGTTGTGTTGGATGTAGATGATGAACAACACTAACCGAGGCTGAGTGTACGTGGACTAGACAGTACCTAGAGGTTGACCTCACAACGAGTCGGAACCCAGAGGAGACTGACAAATGTGGAGTGCTGATGAGGCTATCCTTACCTACCCTTCTGGTAGGATCTGTGGTGGACGATCTAAGAGCTTTTTTCACCTTTCAGCTATTTTTTTAATTTTACATTGTACTTGTACTTTTAGTTGGGCTTGTATTTCTAGCCCCTTTAATTTTCACCACTCTCTTGTTATACTGTTTTTACATAGTGTTTAATTTTAGTTGTGTACTATATTGTGTGTGTTTTAGGTTATAAAGGAAATGCCTTCCCACTTTAGGGATTTACGTGTTTGGTGCAAGTCTCTAGCCCCTGGACTATGGAAGGTGGGATTGAGGTAGTCAGGAAACGGGCCCCAGGGGATGGGTCATGACAAATTGGTATCAGAGAATTCAGTTCTAACGAATAACGTAGGACTCTGATCTTTTCCGTGAGGCAATAGTGTTAAGAGTACTAAGTGTGGTTTTTATTCAAGGGAGTCCAGTGTTGGTGCGGCGGCCAGCGTATCCATACACCAGGACCCAGACTACTGATTTCCAACTCAATGCATGAAAAAAATGATTGCGTGTATGTTTCAAGAGTTTTCATTGTGATATCCTTGAGTCAGCTCAACCGGTATAACTTATTTATTGTGGGGGCACCTCTATGTTTTCAGGATGGCCCCACGCAACTAGCCATCCAAGGTTCCGAGATATGTACGAGATGACAGCCCACTGAGCGACGATGCCTCGGTGCAGGGACCCATCACTGTAGAGGCACCAACGGTACAACATCCTATCGGGACACTTATTCCACCATCCCCAGCAACAGAAATGCATGCCACTTGAGTGCTTTCATGATTTCCAGTGCCAGAGGCCACCCAGGTTCAGGGGAGAGGACCCGCAGGCAGTTGCAGATTGGTTGGAGGCTGTGGTGAGACTCTTCAGACTGGTATGGAAACCAACAGACTTCATGGTGATTGTTGCTACCAGCCTTCTA
The DNA here is from genome assembly GCA_963277665.1 of Viscum album. Taxonomy (NCBI): domain Eukaryota; kingdom Viridiplantae; phylum Streptophyta; class Magnoliopsida; order Santalales; family Viscaceae; genus Viscum; species Viscum album. The sequence continues at coordinate 333,503,739 of OY728161.1, forward strand.
CAGGTAGAAGTAAGTAGATGGTGGAGCCTGATGCTCCATGTGTATGACGATGTGACACTACTATGGGCAGACATCGAGAGCCTATTTCGGGCGGAGATTTTCCCAACCTCCCTACATGCAATGCAGATACAGGAGCTACTTCATCAGCAACAGGGCATCATGATAGTGGCACAGTACTCAGTGAGGTTCACTGACCTCTCACGCTACCCTACCGATATGGTGTGAGACCCTTTCATTAGGGATCAAACCATCGAGCAGGGGCTCAAACAGGAGATCAGAGCATCTATGATCTCACTCAGCATCCCGATGTAGGAGGGGTTTTTAGAGAGAGCCCTCCTAGTGGAGAGTTTCCTTTCTGATCAGTCACCGATAGCGAGACCCATCAATATTTGACATGAATAGGAGTCTTCCGTAGCTAGCAGTAGACAGATTTCGTAGAGGTCCAAGAAGACCAGGCAATCCTATGGACGACCTCAGGATACAGGTTCAGTTGTGCGGGGAACATGAGACAGAGCCATTTATGCCATGAGTGGGCAATATTACTCTTGCGACGGGCAGGGTCACATGGCTCGTGACTATCTGACCCACTATACTGATGATCAGAAGATGGTTGAGGGACCACCCAGGCAGATACAAAGATTCGATTGAGGCAGACCGCAAAAAGCAGTCGGATGTGGCCGAGGAGCTGGCCATGCAGCTGGTGGTTGGTGATGATTTGAGGTGTTACAACCATCACCACTAGGAGGTCCACCCCTACCACATTGAGCAGGTGGACAGGTGAGAGCTCATCTTCAGGAAGCTGATGCAGATGGCCATGGAGCTCTATAGATGATTCAAGGTACGATCTGTGTCTACTCCACCATATCTTCAGTTTTATTATACACAGGTTCAGTCACTCATTCATTTCCACTACACTCATTCGGAGGTTATATATTCCAACAGAGCCATTGGATAGATCCTTACGGCAACAGACTCCTACGGAAGCAGACTCGAGGATTACGCACTAGTGCCAATAGTATGAGCTTACTCTAGGAGGAGAGAGCTTTGACTGAGATATCCTCATAGTGGCATCGAGGTCTTAGGATGTCATCCTTGGAATAGACTAGTTATATACAGTCCATGCTTAGATCGACTGTATTAGGTTCAAAGTGTGGTGTGTTCACACGTATGGGACCCGGTTTACCTTCACCGACAAGAAGGGTTCATTTTCATCACAGGACGGACTTACCAGGAGGACTGTGGAGCCGATCACTCATCAGTTGGCCTGTTGTACCCTCGAAGTAGTAGATGTGGAGAGTATGAGCTATCATGTAGTGGTGGACTAGTACTCGGGTGTTTTCCATAATGATTTATCATGTCTACCTCCTCACAGAGAGGTGGAATTTTACATTGACCTGTACCCCAGGATGACACAGATATCTACACCACCATATCAAATGGATCCGGCAGGGCATTGCGAGCTACGGGTACAGCTAGAGGAATTGCAGGGGAAGGGATTCATCCAGCCTAGTGTTTCTCCCTGGGCATCCCCAATTCTATTAACCAAGACGGAGGATAAGAGCTTGAGGCTTTGTGTGGACTACTAGCGCCTGAACCAGGTGACCAAGAAGAACAAGTACCCGCTCCTGAGGATTGGCGACCACTTTGATCAGCTAAAGGGAGCTCTATGGTTCTCAAAAATGAAATCAGATCAGGATATCACCAGCTCAGAGTCGAGATGAGGATTTGCAGAAGACGGCCTTCAGATGTCGGTACGACCAGTACAATTTCTTCTTTATGCCATTATCCATAACCAACACTCTAGTAGTGTTCATGGTACTCAAGAACAGTATATTCTAGCCATAACTCAATCGCTTTTCTGTAGCCTTTATCAATGTCATTCTGAGCTACTCGACTACTGAGGAGGAGCATGCCTACCACTTGTGGGTAGTACTGGACACACTCCAAGAGTACCCACTTTACGGTAAGCTATCGAAGTGCCTGTTCTGGATCTGAGAGGTTCAATTTCTAGGACATTTCATCATGAAGGGAAGAGTTTCAGTTGATTCAGAGAAGATTGAGGCAGTACTTTCTTGGGATCCACCTTGGAGTGTGATGGAGGTATGAAGTTTCTTGGGTTTTGCTGGGTACTCCCAGAGGTTTGTACCAGACCATCTAGAGTTGTAGCACCACTATCATCCTTGATGAATAATGGGAATCCATTTGTGTGGTCGGAGTGATGCCAACAGAGCTTTTAGATGATGAGAAAGAGGATGACAAGTGCCCCCGTCATTATGCTTCCAACAGAGGGCATATGGTATGTAGTTTATTGTGACACATCAGGGACCGAACTCAGATGTGTCCTGATGTAGGAGAAGGTAGTGATCACATATGGGTCTCAGAATCTAATGTAGCATGAGAATATCTACGCTACCCATGACCTAGAGTTAGCAGCAGTGATCTTCAACTTGAAGATGTGGCGACACTATCTTATGGGTGAACCTTTTAATATATACTCTAATCACAAGTGTCTCAGGTATATATTCTCTCAGAAGGACCTGAACCTGAGGCAACGACGTTGGCTTGAGTTCCTCCAGGACTATGATGTAGAGATAGGCTATACTCCTGGGAAGGGGAACGTTATTGCGAATGCGCTCCGAAACATATCTGGTATACAGTTGCTAGGCGAGGCGATAGAGGAGTAGGCTGCTTTATAGTTTTCTTATGTGGGCCGAGATGCAGCATATTTCCTTCAGCCTCATATAGTTACTCCTCCACTTCTTCTGCGAGTCAGGGAGGCACAGCCTGGAGACACTGACTGCGAGACACGACTTGTTCAGATATGCATAGTGTAGTCACCTGGTGGATTTTCTGTAGGTGGGTAGCACATCAACCTCTTCAGAGAACGTACTATGTTTCTAGTTTCACTTCATGAGGAATTGTTGAAGTAGTTTCACACATACCCTATAGTTGTACATCTAGGAGTGGTGAATATGTACCATGACCTTCGATGACAGCACTGGTGGCCAGGTAAGAAGAAGGCAGTAGGGGAGTTTGTCTCTCGACTCCTCACTTGTCAGTAAGTGAAGGTGGAGCATCTGTTACCAGCAGGATTGGTACAATATTTAATGGTCACAAAGTGAAAGTGGGATTAGATATCCATGGACTTTGTGATAGGTCTACCATGTACATCCAGGGGAAATGACTCTATCTGGGTGATCGTCGAACGACTCACCAAGTCGGCCCACTTCCTACCAATCAGAGAGAAGGGTTCAGTAGAGAGCTTGGGACGCCTCTATGTGCAGTATATTGTGCGGCTACATGGAGTACCTTATTCTATTGTCTCTGATCACAATGAACAATTTACTTCTCGGCTATGGAAGGGATTTCTAGAAGCTTTTGGGACATAGCTTCGCTTGAGCACCGCCATCCATCCTCAAATGGATGGTCAGACCGAGAAAACCATTCAGACCCTCGAGGACATGCTCCGAGCATGTGTCATTGACTTTGGTCAAATCTGGGAGGATCACCTACCTTTGGTGGAGATTTCATACAAAAATAGATTCCACTCCACCCTTGGGATGACACCTTTCGAGGCATTTTATGGGCGACCTTTCCGATCACCATTATGTTGGACTGTCCCTGGGGAGTCAGAACTGGTGGGACCAGAGATGGTAAGAGCTACCACAGAGAAGGTGCAGACCATCCAGGAGTGGTTGAAGACTACATAGAGTAGGCAGAAGTCATATTCTAATACGAGACGAAGGCCTTTGGAGTTCGAGGATGGCGACCACATCTTCCTACGGGTCTCACCTCGACGAGGACTAAGAAGATTTGGACGAGGCAGAAAGTTATCTCCGAGATTCATCAGACCTATTTAGGGCCTTAGGAGAGTTGGAGAGGTGGAATACCGCCTAGATTTTCCACCTCGGTTGCACTATGTTCATGACTTCTTCCACATATCCCACAGAGGAGATACATGCACGACCCTTCCCACATCATCAACCTTGGAGAGATAGACGTCGATGATTGGGTGACTCTCACGGAGGTTTTAGAAGAGATTGAGGATCGACATGAGTAGGTCCTATGTGGATGGTTGATACCTCTGGTGCGCGATCATTGGTAGCACGAGAACCTCTAAGATAGAACATGGGATTGGGAGACTCAGATGCGTTCTCAGTACCCCCATTTGTTCCCTCAGTTCGAGATGTATCTCACAGGGACGTAAATCCCAGAGGTGGGGATAATGTAAAGACCCAAGAATTTTTGTTTATTTTTTTTTCATAAATACATGTGAATTTTACGAGTCCGCGAAAATTGACATCGTGTGATTTTAAGGCCCGTTGTGCCCGAAATCAATTTACGAAGTTTTGTTCGGGTACCTTCACTAAACGTACAAGCAGGATTTTATAACTTTTGAAATGGTGATTATAATTTAAATCTGAGGGCACCGTTGAACTTGCAGTGTCGGTATTCGCTTAAGGATACTTTCACCTCGATGACAGTTAGTCGAGAATAGAAGATGGTTTTTTGGTTTTTCGTGAACAAATAAAATAAAATAAGTGCATGTATTATTTTATTTTAGTTTTTATAACCACCTTTTGGAAGGTGGAAGTGGGGCCACCACCCCTTAGCCTCCCATGAGAGGATATGTTGGTGGGTCCAACCCAAACATAACCTCCCGCGAGAGGTTACGAAGTGGGGACCACAGGAGGCTTAACCCCACTACTGATGGAGGAGAGTAAAACCTCTCAACTATCCCTTATTAATGGGGGAGAGCCTCTTGACCTCCCATTAGATTAATTGGTGCCAAATCCCCAATTAATTTGTTCCAACAAATGTGAATTAATTATGCCGAGCATTTTAATTTAATTCTCCCCAATTAATTCATTCCAACACATATGAGTTAATTGGTGGAGCCTTTTAATTGAATTCATTTTTTAATATTATGCCAATGAAATAATATGATATCACAATATCTTATTATTTTTGGTTTGGCACAAATATTCATTTTTGGAGGATGTATTGGGAGAAAAAGAGTTCTCCAATGAAGAACCTACTCTTCCAAGGAAGAATGAATAATGTGTTCTTCCAACGAAGAATGCCGACAACGACCTTCTTTTACTTCTTCCTCAGAGATTCAATAGTCGTGAAATGTCTTTGACGACCGAATTATGCATTGTTATAAACGAGATGACGCAGCTCGGGATTGAAAGTGCTTGGAGGATGTGACGAAAGACGACCTTCTTTGTATACTTTCTGTGACTCCTTCAAACGTCGGCGACCGATAATCATAGGTAGGGGTTTTATTTTATCTGTGTGTGATCTTTTCCCATGTTCCTCCATTCTCCCAAAACGAAGAACAAGGGTTTTTGTGCTTCATACTTGTGAGCCTATTGATATCACCCTAAATGAAGAGGGTATGGGACAAACCAACATGGCCCGACCCCTCCACAATTCATGTTTGAGATGATCTTCGGCATGACGATGATGCGACGAAACGACGAAGGCGGCGATGACAAAGGTCGTGCTACTCGTGGCCTCCGTGAACCGCACTGCCCCCGCGGTGCATGTGTGCTCCAAGCTGAACACCGCCAGCCCGTGCCGGAATGAGCTACGCCGATCCGGCCATCCCGAACTCCAGCCTGCAAGGCCACGCCCTTCCGGCCTTCCCGCGACCTCCTGCGTGCCCTTTCCGGCCTGCCCGCGGCCTCCCGCGCGCCCTCCCCGGCCTGCCCGCAGCCTCTCGCGCGCCCCCCGCCTGCCCGCGTGCCCCGCCAGCCGGCCTGCTGCCTTGCCACTCCCCGCCGGACTGACCACGTTGTTCCTGGCACCCTCCTGGCCAGCCGCTGGCCTGCCCAGGCCGCCACCTGGCCTACCCGGTCGCCCTACAAGGCTACCCGGGCCGCACCCCGGCTCCCAGCCGAACCGTCCAAGCAGCGCAGACCATCCGAGCCAGCCCACAACGTCCCTCACGGCGTCTATAGCTAAAGCGGCACGGCCTTCCTGGCCGAGTCACCCGAGCTGCACCCCTCATGGCGATGGCCGAACCGGCCCCGACCTCCGGGTCGAGCCGCCTACGCGGTGACCTCCGGGCCGAACTGCTCCGGCAGTCCCCGGGGCTGGGCCCAGCCGACTGGGCCGAACCGAGCAGGATGACCGGGTCGACCTAGACCGGTTCATCCCTGACTGGGTTGGGCCGAGTCGATCCGACCGGTCGGACAGGACCTGGGCCCACTACCAACCCATTACTTTCTTTGGCCATATCTTTGCCAGTGGACGTCCTTTTGATGAACTGTCAGTGGAACATGTATTCATGGAATGCGACGGTCCCTTTGAGAATTCCCCACCAGAGTTCGGGGTATATTTGAGATACAGTCAGGTTGGATCGTACACAAATCCAACCGGGCCCCTAGGACTAAAAGGATAATAACTCACAAATTGGGCGTCCGATCAACGCGTCATCTGTTGTGTTGATACCCCTATGACGTGGAAGAAATTTGGGATACATTTTCATGGGACTTTGTGGAAGCTATTGTATCGACACATATCATGAGCAGCAGACCCTTCCGGAATCAAGTGTGATCTAGTGAAACCCTACGGCTGGCTGCGCACTGACTACTGTTCTTGGATCATGTGTGGGTCCAACAGTCTTAACTGCTGGTCCTGGATCTTGTGTGTTTCCGGCAGCACTGTCTGATTATCTTAGATCCTATGTGGGTCCGACATCACTCACTAATAATCATGTATCATGTGTGGGTCCGACAGTTCTAATTGCTGGTTCTGGATCCTGTGTGGGTCCGACAACACTGTCTACTTTTCTTGGATCCTGTGTGGGTCCGACAGTTCTAACTACTGTTCCTGGATCCTATGTGGGTCCGACAACTTAGATGATTCAGTGACTGCATCTGATCATCTCTATCTCTCTACAAATGCTGTATAACTATGTGAATTGAGTCAGTGACTTCTGTGTTTTCCTCAAGATTGAGATGGGTTATTTGATAAGTTAGGTATATGTGTGGTCATATACCTATGTAATGTCTATCTGTTGATTTCATATTTTTTGGTTTATCCTTGTTGAATTTTGTGAGACCTTGAGGGTCTTGGTTTCCCTGCTGAGTATCGTTATACTCACCCCTTCACGGCCTATTCCCGCACCTCGTTGTGTTGGATGCAGACGGAGGACAATACTGACCGATGCCGAGTGTATGAGGACTGGACGGTACCCGGAGGTGGACCACACAACAAGTCAAAACCGGGAGGAGACTAACGGACGTGGATTGATAAAGATGATATTTGTACCTACAATTCAGGTAGGATCAGTGGTGGATGATCTAGGAGCTTCTTTTCACCTTTCATCTATTTTTGTCCTTTTTAGTTGTACGTGTACATTCTGTCGGAATTGTATTTCAGGACCCTTTACTTGTCAGCAATCTCCTGTTATATAGTTTTTACTTTGTGTTTACATTCATCTGTGTACTATGTTGTGTGTGTTTTCGGATATAAATGAAATACCTTCCTAGTTTATGGCTTTACGCCTTTGGTGCTAGTCGCCAGCCCCTAGCCTATGGAAGGCGGGCATGGGGCAGTCACGACACAGGCCCTGGGGGATGGTTCGTGACAATATATATATATATATATATATATATTAAAACACTACAACAAACATTACTTCCACATGGAACCAACATTGCTTACATTGCACAGAATACTGACTTGGCTTGTGCTACACACAACACCGACATGGCGTACGTTACATGCAACATTGAGTTTCTATAAAGCATCATTTTATTATATTTTTTAAATAATATAATTATTACCTATCCATTAAAAATATTGAAATTAATATTAACAAATATTTTTCAAATATTTTTATAATGGTATTATATAAATAAAAAATAATAATAATAAAATATAAATTTTTTTGTAAAGTTCTTATATTCATATAAATATTATGAACTACACTTCATGTCCTTATAAGAAAAACAAAAAAAATTAATTTTATACAATGTTAGAAATTTAATTTGATAAAATAAAATTCATTTTTGAATTTATAATAACGAAATTATCTTAGGGATGTTTTTTTGTGATTTTTCCGAGAAACTATATATTTTTACATATAATAAAAAATATTTCATTTTAGTTAAAAACCGACTGTTTTGTTTCTATATTTATTAAGGTTAAATTATATTTTAGAATTTTTTAAGCTCAAATTAGTTCAATTATAAATATGTTAATACAATTTATTTCATTAGAATCAATTTCACTTATAAATTGAATATAAAAACATAATAAACTTTTGAACTTATTTATACCATAGAACTCGTAATTTCATCCCATATATAGGATTAACATTAATATAAATTTTCTTCACATTATGAATTAAATTTTGAAAAAATTAAAGACACCATTTGAGTTATTATAATATATTGATACTAATAAGATTAACATAAATTTTTACCAAAAATATTAGTAAAAGTGTTTAAAATTAATCATAGATATTACGGTCAAATAAAGCTTAATTACGGAATAAAACTTAATCATAGGGGCCCAAATAACCTATAAAATTTTCTAAAACCCATTTTATGGACATATTTAGTCCATAAACCATAAATAATTGACTTTGGTTGTTTTTTATGACTTTTGGTGGGTAATAACATGTTTACACCTAACTTGTTTTAAAAATTATCAAGTGAGTCATTTTCCCTCCCTTTAAAATGCCACAACCTCTCCCAAATCCTAACTCTTCTAAAAGATCTTAGTTTTTTCCAATATCTTCCCAATAAACTTCCTAGAAATACTCCCTTACTCTTATAATCCTTCCCTTGGGTAGAGTACAATCCAAGGAAGCCTTTTGGCACAAACCATAAAGAGTTATCCGATTAAGAGGTAACATCTTCACTGAAGTCCTTTATTTTATTCTCATTCGACACACCATCCACTTTAATTTTTCCATGTTTGTATAAAAAAATCAAAAATAAACTAAGATATTTTTATTCTAAGGCTGAAACCTACACCAATACATACCTCTATCTAATGGATAACCAATATACTCTTTATGTGTATGGCGAACTTTACCTCACAAAATGATGATTGTTTAATTTTTCCGTACCGCCTCTCAAGATGAAAATTATGATGTAAACAATATTTATACATGTAATATATTATATTTATAATGTGATTAAGCTTTTATACTTATTTTTAAAACAAATATCTTTTTTTCTTCCCATTTTTTGTTATTACGATAATTTTGTTTGAGGGTGTGTGGACTACCTCTTCCTTAAAGTGATATGATTTGTTCATACACTACATAGATTGTATTAAAAATGGTTTTAGTGAATATATATGATATATATTATATCATAACATAAATTAACAATTATATATATATATATACATATATATACATATATTTTATTTACTTTCTAAATTCAATACGACAATTAAACAAAAATAGTGTTCATAGGTACGTACGTCATACCACCTCCATAAACAGTGTATTCCATTTAATACATATATATTTTTTATATTATTATAATAAGATTATAATTTATATAATTTATATTTATATATTGTTTTAAATTTTTTAAATCATGATATAAAGTAAAAATACCAAAGCTGTAAAAAATTAAGACACATGCGATGAATAATACGGATATTACCTGAAGTGAAACCTTAACATAGGATTATTAACAAGTGGGTAATATAAGATAATAATAAAAACACAAACAAACACACAAAAACACAAAAAAAACACACACATATATATTAATATGGTTCTGGGTAATATGTATAAGGAATTTAAATTTATTATACAAGTGGTTTTAATGAGTACAATGAGAGTCATGACACAAGGTAAGGGGATTTCATCTCACTTTTTATTTCCGTGAGATTCATTCTATGTTATCCACTCATTACATTTGTGTAGTGTATGTAATTTACTTGATTGTATTATATAATTAAATTTATGTGTATTAAAATATCCATTTTATGATATTTCATTAATGTGGTTTATGTTTCAAAATCTACCAAATCGGTGAAATAATTTTGTCCCAATTATCATTCATTGAGACTCATGTTTTTTTATCCACCTAAATTCTATTTCAAGGTGTATATAATTTTATTTTACTTGTTATATAATGAATTATATTATTTTAATAATATTTTAAGTTCATTTAATTTCATTTTCTTACTTTAATAGTATGATTCAAAGTAACCACATGTTAAGAGTTTATTGACACAATCTCGTCGCTTTTCGAGATTGTTAATGACTATGTTACCTTTGATGAAATATTACGATCAATATCGCAATAAAAATATTTATATTAATTATCATTTGTTTATTCAAGATATATCCATGTATTAGTACCACTTTACACACTTTTTTACTTAAGATAATTAAGAAAATGTTTTTAAGAAGTATCTGAATATATCCTTCTCTTTGGTTAGATATAAACTTTATTTCAAAACAATATTTTGAAAAAAAAATCAAAAATATTTTCAAATGATCTATGAATATGATTTTAAATTAAAAAGTATTTTAAAAATGTTGTATAGTTTTAAAATCTTTCATTTTATTTTCTTAATTTTATTTTCAAATAAATGGATTCCAAAAAAATTTCAAACATTCATTATATGTTTTCAATTTATTTTAAAAGAAGTGGGTTTCAAAAAAATTTCAAGATTATTTCATATGTTTTCAAGTAAAATGGTTTTCAAAAAAATTACAATATATATTTATATGTTTTCATAGTATTTTTAAAAAATTTGGTTTCAAATATTTCAATTTTCTTTCATATGTTTTCATGTAAAAAAGTTTCAAAAACATTTTCAATATTTATTTATAATATTAAAAGTGATTTCAAAGAAAAAGGTTTTTAAAATATTTTGATGCTTATTTTATAATTTTTAATGGAAAAATTATTTAAAAAGTATTTTAATTATTATTTATATTTATTCATGGTATTATATAAGAAAATTATTTTAAAATGGTTTTGTATATTAGAAATCATTTTTCAAAGAAAAATGCCTTTTTTCCTCATGAAATTTATTTGAAATATATTTCAAAATTACTTTACATATAAGGTGAAATCAATTAGTTTTACTCATTACCATATAAGAGATTATCAAAGGGTTACATTTATATCATTTCTATGAATGGGTTCTTCTTAATGAATTGTTCATTGTGAAATTAATTTATCTTTCACGAGTTCTATGTTTATGAAATCCATTTTCCAATCACGGGTTATGATTTTGATGAAATGATTTTGAAACCTATATTCTTTTCAAAGGTTATGATAGGATTACATATTGATAATACACATTTTATTTCATGGATTATTATATGATTGTTAATTGTTTTGTGGTACATGTATTTAAAATTTCATTATGAGATGTGTAAGACATATATCTCCCTCTAATGCATTGGGTAATAATAAGTTGTATATGAGATCAAAGGATACACATATTATATCACAAGTCTGAAAACAAGAAGTTACATGGGTTTTATCCCAATACTAAAATAAATAGGGTACACATGTTTTATCCCAAGCCCAAAACAAGAAGTTACATGAGTTATAGTCCAAAACTAAATGAATGATGGACCACGGGTTATAGTCCATGTCACGAACTGAATCTAGTCACATCCAAAATTGGAACCAAACTCGGCCCAAAAATTAGACCAAAGAGAGTTTCCTACCCCTATAGTCTGATACAAGTTCCCTGGTATCATATATTTTGGGTTGGGAATGATTTACCAGAATATGGATACATAAAACATAAAAAAAATCGATAAACTGCATCTGAAAAATTTATACATAAAAGGATTTAGAAAAAATCCAGAACTGAGTACATAGATCATAAAATAATACAAGAGGTCCAAAGAAACAATTAAATATAATAAAATCATTACCATAGAATCCAAACTACAAGGGGTCATCACCCATAATCCATCTCTACAACGCCGCACCATTGATGGGAACAAAGACCCCAAACCTCCATCACCCCAAGCCTTTCCTTTACCTATGTCAACAATGACCAAGTATACTTACAAAAATGGGGTGTAAGTAGGGTGTGATAATAATACCAATATTATACCACCATGATATTCCATATAGTAAACAATACATGATAAAAAAGCATGCCATTTTGATAAATAAGAGGTAGTGGAAATAATTTCTAAAGATTGAAACCTTTAAACGTAAGCAGTTTTAAAAGGTAATTTTTAAACAAATGATCACATTCAAATAAAACATGTAGGATGATGTATTTTCTAGATAAAACCACCATATTCTAAATATAAATACACAAGATTCAATGAACACTAATATATGGGAAACCCCTAGGCACTAGGTAGTCTCGGGCCCCACGTACCTCATACCTCGATGTAAAGTAACCATAGAAAAAATTCATTATCATTCATGATTCACTAGTAGATAACATAAACATAACCTAGTGGTCCCCAATAATTAGAAACATAGTTTTTTAGTGTTTTTGTGATCCATTTTCTCAGTGAAACACGAATAAAACCCATCTGGATCATTAGCATACTAGTAAATATCTGCCCTCCTAGATACTCGGGCTTACACATTCATTATCAAACCATTATATCATAATTAAAAATAACATTATCACATAAAACACAATTTTTTATCTTAATCAACTCAAAACAGTAGCTACAAATGTTTTTTCACCACTTACACCACTCAATAAAACCTTTAGGATTTCAATAAAACAACTTCACAAAACATAACAATGTTTTTCACACAAAATCCCTTAACACCCCCGCTTTGAAAACCATGTTCATAAACATATTCATAAAAAATAATTTTCATCTCAAAAAAACATTTATATAATCCCATTACATGATTTATAAAACTACCCCATATGCCATAACATAAAATAGATATGTAAAACACCCAATTTAACACAAAATTGGTACACAAAAATCATTTACATAACAAATTTCTCTAAAACCAGATATCATAGCAAGGATAATGGATGATAAGTGTTATAAAAATATAAATTCAGAAAATATAACTCATATAGCATTGATTACACATGGAATCATCTACCACAATTGTTAAAATCCTTGAATCATTGTGGGAAAATTCAAATGCACCACTGCCGCACCATAAAGGGACATAGATCAAGACTAAAACCAAAATAACAGGCCATGAAAACCAGGATTAAACCTTAGGTTCGAAACCCTACCTACTGTACATATGGAAATTCAAGAATAAGGGATGAAACCCCATTAAAATGGATGTAAATCTAATCAAATTGAACGAAGAATGAAGGAGACCCACTTACTTGGGTGATCTTGAAGAAATCGCCCAAAATACACTAGTATCTAAATTTCCAAACATCAAAAAATAGAAGTGAGGTTCTAAAATGGATGATTATGTCACGTGAGAACTAAAATGGAGGAAAAAGTGTAAAAATTAAAGGAGTTATGATGGAAACAAGTTACCTCTTCAAATGTGGACGATTTGAGAAATCTTAAGAAGTTATACCCTAATTCACGAGGAAAATGGGATCTAAAGATGTGGAAAAGATAATGGCAGATCTCCTAGGTTTAGTGGTCTTTTTTGAGAAATATAGTCACCTATAAATCATAAAAATTGAATATGATATTAAATAAATAGTTTTTTTTCAAACACGAAATGGGCTTCAGGGCTGGCCAAATTCCTGAAATAAAAAGAAAAATCCACCATTATTATGGATTAATAAAGGTTAAAAATTGAAATGGTGGTGTTAATTTGTTAAGGGATTCCATTTTAGAAGTGGAATGGGGGCAAAATATTAAAAAATGAAACAGTTATAAAAGAAAAAATGGTTTTTAAATCTGGAAATTGGATCACAGTTTGGCCTAAATCATGAAAACTCACCCTTTCCTCCAAAAATTCATGGCATACCCCCAAAAAAAGAAATGATGTAAATTAAATGAAATTAACCATTAAAATAAGTCATGTATGTGACAATTCTCCCTTCCATGAAAGACTTTCTGCCTCAGAATGTCATCTTGAAGCTTGGTCGGAAAACATGAATGGGTACTCCTTCTCTATAACACCCCGACCCCAGCTACCCAGAGTCGGTGCATTACTTCGTAACATTGGCATGATCACAAAAGATCAAGTCTCGATAGACCAATTAGTTTAGTAGCCTTGGAAACACTAGATACATTCATAAATCTTTAATTACATCAAAAAGTAAACAAACTACAATAACATGGTCTTCATAGTCCACAATCATATCCTTTTCTGACTACCCCTGCAGGTCATTCATAAAATACTTCTTCACATCCTGGAAGAATATTAAAACATTGAAAGGGGTGGGCTCAGATGCTCAGTAAGGATAACAATATAGCGAAAGCTTTCATAAATAAACATTAACATTTAAGGCAATGTATAACTAAAACAAAAGCCTTTTAAACTTGAACTTCAACATAATATAGAAAAAGTAAAATGAGATAATTCCATTCACTTCTTCACATGGATATTCTACAGGTCGAATAATCACATGCAATATCAATAACCACTTTCATAATGATGGAATGCATAATTCCAGACTATCATAACCACGTATCCAAGGCCTCATGCCAAGACCACAAATAAGATTTTGTCAAGGCCTCGTGTCAAGACACTAGTTTGTCTCATGAGACCTGCCGATGCATCGAGGAGCTATAGCGGGCTCCACCCGTCACTTATTAAGTCCAATGCATTCCTCATATGAATAGGTTTAAACATATCATAAACCATAACATAATCGTATCACATAAAACATGCATAAATAAAACATAACATTTCCACATTTCAATCACAAGATATCAATACAACACATTGATATAATAAAAATGCTTTCAAAACCATTTTCAATACCAAAATAAACGAATGTTAAAACTTTGTATTTATTTTTCAATAAAAAATGATGGCTTGTAGAGGAAGCCGAAACTCAAATAATGGTCACGGCGGCGGAGAAGTCGTTGTCGCTGCATAAGTACGGAAAGAAAAACATTCCCTTTTGTCGTTTAGCAAATCGCTTCGTATAAAAAATATTCCTTTTGAAAAAACATAAAAGTCAAAGGGGTTTATACACCGTATAAAAGAAAGTTGTGTATAAAACCAAATATGCCTCATTGAAAGGGGATTGAGACGAAGTCCTTAAAAAGATCATTTTTTTAAATAAAGTACACCTATAATGTGTATTCAATATAATTACACATAAATAATGTACAAATACAATATAGGACATAATAATATCATGACATAATTTGAAAGTAGGAGATTAACCCAAAGAATGAAAATTGGGTTAAGAAATTCCCTTAACTTGCGTCCTGTCCTGACTCGACTGTTCTTTAACCTCCTGAATAATAAACTAGAGTTAATTTCTATTTACTTAAGAACCTTTTTCATGTTCATTATTCCTTTTATATCCCTTTATTACCATGTTATGAACATTATTTAATTATTTAAGTTAATAACGGTCGTTTTGTCGAACTTTGGTACTTGAGTCAAAAATAAACTTCTTATAATTACAAGTTGTTCATGTGGTGAAATATCCATTATATCCAGAATTATATTCATGATGTAGATATCATATATATCATATATACAGTATATACATTCATTCATAATGTCACGTAACATTTAGAGGTAAGAAATGAAATGCACCGTTCATGGAGACGGTAAGCCGTACGTACGCATGAACGCTACTTTAATTTCTATTTCGTATTTAATGGAATGAAATCATAATGATATAAATTTATAATATAATTACAGTATAATATAGTGTATAATACCATTTAATCCATCCTTTATACATCCCACATATGGCATTAACGATTCAAATCACTTTGAGGGGGCGGTAGTCCGCACTTCCTAAAATGAAATTATCACGTTTTACCCATAATGGAAATCATAAAGTATGCCATAAATGAGAAATACAGAAGCATAAGTAAAACATAAACATATTTTATATCATATATAAATATAGTTACATCTTAATGTCCACCTTTGAAGGTGTTATATGAGTGTTGAACAATCATCGTTTCGTGAGGCAGAAATTCGCCATCCACAGAAACCGTATGTTCTTTAACCATTAGATGTAGGTGTGTCTAAGTGTAGCTCGAATACTTCTTATAACAACATCCTAGTATATTGAGGATACTGGTTTTGTTACAAAAGAAATGAATAAAAATAGTTTAGGGGGTTGGAGAAGAAAAATAAAACAAAACAACATTAGAGAAGACATTACCTCAAAATCGGGTAACTCTTTTTGATTTGAGCCAAAGGCTTCCTTGGGAAGATTTATGCCCAAAGTGAGGCTTCTAGGAGTAATATGGGGAAGTTGGGAGAGTATTTGGGCAGAGGTTGGCCGAGCCAAATGGCTTGAAAGTGTAAATGAGGTGGGAGAGGTGGGGGCCTTTTATAAGTGGAGAGGAGGGGCACTTTTGGAAAGATTGAAATGTTACATTATTTCACAATGCTTTTCGGATTCTAAAGGTCTCACACTTATATACATAGAGGCTAAGGTGATAAGGTTTCGAAATATCCTCATCCAATAGGCTTTTTACAAGTGTATGCCTTGGATTGTGCATTATCTTCTCATTTTATTTAAATCGTTAAATAATGAGGTCATCGCTACATCATAATGATGACATAAATAATTTAATTTATTTAATGTCTAAAAATTATAAAAAAAAATACTATGATGTAGGAAATCTTTTTATCTTTCTAATGAATATTTATAGTCAAAATTTGGACTTGTGTAACCCCACTTAAAAACTGTTTTAGTAAAATAACTCATGTTTGTGTCAATTTAATTTTAACATTAAATAAATATATATTAATGTCATTTTCCAACCAAAGTGGCTCCATGGGGTCCCCAAGTTGACCCATGAGTTGTCTTGGTCGTCCATGACTCATCCAAGAGGAGTAGGACAAGTGTCAATCTCATATCATATTATTAAAACATTGTTTTTACCTTAAACTACACTAATTACCTCTAATCGCGATTAAGAACTTAAAAGTTACTATTCACCAAAAAATTATTTTAATCTCATTGAACCACATTTTACTTCTTAATGAAAACCATGTATGTCGGATTTTTGAAAATCAAATCACAGAAGTGGTAATATTTCATTTAAACGAAAAATCAGTTATTTAACTACCACTTAGTGGTTTCACTATTCATCAAAAATTGAAGTATTTCAGAACAATGCCAAAATTTCACCCTAAGCTATAATTGATATTACGAATTCAAAAAAGATGATTATTTTACAAAATTCCAAACATATAATTTTCATTAATTAATTTTATAATTAATTCCCGCTGTCACAACAAATAGCGTGTTTTTAAGAAACAATTTATAAAAAAAGATTGGCAATTGTTTATGTCCAATTTCAATGTTAAATTAATTCTAATGAACACCATTGGATAAAATGGTAAAAATATATTCTAATTATACTTTAAAACCACTAAATAGTATAATTTATCACAATAAATTATTTTGATTAAAAAAGTTGTTTTTAAGTATTTTTCACTATTCATAAAAAATAGAAGTTCTCAGAAAAATACCAAAAATTCAACATAGGATAATTTCGATATTCCGAATCAAAAAATGATGTCCATTTTGATAAATAAAATTTATAAAATTTCAAAAAGTAGGTATTACTATTCACTACGGCTTGTTTAATTCGTTGTGGTGTGTGTTAGAGCTCGAGGTTGCGTACAACACACGCTATTGCATTATTCGAAGTGAAACGTACCGTGGAAGCTTGGGGTGTTACATTCTCAACCCACAACTTCCGCTCCCAAATCTCATGTGTATCAATACCATGATGCCAAAGAACTCGAACTAGTGGAATAAAAATTCCCCAAATCACATTTTCATGGAAGTTCACTATTTTCCCAAGCCACTCAAAAATAGACAATTCGAGTTCTATATCAAACTCCTCCCAATTAAGTACATTGGATCATTCGAGGTTGTATTTATTCAACTGGGAGACATGGAAGACGTCATGGATGGATGTCAACTGAGAAGGTGAGACCAGCCTGTATTAAACCTTTCTAATATTCTCAGTGATCTCAAAATGTCTGACATACCGTGATGTCATCTTCCATTTCTTTACCAATCGACGATGGACCAGATGAGGGGCTACTTTCTAGAATACCCTATCACCAAAAGAAAACTCTAGGCATCAATTCCTCATTTCAACATATAATTTATGGAAACTATTAGCTATCAATAAGTGATGCCTTATCAAGTTAACCTTGTTGGACGTCTCCTGCACCAGACTCGGCCCCAACAGTGCTGTCTCACCTACCTCATCCCAACACATGGGGGACTGACAAGGTTGATCATGGAGTGCCTCAAAAGAAGAAGTTCTAATCAACGATTGGTTACTTTTATTATAAGAAAACAAAACCAATCCCAAATGGCTATCCTAAAAACCTACAATGTCCAGAACACATGCATGGAGCATGTCCTCCAAAATCTGATTCTCTCACTCTGTCTGACCATCCGTTTGATGATTTTATGTCGTGCACATCTTAATCTGATACCCCAAGGACTTATGAAGGAATTCCCAAAACCAAGAAGTGAAATGGGGGTCTCTATCTGATACAACTGCTAACAGTACAGCATGGAGCCTTACCTCCTTCTAAAGATACAAATGGCCCAACTCATCAACTTTAGTTGTAACTTTGATCGGAATGAAGTGGGATGATTTGGACAGAAGATCAATCACCTCCCAAATTACATTACTACCCTGAGGTGTATGAGGCATGCCAAAAACGAAGTCTATAGTAACCTCTTACAACTTCTAAGTAGGAATGGGTAATAGATGGAGAAAATCGAAGGGCCTTTGATGTTATACTTTCACTTACTTACATGTGTAGAATCTGAAAATGAAGTCTGTGATGTATCATCTCATACCAGGCCACCAGAATTGCCGACAGACATCATAATACCTCTTGGTGGAACTCGTATGGAAAAGCCACTAAGAATGGTGGATATCCTATACTACCACCTTCCATAGAGATAACGACACTAATGAATGACCCTTGAAGCACAGAATTCCCTTAAGAGATGATGAATAATCAGAGGAAATATCCCCACAATGAATAAACTTCTTTTACAACTGAAAAATCTCATCACTATATTTTATCTACTAAATCAACTCCAAAAGATAATTATTCAACTAAATGATCTCCATGAATTCACCTTCACTATGCTCCTTCATCTCCACATGCATCTAAGAAAAGAGTTCCATCAGAGTGTACTCATCACTGGACTTCCTCAAATCATGCACTGGGAATCTTCTACTTAAGGATTCGGCCACCACGTTACCCTTTCCTGGGGTATAAACAATGTTAAAGTCGAACCCCTGCAACTACTCTATCCAACGACGCTGCCTCATGTTGAGTTCCTTCTACAAGAAGATAGCCGAGAAGATTTTATGATCAGAGTTGACAAAAAACATCTCCCCAATGAGGTATTGATGAAAAGTATTAAAAGATTGCATCACAACTGCTAACTCCATGTCATGGGTGGGTAATTATTTTTGTGTTTTCAATGTTTTTGAGATCCATACGCCACCACGTGATCATCCTTCATAAGCACACACCCAAGAATCGTACCTAAAGTGTCACAATACACCACATACCCCTTTCAAGCCTCTGGAAAAATCAGAACAGGGGTGGTAGTGAACATCCTCTTTAGCTCCTTGAAGTATTCTTGACATTCTGGTCCCCAAAGAAACATTACCCCTTTCCAGGTGAGTGTGGTCATCGGTGAAGCAAGCCAAGATAAATACCAAACAAACCACCTATAATAACCAGCTAGGCTAAGGAAACTCCTAATCTCGAACACGTTCCTTGGATACTCCCATGACATAACCACACTGATCTTATTGAGTTCCACCAAACCCCCTACTCTGAGATTACATTCCCTTGAAATTTTACTTCCCTGATCCAAAAAGTGCATTTGAAAAAAAATTCATAAAGGTGATTCTCTCACAATGTTCCTAGAATGATCTATAAGTGATTCTCATGTTCCTCCTAGAATCCCAAATAAACTAGGATTTCATCCCAAAATACCACAACAATAGAATCAAGATACTGAAGGAACACCATGTTCATGAGTTCCGTAAAGACCATCGGAGAATTAGTCAATCCAAAGGGAATGACCAAGTACTTGAAGTGGCCATACCTGCTTCAGAAGGCTGTCTTTTGGATATCTACCTCTTTCACCCAGAGTTAATGATAGCCTAAACGAAAATTGATTTTAGAAAACCACCTTTATCCCTTCAACTAATTGAACAAGTCATCTATTTAGGGAAAATGATATTTGTTATTGATATTTACCTAACTCGACTTTCAGTAGCCAATGCACAACTAGAGGGATCCATCAGCCTTTTTCACGAACAAAATTGGAGCGAACTAAGGAAAGACACTCAGGTGAAGGAATCCATTGAATTCTAAGTTTCCTATATATATCTCTAATTACATTAGCTTGGTGGGGTCCATGAGATGTGATGATATGGATATCAGTTGTGTTCCTGGTGCCAGATCAATCGAGAATTCCACAACCCGCTCTAGGGGAAAACCTAAATAATATTCTTGGAAATACCTATGGAAACTTTTCACCTACAAGAGGTTGTCCACCATCAAGAACATGACCATAATCCTCTATCATGAGTAATGATAACTAAAAAATAACATCTCCCAACTCTGGGATTCGAGGTCCTGCACAACTCGATCGAGGATCCCATTCACCATGAAACATGTGATGACACCCATCAGGTGCCATGAAACTCACTCACCACCTATTGAAATCAATTTTCCACTATATGTGTACTATAAAATCCATGAAATGTATTATATCGAACAATTACATATCTATGACTAATATGTCCCACTCCATATCAATCCCTAACATAGAAAGTGCACACGATGGTCCCTTGAGACCCAACTTCATCTTCTTTCACAGCGGCATCACCAAATCCATCACAAAAGACAACAACTCAGTTGTAAAATTCAACATTTCCAAAAAACAAAAAGAAATGAATGGAAAAGGGGCTCTAGTATTAAAAATATTATTACCTATAGAATATGTAATTTAAACGAAACCTAAAACTATTAATGGTCTCGCCTTTGATTCAGCTGGTGCCTAATCCACCATGTGGAGATGTCCAGTCTCTGCCTGAGTATGACTGTTAGTCTATGGATGTTCCCTAAACTGGATCTTCCTAGAAGATGACCCATCCCTACCACCAAATCATGGTCCCCCATCCTCGATGGCTCTAATTGACCTGACACTCCTCTTGAAGCCACTAAACCTGCACACTCTGAAGTGGGCGTGCCAACCTGAAAAAGCACTTCAAGTGACCCATACATCCACATTGATAATGGGGATTAAAGGGAAGTTGTAATGCTAGTCGTATGTGCCATGGTCTCCCACACTAGTGGCATACGACCGATCTCGCATCAGAAGAAACATATGAAAACTTCTTAGAAGAGTGGCATGAACTACCTCCTACCTTCAACACATGATCCTCATGCTTCCTTTTATTCTCTAAAGAGTTTCCACTACCCACTATAGATACTATCCGAGAGAAACCGGGCCTCCTTTTCTGGTCAATCTCCACCATGCATGCTTGATCAACCACCTCAGCATAAGTCCTCATCTTAAATAAGAAAAGCTGGGAGTATATCTCTTTTTGTAAGCATTTCTAAAACCTCTCAGCCTTCAATTTCTCATTAGAGACAATTTCAAGATTATAGCGAACTATCTCAACAAAATGGTTGGAATAATCCATAAAAAATGATCCCCCTAAACAAGATACATGAACTCTTAGGAAGTGGTATGTGACAAGACCTCAAGGCAGTACTGTACATTGAAGACGAACTTGAATATCCCCAACACATCTTCTCATTATTCCATGTTTGTAGCACTGATTCCCACAACCTGAGGTCATGACCCTCCAACATAAAAGTGCACACTTCAATCTGAGATCCTCAGGTTTATTCCGAAACTCGATCATGTGCTTGGTCTTTTCGATCAGTTCCTCTTCTTTCTGGGGTTCTACACTACATCAAAAAGTAGGAGGCTTATTTTTCAAAAACTCCTGGGCATTGTACATTCTAGGACCAGTCTAATTTTCTTTAAAAAGAGATGGAAAGAGATCATGCCCATGTCCTAGAGCCTGGACAGCCTGATCCATAGCATCTACTAACCTCTTATCAAGTGGTCAGAGAGAACTCTCTATGACTTCATCCCGTGGGTGCATAGTAGATTTCCGGGGAGGCATGTTTCTACGAAACAGAGGCAGTAAAAAGTGAAAAAATCAGTAAAAAAATTCTTATAATTTCATCAATATCATTAAATATAATGAATCCAAAAACATTACAAAAATAAAATAATCCACTACTTCACTCCCTCCTGATGTCCACGTATAGTTTGCAGCCCACACGTCTCACCTGGAAGTGAAATCAAATAAAAAATTACAATATACCATGGTGACTCGAGGTCTGCCAAGAGAGGTGCATGACAAGAAACTTACTCATAACAAAAACTCCAAGTCCCAAAAGTCCTAGCTTATTTCTAGCTCGACTCATCCTAAAATAGTAATATAACCCAAAACATTAACATCCTCTGATACCATTTTTTCACGAACCGAATCTGGTCTCCACCAAAACCGACACCAAACCCGACCATCAAAAAGTCCTGAAAGGAATTCCCTATCCACACAGGCTAGAACAAGTGTCCAAGTATCATATATTTTGGTTTGGGAATGATTTACCAAAATATGGATACATAAAACATCAAAAATAATTGATAGATCAAATTTGAAAAATTCATAACAAACAAGATTTAGAAAAAATCAAGAGCTGAATAAATAGGTTTAAAAATAATACAAGAGGTCCAAAGAAACAACTAAATAGCAGACAAATAGCCCCAAGGAAACCACATGAAAAGGTTTCATCACCCACAAGTTGTCTCCACAACATTGCACCATGGTTGATAACGATCAATGCAAACTGCCATCAACAAAATCCTTTCATTTAGCCGTGTCAAACATGATCATTTATACTTAAACCCAATGGGTGTGAGAAGAGTTTGAGCCTAATAACAATAGGATAATACCAATATATTCCATATATTAAACAATACAAGATTAAAAGAAATCCATTTTTATAAACAAGAGGTAGTGGAAATAATTTCTAAAGAATGAAACATTTATATGTAATCAACTTTCAAAGGTAATTTTCCATGAATGAGCACATTAAAATAAAACATGTAGGATAAATTATTTTCAAGAAGAAACCACCATATTTCAATGATAAATACACAATAGTCAATGAGAACTAATATTGGGAATACCCCTAGGCACTAGGTAGTCTCGGGCCCCATGTACCTCGTACCTCGGCATAATATAACCATAGAAAATTTCATTCTCATGCACGAGATATTCGCACATAACATACCCATAACATAGTGGTCCCCAATCATCATCAACATAGTTTTTTAGTGTTTTTTTCATCCATTTGCTCAGTGAAACAGGGATAAAACCCATCCAGATCACTGGCGTACTAGTACATATCTGCCCTCCTAGATACCCAAGATTCCCCCTTCATGCTCAAAACATTATCTCATGATACCAAAATCCATTATCACATAAAAACATAATTTCTGGTCATAATAAAATCAAAATAGTAGCTACACATGTTTTCCACCACTTAATCCACTCAATAAAACCTTTAGGATTTCAATAAAATAACTTCACAAAACATAACAAATATTTAGCACACAAAATCCCTTAAAAACCCCACTTCAAACAACATGTGCATAAAAATATTCAATAAAATAGAATTTAAATCACCCAAAGCATTTATATAAACCCCTTAAATTATTTATAAAACAACCCCATTTGTCATAACATAAAATAGACATGTAAAACTCCCAATTTAACACAAAATTGGAACCCAAAAATCATTTAATTAACAAACATCACCAAAACCAGATTTCATAGCAAGGATAATGGATTTTAAGTGTGTAAAAATATAAATTCATGTAATCTAAATCATTTAGCATTTATTACCCATGTAATATACTACAAAAAATGATAAAACCCTTGAATCATTGTGACAGAATTCAACAGCACCATCGCCGCACCATAATGACCATAGATCAAGCCTAAAACTAAAATAATAGACCAAGAAAACTACGATCAAACCCTAGGTTCTAATCCATACCTACAGAAAATAAGGAACATCAAGAATAACAGAATAATCCCTATGAAAATGTAAGGAACTCTATTCAAATTGAAACAAGAAGGAAGGAGACCCACTTACTTGAGGGATATTGAATAAATATCTCCAAATACATTAGTAGATGAATTTAAAAAAAATCAAAAAATGGAATTTAGGTTTGAATAATTATGATAAGGTCAATTGAGAACTGAAATGGTGGAAAAAGAGCAAAAATTTAAGGCGTTATTATGGAAACAAGTTAGATCTTCAAATCAAGAAGATTTAATAAAGCTTAAGAATATATGCCCTAATTCATGAAGAAAATGATATCCAAATAGGGAGAAATTATTATGGGGAGAACCTGGGTTTAGTGGGATTAGGTGAGACTTGGAATGACCAAAACATAAAAAAAATTAATATGATATTAAATAAACAATTTTTTTAAACTGGAAATGGGCTTCCAAGATGGGCCAATTCCTTAAATAAAAACCCAAATCCACACATTATTATGGATTCCTAAAGGGTCCAAAATATAATTTAGGTGTTAATAGGTCATGGGAGGCCATTTTTAAGTTAAATGGGAGCAAAATATTAAAAAATGTAATATTTATAAAACAAAAAAAAATTGGTTTTAAAGTCTGGAAAGGTGCTGAAGATTTGGCCCAAATCATGAAAATTCATCATTTCCTCAAAAAATACCTGGAAACCCAAAAAAAAATTTAAATAAAATTTAAATTTAAGATAAGTAATGTATGTGACAGTTCATGCTCGGAATCAAGAACGTACATGTGTTGTAGCTGAAGCCTAAAATAAAAAGGGTAAACAGGTTGTATCACAAGCCCAAATGAAATAAGGTACATGGATTGTCATTCAAGCCTAGAAGAATGTGGGTACGTCGGTTGTATCCCAAGCCTGAAACAAATAACGTATAAGGGTTATATCCCCATCCTAAAATATATATGGTACACAGGTTGTGGACCAAGCCCGAAAATAAGAAGGCACATGGGTTGTAGCCCAAGCCTAAAAGAAACTGGGTACAAGGGTTGATAGCCCAATCCCAAAGAAGGTACACAAGTCATAGACCAAGACTAACATGTTATAATGGTATTTTTAGGTATCTGTGACATAAAATTTTATATTCTTATATGTGTTCCACAAATCCTATGTATTATTCTTAAATTAAAATTTCATGTCTCGTGATGTTTATTTCCTTATGATTCATGTCTT
The DNA here is from genome assembly GCA_963277665.1 of Viscum album. NCBI lineage: Eukaryota > Viridiplantae > Streptophyta > Magnoliopsida > Santalales > Viscaceae > Viscum > Viscum album. Next base: position 333,529,199 of record OY728161.1, read on the forward strand.
ATGAACTACCAAGATTTATCCCATAACTCTTGTTTATGATGTTTGATATGAATGTTATGATCTCCTAATGTTGAGATCATGTTCTCATACCCCCATGTTCATGTTTATGCATAAATTTATACTTTTTTACCCTTAATAATCATCTGAGATCACCGTTTTTATATTTACTTTCCTCGGATTATAAAGAAAGGTTTTAGGTAAAATTACTAAAGGTATAGATATTTATTGGATTTTTTGAAGATATTTCACCAGGATAAATGATTTTGTTTTCCAAGTTTCCAAATAAAATAATTATTATGATCCTTGAGCATGTATTTTTTCAATTTTCTAAAAATTCATCGAAAATTATGTAATATCGATGTATTCTAAGAGTGGGTCGTTATAAAGTCAACTAATTAAGTACATGTATATATTTATAAAAGTATCAGAATTTCAAAAGATCTGGTAAATTTTGATATCAAAACATTTTCACCATATTTTCTACCAAAAAATTATTTCTAGAATACTTAAGGGATAATACAACCAAAGGGAATGTTTAAGAAATTGAGCAATCTACATTTAGGGTGCTGGAAAATATAGTACATGAATGAGGATAATCTCAAATAGAGATGATATGTTCTTCTAGAGTCATATGAATAGTCTAGAGGTATGGAATCAATGCACATTTATTTCTTTTAAAGGTGTTGGGGAGCCCAAATATTCAAAATAGGTGGAAACACTAAGTGTTTCAAAGTAGTTAGATCCATCCATAGAGGAAGAAATTAATTTATTATATTTCAATAGAACATGGGAGATAGATGAGTTACAAGATAGAAATAAATCAATGGATAAAAAAGGTGTATTCAATTTTTAGAAATAATCCTATAAAATAATAATATTTATAGTGTTTTTAGTGTTTAATTTATTCTAATAAATGGAAGGAATTTAATCCTATGAATTTTGTTTTTGTAGTTATGAATAATATCATCAAGACAATGATAAAATTTGTTTGTTTTGATGATAAACACTTTCAAGAGATGTATTTTAAATTTTTTTTCTTCATGGATATTTAGAGTAATAAGTATACATAATGTTTTTAAGGATTTTTAATACCATTATATAATGGTCTTTTTTATAATTTGACGTGTAGCCTTTAAATAATAGTGTAGTCACCAAGGCCCTGAAACTAGATGTTTGACAATTCATAAATGGGAAATATTTTCCATGATGTGACTCATATAATTGTTCATATCCTATTTTTGTGATGATAATATTTACATTATACTTCTTCTACACATGGATGACATGTCACTTAATGTCCCAAGTGTTCACAGATTTAGGAGTTAATGAAGCTGTTTTCTGAAATACTTTTAAAAATGGTTCTTGGAAATGATAATTAAATATTTGGGAAAAATATATATAGGGATCATAAATCCTATAATCTAATGTTATCCTTGGAGTACTTATATAAAATGATATATAAATTTGGTCCCGGAATATAGAAACCTATCTAAACACCCATTTTGATAAACTTTATGTTATCCAAGGCACATACACCAGTATTTGATGATGAATCTTGATACATAGAGAAAGAAACATTTACAAATGCTTCTAGATGATTTATGTATCCAATTATATATACTTATTAAGATATTATCATTGTAGTGGGATTAGTAAGTTTATTTATGTAAAAAAATATCACGAAAAATTAAGAGGCTATAAAATGGACCATGTAATACTTGGAGGGATCAGAAGATGTGGTGATCTATTTACTGTGATGGGGAACCCTTTAATGGATTTTGGGATGAATATTTTATTAGTATGTAGAAACATAGATGATATGGTTGTGATTTTTGATTATGTTTGGAGAAACAATGATTAGTTGGTCATCTCAAGTTACTTTTTCTCTAATGATAACATATTACATAGTAGAGGATAAAGCTATAAATGAGTTTCTCTTGTTGATTACCACAATGAAGGACATTGAGATGCTATCAAAAGATCCCATCAACAAATATTTAAGTGGGAGACTATTGGTATTTTCATGCTTGTTCAACGAATAAGATTCAATATATTAGAAGGAAGAACTATATAAGTTCATGATATCCTATCAAAGGAGTGAAAAAATATCTTCAATTTATGGTTTTTATTTCTTAGTAGTTAGGAAAATTCTGGTGGGATGATAAATCTAGTTTATGATTTATATGTGGGTTGAACTAACTATTCTACACTTTTGAGATAGAAAATATACACAGTCTACTAGATTCAGTAGTTGAGGTGGTGAATGACACTACAAAATTTAGAGTTTAATAAATGGCTGACCAGTTCCTCAGGTGGCGGTATAACATGTTTCACTTGTTAAGAACCTCTATAAAAAGAGGAAGAACCAGTTTCTAATGTGAATATTACAATATAAATAAATCAGTGTGTAAATTTGGATTCTTAGTTATAGTGTCTGAAATACTTTATACATATGATAATATCAAATTTTACAGTATTATTTCAGGTATTTTGGATGAAATTATAATCCACATAATATTTTTTGTCCAATTTCGTGTTTTCTCTTTGAATGATTTGTGAGTTTTCTAGAAGCCGGGCATGGTGTAACATAGTCACAAGGATTAGGGTTCATCCCAATTCTTAGTTCTAATTCTATAAGATGAGGGCAAGTTTTATTAGATTAGTTTTCAATATAAAACCATGAACAAGTGATATAGTATGGAGAAACAGTCTTCTATCAGCTAATTATCATACAATGGTTTTATTCTTAATATTGATTAGCATGAATCCATGATGAATATAGTATTAATTTCTCATTAACGAATAACATTATAAAATGATAAATAATTTTATGGTGACATTTTTAGAATGATTATATTGATTTAAATGATAATACTGATGATTATAATGAATATGAAATTCATTATATGATTTCCTTCATGATTCAATGACATTAATAATTGTAGTAGTTGATGATACATTAAAATCCATTCTGTAATATGCAGTGATTATATTGATTTTTTTATTCATATTTGTTTCCAATCTATATTGTATAAGTAATGTCTTAGAACAGGGTTAATTTGGAAAAAATTTATGCGACTATTTTGGAGTTCTTATGACTCAATTGGTATGATCATTTTCATACACAAAATCTTGGGTGTTGGGGATGGGTATTCAATCTTTGATATATCAGTTCCACAAATGATGCTTATAAGAATATAACTAAGATCCTATCTATAATTAAATATTATAAACCATATCCATTCAACTATATGGTTGTAACATATTTGATACCGGTGGGAGAACCACCCAGGGTTTACTCATACCATGGCTTCACAAATTCTTCTAGATTCCATGAGGGGGAAGTATTGTATGGAATGTCACTGAGAGTTCCAAATAATTAGATAAATTGACCATGATACATATCAAATGAATGATTAATTTCTTTCACTATTATTTATTCTGTTTGGAGTACTTAACTTTATGAAACCACCACGTGAGTTTGATTCTCTTTAGGAGAGACCCAACACTCACCAAGTGAGTTGTATCGTTTCACAACAACCTGTAAAACTAGTTATATTTTTACCCATCTTAAAGAATGGGTGTGCTACAAATGATGACCTCATATAAAAGTCACAGACATAATGCCATCACATAAACTACTACATTAAAGATATTATTAAATATAAATCATAGAAGAACGTGTTTCACCCTGACTAGATCTTACATTGGTTGTAAGGTACTAATTTATTTTAAAATTTCATGATTTATGTCGCTAATTTTGGGAATATTATACTCTTTGTTTGGTTGTTTTTTTCAGGTTATCACATAACCACTAGAAGAGATTTTTTTTCAAAATGAAATATTTAATTTTCAATCATTGAAGTAGGATTACCACTATGGTAATATATTTTTGTCCATATAATATATATACATAGGGTTAATGTAGCCATAATAAAAGGGTCATGAAGTTAATTTCATTCCTGATGTGAGGCCTTATGTGTGAGATTATTAGGTTAATTGTGGTGAATTATAAGGGATTTTACTATTCTTTTTATATGATCTTGATTTTATATATTATAATTTTATGTTTCTATAGAGTTTGAGTAATAGTGTGATTAGAATATTTATTCATGTTCATTTTCTATTAGACTATGAGAATATATGTAGGATGGCCTAGGTGACACATGGGTTGGGATTTCTTAGTGTTGACATCTAAACCATCCATTTGGTATTTCCACTATATTATTATTATGCATGCATTATTTTTTTGGAGTTGTTTAGACCTTATTAGAATGGCCTACTATGTATGTGGATATACTAACAATACTATTATATATAGGTTTGTAAGTTCATGTTGGTGGAGTTTTTGGGAGGTGTTGGCTCCATGATAGGGGTAGTTAAATGAATCATGTTGCCATGGATTGGTTCATATACCACTAATGTTTTTGGGTGGTTCAGGTTTGTGTCATATATACAATTTATTTATTCTTTCATTGTCATACCAATATTATATTTAGGTTATGCTAAATTAAAATAATTAATTAAACATTTTTTTCATCAGTTTATCATGGATTCCACAATTCTCTTTTTTAGTGGTTTTCATTTTAATTAATAGTCTTCTATTTTGTTCTATAGAGGGAAATGCCTCTCATTTTGAGATTTATACCCATGTTGATAGTTTCCATCCCATGGTTTATTAGAGGTGGTATGTGAAGATATAAATGGGTTTGTTACAAAACCATGTTGGGGTCATTATGGAATCATGTCCTCGGACATGTGAGAAAGATAAATGTGAATCCATAATTCTTTACTCTTACATATTATGGAATATCCATTTCAATTTATTATTTAATAATCTTGAGAAATATTATGAATCACTTTAATAAATTTCAATTGTAGTGGAAACAAATATCAATCAGAATAATTAACTCCACTCATAAATTGAATAAAATTTCAAAAAAGTTTATATTCTTTTATTCATTTTTGTAGGTGCGTCCTCTTTTTTGCGATTGGAGTAAATTCATAAATATATTATTTAAGGTCATTATTCTGACCAGGATGAGTTTGGAGATAAAAATATAATAATCTAAAATAAAAAATTTAATTGTAAATGAACACAATTTAATAACTCAAATAACAAAAATTGAAGAAAAAATGGCAAGACACAAATTATATATGATAACACAATAAAGAAATTTGAAATAAATAGACAAATAATATTGCTATTTTTATTATGATTTTTTAAATGGAAATTTTTGAAAAAGATAAATGAAAATAAATCCATAATGTTATTTTATAGGCCTTGTTAATTTATTTTTGGAATATAAAAGATTTTATTTTTTTTAAGTTAATTTCTGAATATTACATGTTTTTTACATTTCCTATTTTTATTTCGAATTTTTAAAAAATCATACCTATATTTTATTAACAGTGATGCAGAAGTTAATTTTTATAATTTTTTTGGAACATCGATATTATCAAATAGTTAAAAATAATATATTTATATAATCTTTCAAAAATAATTATTAGAGATAAATGTAATGAAGAGAATTAATGAAATTGAATGAATAAAGAAAAATCATGGAAAATATATATTTAACTTTTGAAAATGATATAATGAATTAAAAAATAACACTTAAAATGACATTTAAAATGATATGGAATTTAAATTATTAAAAAATATGACCTTCACCCCCACATTTATGCTTGTTTTAATTATTCAACTAAAACATAGCAACATAATATTCACACAAACATTACAATTTATGTTTACCGAGAGAATTAAATTACATGGAATGATGTTTATGTTTTTTGGGTAAAAATGTAATCAATTAATCCAAAATATTTTTTTAAGAGTCTAGAGTGATTATAAATGTTAAAAATGTTGGTACAATGGTTTATTTAGAAAAAAAATTCTGAAATTTAAATCCAGATAATGTCTATATCATTTAGATAAATTAAAATTGATGTATATTTAAATATTTTTATCAAATGGATGAAAATTAAAATAAAAATTCACTAAAAATTAAATTATAGTCAAGAGATGGAATTTATAGCCTAAAGAAAAAATTATTAAAGTATATAAGAAAAGTAAAAAACATATAAAAATAATATTCAAAATGAATATAATTTTTTAAAACTCAACTATAAAATATTTATGAATTATAATGCATAAATTTTAAAAATAGAGGGGTTCTTATCCAGTTTCAAAAGTTTTAATGAAATAAGAAAACATATGAAAAAATAACTAAATTAATAAAATAAAAAACTAAGTCACACACATAAAATAAGTAAAACTAAAACTAATACTTATTTAAACATAAGTTCAAAGTAATTGAAAAAATATTTATTTTAAAAATATTTATAAATAAAGATATAATATATACTCAAATATTAGAAGAATAATATTATAATATAAAAACTAAAAAAATATAATATTAATGTAAAAAAACTAATATAAAATATAAGTTTATTATCTATTAGAGAAATGTATTAAATGGTAAACAACTATAATGTTGGTAATGTGTGATAATGGTACCAACCTGACGTGGTGGTTAAGACTATTTCATGGTATGTGTTGGTGTAAAACTAAACATAATGAGTGTCACTAGGTCAAGGTATTATGCCTAATGTTATATTTATTATATTTTAATATTTGGTTATACCATATTATGAAACACTAAGATAAAATTTTCAATTTAATAATAATGTTATGATTTTTTGAGGTGCCTAAATATTCAATTAAATTATTTAAAATATAAAACATTTATTACAATCGAAAGTAGGGAGTTGAAAATGTTCTAACTATGACCCATTTATGAAAAAGATTAATTCAATATTGATTATTTTTTAGAATCTATAATGTATACTTGTAAATATATATATTCTCTAAATTTATATAATGGTTGCATTAAGATACTTTGAAACACCTATATGCTAAATCTCTCTTTCACTCCTCCTCTCTCTTACTCTCTAACTTCAAAGTATCTTTAAAAACATGATGAAGAGGGAATCCTTCCAACGAGTTGAAAAATTAATCCATCTTGTCAATACCCTTGGATTAAATATCACGTTAGATAATTCTCAATAATCAATATCATGACCAGGGATAAGATCAAGGGAAAATGTTTATCAATAGTGAAAATACATGTTAATATTCAGTCATTGATTCAATCCCATATTAATATAATATCTTGTGGAATAATATGTTTTGATCGATATTTTACACTATGTTTAGAGTTTTGTTATCCCATTTAAAAAACAAGAGTGGTTTCAAACCAACATTCATCTAATTTAGATTTTTTTTTCAATTGAAGGAATAAAATATAAAAACTATAATAATAAAAACAATAATATGTTTATTTTAAAACATGAATGGTTAATCAACATTTTTATAGTGATATGGGTTTTTAAAGTGAAAAATATGCATATTAATATAAAATATATAATAAACTTTCATATTATATACTAAAAAACTAAAAAAAATATTAAAAAATAGAGCATAATTTTTCACTTTCACCATGAAATGGTCATCTGATCACCATGTCATGGTGACCTATACAACAATAAATAATCATGTTGTAGAGGATGTTGACAAGTCATGGGCCATAATAGCTTGGTTACAGATTAAATAGTCATAGTTCGTATGGAATATGATTCTAGAAGACCATAATGACATATTTGAGGTCACTGTTCCATAATATTCACAAAATAGATTAAAAAATATTCCAAGTTTATGGAATAACTATTGAATAAAAATAATTTCACATTATGAAAATTTATCATAGTTATATATTGATAATAATTTTCACTACTTATAGGACAATTTCATAGTCAACATAAAAATAACTTTGGAGTGTATAATTCTAAATATAAATTATCATTATTTTTTAAATCTAAGAAACCTTTTTTACCACAAGACGACAAAGTAAAAAAGTTGTCATTGATACAATAAATTTTTAAAGAGAATATAAATTGTAGAATACCATATAATATGTTTTTTAAAATAAAATAAGGTGATATTTAAAAGTTTTTATATTGAGCTATGATTTGTTCATGAATGAGAATATAAAAGATTTACAATGAAAGGAATTAGATTAAAGTATTTTATGTTTAGTTTATATAATGTTTTTTTATTTTTTTAATATGAAAGAGTTCATATTATAATAAATATAAATTAAAAAAATAAGAGTCCATATTTGAATATATATGAAATTTATATGTTTTTTTATATAATTTTGATAATGTCTCATATATTGTAGTTCATTTATAATTATATTCATATCAAGAATATTTAGTTTAAAAGAATAATAATCTAGAGGGTTGTCTTAACACACAACACACGACATTAAGGGAACTATGATATACTATAAATAACCATTATAACCTAACTAATAAATTGGGGGTATAAATATGAATATAAACATCATAAAATATATGTATAATGGTATTATATAATAAATATTTATTTATTAATTTATAATAAATATTTAGTTAAATTTTATTATAGGCATTTTATCCTTTAAAAATATATTTTCCTCAAAAATGGGTTCTATTGCATTTTATGCAAAAAAAATATTATCAATTTTTATGATTTTTTAAAATTATATTTGAGGAAATTAATTATTTTAAATTACCATGTCAATGTTATATTAGGGTGATTTGTTAATTTTACCTAATAATGTTTAACTTTCAGTGAATAGTGAAATATATTGATTTTTGTACAATTGTAATTTATTATTAATAAATCAAGTATATTAAAAGTATTAATATTTTTTAAATGTTATATTAATTTAAACAATTATTAATTAATTTGAAATATTATAAAAAATTACCATGAAATTATTGTTATATTTGATTTTCTATTAGTTTAATTTTAGGCTTAGAATCACATTTTTCTAAAAATTGTTTTAATGGGAGAAATGTGTTTTTATCATAAAAATTTAAATAAGTAATTATTTTTTAATTTTTTAAAGAAAGGATATGAAATAAATATTCAAGGCAATATTTTAAATTAATTTCATTGTTTTTTACTTGTCATGGAATGAAAGTAAATTCTATTTTATGCTTAAGAATCAATTTTTCTAAAATGGGGATTCATTGTGTTTTTCAAAATTATTTAAAAGTTAATTTCAATTAATTATTTAAATTTAAATTGATAAAACTGATTAAATATTTTTATTCATAATAATTTATATAATTTAGTCCATTCAACTTATTTTTTGGTCATAACGAATATTAAATAAAATAGAATTTTGTTACCTTGGTTATGGTTAACATTAATTAACTGGGATGATACACTAAAAAAATAAGGGTTAATATTTCTCAATTTTTTTTATAAATAATAATTTATCTCTATATTATGGTCTCATCTCGTCTCTAATTTTAAGAAGTTTTATTTTAGAGCTATTGTTCCTGAGTTATATATAAATAAAATTTATTTTTTTTATTATTTTTGTATGCCCTCTCTCTGACATCTAAAAAACACCTCCTATCCTCTCTTCACCACACATAAAAGTCTATTAGATTTACCAATACAATAAAAAATACATTAATAGAATCCCTCCATATATTCTATATGTACTATTTTGATCTTAAAATCATCTTATTAATTCTTCTTGTATAAATTTGTGGAGGTTGTATGAATATGATCTATAGTACTTAATTGAGTGCTATATTTTTATTTATTACATTTCCCCTTAAAAATTTTTATTATCCAATATAATATAAAAATATTAGTATCTATCATATAATTAAATTTAATTATGGTTATTACATTACCATTTTTCATATAGTCATCAATCAAATGAGATGTAAAAACATTCTTGGTGTGAACGTGCATACTTCCGCCATTCAAAGATAATGTATTTCATTTTTTATCACAACCTATTATGGATCAAAATTAAATAATATAACATATATGATATTTATGAAATAATTTTGATTCTATTAAAATAATATATCATTTACATTCTTATCCTTCCACCAATCAAATAATAATAACGTCCTTAGTGTGTATATGTAAACTACCACCTCTAAGAGGTGATCTAGCTCGTTTTTCATGTCCAAAATTTTATAATGATTATACATATTTGTATAATGCATATTTATGATATTTATATAATGAATTAAATTCTATATATGATGGTACAATGATCTATATACAAGAAAATAGAATAACATACCGAAACATACATGAAAAACAAATCAGTTAACACTGTGAAATGAAAATTTTATTATGGAATTATTTATAAAAGGTATTTAAATGTTATAATTAGATCGTATATGAAATTATAAGTTTTTTTATGGATATTTTATATTTTATATAATTTTTTTAACTAATTACAATGGAGGATAAAATCAATTATGAATCATGTATGTCATAATTAATGGGTTTATTTCAGTTTTTTTGGATCAAAATATAGATGTATATATATATTAGATGGCACAATACAAGAGTGGGGGGGTGAATTTTATATTTAAAAACATTGTATTTAAACACTTAAGAAATAACTTAGTTTAAAAGGTCTTAAACTAATACAATACACAATCAATATAATTTACCATAATGGTCTCGGCTCAAATAGATATGATATGATGTAATACTATAAGTAATGTGAAACAATAATATTCTAATTGAATACAATAATAATAGTAATAAATGTGAGAAAGATTCTACCATATAGCATATTGAATCTATTAATACAATATGTATTAAAATAATCATAATTGAAATAATTACAATTTAATTGAATATGAAACGAAAGGGGAAACAATACAATTCCATTTTATAATACAAATATTAGAAGAAATGTAAAAGTATTAAAATTATTTTAACCCAAAGATAAGGGTATCCTTTCATCTTGGATAGAAGGACTATCTTACCAACACCTTTGTAAGCCCTTGATACAGTGATCAGTAAAATTGTCTTCTTATCCCCAGAAGTCCTTGATAAAGAAGGTAATTGGAACCTCTATCCTTCAAGAAATTGAAGTCCCTCAATATGATGAACGCCAAAATGTCTTCCTATCCTCATAATCCCTTGATTTTCATTAGAATGATCTGTCGCCCAGAAACAATGTACTTATAGAAATACAAAACCATAGAACAAGATGTTGACTTCTTATATCTTCAAGGCATTCGCACAAAGAAATAGGTAAGTAACAACATCTATCTCTAGAACATGATAGTAGTAAAAGTTGTTTATTATAGTTTGAGAGACCTCTTATTTTAGGCTTCAGGTTCTGACATTCATATTTCTCTGAAAAACTCGGAGGGACCTGGACACCAGGAATTTTAACGATAAAAAAACAAAATACATGACATCCTTTTGATTGGTAAATAACCAACTCATCAACATTGTTATAGTTTTAAATAAGTAAGTTCAAAAGTATAAAAAAATTGCATGAGATACATGAAATAGGTATTGATGTTATTATAAGAGTGTAATGCTTGTAATAAGTGAAATACATAAACTGTCTTCTGGGCTCATCATGATAACAATGTATAACGATTACAAATTACAACCAGGATATGAATCATAACTTGGATACAATGTATAGTATTCAATCTAGTTGTGATGCTTGGATATAAAGCATAATAAGAATATGATACATAAACTGTTTTAGATTTAGTTTTACGATACGATGCTTTACCTAGTTATGATGCATAAATACGATGCGGTACTTAACCAGGTTACGATGCATGATTACGATGTGGTGCTTATCCTAGTTATTATATATGATTATGATGTGGTTCTTTACCTAGTTACGATGCATGATTCCAATGCAGGGCTTTACCTGGTTATGATTAATAAAAACGATGTAGTACTTAACCTGGTTATGATGCATGATTACGATGCATTACTTATCCTCGTTACTATTTTTTATTATAATGCATTTTACAGTTAGATTACAATTCCTGAATACGATGTAAAGCATAATCTAGTTATGATTATGAAATAGAATACAAAACAAAGTGAATAAACAACATAAATGACCTTTACAAGGTTACATAAAGAAATGAGTGATTCCGATGACCTCCGCGACTTTATCACACGACCAACTATTGTGGTGTTCTTTGTCGCACACCTTCTTCATAGCCAATCATTGTCGCCGCACTGGTGGTTTTACATAGAGAATTCAAGGGTATAGAAATGATTGTAGAGGATCTGGGCAGTGTTCATTAGGCTAGCCCCTCCGTTTTAGCTCATAAACAAGATTGAGTATATAGGGGTTCAATAAAACTCACTTCAAATAATCGAGAATTGAATCCCCTACCTCGTAAACCCATTGGAGAGCACCCATGGTAAAAGGTGTTCTTTGTTCCCACAACCTCTTCCCAAGTATGCCACTCGTACATCGTCCTTCAGTTCATGGTTCGGTTTCACCCGTCATTTCCCACTAGTATCATCTCTGTTCCCAAGGGTTCGATGTCTTAGCACTCCTTCAGTACATCATTTCATGGAGAAGACGTGCCGATACCCCTCCCCAAACTCCATATATATAGGAGAGTGGGAGGGTATGTAATGTAGTGGGGTAATTAATGATGGATCATTAATTAGGAACCTTCTTAATTCACCAAATACGTCATTACTTAAGATTGATAAGTCATGACATTTATTTGGTTTTCACATCGTTGGCCCCAAAATCCACTTGTCTGTTGGTGGAGAAGAAAGGAAATAAAATATTAAAATTATTTTATTTCATTTATTTTAAAAAAGACACAAAACATAACTTTTTCTATAGACCTACTACGGTCAATGTAAATCCTCCATTAAGAGAATCCCATCACTGTAGATGCAATGGTGCCCTTAGATTTTTAATCAGAGTAATGATTAAAAAGTTAGAAAATACCACTCATGCATTTACTAAACGCACAGAAAATAAGTTTAGAAATTACTTTCGAGAACACTGGGCCTCATAATAAAGATCTGTTAATATTCACAGACTCATAATAATTCCATTTAATTAATAACATTTACATTGAAAATATGAGTCTTTACATTCTTCCAACCTTTGTTCTTTTCATCCCCGATAGCCACAACATAGTCTAAGGAATCAAATGGGGGTACTAAGCACAAATCTAAGCGTCCAACTCCTATGTGCTCTCTTGGAGGTTCTTATATTGTCAGAGAAGGTTCACTAGAGGTATAAACCACCCATAAAGGACCCACTCCTATCGATCCTCAATCTCCACTAGGACATCTGTAAATGTCTCCCCATCATTAATGTCCAGCTCACCATGGTCGATGATTAGAGATGAGTTATGCACATATCTCTTTATTTAGGATACATCAAAGACATCATGCACTCTATCCAACTTTAGTGGATGTGCCAAGCAGTATGACACCTTGCGTATCTTTCTAAGTATAATTAAATGTATGATAAACCTCAGTGATAATTTGCTACCTCGACCAAATATCCATAGTCCCAATTGAGGGGATACTCTCAAGAATATGTTTCCCCCCTCATGGAACTCCAAAGGTCACTTTCTCTTATCAGTATAAGACTTATTCCTTCTTTATGCAGTCTTTATCTGCTCCTGTATGGTCTGAACCGTCTTAGTGGTAGCCCATACCAACTCTGGACTCATAAGTGCTGACTCCCCTGGGTCTATCCAACAAAGAGGTGATCTGCAAGTATGACCATACAAGGACTCGAATAGTGCCATACCGATGGTGGAGTGATAACTATTTTTTCATGAAAACACCAAAAAGTTCAATTGATCCTCCCAACTACATCCAAAATCTTGGACGCATGCCTGAAGCATGTCCTACAGCATCTGAATGGTCCACTCTGTCTGACCATCCTTCTGAGGATAATAGGTTGTGCTCAAACGTAGCTGAGTCCCGAATGCCTCTTGTAATCCCTTCCACAACTAGGATGTAAAATGCGTGTCACAGTAAGATACAATCTTCTATAAAACCCTATGAAGTCAAAAAAATCTCCTCTATGTAGAGGCATCCCAATCCCTCTATAGACCCTTGCTCTTGAATGGTTAAAAAGTGGGCCAATTTGGTGAGTTGATCAATGATCACCCATATGGAATAATATCTTTTAGACGCATGTGGAAGCCCTATCACAATGTCTAGGGAGATCTCATCCCACTTCCACTCCCGCACCTCTAGTGGATGTGATAATCCTACTGAAACATGATTCTCAACCTTCACTTCTTGGAAAGTGAGGCATCGAGAAACAAACTACACTACAACCTTCTTCAGCCCTTGACACCAGTGCTGACACAGAAGGTATTGGTACATCCTCTCTACACTGGGATGTACCACCTGGGGGGACAAATAGAACTCCCTCAACACCTCCTCCCGTAGTGCCACCAGTACCATGGTACGCCCTATGAAGACGATGATGTGCTCCCCACCTTCAAAAAATATTTCAGGTGCCTATCCTGAAGATATATGAGAACATCGATCCCCACAGTCAAAGTCCCCATGATGTGCCTCCCTGACTCGATAAATTAGTTGTGGAGTGACTAACAAATACTGGAGATAAGCTGCTCCATATCAATCCATGAAGGATATCTACAACACGACTGGATGCTCTGTCGTGTCACTCATCAACTATAGACCAGACGTCCTACTGAGTATATCTGCTACCACGTTCACCTTCCCATGAGTATAGACTATCTCAAATCATAGTCTTGGAGGAACTGTATCTATCGCCGCTATCTCAGTTTTAGGTACTTCTGAGAGAATATATACCTGAGACTCTTGGGATGGGAGTAGATTGTAAAACATTCTCCCATCAAGTAATGTCGCCACACCATCAAGACGAATACCACTACTGCTAACTCCAGGTCATGGGTAGCATAGTTATGCTCATGTTGCCTTAGCCGTTGTGATCCATAGACGATCATTGTTCACTCTTTCATTAGGACACACCCAATTCCATTCCTGGATGCGTCGCAGTAGACTACATACCCAAACCCTTCTTATAGTAACCTCATGATGGGGGAACTCATCAGTATTTGCCTCAGCATCTAAAAACTCTACTAGCATCTCTCTGTCCATATGAAGGGATGTCCCTTCTTCTTCAATGTAGAAAAGGGTGTCAAAACTCTAAAAAAGTAAGGCATGAATCTCCGGTAGTATCTAGCCAACCCCAGGAAGCTCCGCAACTTGGCCACACTATTAGGTGACTCCCAAGAAAGCACAACCTCTATCTTTGCTGGATCCACTAAAACTCCATCCTCCAAGATAAAGTATCCTAGGAAGTGGACCTATCGTATCCAAAACTGGAACTTTGAGATCATACCATAGTGATTGTTCTCTTAGAGTGTATCCATAACTATCTGCAGATGACAGGCATGCTCTTCCATCGTCGCTGAGTACACTAAGATGTCATTGATTAAGACCACCACAAATCGATCGAGGTATGGCTGGAAGATCCTATTCAAGAGTCCCATGAACATTGTAGGTGCATTGGACTCACCGAATGGCATATCCAAGAACTCATAGTGGCCATACCGACATCTGAAGGACATCTTCTACACATCGTCATCTTGTACTCTGAGCTGATTATAGCCTGATATGAGGTCTATCTTAGAAACCATTGATCTCACTTAAGCTGATCGAAAAGATAATCAATCCTCAGTAGTGGATAATTTTTCTTCATAGTCACCATGTTGAGGTTTCGATAGTCCACACAGAGTCTTAAAATCCCATCTGCCATCTTGGAGAACAAAATCGGGTCAGCCCATGGAGAAATGGTGGGCCTTATGAACCCCATGCTATGCAAGTCCCTCCAACTATACTCGCAACTCACAATGCTCAATAGGGTCCATCTGATATGCTAGTGTAGATATCTGTTTCATCTTGAGGTACTTTTTGATGTGAAATTCTACCTCTCTTCGTGAAGGTAGACATGGAACATCATCCAGAAAGACATTGACATACTGGTTCACCACTATAGGATAGCATGGACTCTCAACATCTACTACCCTAAGGGTAAGGCTAGCCAACTGATGTGTAATTGGATGAACCCTACTCGGGGTAAGTCTATCATGTGCTGAAAAGGTTCCCTTCTCACAAGTGAAGTAAAACCTGGTCCCATATTTTTGGACACACCATACGTTTCACCTAATATAATCAATCTGAGCATGGAAAATGGATAACCAGTCGATACACTAGATGACGTCGTAAGGACTCGATTCCATTACTAGGAGATCCCAGCTGAAGCTCTCGCCTCCTAGGGTAAGATCAAACTACCGAAACCAGTGTGTAATCATTGAATCATCTCCTATAGGAGTCTCTAGACATAAGGATCGAGCCAACAACTCCACCATATTCTTTAAGCTCCGAATGAGGTCCATGGAAATAAAAGAGTGATTGGAATATGTGTCTATAATTATCGAAGCTAAGGTTGAGTAGACATATATTATACCTCTACTAATCTCTGGAGTTCCATTTTCATAGGCCTTAGTATCTTGGAGCTAAGCTCATCCCTGTCCACCAGTTCCCTGTCATCGGGGTGGAGCACTTGGTGGTGGTGGCGGTATAACCTTGTATCACTGCCCACCACCTTCTGCACATATAGATCCAACACCACGTCTGTCTGCTTCCTGCAGACCTCCTCGATTGAACCTATGCCTCTACCTTGATAGTCCCTCAACCGTCTATTGGTCATCCATACGGTGGGTCAGGATGTTGCGGGCCATGAGACCCTACCTACCACAAGTGTAACACTGCATATATCTCATCTGACCTCCTCTACCTTGTGATCTCCACACCTCTGACCCTACGTCCCAAGGCCACCCACCAAAAGGAATACTCTGCTTGGACCTCTCTGTCATCTGCGTACTACCAGCCGTAGATGAATCTGCAAAGTGCCGCACGGTGGTGGGTCTCACTGACAGCACCTTCTCAGCTAGGAAGCTCTCCACCAAAAGCACTCGCTCTAGTACCCCATCCTAAATAGGTATTCTTAGAGATACCATCGATGCTCTGATCTCCCATTAATGACCCCGATCAAAGGTAAGAGCCTTGAAGAAACGGTCTCGTACAATGTCGGTGGAGTAGAGGGAGTGATTAGTGAACCTCCATGAGTACATGGAAACTGTCATGTTTCCCTACTGTAGGTGAAGTAGCACTTGTATACTCAAAGAGTGCAATGTAACTAGGATGAACTCTTCCCTAAAAAGGCACTCGAGTTCTACCCATACTAGGGTCACCTAGTCGTGTATCTAGAGCATCAAGCTCCACCATCTCTCTACTGTTTCCTGGAAGAGACTGGATTCTAGGATCACCATATGGTTGGATGGTGTCCCAACCAGTCAGAAAACTATGGCTATGACCTCCAACTAGTCCTCATCCACCTGACAGTCTATCTCAACTTGGAACCTCAGAGGCCTCTGTCGCTGAAACCCGTGTGACACGCTCAGTCGGCGTGTACCCTCTACTGGTGTGGCTGGTGGAAATGGTACCCAACAGGTAATGGTTCTACTGGTACACCACACGAAGGTGCTAACGCCATAAGAGGGCCCTACCCTGAGGCCTCATTGCTCGGTGGGCTGTCATCGCATACTCTCTCAGGAATCATGGTTAGCTGTCTATGTGGCGACATCCTAAAAGAAAAAAGTGTTCCATAGTCAAAAAGTTATACCTCGTGAGCTGACTCAAAAAGAAATGAAAAGGAAAAAATTCAAAATACAACCACACTCATCGTTTTCATGCACTGAGTCAGAAATCAGAATTCAGGGTCCTAGTGTATGGATACATCGGTCGCCACACCAACAGTGGACTCCCCGAACTGAAAACCACACTCATAACACTTAACACTATTGCTACATTGAAAAGGTAAGACTCTTAGTTCTTTAGTAGAACCAACTTCATTGATACCACTTTTTCATGACCCATACCCCAAGGCCCATGTTGTGACAACCTGAAACCCACCTTCCAAAGGCCAGGGGCTGGAGACTAGCACTGAAAATATGTATCCCTATAACAGGAAGGCATTACCGTGAAACCAGTACAAACATAGAGACTAGAATGAAAAAAGAAGAAACCATTGTGTATCTACTGTAGTAAAGGGTGCTAAAAGTAAGGGGCCAGAATACAAGCCCCAACTGGAAAAGTACAAGTACAACTAAAAAATACAATACAACTAAAATAAAGAAAATAGCTCCTGGATCATCCTCCAAGGATCCTACCTGAAGGGTAAGTACACATCGCCTCCTAAGCACTCCACGTCCGCCCGTATCCTTAGTGTACTTCTTGGTCCTAGCTCCCTCAAACCTCAACCCAGCTTCTCAATGTTTGCATAAGACACATCAAGGTGCAGGTGAAGCCTGTCCAGGGATGAGTATAACAATACTTAGTAGCAACCCCTAGACCCCTGAAGGTCTCTCAAAATTCCACAAAGGAAAACCAAAAATCCTGATATTAATCACAAAGCAGGAAGAAATAGACACATCTAAAAAAGTTTCTCAACTCAAAAGAAATATTTCAGTGAGGTATAAATGTACACATTATTAGTCACGAAGCAAGATCCTCTTATTCATTCAAGAGGCACTACTTCTGACTATACGGAGTCTGAACCACATAGGTTTGATAGGTACTAACCCCCACAATGATCCATATAGGATCCCACACACCTAGAGTCAATAGGTAACTAACCCCCACTGACCCACATACGATCTGACCCACACATGATCGGTATGACCTGACCCACATAGGATCGCTGAGCGCAGACCCACATAGGATCTGACCCAAACATGGTCAGTATGTACTAACCCACACAAGATTTTTGAGCGCTGACCCACACAGGATCTTACCCACACATGATCATTATGCGCAAACCCACACATGATTGTTGAGTGTTGGCTTCTATATGACCTGTCTCTGACCTCCGCCTCCCTGCTAGCCACTAGATTCCACGCACTCAGTGCGCTCAATTTCGGTAGAATCCTCCCTCGAAATATTGGTCATACCTCAACCACCACTATGCTACAAAAAGGAGTATCCCAAATAACTTTCATGTCATAAGGGTTCAAACATGATAGATTGTGCTTCAATCAAATGCCCGATCTGTGATTTATAAGCATTTTAGTATCGAGGGATGGGTTGATTCGGGTTTAATCTAACCTAGCCATACTCCAACTGTCTCCAAAACATAATATAATTATACAAAAAAGAACCAACCAAATCCAAGGATGTCAACACCATAGAAGGTTCATCAAACAGATCTCCGGTTCTCATGAAATGACCCTTTAAGTGTTTTTGGGCCCGGTTGACTCAGGTTCGGTCTGACCTGGTCGGACCGACAGGATGCGACCCGGTATGGGCTAGGTCGTGGCAGGCTCAGCCCACTGGTCCAAGATCCATCCCATCCCGCAAGGGGGGCAGCCTGGCCGGCAATGGGGAAACCTGCGAAGGGCGGCCCGCAAGGGGGCGACCCATGAATGGAAGACCGCAAGGGGGTTCCCCGGCCGTGGTGTAGCACAGTCCGACCCGAGTTGAGGCGCAGTCTAGTCTAAGGTTGAGTGTAGCATGACCTGATGGGGGGTCCGGTCCAAGGGGAAGCGTAGAACTTTGTGAGGTCAACCCTAGTCGGCGTGAGGGGTGTGACCCCCTGACTCTAGAACTCCCGAACGACTGAGAGGATATTCAGTTTGCGAAGCGGAAGTGTCATGTGCGCACCGCCCGGTCACCGCGGAACCACCAAGGGTGTGTGGTCTGTCCTTGTCGCGACTTCGACCATGACTTCTTGTCCGTTGGGGGAGTGACTATCGTGCCGCCTCTCACTTGCTGATAGTGCATTGGTCGCATCACCTCTCCATCTCCGGTCGACCGAAGTGTTAGCCTTGTCCTATGATTGTTGTAGATAAAGAGCCACATCCTTCTTCTCAACGGCATCGTGCATCGGTGTGCTGCACCTCCTCTGTTTTCCGCATTTGATGAGCCACAACACCTTTTTTCTTACTGGAATCACACAACTACGTGCAACACCTCCTCCACGCCCGGCCTGTGCAGGCAATTCCGATGACCACTGTGGCTTTGTGTTGTGGCCTCCTCTTTGGGCATGTGTTGGTGCACGCCTTCTTCGTAGCTGGTCGGTGTCGCTGTGTGGATTGTTTTCCATATAGAATGCAAGGGTGTAGCAAAGATTTATAGGGTTTAGGTCATGTTCATTTGGACAACCCCTCCGTGTTAGCTCGTAAACAAGAGTGAGGATAGAGGGGATTAATAAAATTCAATTGAAATAAAAGAATATAAAAACCACTGCCTCTTAATCCCATTGGAGAGCACTCATTCTTGAAGGTGGATCGTGTTCTTCTTTCCCGAAACCGGTTCCCAACGACCCCACTCGTACATCGTCCTTCGGTTCGTAGTTTGGTGTCACCCATCACCTCCTACTAGGATCAGATCCATTCTCTAAGGGTTTGGAATCTCGATAGTCCTTCAACACTTCATTTCATGGCTAATCTCTTCTGATACCCCTCCCCAAACTCCATATATATAGGATAGGGGGAGGGTGAGTATCAACGCGAGGAATTAATGGGGGATCATTAATTAGGAATCTTCCTAATTCCCCAATGACATCGTTACTTAATATTGATAGGTCAATCGATTAATTGGTGTGACACATCACTGGACCCACACTCCATTTGTCTGTTGGTGGAGATGAAATAAAATAAAATAATAATAATTTTTTATTTCTTTACTTTTAAAAAAGTCAAAAAAACATAAATTTTTCTCCAGACGTACTGCGGTCAAAGTAGAGCCTCCCTTAAAAGAATCTGTGTGCCGTGGATGCAATGATTCCCTTGGATTTTTAATCCGAGCAATGGTTCAAAATTTAGAAAACTCCAGTCACACGTTTACTGAACGTACCTCAAAAAAGTTTGGAAATTCATTCTTGGGCACACTGGGCCATAGAATCAGGCACCATAAATTTTCCCAGAGTCGTAATAATTACATATAATTAAAAAAATTATATGTAAAATCCAGGTCATTACATATCCTGTTAGACAATAATATTTTCTTTCTTATGGAGCTGATCATCATAAAGCCAATTAATTGCTTTCCAAGCTTTAAGTCTTGCTTCTTGGTTATTGAAATAATCTAATTTGAGGTTGTAGGATTTCTCAAGGATAAAAAATCTTTTTGAGAGTGAAAAAACCTCATTATTTTCATCATTCAACTTTTCCCTTAAAATATCAATCTCTTCCAAGGATACTCCTTTTGAGGTACCGAGTGTTTTAAATTCTTGAAGCCTTTCATTGAAATTATTAATCAGTTTTAGATAGATAGAGTTTAGATTGTTTACCAGATGTACCAATTCTTCCTGCTTTTCTAAATGGTTTTTAATACTTTCATCAATGTTATAAGACCACTTTAAAACATTATTACATGACTTATTGTGCTTAGCAACACATTCCATGAAAATTTTGAACTCAGATTAAAGACATAGAAATATGTCCATCAGAACCATGATAGAATCCGTTCTATCAATATGGGCATTAGAAAGAATTTACAATATGGCCTCAACTTTTGGAATAAAAGGTAATATCTTCTTTGATCTATTTAAGGCTTACTCAATATATTGAACCCCTTTCACAGAAATTGTTCTTTCAGAATCCATGTCCTTAGTGAATTGTGGAAGATCAAAAAATGAGTCTCAATGCTGATTACATGAGCTGGCTGATTCTGATTCTTATTGGATTATTCATATTCGTATTATTATTCTTATTCTTATTTATCATAAATATAAATAAGTATCTTGGTGGAAACATTTTGAAATACTCTCTTGGAGGGATGAGGATATAGAGATGGATAACAAAAGATGGTACTTCGGATGACTCTGCGGTAAGACTTCTCTTGTTTGTATTTTCTTTTTCTTATACATATATTTCATCATGTTTCTATTCATCTTGATCATATTCCACTTAATCTTCTTCTTATTGTTCTTCTTTATCTTGTTCATGTTATTTTTCAAGAGATTGTGTAGCCAATTGATCAGAAACTTGATTCCCCTAGCTTTCCCTGCTAGAACTGATTGAGTTTTACAAGATAAGTCCCTTATTTCAATTATAGTTTTTAATTTATGATATATTCTTAGAATAAAATAAATATCAATAGCATCAGCCTTTATTTTCTTCAATCTATTCTTCCTATCTTCTTCTATCAATGTCTTTTAAAACCTTACTTTTAAAGGCACATATTTAGCCATATCCAATCATAACTGAGGATCCCCTTCTTTATTTTTCTTGTTTTTTCTTCCTCCATTTAGTAGAAACATCATCATATACCAAATTTTGTTTCATTCAGGGTTTTGGAGTTGTAGCCTTAATTACCTTTCTTTTGTTCAAAGATAACTTGTATGGATTAAAAGGATTCTCACTACCTTCATCATCATCCTTTTCTTTCTCAGCATTTGGATATTTCTCAAATTTTTTCAATTCAGAAATGAAATGTAATTTTAGAATCCTTATCATATCCTTACCAATTATGATTTCTTTAAAGAATGTTGAATTTGACTTAATTCAATAGTACAAAAACCGAATAACTTTTTGAGAAACTTACAAATAATGGTGGGAAACATGATTAGTAGAGATTTTATACAACCATATTTGAGCTTCATAATTGTTTGGAAAATAAAACCCATAAGGTTAAATATCCTCATGTTGACCATGTATTCAATCACATACACATCTGAAACATTCAATGTTTCCTTATCACCTTTTCTTGACACAAAAAACCCTTGCATCCAAAGGGATATAAGTCTATTATCACCTAATAAATGACTCACTTTCCTTTTGTGCTCATGTATTTCAAAAAGAGTTTATTCGGATTTCGACCTATCAAAGGTTGCATCAGCTTCCAGTAACTTAGGAGAAGGAAATAATGCATCTACCTCAAATAGAACAATTAAAAATGTAGCTTCTTGTTTTGAAGATGTTTTATAATACTTTTCATATATATTAAAAGAAATATTAAGATCATTATCTATATCTACTGATTTATAATATTCTAACAACTCATCATGATAGACATGACCCTGATCAGAACCTAGTATTTCCAAACAAATTGATTCCCATCCTAGGAATCAAATAATTTTTTTCAAAGAATAATCAAAAGAATAATAAAAATATTATGAGTCCAACCTTTCACCATGAAAAGGCTTGGAAGGGAAATTATTTTGAGGCATTTCATTCGAAGATGAAATAGAAGACTCATACATGATAGACTAACTCACACCTTAAAGAACCTACTGATTACGAAAGTTAAGAAGATATCTGATTGTGAAAACTGAGGTGAGAAACGATAGAACTTTTATGACTATTTATAGAGAAACCTGTCTTGGTATAAAACATAGATGAAATCAATGTGGGATATATTATTTTAGAGTTAATAAATGGTCAAGATTAGTTATAAGAGATCCAATGGTCAAGAATTATTTTGAACTCTTTAGGTTTTTATTAAAAGAAAATCGTATTCAGAGTGAAAATGATTTAGATTTTACAGAAAGAAATAATAAACAACCATTAAAACAACCAAATTATGATTTTAGAAAAATGTACATGTCCGAGTAATAGGATAGATATTATGGTTTCAGTATATTGTTCTTAAAAAAGCAAAATAATAATAATTTAAAACTGATAAAAACAAATAGAATTATACCGATTATTTAGAGCTGATAGAATAATCCACAACAATAGTCTAGTACTGATATCAATATTTCAGTACCAACAATGTAATCCAATATCGATTTTTTAATACCGATAATGTAATGATATATTGATAGTTTAGAATTGACTAGATGATTCAATACCAATATTCTAAATCTAGTTATGAATTTTTTTGAAACCAAAACACTAAACTTATAGAATTCAGAAAGCTATAAATGAAAACTAAAGAATAAAATCGATTATCTTTAAAACAAAAAGTGAAACCGATAAACCGTAAAACAAAAAGTGAAACTGATAAATTTTAAAAAAAAAGTGAAACCAATAAACTGTAAAACAAAAATGGAAACTGATAAGCTGTAAAACAAAAACTAAAATTGAAAAACTGTAAAATATAAAGTGAAACTGAAAAACTATAAAAGAAAAAGTAAAATAAAATGTATACCTCATTTGATCAATGAGTAACCCAATTTAAGGAGGTGGTTTAAACAATAAATATATGTGAATGATTACTTTAATATGATCATTCCTTGTTTTTGATTAAGGTATTCAAATATATTGCAAGATAATGGTTCTGTAAAAATGTTAGAAAGTTATTCTTCTGTTATAATGAATTTTAAAACAATGTATCCTTTTCATATGTGATACCTAAGAATGTTATACCAAATATCTATGTGTTTTTAATTTGAGTGATGTGCATGGTTTTTACCAAGAGATATGACACTAGTATTGTCACATAATATTTGAGTTTCTGAGAAACTCATGCCATAATCAGTGAGTGTGTGTTGCATCCACAACACCTGAGCACAATAACAACCAGTTTGTATATATTATTCTTCAACAGTGGAGAGTGATACTATGTGTTGTTTCTTGCATGACCAAGAAGCCAAAGAATATCCCAATACTGATATGTTTCTGATATACTCTTTATATCCATTGTACATCCACCAAAGTCAACATTTGAAAAAAATTTCAAAACAAAATAGTTTCTAGAAGAATAGAATAGTCCTAAATTCATAGTTCCCTTTAAGTAGAGAAAAATTCTTTTCACTTCTTTTAAGTGAGATTATTTTGGATTATAATGGTATCTTGAACATAAGCTTACCAAAAAAATTAAGTCTAAATGACTAGACGTTATGTATAACTAACTACATATCATACAACTAAAAGTTGTCTGACCCATTAGTTTCACAGCTTCATCAAGATTAAGTGTATTTGAAGTAATAATTGGAGTGACAATACTTTTAGTATTTTCAAATCCATAATTTTTGAGTTGATATTTGGTATAATTATTTTTTGATACATAGGTTCCTTCTGAATTTTGAGATATTTGAAAACCAAAATAGAATGTTAAATCACCCAATATACTCATTTAAAACTCATATTTCATTAGATTCAAAAAAGAATCTATTAAGGGTTGGTGAGTAGAGTTGAATATAATATCATATAAATAAATTTGAACAATAAAAACATATTTGTCTTACATTTTTATAAAAATAGTTGGGTTAGAAGTACCTTTTACATAATTGTTTTGTAAAATAAAAACTTTGAGTCTCTCATACCATGCTCTTGGTGTTTTTTTAATTCCATACAAAGCTTTGTTAAATATAAAAAAATGATCAGGATGTTTGGGATCTACAAAACAAGGAGGTTGATCAACAATAACTTCTTCTTGAACAAAAACATTGAGAAAAGTACATTTTACATCCATTTAAAATGTTTGAAATTGAATTATGCTACAAAGGCTAATAGAATTTAAATAGATTCAAGTCTAGATAACAGATAACATGTTTCTTCATATTCTATTCTGTCTTATTGATTATAAAAATTAGAAACAAGTATTTTTTATATTTCATACTATGACTCCATTTTAATCTAATTTGTTTATTAAAACCCATTTCACACCAATTACAATATTTCTTTAGGTCTTTCAACCAAGGACCAAACTTTATTCCTCTCAAATTCATTTAGTTCATCTTGAATTGCCTTAATCCAATGTTAATTACCTAAGGCTTCATTCAATGTTTTAGGTTCGAATTAATAATGAAAGGAATCAGGTTATACTTTATTTCTTAAGTAATTTATAGTCTTACAGGTTGATTTACATCTATAATGATATTTTCACTAGGATTATTCTTAAGAAACAATTGATTTGGGTTTTGTAAAACCTTTTCATCAACATATGATAGAATTTCATCTAGGGAAAATGTTTCAGAAACATTTTCTTGAGAATTTCGTTTTTCAGAAGAATTTTCTGTCAACGGTTGATAATCAGTTTGTGAGAATACATCAGTTGATGTAGGTAAGGATTGTTTAAAAACAAACAGGCCAGCTTCATCAAATTTAACATGCACTGTTTCTTTAATAGTACAGGAGTCTTTATTGAAAACTCTATAAGCCTTAGAAGTTATGGAATACAATAGAAAGATTCCTTCATTGGATTTGGGTGAAAACTTATGTAATTTTTTTTATTATTCAATATGAATACTTTGTATCCAAACACACTGAAGTATACAACTGTAGGCTTTAAGCCAGTCCACAATTCATAAGGTGTTTTATTGAGAAAAGGTCTAGTTAAAAAATGATTTATTGTAACATCCCAGGTAAATAAAGAATATGAAATATAAATATTTATTAATAATTTTAAAATAATAATTAATTTTACTTTAAAGGGGATTTTTTGTTCAATGGAATACCCGATACACAACAATGGGTAACTTTGAAATCTTACGTTGCACACAACATTGGGTCATAAGGAAAAATAATAATATAATAATATTATTTTAAATGGTAGTTAACGCATGTCTGTTTTATTGGTGGGAATGAACAAAACTAACTAAAATATGATTATATATGTTTGTTAAATGTTTTTACATTTATCCAATAATATATAGAGGCTTAATATGATAATAAATCTAATTTTAAGCATAATTTACTTTAAAAGGACTATTTACCGCCTTTTGATGGAGAACCATATTAAAATAAATTTTTGTTCACTTTTATATGTACTTTTTGAAAAAATAAAATTATTCATTAGAATCGGGACATAAAAATTCACTTTGGATTATGTTTTGGTATTTTTCTAATAAAATTCATATTTTGATGTATAGTGAAAAATACTGTATTTTAATTAAAATCTGATTTTTAATCAAATATATTTATATGGTTAGATTATATTTTTAATTTGTTTTAAAGTTTAATTAGATTATATTTCTAATAATTAATCCAATGGTGGTCATTGGAATTAATTTGATTTTGAAATTTGACATAAACAAGTGTCAATATTTTGATATATATAGTTTCTTTAAAACATGCTATTTGTTTTGACAACAGGAATTAATTTTAAATTAATTAATCCAACTTATATTTTTTTAATTGTGTAAAGTAGACATCATTTCTGAATTCGGAATATCAAATATATCTTTGGCTGAATTTTTGGTATTTTTTTAAAAAAACTTCAATTTTTGAGGAATAGTGAAACCACTAAGTAGTAGTTAAAAAACTGACCTTTTCATTTAAATGAACTTTTACCAATTTTGTGAATTGAATTTCAAAAATAGGATATACATGGTTGTTATTATTAAGTAAAATGTGATTCAATATGATGAAAATAATTTTTTAGTGAATACTAATTTTTGACTTTTATTTACCGCGGTTAATGGTAAATAGGATAATTCATGGTTATAAAATATTATAATAAAACAAGTTACCTTAACACTTGTCCTATACATATTTTATGAGTCATGGACGACCATGGGAATCCTTGGGACGATTTTGGGACCCCATGGAGCCACTTGGGAGTGATAATGAAACATTATATTAATTAATTTAAAGTAAAGTCAAAAAAGACACTAACAAATATTTTTTAGTAAATTAATTTTTATCTGGAGTTATATAATTTATCTTTCGGACTATAAATATTCATTGGAAATATAAATTGATTTCATATATCATGGTATTTTTAATAATTTTTTGACATAAAATAAATTAAATCATTTATGACACAATAATGATGCAGTGTTTACCACATTAATAAATCATTTAAATAAATAAGATTATAAATATTAAAATAACATCCAAATCCTATCCAATTATTATTGGATGAATTTATGTCGACCATGAGTTATATTATCTTCTACCTTAATGAGTTTTGGACCTTTAGAAACCGAAAATAATTATATAATAAAATTATATTTTCACACTCTCCTAAAGAACCCCTCCCCCCTTATAAAAATCCCTCAACCCTAACCCATTACTCACACCTCTCAAGCCCCTTTTCTCATACAACCCCGGCCCAAATAAACTCTCAAGATCCCTATATTTTAGTTAAAATCCTTAACTTAGGAATAAGGCAATTCAAAAAAAAATTGGGTTCAAACCAAAGGGTGTTACCCAAAATAAAGGTAAGGATTTCCCTTAAATTATTTTTTAATTTTGTTTTATTTTACATCTCCAACCCCATAAACTTCTTTTATTCCTTTATTTTATAACATGACCTGTTTACTAAATATACTCAGTTTTTTTTATGAGAGGGATTAGATATACACTTACAAACACCTCTGTCTAATTGGTAAATAACACACTGTTTCTGTGGACGACGAACTACTACATCACGAAACAATGTTTTTCAAATATCTCCAACCACCTCTCATAGTGTCCATTATAATGGAACTGTATTTATATATGATATATATTATATTTATATTGTTTCTATGCTTATTTGTTTTTCATTTTTAGAATTCCTTTATGGTTTCTATAGTGGGTAAATACGATAATCTCATTTGAGGAAGTGCAGACTACCGCCCCCTCAAAGTAATATGACTCGTTCATGACTTATGTGGAACATATAAAGGGTAGAGTTAATAAAATTGTATAATATATTATACTATAATTATAATATACTTATATATCAATATGTTTTCATTCCATTACAATAGTAAATGGAAATGGAAGTAGCGTTTATGCGTACGTATGACATACCGTCTCCATGAACGGTGCATTTCATTTCTTGTCTACAAATGTTATGTACTATTATAAAAACATGTATATAATGGATACATCTGATATATATGATATCTAAATCAGTAATTTCATTCTGGATATAATGAAATTTTGACCACATGAACATATTGTAATTATAAGAAGTCCATTTTTGACTCAAATACCAAATATCAACATGTAAGAACCCGAGTTTTTTTAAATGGGTCAAAATCGCGACCGTGTTTGAATTTTTGACTGCTTCTTAGGAAACTGGAGAAAACAGAAAGTTTCTGGAAATTTTTAGACCACACGCTGTGTACCTTAAGTACACGCTATGTATATGGAATGTGAGTGTCGGTCATGCTCTCTCCAAGTACATGTCGTGTGGTGACCGTGAAGAAATTTCGTACTACACGATGTGTAGTTTTGAACATGTCGTGTAACCCCGACCGTGTGGTGGCCATACATGTGGTGTCGGATGGTTGGTGGGGTATAACCGAGGACACGCCGTGTTCCCCTTGGACACGCCGTGTAGTCTAGCTGTGTATAAGGGATATACATGGTGTGTGTGTGTGTGTAAGTCGGTGAGGAGGAGAAGGGAAACCAAGTACACGCCGTGTACCCATAGGTACAGGGCGTGTACTCATGTCAGCAGGTCTCGAAATTAAGGCAGTGGGATTTAGCCATCATAAGAATAATAAAATGATTCACCTCGTGTAATAAAAGTACACGCCATGTATTATCTTCTTTTTTCGCTAAAATGGTAAGTAGCCTCGTTTTGAGGCAGAACCTCAATACCTCCTTTGGGTTGAGCGTGTGGGATTTGGCCGGATCATTAAACCCTTTCCAGTTATCCGTTCGAAGTCAGATTTGGTTTCGGTTAGATGCATTGGAACCCCCTCATTAAGGTCTCAATTCATCTTGATCCATTTTGTTTTGATTTTTGTTCTAGAACGAGTTATAGGGGTTTGAGAGGCTTGGATTCTTTTGTAGATCTACCGTGTTTTAGACCGAATTGAAGGCTTTTACTAGAGGAGTAGAATTGTATGGGTCTCAGGTAGGTGGTGCATACCTCATTTTGTGTTATCGTGGTTGTTTGGGTGAGGCGGCCTTCGGCGTGTTTTCAGTTGTTTTTGAGCAGGACCTATTTTATCTGCTTTTTTATATTTTATTTCTTATGGGACCTCTGGGATGATTTTGGGTATGCCCGGTTACCCGTTGGAGTGAGCAGGGCCGGGTGAGGGGTCATTGCTCGTAGGGGCATTTTGGCCGGGGAATGAAAAAATGGTTTTAATTGAAATTTTAATATACTAAACTGTTTAGTTTAATTTATTAAAGACTGATATAAATTGTTAGAGGCATTTAAGATCTCAATGCTGGTATGGGACAACAATTGGTATAGTGAAATTGAACTGTTTAGTTGGGTTTTCCTATTTATGTTGTCTCTTTAAATATGTTACATATGCAATTTCTGAATTGCATCTACTAACACATTGGGTTGTGTTGTTCTTGTCCTGGTTACGCTTGAGTGATGCTGATCATAGGTTGGGCTTTGCCTGGATTACATTGGGTTGTTTTGACCATGGGATTGGGCGTCATGAACATCAGCTTGAGGTAGTACAACTGTCTGGTTGGGCATGGACCGGGTTACTTGGATGGAGAGACCATTAGATTTGAGCGACATGATCACAGGGACATGAGGTGTTAGATGTTCTGGTGGCTTAGGTACTACTTGGAGATTACCGCTCACCTAGGACTTTGACTAGAGTGCAAACGGAGATACTCCGTGATGAGGTGGTTTTGACAACCCGTGTGGGTAGAGACCCCTGTAGTTGCGGTTAGGTATTATGGTTGGGGTGCTGGCAATAGAAAGACACGCGAGTGGAGAGGTGCCTTCAGGGGATAGCTTGTGACACGAGGTGTCATGAGGCACATGGTGTCGGGTTACTATTCTTGGGCATGCCTTCGGGACATCAGTACTTCAGGCACGAGGTGTCAGGAGGCACATGGTGCCGGGATACTATTCTTGGGTGTGCCTTCGGGATGTCGGTACTTGAGAAATGAGGTGTCAAGTGGCACGTGGTGCTTAGTTACACAACATAGATTCTGACGTGGGCTAAAGTAGGTGATACTCCATGGTGGATGCTGAGCACTAGTGGAGTTTGTGTTTACTTGTGCATAGTACTATTTTATGATTTCCTTATAATTGATGACTACTTAAACACATATATTTGGTACGCACCTTTGGGTGGTATCCTACTGAGATTTGTCTCACACCCTGCACGGGCCCTTCAGAACATGTGTAGACTTTATAGATTTATGTATAGGAAAGAGGCCAGCTTTAGGAGCTGGGCTGCGTTAGTTGTTGCATGGAGATGGTATGGACCTTGAGGTCATGCCTAGATGGGGTTTACTTTGTTTTGTTTCTTTTATGTAATGACATGCTTACTAGTTGTTTCTACCATTGGTTAGCCATTGGCGCCCTTGTTACATTCAGTTGTGTAGGAACTACTTGGTATGTATGTTTTACTGTCTAGTATTAGTTACATGTTATCAGCATATTGTTCTGTTTACTTTCCACTACTTTTGTTTCTATATTTTGTTCGCTATTTGTCTAAAATGATTATGCTTCCGCTCTGCAGGTCTGGTTCGAGTCTGGTGAGTCTTTCATTCCACTGCATCTTACTGTTATACATGGACCAGTACTCTTATTATGATCCTCCGAGAGGGTATATCCTCCCCACAATACCTATTCAGACCCTCGCTGCTAGTCGGCAGCCTTTGGCATTTTGGGGAGGAGCGCCTAAGGTAGTGACACCCGACCCGTTCGGCACTTTTCAGGTGGCTAGTTGGGTACGAGATGTTACAAAGTGGTATCATAGGAGTTCTTGACAAGGATTTAGTTGCAGTGATTTCCTGGCTAATAATGAGATTGATACTTCTCTTTTCTTTCTGCTGGTTTCCCTATTTGGGATATAGTAGACTAGAGATAGATTATTATAGGGACTAGGTTTCTAGCTTATTCTTGGGTCCCTGCAGCCCCAGGTACGAGGGATAGACCTAGTTGTCGCAGGTGGGAATTACTTTTTGTTATTGCTCAGATTACAGTTTATATGATTTCCACCTCAGTGTCTCACTTGGTGTGTAATTTTCGTGATTTTGATATGTGACCCTTGACCCGGTATGGTAAGTGAGAATTGGACCTTATCCGGTATGGTGAGTTTTGGTTTCTTGGATTTTGATAGGCACCTTTTTAGGGTATTTCAATTTCATAATTGTACGTATGCTTTGTAAACTGATAATGCCAAGTGAATGAAATATCAATTTCCATGATTTATATGTTTGAAATGTACTTTGGTGAAATTTATGATAGAATTGCTTGTATGTTGAAATGTGCATGCCATGCTTTATTTTTGTAGAATTGCATGTGACAGAATATTTGGGTATGACTCTTATAGGAGCAGGCAGGTACTATGGCTGAGGCAGTGTAACTATCAAGATTGGGCGACTCAGTCGTTGGTTTGAGGCAATGTGGTTTGTCAGGACAGGCATGGCCTGAGGTACATTTGATACCTGGCTTTGTTGAGGTCAGGTAAGGAGGTCATGAGGCCAGGATGCCATGGGGAATGGGTTGCGGTGGGGGGGGAGTAAGGGTAGTGGTTGTGCACAACATGTTACTTCTTTCCTTATCTGTGTAGAATATATTGTTATATATATATATATGATCTATCTTAACATTTATGGTATTTAGCATGTTACTCCTTCACGACTCGATGGAGCGTCAGGTAGGAGATGATACAGTGCCGCAGGATCAGGGTCAGAATTCGGTACATGGAGAGCACGAGCCGCAGGTACTGCTCAAGGACAGGATCTGGTTCAGGATCCAGTGTAGGCAGGGCAACAGCCGAGTTTGGCATCGTTCGGGCCGTGTCTTGATGAGCAGCTCCGAGCTAGCCTGGTACATGTCTTGCAAGGGATTGAAAGAGGCATTTATGGTATATATCCTTCTATGGAGTATCTGACACGGGAGTTCCAGTCGTAGCACCTGCCACTTTTTCAGGGAGAGGGTGGTCTTCCGGTGGTTGAGAACTGGATAGAGAGTATTCAGATGAATTTTGAGAAGCTCGAGATGCCTCTAGGGCGGAGGGACAATCTGGAGACATACATGCTGAGCGGACCGGAGAAACATTGGTGAGACATACAGGTTCACGCTCAATTGCACGAGGGAATGGATTGGAAATTCTTTGAGGACATGTTATTTGATCACTTCTATCTAGATTCACTAGGGGCCGGTAGAGCTTGGGAGTTCTTGAGTCTTCAGTAGGGAGATTTCTCTGTCATGGAATACATAGCTACCTTCACAGAGCTGTCTCGCTTTTCACCTGGTATGGTAAGCGATGATGTAGTTAGGGTGAGGCGCTTCGAGGATGGCTTACGAAATGCCATTCGGGTCCAGGTGAACATCTTCAGGCTGGGTTCCTTCTCTGAGGTGGTGAATCAAGCACTCATAGCTGAGGGAAACGAGAGAGAAAAGTCTCTCATGGGCAGGGAAACAGCTTCAGGTGATGTTTTAGATTGCAGGAAGCGAGTACACGATGACTTCCAGCAGGGTAGTCATGCTAGGGATTCAGATAGACCCCCTCGTGGTAGTTCTTTAGTGATCTGCTTCTAGTGTGGACATCCGGGACATGTTCAGGCGCAGTGTGATAGGCCTCCAAAGGAGTGTCGGGCATGTGGACATGACGGGCATCTGAAGAGGTTTTGCAGGCATCCTTCTTAGATAGCTGGCAGACAGGGACTAGGTTAGACTATAGAATCTAGAGTTGGTTCAGGTTCGATACTCGCAGAGGGTAGTCGAGGTTCAGATGTGCGCGGAGGTTGTGACAGAGATAGTTGGACCCAGCTGAGGGGTTAGTGGCTGGTTAATGGAGCAGCATCGCAGGGAGGTCAGGCGTCAGGCAGCCGTGTTACAGGCCAGGTGCACGACGTGGAGCTGCCAGAGGCTGACCAAGCCGGTGAGCCGGTGACAGTTATAGGTACACCGAGGTGTAGTCGTGATCTCAATTTTCCTTTTTGTCATGACCTATGGAGGCATGTATGTTTTGAGTGCACGTGGTGTGTAGGATAATTGTGGATTAAATAGATTCTAGTTAGTGGAATTGGCACCATATCAGGTGCGTGATATATATATATATATATATATATATATATATATATATATATATATGAGATGCGTAGCATCAAGGATTCGAGGATGCAGGTTACTTTGGGTGCCATGGGCATCCGGGTATCAAGGATGTGGGTTACTTGTGGTGATGTGGACATCGGAGCATCGAGGATGCGAGTTACTTGAGGTGCTAGGAACCAGGACCTCGTAGAGGTGGACACTGATGCGGTGAAGGCTACGTTGGGTGTTGGGAGCGACATGTGAGAACCAATGAGGTTTAGGGGTGACGATGCATCACGGAAGGACTATGCGTCCAGAAAACATGTTAGTAAACCTTGGTTGCTTTGAGTTTTTTTTTGGTTGAGACCGAGTAAGGTGATTCCTAAGGTGGGAGCCCCCTTGAGGTGTTTAGTTGGAACCTTTGAGACCGGGGGAGTTCGAGTATCATTGAATGGAGTGGTTTGTTTGGTGCCATCTCCCAGTTTCATTCGGTAGCTCAGGGACGAGCTACATTAAGGTGGCGAGTTTGTAAGAGTTCGAGTTTTTTGAAACAGGTCAAAATCCTGATCCCGTTTGAATTTTTGACTAGTTTTTGAGGAAACTGTAGAAAACGGGATGTTTCTGGAAATTTTCAGACCACACTCCGTGTACCTTAAATACAATACTTGAATATGGAAAGTGAGTTTCAGTCGTGTGCTCTCCAAGTACATGTCATGTGGTGAACATGTAGAAATTTCTTACTACACAGTGTGTAGTTTTGAACACGCCGTCTAACCCCGACAGTGTGGTGGCCATACATGCCCTGTAGGCCGGTTGGCCGGGTATAACCGGGGACACGCTGTGTTCCCCTTGGACACATCGTGTAGTCTAGATGTGTATAATCGATATACATGGTGTGTGTGTATGTCTACGAGGAGGAGAAGAGAAACCAAGTACACGACGTGTAACCATATGTACACATCGTGTACTCATGTCGGACGGTCTAGAATGTAAGGTGGTGGGATTTAGCCTTCATATGAACAGTAAAATGATACACTCCATGTACTTAAAGTACATGCCGTGTTTTTTCTTCTTTTTCACTAAAACATGCAGTAGCCTTGTTTTGAGGCAGAACCTCAACACCTCCTTCGGGTTGAGCAGGAGGGAGCCGGCTGGATATTCAAACCCTTCCTGCTTCTCCGTTCGAAGTCAGATTCGATCGCGGTTAGATGCGTTGGAACCCCCTTGGTAAGGCCTCAATTCCCCTTTAACCATTTTGTATGATTCTTGTTCTAGAACGAGTTATAGGGGTTTGATCTGTTTGGATTCTTTTGTATCTCTACCGCATTTTAGACCAAATTGAAGGCTGTTACCGGAGGATTAGCATTGTATGGGTCTCAGGTAGGTGGTGCATACATCATTTTGGGTCTTCATGGTTGTTTGGGTGATGTGGCCTTCAACGCGTTTTCAGGTATTTTTTAGCGGGACCCGTTTTATCTGTTTTTTCATACTATATTGCTTATGGGACCTCTGGGATGCTTTTGGGTACGCCCGGATACCCGTTGGAGTGAGCAGGGCCGGATGAGGGGTCATTGGTCATTGGGGAACTTTGGTCGGGGAACCCCAAAATGGGTTTAATTGAAATTTTAATGCACTAACCTGTTTATTTTAATTTATTAAAGCCTGATATTGATTGTTAGAAGAAATTAAGACCTTAGTTCTAGTATGGGACAACACTTGGTATAGTGCAATTCAACTGTTTGGTTGGGTTTGCCTATTTATGTTGTCTGTTTAAATATGTTACATATGCAATTGATGAATTGCATCTGATGACCCATTGGGTTGTGTTGGGCTTGGCCCGGTTACGCTTGAGTGATGTTGATCATAGGATGGGTTTGGACTAAGTTTATTTGGGTGGTTTTGACCACAGGATTAGGTATCATGAACGTCGGATTGAGATATTATGACTGTCAAGTTGAGCATGGACCATGTTACATGGATGGTGAGACCATTGGACTTGAGTGACAAGATCATAGGGACACAGGGTGTCAGATGATCTGGTGGCTTAGGTACTATATGGTGATTAATGCTCACCCGGGACTTTGAGTAGTGTGCATAGAGAGATACTCCATGATGAGGTGGTTTTGACCACTCGTGTGGGTAGAGACCCCCCGAGTCGCGGTTAGGTATTCTAGTTGGGGGTGCCTGCCATAGAAAGCAATGTGGGAGGTGAGGAGCCTTCAGGGGATAGCTTGTGACACGAGGTGTCAGGAGGCACACGGTGCTGGGTTACTATTATTGGTCGTGGCTTCAGGACATCGATACATGAGGCAGGAGGTGTCATGAGGCACATGGTGCTGGGTTACTATTCCTGTGCATGCTTTCTGGACATCTGTACTTGAGACACGAGGTGTCAGGTGACACGTGGTGCCAGTTTACATGACAGAGATTCCGGCGTGGGCCAAAGAAGGTGATAATCCATGGTGGATGTTGAGCTACAGTGGAATTTGTGTTTACTTGTGCATAGTATTGTATACTTCTTTCCATGTAATGCATGACTTCTTAAACAAATATATTCGGTATGCACTGTTGGGTGGTATACTACTGAGATTTGTCTCACACCCTGCACGGGCCGTTCAGGACGCGTGCAGACTTTATGGATTTACGTGCAGGAAAGAGGCATGCTTTAGGAGCTGGGCTACGTTAGTCGTTGAATAGAGATGGTATGGACCTTTACGTCATGCCTAGCTGGGGTTTAGTTTTTTTCTTTTCTATAACGACATGCTTAATAGTTATAGATACAGTTGGTTAGCCATTGTCACCCTTTTTACATTCAGTTGTGTATGACCTTCTTGGTATGCATTTTTTACTATTTAGTATTAGTTACATGTTATCATCATGTTTTTCTATTTACTTTCTGTTGCTGTTGTTTCTATATTTCGTTCTCTATTTATCTATATTGACTATGCTTTCGCTCTGCGGGTCTAGTTCGAGTCTTTTGAGTCATTATTTCCGCTGCATCTTACAATTATACTTGGACCAGTACCCTTATTATGGTCCTCTAAGAGGGTATATCCTCCCCACTATACCTATTCAGACCCTCACTTCTAGTTTGCAGCCATTGGGGTTCAGGGGAGGTGCGCCTAAGGTAGTGACACCCAACCCATTCGGCACTGTTCAGGTGGCTGGCCCGGTATGGGACGTTACACAACAAAATGACCACAATTAACTTAAATGATCACATAATGTTTTTAACAAGGTAATAAGTTATATAAAATTAATAATAAAATAGAAAAAGGGTCTTAATATAAATTAACATAATTTTATAATTCAGGAAGAATAAGGAACAAAAAGGTCAAGTATGACACGAGGTAAAAAGTTTCTTATCTCACATTTAATTCTGTGAGATTTCCATTATTCACCACTATTTACTGAATGTGGTGTATTGTGTACTACCATTAGATATATATTATCATGATTATCTGTATATTAATGGTATTCTATGATTGATTTTGTGGTTATTAACTATTGGTCATTTGAATTGATTGATTACAACGCTATAAGGGATTTCATATCTCACATTTATTTCTGTGAGATTCATTCTATATTTCTCACTATTTCCATTGTGTGGTGTACATAATACCCATGATTTGTACTCTTTGTGTAAAATAATTTCATTAATGGTTTTTTAAATCTTCATTGAATGATTATTTGTTCATGTGGTGTTTCTTTCATAAGTTACCAAATTAGTAAGGGAACTTTTTAACCCAAATTTTATTCCTTGGGTTAATCTTCTAATTCATAATTATGTCATGCTATGATTATGTTTGGAATCACTATTTGTTTATTTATGTTTTAATTTACACTCCCATTTGTGTGGATATAATTTTGATACACATAATTACCCCATTGATAAATTCTTAAATCATCAATATGAACATGATAAGAGTTATTTTAACTCAATTTCCATTCATTGAGTTAAACATCCAAGACATTGGTTTTGTCTTAAAAAGAACATGTGTTAATGTCCAATGATCTATTTACACTAAATATCCAATTATATTGACTGTATTTATATTTTTCACACATAATTATGTAATTTATATATCCTTAAACTAGGGATTCCATCTTTATAAGGGATTTCGTCTCAAATTACATTCCATTGAGACTTCATTGTTGTTATACATCAATTAACTTTTATATGGTGTATATACTATCCCTTGTAATATTATATCATGAATCCATTTATTTTCATAATATTATAATGTTTTTATTGAATTTTTTTCTAAATTATTTGTATTTAAGCATATCTCTTTTGGTTAAGAACTATTTAACTAAAATATTGTTTTAAAGATTTATTATTCTAAATGTTTCTCATTAATGTACATGTATTGAAAATGGGTTTTATAATTTTCTTATATGGACATTAATGTTTTAAAATTTTAATTCCTTTAAAATCATCAAACTGCTATGGGACACTTTGATTAAAAAATATATTTATTGAATGTTTTAAATGGTTTTGAAAATTGTTTGATTAGGCATTGATTTTGTCAATGTCATGAAATGATATATTGTATATGAAATGTGGAAATGTTATTAGGGAAATGATTATATATAAAATATTTTATGTGTTATGATTTTATAATGGTACTTGGACATTTTATGGGTGGTCATGTGATAAACCAAATGACGGGTGGTGCCGTGATAAATAATGACTAGTGGTTACATTATAACCTCCAATGCATTGGGTATGAATTCGGCCGTAAGTCCATTAGATTTAGTGATATGTGTGGAAGTTGACCGTATGGTTATTCCATTTAAGTATGTTAATGCCCCAAGATACCTTTATATGGTATGTGTTCTTTATATCGGTTTTATGGTAAACTTTTGGTTACAAAAGGGTAATTAATGATATTTTTTTCAGTGAAGAGTATGTAATACATCATAAAGGTGAAAATTATTAATTATGATAAAGTGTTCATATTTTACATGTTGTCTTTAAAAACTAAAATTTTTTCTTATTTGTGTATCTTTTACTGAGCTTTTTTCTCATCCCAAGTTTTTGAAATTTTTTTCACAGGACATGGAGTGAAATAAGGACAAGGATGTGACCATGGAAAAGTAATGATTTCTAAAACCTAGAACTGGATGTGTTTCTTTTTAAGAGTTTATATTTTCTCAAAAATGGATACTGGGTAGTAGTGTCTACATGTAATATTGAAGCTGTTATGTAATAGTTATGGCCTAATTCTCTAAATCTCTAATCTTGACAAGATCCTCAATGTGAATTATTGACATCATTCAAGATTATGTAATGTATAAGGCCGGGTCCTTATAGTTGTTATCAAAGGCCAGTTTAGATAACATTAAATGTTTGGATGTTATTTAATCATAAGTGACATAACCAAAATGGTTATCATATTAGAAAGTGTCATAGTTTTTTAGAAAAATCGAATGAGTTTAAGATAACATGAAAAATTATGTTTTAGATTTTACGATCCTCATAAGATAATATATGATGATTTTACTAATATACTCACACTGACCTTTTTGGTTTTAGTCAATGGATGGATCTATAAGGTATTAAAGCTCTTTTGATCATATAATTACATTAGAAGACTTTTTATCGTATTTTTAACCCTAAAGATTGATATATGAAAATTTTACTCAAGGAATAATTATCTTTTCTTTTGTGGATATAGATATAATGAACCATTTGTGATTATATGATCCTTAAATTTGAGGCAATTACAGGGAGAAACATTTTGGGCTAGAAAATAAAAGTTATTAGATAAAATTTGGGGCTAAAATATGTTATGATTATTTTTGATGAATTTATCAATTTTTGGGAATGTTATAAAATTATATAGTTTTCGAAAAATAACAACACGCAAACTACGTGACAACACATCATGTCAAGAAAAAACTGTGGGAATCGAACCCACAACCAATGTGAGACTATGATTTATCATCTACCACTAGACTACGTGATGTACCTGGTTAATATGACTAATTAATTTTTGTTAGATGATTTTATGAATCAAGAATATGTTTATTTTGGGTTATCTATGGAAATGATTAACCTATCATGGAGAATATGTGATTAGGTTAATTACATTTCAATATGAGACTTTAAGAGTAACTGATGATATTTGGAGATAAATGTTAAGATTTATCTTGGAAGACTATGTGATTAAATCCTTCTGAGATTTGGGTTTCAATATTAGTTTGGATTACATTGAATAATTCTATGGATAGTTGTTTATTGAATCTTCTTTGTTGATCTTCAGGTATTTTTTGAAAATTTTTGGAGATTAAGAGTAGTTTTTCTTTTTTTAGATTATCCTTTATGGGGATTATCTGATCTTATACCAAACAATTTTAGTATTGGTTGTGGTCTAAATATAGGGGAAATATATAGTTCATCGTCTGTAGATTATGTGATACTCTAGAAGTTTATTCTAGAACATCAGGTGTGACCATGTCATCTTGAATACTTACTGTTTGGAGAAAAGATGAGTTTGTGGTAGAATTTTATTAGATGGCACTCTAAATGGAAAGTAAGTATATTTCCTTATGATCTTAGTCTAGTTATTAATAAAATTCATCAACTATTTGAAAAGTATCTTGATGTAAAAAATTTATAAGCTCTCTTTTATCATCAGAATTTCAACCAACCAAAAATTAATGGTATTGTGGTGGTTAAATTTCTATGACCAAATTCTCCATCACTCTATATTAATCTATGAGAGTTATTTTCTCTTCCAAATCCATGTTTTCATAGAATTATAATATCTATTGTCTCGGGTGACATTTTTATATATCAATTTTTATATTATAAGTGATAGTTTTATTTACTCTTTTTTCGATTTGGGACATTCAATGATGTTTCCTCGCTAAATTTTAAAATTGCGAGGATGCAATTTTTAAAAGTGGGGAAGGATGTAACATCACAGGTAAATAAAGAATATGACATTTTCATATTTATTAATATTTGTAAATTAATTATTAATTTTTTTAAAGGGGATGCTATGTTCGATGGCGTACCCGATACACAACAATGAGTTTCTTTTAAATCTTACGTTGCACACAATGTTGGGTCATACTGAAAAATAATAATATAAAATTACTATTTTAAATGGTAGTTAATGCCTAGCCATTGTATTATTGGGAATAAATATAACTAACTAAAATATGATTATACATGTTTTTGAAATGTTTTTACATTTTTCCAAAAGTTAGAGGCTTAAAATGTGAATAAATCAAATTTTAAGCATAATTTACATTAAAAGGATGATTTACCGCCTTTTGATGGAAAACCATATTTAAATAATGATTAAGTCACTTTTATATGTTCTATTTGACAAAATAATATTCTTCTTTAGAATCGGGACATCAAAATTCACTTTGGGTAAAATTTTGGTATTTTTCTGATAAAATTAATTTTTTTGATGAATAATGAAAAATACTGTATTTTAGTTCAAATCTGCTTTTTAATAAGATTTATTAATATGGTGAGTTTATATTTTTAATTGGTTTTAAAGTTTAATTAGATTATATTTTTACCATTTAATCCAATGGACATCATTGGAATTAATATCAATTTGAAATTGGACATTTACAAGTGTCAATCTTTTGATAGATATTGTTTCTTAAAAACACGCTATTTGTTTTTACAACGCGAATTAATTTTAAAATAATTAATTAAAATTTTTTGTTTTGAATTTGGTAAAATAGACATCTCTTTTGAATTTGGAATATCAAATATAGATTAGGCTGAATTTTTGGTATTTTTCTGAAAGAAATCAATTTTCGATGTGTATTGAAACAATTAAGTAGTAGTTAAAAAAATGAATTTTTTATTTAAATAAAAATTTACCACTTCTGTAAATTGAATTTATAAAATATGACATAAATGGTTGTTATTCGTAACTAAAATTTTGTTCAATAAGATGCAATTTGTATTTGTTAATAGTAACTTCTGACTTTTATTTACCACGAATAAAGGTAAATAAGGTAATGCAATGTAAAAAGAATATTATAATAATAATAAATTACAATAACACTTGTCCTAATATTATCTTATGAGTCATAAACTACCATGGGAATCCTTGGGTTGATTTTGGTCCCAATGTAGCCACTTGGGAGAGATAATGACACTTTAGATTAATTAATTTAAAGTAAGGAAAAAAATGACAATAACAAATATATTTTAGTAAATTAATTTTTAGATAGGGTTATATATGTTATATTTTCAACTATAAATATTAATTGGAAATATAAAACGATTTCCTATATCATGGTATTTATTTATAATTATTGGACATCAAATAAATTAAATTATTTATGACACAATAATGATGCAGTGTTTAGCTCATTTATAAAGCATTTAAATAAATAACATTATAAATATTAAAATAACATCCAAAACCTATCCAATTATTATTGGATGAATTTATGTCTACAATGAGTCATATTATATTCTTCTATAATGAGTTTTGGACCATTAGAAACCAAAAATAATTATATAATAAAATAATATTTTCACACATTCCTAAAGAACCCCTCCTCCCCCTTATAAAAGGCCCTCAGCTCTAACCAATTCCTCACACCTCTCAAGCACCTTGCCTCATCCAAAACCTGAAAAAATAATATATAAAGACCCCTCTATTCCTCCTATAAGCCTTACCTTAGGCATAATTCACTTCAAGACGTCCTTTTGGTTCAAACCAAACAGAGTTACCCGAATTAAAGGAAATGATTTCTCTTAAATTATTATTTTTGTTTAATTTTAGATATCCATCCCCCTAAACACATTTTATTCCTTTTTTTATTAAAAAACCAGTATCCAAAATATACTATGTTTCTTTTATAAGAAGGTTTTGAATTATAATTACAGACAGCTCCATCTAATGGATAAAGAACATATTGTATCTGTGGATGGCGAACTATTTTATCACGAAACAATGATTGTTCAAATATCTCCAACCACCTATCTTTTCGGCCAATATGATGGAACTATATTTATATATGACATATATTATATTTATATTGTGTCTATTCTGATGTATTTTCCATTTATAGATTAACTTTATGGTTTCCATAGTGGTTAAATACAATAATCTCATTTGAGGAAGTGCGGACTACCGCCCCCTCAAAGTTATATGACTCATTCATGCCTTATGTGGAACATATAAAGGGTAGAGTTAATTAAATTACTATGATAATATACTGTAATTATAATATACTCATGTGTCATTAATTTTCCATTCCATTACAATACAAAATAGAAATAGAAGTAGCATTGATGTGTACGTATGACTTACCGTCTCCATGAACGGTGCATTTCATTTCTTATCTTCAGATGTTATGTACTATTATAAATACATGTATATAATGGATATATATGATATATATGATATCTAAATTATCAATATTATTCTTGATATAATGAACTTTTGACCACATGAACAACGTGTAATCATAAGTAGTCTATTTTTGACTCAAATACCAAATATCGACAAAACTACCATTATTAACTTAAATGATTAAATAATGTTTATAACATGGTATTATGTGATATAAAAGGAATAATAAACTTAAAAAGGTTCTTTATATAAATTAAATTAAGTATATTATTCAGGAAATCCAATGAACAAACAAGCCAAGTCAGACATGAGGTAAGAGGTTTCTTAGCTCACTTTTAATTTCGTGATATTTCCATTGCTCGCCACTAATTTATTGCATGTGGTGTGTTGCATAATTATATTTGATATATATTATCATGATTTTATTTATATTCATGGTATTCTGTGATTCTTTTTATGGTTATTAACTTTTGGACATACGACTCGATTGATTACAATGTGGTAAGAGATTTCTTATCTCACTTTTATTCCCATAAGATTCATGTTATATTTGTCTCTATTTTAGTTGTGTGGTGTAAGTAAACCAATATTTTGTAATCTATGTGTAATATAATTTCATTTATGGGTATTTAAATCTTCATTTAATGATTCCTCCGTCATGTGGTGTATGTTTCATAAGTTACCAAATCGGTAAGGGAACTTTTTAACCCAAATTTCATTCCTTGGGTTAATCTTCTAATTCATAATTATGTCATGATATGATTATGTGTGGAATAACTATTTGTTTATTTATGTTGTAATTCCCACTCCCCTTTTTTGGATATACTTTTGATACACATAATGACTCCATTGATAAATTCTCAAGTCATCTATATGAACTTGATTAGAGTAATTTTTACTCAATTTCCATTCATCAAGTTAAACATCCAAGTCATTGGTTTTGTCTTAAAAAGAACACGTGTGAATGTCCTCTGATCAATTTACACTGAATATCCAATCATATTGAGTGTATTTACATTTTTCACACATAATTATGTAGTTTATTTATCATTAATCTATGAATACCATCTTTATAATGGATTTCGTCTCAAATTACATTCCATTGAGGCTTCATTGTTGGTATGCACCAATTCACTTATATATGGTGTATATACTGTCCTTTGGAATATTATA
Source organism: Viscum album (assembly GCA_963277665.1). Classification (NCBI taxonomy): domain Eukaryota; kingdom Viridiplantae; phylum Streptophyta; class Magnoliopsida; order Santalales; family Viscaceae; genus Viscum; species Viscum album. Next base: position 333,573,488 of record OY728161.1, read on the forward strand.
TCATGAATACCTTTATTATTATGATATTTTAATGTTTTTGTTGAATTTTATTCCTTAATTATTTGTATTCAAGAAAATCTCTTTTAGTTAAGAACTATTTAACTAAAATATTGACCTAAATATTTATTATTGTAAATATTTTTCATTAATGTCCATGTTTTCAAAATAGTTTTTAGTATTTATTTATATTTAAATTAATTTTTTAAAATTTTAATTCCTTTAAAATATTCAATGTGTTATGAGACACTTTGATTAAAAAATATCTTTATTAATTGTATTAAATGGTTTTGAAAATGGTTTAATTAAGCATTGATTATGTCAATGTATTAAAATGATGTATTTTATTTGGAATGTGGAAATGTTATTAGTGAAATGATAATATTTAAAATATTTTATGTGTTACGATTTTATGATGGTACATGGACATATGATGGGTAGTTTTGTGATATAGAAAAGTTGGGGTGGTGCCGTGATAAACCAAGACGGGCGGTTACGTTATAACCTCCAATACATTGGTTATGGAAGTCGGATGTATGGATATTCCATTTAGTGATATGTGTGAAAGTAGACCATATGGTTATTTTATTTATGTATTTTCATGTCCCAATTTACATTTATATGGTTTCTGTTCTTTATATGGATTTTATGGTAATATTTTGGTTACAAAAAGGGTAAGCAATGATCTTTAATTCAGTGATGAGTATTTACTACTTCATAAAGGTGAAAATAATTACCTATGAGAAAGTACTCATGGTTTAATTGTTGTTTTGAAAAGCTAATAGTTTTCCTTTTTTGTGTATCCCTTACTGAGATTTTTTCTTATCCCAAGTGTTTGAAATGTTTTTCACAGAACATGAAGTGGAATATGGATAAGGATGTGATCAAGGAAAATTCATGATGTCTAAAACATGGAACATGACATGATTGATTTTAAGAGTTTATATTTTTTGAAAAATGGATATTGGGTAGCAGTGTTTACTTGTAATATTAAAGATTTTATGTAATATTTATGTCCTAATTCTCTAAAACTCTAAACCTGAAAAGATTATCAATGTGAATTCATGACATAATTCAAGATTATGTAATGTATAAGGCCAAGTGATTATATTTATAGTATAACATACAGTACTAACAACTTCAGCCCAAAAATGATTAGAAATTGAGTACTCACTCAACATGGTTCTTATTATTTCCTATATAATACAATATCTTATTTCAACAACTCCATTTGGCTGAGGGGTTCTTGAGCTGAAAAATTATAAATAATAAATTTCTTACTAAAAAATGTTTCAAAATATGAATTTTGAAATTATCTAAAATGATCACTATGTATAGTTATCAATGGTAGGTTTTTCTCATTTTTAACTTGGGCTCTAAATGTTTTGAAATAAAAAAAGGCTTTAGATTTATTTGCTAGAAGAAAGACCCATGTAAATATCGTATAAGCATCAACTAAAAAAATACATAGTATTTGTCGTAGATTCTTCATGTTTGTGTAGAAACGAAGAGATACATGTCCACTAAATATAATTAATTAAAATTTGAAACCTCATTTATTGATTTAAATATAGTTTTATGTTTATTTCCATATTGACAAGGGTCAAAAACCATTGAAGAATCAAACCTAAGATCCGGTAGATCATTAACAATTATTTTATTTGAATGGTTACAAAGGTTTCATAGGTTGTAGTGTCCTAAACTTCTATTACATAACCAATATTGGTATTCCATTGCACTTAATAAAGGAAATTATTGGATCTTAGGGTCTTCTAAGTTTATTGTGTCTGCAATCTCATGCCTATGGTTATAAATAATTAATTTATCCTTGGAGTTGTGAACTCAACATTTATTGTAACACCCCAGGTAAATAAAGAATATGACATTTCATATTTATCCATATTTGTGAATAAAATATTTAAATGAATTTAAATGGGACCCTATGCTCGATGGCGTACCCAACACGCAACAACGAGTTTCTTGGGAATCTTACGTTGCACTCTAATAATAAAATAATATTATTTTAAATGGTAGTTAACATGTAGCCGTTGTAATGGCGGGAATGGATATAAATAACTAAAATATTATTATATATGTTTTTAAATGTTTTTAAATTTATCCAATAAAATCTAAAGGCTTAAAATACGGAATAAATTCAATTTTAGGCGTATATGCCCTAGTTTTCACTAAAGGTTCACTTATCGCCTTTTAATGGAGAACCATCATTAAATATAGTTTTGTTCACTCTTATAAATTCTATTGGACCAAATAAAACTCTTATTAAGAATCATGACATCAAAATTTACTTTGTGTATATTTTTGGTATCTTTCCGATAATGTTCATTTTTTTAATGAATAGTGTAAAATGTTGTATTTTAATTCAAAACCTCTTTTTAATATAATTTATTTATATGATTAGATTATATTTTTAATTGGTTTTAAAGTGAAATTAGAAAATATTTTTACCATTAAATCCAATAGTGGTCGTTGGAATTAATTTCACATTGAAATCAGACTTAAACTAGTGTCAATCTTTTGATACTTATTATTTTATAAAAATACGCTATTTGCTCTGACAGCGGGAATTAATTATTAAATTAATTAATGTGACAAATATGTTTTGATTTTTGTAAAATGGACTTCATTTTTGAATTCGGAATATCAAATATATATTAGGGTAATATTTTGGTATTTTTCTGAAAAACTCCAATTTTTGATGAATAGTGAAACCACTAAGTGGTAATCAAGCAAACTGATTTTTCAGTTAAATGAAAGTTTACCACTAATGTGTATTGAATTTTGAAAATCCGACATACATGTTTTTCATTTTTATGAAAAATGTGGTTCAATGGGATGAAAATAATTTTTTGGTGAATAGTAACTTATTAAGTTTTTAATCGCGATTAGTGGTAATTAGTGTAATTTAAGGTAAAAATGATATTATAAGAATGTGAAAACACCATGAAACTTGTCCTACACCTATTGGGTGAGTCATGGCCGAACAAGAAAAGCCATGGGCCAACTTGGGGACCCCATGGATCCACTTTGGTTGGGAAATGACATAAATAACTTTTTATTTAATGTAAAAGTAAAAATGACACAAACATGATATGTTATACTAAAACAATTTTTAAGTGGTGTTAAACAAGTCCAAATTTTGATTATAAATATTAATTGGAAAGATAAAAATATTTCCTACATCATAGTATTTTTTTATAATTTTTAGACATTAAATAAATTAAATTATTTATGACATAATAATGATGCAGCGATGACATCATTATTTGACGATTTAAATAAAATGGAAAGATAATGTAAAATATATGAACTACACAACTCCAAAACTTATTGTATGAGAGTATTTCGAAGACTTATCACCTTATCCACGAATTATATCAATGTGGGACCTTTTGAAACCGAAAAACATTTTCAAATAAAGTAATATTTCTTTACATTCCAAAAGTGCCCCTCCTCTCCTCTTATAAAAGGCCCCCACCTCTACCTCATTTAACACACTCTTCAAGCCTTTGTCTCGGCCAACCCCTACCCATTTACTCTCTCCACATCCATATCCTAATCCTAGAGGATTCCCTTTGGGCATAATCCTTTAAAAGGAAGCCTTTAGGCTCAAATCAAAAGGAGTTACACTTTTAAAGGTAATTCATTCTGTAATGTTCATTTGATTTATTTTGCTTCTCCAGCCTCCTAAACTCTTTTTATTTACTTCTTTTGTAACAAAAACAGTATCTTCAATATATTAGGATGTTGTTATAAGATTTATTCGAGCTACACTCTCACACAACTACATCAAATGGTTAAAGAACACACGGTTTCCGTGGATGGCGAATTTCTACCTCCCGAAACGATGATTGTTCAAAATTCTTTTAACACCTTCAAAGGTGGCCATTATGATGTAGCCATTTTTTATATATGATATATAATATGTTTATGTTTTACTTATGCTTCTGTATTTTTCATTTGTGTCTTACCTTTATGGCTTCCATTATGGGTATACGCGATATCTTCATTTTAGGAAGTGCGGACTACCGCCCCCTCAAAGTGATGTGATTCGTTAATACCATATGTGGGACGTATAATGGATGGAACTATGATATTATATATGATATCATATTGGAATTATAATATACCTTTATATAATTATTATTCCATTATATAAAATACAAAATAGAAATGAAAGTAGCGTTCATGCGTACGTACGGCTTACCGTCTCCATGAACGGTGCATTTCATTTCTTACCTCTAAATGATTATGTAACATTATAAATTAATGAATGTACTGGATATATATTAAATATATGATATATACATCATAAATACAAATCTGTATATAATAAACATTTGGCCACACGAACAACATGTAATTGTATGAAGTCCACTTTCGACTTAGGAACCAAACATCGGCAAAACAAATATTATTATCTTAAATGATTACATAATGTTTATGACATGGTAATAAGTGATATAAAAGGAATAATGAAATTGAAAAATGTTCTTATGGAAGTATAAATTAACTCAAGTTTATTATTCAGGATATTAAAGAACGATCGAGTCAAGTCGGACCCGAGGTAAGGGATCCTACAACTCTCTTTGTTTTTAAGTACACTCTTTTATGTCATTTATTTTAAGCTCATCTTTCTTATGATTGGGATGTTATTTTATATTACATTAACTGTAATTTTTTTCTTCATGTGATGAGAGACACTATTCTCTCTCATCAATCCATTTTGAATGTTTTGAGTGGCGCCGTTAGGCTGCCGAACTTTCGTAAAAGATCTAACCTCTCTCTTTCTTTTAAGTACTCTCCTTTATGTCACTTCTTTTAAACTCCTCCTTGAAATGTTGGGGGATTTTCTTTTATATTACACATGCTGTAAATTCTATTGTAATATGATGGGATACTCTATTTTATCTCATCAATCCATATTCGGATGTTTTATGTGGCGCTGTTAGGATGCCGAGTTTTCGTAAGGGATTTTTCATCTCACTTTTATTCCCGTGAGATTTATGCTAAATTTGCCACAAATTCCATTGAGTGGTGTATGTACTGCCCATTATTCTACTCTTTGTGTAATATACTTTCGTTTATGAGTATTTACATCAATGACCTATTGTCTTTCTTTCATGGGGTGTATGTTTTTAAAGATACCCAAGTCGGTAAGGGAACCTTTCACCCTCCTCTTTTTTAAAAGACTTCTTTTATTGGGTATTTTAATTTACATATTTTTATGTTGGGATATGTTCTCATACATCCTTATTGATGTAAATTTTATATCCAAGTGATGAGATACACTTTTTATCTCTCATCAACTCATTTTGATGTGATGTCGTTAGGCTGTCAAGGAAACTTTTTAACCCAATTTCTATTTCTTTGGGTTGAACATGTAGTCATTGAATATGTCATCCATTGAATATGTGTGAATGACCTTTTATTGTTTTACACATAATATCTACTTATATTGTGTGTATTTATATTTGTCACACATATTTTTGAGATTGATTTGTCCTTAATTTAAGGATACCTTCTTTATAAGGGATTTCATCACATTTGACATTTATATTGAGGGTTCATTGTTGTTATGCACCAATTCACTCTTATATGGTGTATATACTGTCCTTTGGAGTATTATATCATGAATACATTTATTCTCATTATATTATAATGTTCTTGATAAATGTTATTCCTCAATTATTGTATTCATGTGTCTCTAATTTTGGTAAAACCCCTTTAACCAAAATATCATTTTAAATATTATAATTATTTGTTCTTGTTAATATCAATGTTTTAAAAATGGTTTTAAGGATTTATTTATATGGATATTAATGGTTTAAAATTTTAAGCTTCAAGGTGGTATGGGACAATTTGATTCAAAAATCTCTTTATTAAATGTTTTAAATGGCTTTGGAAATGGTTTCTTTTTGTATGGATTCATTATTTCAAAATACTAAAATGTTATATTGTGATTGAAATGTGGAAATGTTTTGTTTCCTTTATGCATGTTTTATGTGATACGTTTATGTTATGGTTCTTGGGCATTGTTATGAAAACGGGTGGTTCCGTGATAAACTAAGGGCGGGTGAGCCCGATATAGCTCTCCAATGCATTGGGTAACGCGAAGGAGTGAAACGTTAAGGTTTATCCGAAGATATTTTAGGGAATATACTGTGATGGGTATTCCAAACGTAACCAAGAGGGTTACTCCCTACGTAAGAATGTTATGAATGCCTCAAGTTACCTTTATGTCTTATGATTTCTATGATTTAGTCATGATTTGATGAGGTAGGATAAAGTGCCTATGTTTTATGGGTAAATTATGATTTCATTCTTATGTATATATGAACTCATGTTTCCTTTCCATATTTTTATATCCCTTACTGAGATTTTTATGCTCATCCCAAGTTTTTGAAATGTTTTTCAGGTCAAGGGAAAGGTACATGATAAGATGATAGAGTCAAGGATGTGTTAAGAAAGAATCCATGTTTTTTTCAATATGTTTCCATTGATGGGAAGAATGAATACTATCTTTTATGTAACCAATTTGTTTAAAAGTGGAATGTAATGCAAGTTTCATGATCTAATTCTCTAAAACTCTAAACCTAAAAAGATCCTCAATGTGTAATCATGTAATAACTCACGATTAAGTAAGGTTTAAGGCTGGGGCCTTATAGTTGGTATCAGAGGTCGTTTTAGACAACTTTAGGGATTAGGAGTTTTTGTGAGGCACATGATCAGTCCCTATAACTATTATTTCAGTTAAATCCATGTTTTAAATTTTTTTTTTCAGGTCAAGTAAAGTCGGTTACGAATGGAAGGAGGAGGATCTCAAACGACATTTCTATCTCTTCCTGATGACATGCTTGCCATAATTATTGCAAAGTCATCTTCGAATGATTGTGAAACTTTTTCTAGCATACAACTCACTTGCAAGCATTTGTTTGAGATATCAAACACCTCCGCTATACCTCATTATCATCGTGGATCATGGGTTGTTTTTAGAAAAATACTATTTTCACAATATTCTCATGTTTTCAAGAGAGGTAAATATTATCAAGGTATTTTCAAATATTTTACCTTATCACAAGAATTTGAAGCATATTATGATTTTCAAAATGGTGCTGAGGAAGGAGACCCTTGCGCAACCTATTTATATTTTCTTTTAAAATATAGTCTCACATCACATTCTTATAGTATTTTAAAAGGACCAATGATAGAAAGTTTCAACTCAATTTCGGTCCGACTATTTTTTAGAAATCATGTTTTATCAGATGTTTTGGAATTATATGTCATACATGATTATTTTCCAAAACTGTTTTTCTGTGAACACCCATACGACCCATGTTGCACGAGGTGTATTTGGATGGAGGAAGCAAATGATTTTGAAGGATCTCTAAATCATTATTGTAATGCATGGGACTTCTACCTACGTGAGCAACATGATGATGAGACTGAGTGGATGCCATGATCAAGGTATGTTGTTATTCATTTTGGGAATTGTTTTATTTTATCTTATGGTGGTGAAATAAGACTTCAAGAATTAATGTGTTGAGATCATAATGAATTTGGATGAAAATTAAAGGTATAAGGAAACTAATGAGTTTAAAACATGTTGGGGTTATTTTTGGAGTATTATAAAAAGGACAACACACAGACCGTGTGACAACCCGTCGCGTCGGACAAAGCTGCGGGAATCGAACCCACAAAAAAAAAGTGCAACTGGTATTTATCGCCTACCACTGGACTACGTAAAGTCCCTGGTTAGTTTGACTGATTCTTTCTAGTTATATGATTTTATGAATTAAGAGTAAGTTGATTTTGGGTTTTTTATGAAAATGATTATCCTATCATGGAGGATATGTGATTAGGTTAATTAATTTTCAATACGAGACTTTAGGAGCAACTGATGTTGTTTGGAGATAAATATTACGATTTAACTTGGAAGACTATGTGACTAAATCCTTCAATTATTTGGGTTTCAATCTTATTTTGGTTTACTTTTAAGAATTTTATGGACAAATTGTTTATCTAATGGTCCTCGTTGAACTTTGGGTTTTGTTGGACAAATTTTGGAGATTATGAATAGATTTTCATTCTAATGGGTTATCCTTTTCTGGGTTATCTGATCTTGTAGTAACCTTTTTGGTTTTAGTTTTGGTTAAGGTTTGAAGACATGAGAAATGTATAGTTCTTCTTTTAGGTTCTCCTCTAGAAGTTGTTTATAGTACTCTTAATGCGAACAAGTCTCCCTAAATACTCGTCTTTTGGAGAAAATATGAGTTTTTGTAAGGAATCTAATAAAAGTTGAAAGTCAATATGATAAGTGATTATGTTTCCTTATGAATAAATTTCTCAATAAAAAGTAACTTAAAACAAAAATGTTGTCTATTAACTTTTCCTACTGGGGAATCGAATACCGTTTAACCCATCACAAGTTTGTGATTTTCTCGTGGTTAACTTTCTCCTAAACATGTTTTCTATCACTCTCCATCAGAACATGACCCTTTGTTTTTTCTTCCATGTCCATCTTTTCATAAATGGAATCCTAGTATGGGTTAACTCGGGTGACCTCTGTACTTATCATTCTTTATTTTAAAGTGATTGTTTTACCAACTCTTGTTCCGATGTGGGACTTTCAAGGATGTTTCCAAGCGCAATTTTAAAATTGCAAGGACGCAATTCCCAAAAGGGGGGAAGGATGTAACACCCCAGGTAAATAAAGAATATGACATTTCATATTTATCTATATTTGTGAATAAAATATTTAAATGACTTTAATGGGGACGCTATGCTAGATGGCATACCCAACACGCAACAACGAGTTTCTTGGGAATCTTACGTTGCACTCTAATAATAAAATAATATTATTTTAAATGGTAGTTAACATGTAGCCGTTGTAATGGCGGGAATTGATATAAATAAATAAAATATTATTATATATGTTTTTAAATGTTTTTACATTTATCCAATAAAATCTAAAGGCTTAAAATACGGAAAGAATTCAATTTTAGGTGTATATGCCCTAGTTTTCACTAAAGGTTCACTTATCGCCTTTTAATGGAGAACCACCATTAAATATAGTTTTGTTCACTCTTATAAATTCTATTGGACCAAATAAAACTCTTCTTAATAATCGGGACATCAAAATTTACTTTGTGTAAATTTTTGGTATCTTTCCGATAATGTTCATTTTTTTAATGAATAGTGTAAAATGTCTTATTTTAATTCAAAAACACTTTTTAATCTAATTTATTTATATGATTATATTATATTTTTAATTGCTTATAAAGTGAAATTAGAAAATATTTTTACCATTAAATCCAATAGTGGTCGTTGGAATTAATTTCACTTTGAAATCAGACTTAAACTATTGTCAATCTTTTGATACTTATTGTTTTATAAAAACACGCTATTTGCTCTGACAGTGGGAATTAATTATTAAATTAATTAATGTGACTAATATTTTTTGATTTTTGTAAAACGGACTTCATTTTTGAATTCGGAATATCAAATATAGCTTAGGGTGAAGTTTTGGTATTTTTCTGAAAAACTCCAATTTTTGATGAATAGTGAAACCACTAAGTGGTAATCAAGCAAACTGATTTTTCAGTTAAATGAAAGTTTACCACTAATGTGTATTGAATTTTGAAAATCCGACATACATGGTTGTCATTATTATGAAAAATGTGGTTCAATGGGATGAAAATAATTTTTTGGTGAATAGTAACTTATTATGTTTTTTATCGTGATTTGTGGTAATTAGTGTAATTTAAGGTAAAAATGATATTATAAGAATGTGAAAACACCATGACACTTGTCCTAAACCTATTGGGTGAGTCATGTACGACCAAGAAAAGACATGGGCCAACTTGGGGACCCCATGGATCCAGTTTGGTTGGGAAATGACATAAATAACTTTTTATTTAATGTAAAAGTAAAAATGACACAAACATGATATGTTCTACTAAAAAAATTTTTAAGTGGGGTTACACAAGTCCAAATTTTTATTATAAATAGTCATTAGAAAGATAAAAAGATTTCATACATCATAGTATTTGTTTTATAATTTTTAGACATTTAATAAAATAAATTATTTATGACATAATAATGATGCAGTGATGACATCATTATTTGATGATTTAAATAAAATGGAAAGATAATGTAAAATCTATGAACTAAACATGTCCAAAACTTATTGTATGAGTGGATTTAGAAGCCTTATCACCTTATCCATGAATTATATCAATATGGGACCTTTTGAAACCGAAACACATTTTCAAATAAAGTAATATTTCTTTACTTTCCAAAAGTGCCCCTCCTCTCCTCTTATAAAAGGCCCCCACCTCTACCTCATTTAACACACTCCTCAAGCCTTTGGCTCGGCCAACCCCTACCCATTTACTCTCTCCAAATCCCTCTCCTCATCCTAGAGGATTCCCTTTGGGCAGAATCCTTTCAAAGGAATCCTTTAGGCTCAAATCAAAAGGAGTTACACTTTTAAAGGTAATTCATTCTCTCATGTTCATTTGTTTTATATTGCTTCTCCAACCCCCTAAACTCTTTTTATTTACTTCTTTTGTAACAACACAAGTATCTTCAATATACTAGGATGTTGTTATAAGATTTATTCTAGCTACACTCTCACACAACTACATCAAATGGTTAAAGAACATATGGTTTCCGTGGATGGCGAATTTCTGCCTCCCGAAACGATGATTGTTCAACATTCTTTTAACACCTTAAAAGGTGTCCATTATGATGTCACTATTTTTTATATATGATATATAATATGTTTATGTTTTACTTATGCTTCTGTATTTTTCATTTGTGTCTTACCTTTATGGCTTCCATTATGGGTATACGCGATATCTTCATTTTAGGAAGCGCGGACTACCGCCCCCTCAAAGTGATGTGATTCGTTAATACCATATGTGGGACGTATAAAGGATGGAACTATGATATTATATATGATATTATACTGGAATTATAATATACCTTTATATCATTATTATTCCATTATATAAAATACAAAATAGAAATGAAATTAGCGTTCATGCGTACGTACGGCTTACCGTCTCCATTAACGGTGCATTTCATTTCTTACCTCTAAATGATTATGTAACGTTATAAATTAATGAATGTACTGGATATATATGAAATATATGATATCTAAATCATGAATACAATTCTGGATATAATAAACATTTGGCCACATGAACAACATGTAATTGTAAGAAGTCCACTTTCGACTTAGGAACCAAACATCGGCAAAACAAATATTATTAACTTAAATGATTACATAATGTTTATGACATGGTAATAAGTGATATAAAAGGAATAATGAACTTGAAAAATGTTCTTAAGGAAGTATAAATTAACTGAAGTTTATTATTCAGGATATTAAAGAATGATCGAGTCATGTCGGACCCGAGGTAAGGGATCCTACAACTCTCTTTCTTTTTAAGTACACTCTTTTATGTCATTTATTTTAAGCTCATCTTTCTTATGATTGGGATGTTATTTTATATTACATTTACTGTAATTTTTATTTTCATGTGATGAGAGACTCTATTCTCTCTCATCAATCCATTTTGGAAGTTTTGAGTGGCGCCATTAGGCTGCCGAACTTTCGTAAGAGATCTAACCTCTCTCTTTCTTTTAAGTACTCTCCTTTATGTCACTTCTTTTAAACTCCTCCTTGCAATGTTGGGGGATTTTATTTTATATTCCAATTTCTGTAAATTCTATTGTAATATTATGGGATACTCTATTTGATCTCATCAATCCATATTCGGATGTTTTATGTGGCGCTGTTAGGCTGCCGAGTTTTCGTAAGGGATTTTTCATCTCACTTTTATTCCCGTGAGATTTATGATACATTTGCCACAAATTCCATTGAGTGGTGTATGTACTGCCCATTATTATACTCTATGTGTAATATACATTCGTTTATGAGTATTTAAATCAATGACCTAATGTCTTTCTTTCATGGGGTGTATGTTTTGAAAGATACCCAAGTCGGTAAGGGAACCTGTCACCCTCCTATTTTTTAAAAGACTTCTTTTATTGGGTCTTTTAATTTACATATTTTTATGTTGGGATATGTTCTAATACATCTTTATTGATGTAAATTTTATGTACAAGTGATGAGATACACTTTTTATCTCTCATAAACTCATTTTTATGTGATGTCGTTAGGCTGTCAAGGGAACTTTTTAACCCAATTTCGATTTCTTTGGGTTGAACATGTAGTCATTGAATATGTCATCCATTGAATATGTGTGAATGACCTTTTATTGTTTTACACTTAATATCCACTTATATTGGGTGTATTTATATTTGTCACACATATTTTTGAGATTTATTTGTCCTTAATTTAAGGATACCTTCTTTATAAGGGATTTCATCACATTTGACATTTCTATTGAGGGTTCATTGTTGTTATGCACTAATTCACTCTTATATGGTGTATATAGTGTCCTTTGGAGTATTATATCATTAATCCATTTATTCTCATGATATTATAAAGTTCTTGCTAAATGTTATTCCTTAATTATTGTATTCAAGTGTCTCTAATTTTGGTAAAACCCCTTTAACCAAAATATCGTTTTAAATATTTTAATTATTTGTTCTTGTTAATATCCATGTTTTCAAAATGGTTTTAAGGATTTATTTATATGGATATTAATGGTTTAAAATTTTAAGATTCAAGGTGGTATGGGACAATTTGATTCAAAAATCTCTTTATTAAATGTTTTAAATGGTTTTGGAAATGGTTTCTTTTTGTATGGATTTATTATTTCAAAATACTAAAATGTTATATTGTGATTGAAATGTGGAAATGTTTTGTTTCCTTTATGCATGTTTTATGTGATACGTTTATGTTATGGTTCCTGGGCATTGTTATGAAAACGTGTGGTTCCGTGATAAACTAAGGGCGGGTGAGCCAGATATAGCTCTCCAATGCATTCGGTAACGCGAAGGAGTGAAACGTTATGGTTTCTCCGAAGAGATTTTAGGGAATACACTGTGATGTGTATTCCAAACGTAACCAAGTGGGTTACTCCCTACATAAGAATGTTATTAATGCCTCAAGTTACCTTTATGTCTTATTATTTCTATGATTTAGTCATGATTTGATGAGGTAGGATAAAGTGCCTATGTTTTATGGGTAAATTATGATTTCATTCTTATGTATATATGAACTCATGTTTCCTTTACATATTTTTATATCCCTTACTGAGATTTTTATGCTCATCCCAAGTTTTTGAAATGTTTTTCAGGTCAAGGTAAAGGTACATGATAAGATGATAGAGTCAAGGATGTGTTAAGAAAGAATCCATGTTTTTTTCAATATGTTTCCGTTGATGGGAAGAATGAATACTATCTTTTATGTAACCAATTTGGTTAAATGTGGAATGTAATGCAAGTTTCATGATCTAATTATCTAAAACTCTAAACCTGAAAAGATCCTCAATGTGTAATCTTGTAATAACTCAAGATTAAGTAAGGTATAAAGCTGGGGCCTTATATTTATCATTCCTAAAATTCACAAGGTAACCTTCATCTCATAATTTAATTATGATCATATGTTTTTTCTTAAGACCTTTAAGAAACAAAAAATTTGAAATTAAAACTTTTCCAAAAAGAAAAATATTACCTATACAAATGATCTTTCCCTGAGCATTATCACCGAAGGTCACTCTTACACCTTTTATTAAAATAGCTTTTTCAATGAAATATTTTTTCCCATCATGTGTCGAGAACAACCACAATCCATATACCAAATGTTCTTGTTGTTGGTACACTTCTTATTTTATTGAAAAAGAAACTATTAGTTTTTCAAAACCCAAACATGTTTGGATCGATAAATTTTAGATAAAATAATTTTGAGAATCCACATATATTTTGAAAAATGGGCTTTGTGAAATCCTAAATATTTAGATTTATTAAGAGAAAGTAATCTTTCCCAGTGTACATCACATTAAAATTTCATACAAAATGGGGAACTTTGAAGAAAAAAATAATTTTTTTTTCTAAAAATTGGTTTTGAGTAAGTGTACCCAAATTCCGAAGTATTCCTTAAAGGACAAAATTGAGAATACATATTATAAAAGTTTTCCTTACCACTAGTAAAGTTTGATAAAAGTTCCTCAAGAGAATAGATTTTATATTTTAGTCTAATGAATATACTATCCATCTCAAAAGAAATTGTTTTGGAATTATTTTTCATTTCAGAAGAATTATTTTTAAAAACAAGTTGTTTAAGTTATTTAGAATGTTTATCCTTATCAGAAATTGTTTCCTTAAGATACATGGATGTATTTTCGAAATCCAGAGTTTTATGATCAAAATCTTTTGATAGATCTGATACTTCTTTTATAAGAATATATATTATAGAATTTTTCATATCAATATTTTTCTTGAGTTTTGAATTTTCACTCTCCTGTAATTTGGAAAATATCGAAACTTCTTCTAAGAAAGGTAAATTTTACTCTACTGGTGAAGATAATTCATATGATCAGTAAGAATGTTTTTCATCAGGGCAATTTTCATTTAAATATACATTTATAATGGATTCATAATTGTGTACCTTATCCATGTAGCAATGATTTTCAATTTGTAGTCTGGATATGAGTCCTATGTTTCTATGACCAGAAGATTTGTAATTTGAGGATTCATCTAATTAATCTACGCCAATTCCAATATAAGTATCATTCGATTTAAAAACTTCATTTGTATTTTCCTTGGATTATTTTTTCATGTTTCTTTAGAATTTTTATCCTTTCTGTATATTCTTTTTATTAAAGGAAAATCTTATCTAATATGACCTGCTCTTTTGCATTCATAACAAGTTAACTAATAATCTTTCTTTTCTTTTCAATCTTTTTTTAATCTATTTTGGATGTATTTATTTCCAACAATGTTGTTCATCATTCGAGCAAGATTGTCTAATTCATTATCTTTTTGATCACTATCACTTGATTATGATATAACAACATATTTCTTAACATTGGATCTTATTATGCTTTCCAGTGTCTTAGATTTAGTAGTAGTAAAAGATATACTCCCTTTATAACTATTCTTATTATTGAAACTAGAATCTCTTTTCATTTAGTCTCATGTTGAAGTAGAGTGCAAAATTACTCATTAATAGTGATTAGAGTAACTTCCTTGTTTTCATCAATAGTTTTTCTCTTTGATTCCAACTTGATAGGTATAATTTCTATAATATTATCTATAAGTGATTCATCATCAAAAACGTTTTATCCCATATATTTTAGACTGTTTAAAATTTTCATAAACATTTGTTTCAACTTGCATACTAGTTCTCCAAAAGGAAAAATAAAACCATGATATTCTGATCGAAGCATTGCTCTTCTTGTTTTTATGCCTTTGGAAGTACCAAAATGTGTTACTTCTAAATTCATCTAGATAAAACATGATGCTTCAGAAGTTGATATTTGACTATATATTTTCCTGGTCATGGAACACAACAAAGTATTGTGTACATTGTAATTCAGTTGATATTATTATTTCTCTTGATTGGTGAAGGTACTGACTTCCTTGTCTGGGATTTTATAACCTCCAATAATCCTGATAAAGTTTTCCACTCTAGTATTAATAACAAATGTTTTCATTTGATCTCTCCTTTACTCATAATTATTCCCGTAAAATATAGTTTGTCTAGTTGGATTTAGATTGTAAATTGATCCAATACCCATTCCTTCTATATTATAAAACAATACATTTACACTCCACATGTTAGTGTAGTAAGTAGTTATAAACAATATATTTGTAAAATAAATACAATTGTATTTCCAAAATAAATAAATAATGTAATACAAAATAGTGGAAACCTCATTTGATACCAATTTTTGGATCGAAATATAGTTGTATATGTATATTAGATGGAACAATAAGAGGGGGTTGAATTGTATGTTTAAAAACCTTGTATATTAACACTTAAGAATGAACATAGTTTAAAATGACATAAACTAATACAAATCACTGTCAATAAAATTTACCACAATGGTCTTGGATCTAATATATATGATACGATGTAATACTATTAGTAATGTAAAATAATCATATTCTAATTTAATATAATGATCAGAGTAATACAAGTGAGAATGATTCTACCATACAAAATATAGAACATTTAATACAATATGTGTCAAAAGAGTCATAATTGAAAGAATAACAATTGAATTGAATATGAAAAGAAAGGGAAAAAAATCCAATTTCCTTTCTAATACAAATAGAATCATAAATATAAAAGTATTAGAACTCTTTTAACCCAAAGAGAAGGGAATCATTTCTCCTAGGATATAAGGTATGTCTTACCAACACTTTGGTAAGACCACGATACGATGATCGGTACAACTATCTACTTATAACTAGAAGTCCTTCATTAATAAGGTAATCAGAACCTATGAACTTCTAGAAATTGAAGGCCCATTATACGACGATCAGCATCATGTATTCCTATCCCTAGAAGCCCACGATCGTTATCACAATGATCAGTCACCCAAAGCAGAAACAAAGCACTTATATAATCAAAAGACCATTGAACAAGTTGTTCACTTATTGTATCTTCATGGATTTTACACAAAGTAAGAGATAAGTCACAACATATCTCTCTAGAACTTGATAGTAGAAAAAGTTATGTATTCTGGTTTAAATGACCTCATATTTATAGGTTTTAGGTTCCAACAGACATATTTTCTCCAACGGTCGTATTTCTCCAAAAAATATGAAGGGACTTGGACATATGGCATTACAAGGTTAAAAACAAAATAGAATACATGACATCATTTTTATTGGTAAATAAACAAATCATTGACATCGTTTATGTTAGAAATAACTAATTTCAAAAGTATAAAACAAAGAGTATGAGATACATGCAATCGGTATTAAAGTTATGATAATAGTGTAATGCATTTCATATGTGTAGTACATAACCTATCTACTAGGATCATAATGATAGAAATGCCTAATGATTATATATTATAACCTAGTTACAATTCATAACATAGTTATGATGCACAATATTCAATATTGTTACAATTCTTGGATACAAAGCATAATAATAGTATGATACATAACCTCGTTACGATGTATGTTTACAATACGGTGGTTTACCTAGTTACGATGAAAAAATACGATGTGTTACTTAACTTGGTTACAATGCATGATTACGATGTAGTACTAAACCTAGTTACGATGCTTGATTATGCTGCAGTGCTAATCCTGGTTACAATGCATTATTATGATCTGGTGCATTACCTGGTTAAGATATATGATTACGATGCAATGCTTTACCTGATTATGATGTATAAAAATGATGCAGTACTTAACCTAGTTACGATGCATGATCACAATAACTTGGTTATGATTTCTAATTATAATACAATTTACAGACATATTATGATTCCTAGATACGATGCAATTCATAATCTGATTATGATTCTGAAACAACATACAAAACAATATGAATGAACAATAGACACAACTTTCACATGTTTACATCAAAAAAAGTGAGTGATTATGTTTTTTAAAATAATATACATGACCAAAAATATGTGTGATTACAATATTATTTATTTGTGATTTAAATAAGAAATGATTGATGGAAAATTTGAAACATGTTTTGACTCAAAAACAGTCTCATCAGAAATGTTTATAATTAAGTTTCAATTAGAGGAGTTATATGATATTTCTGTCTTAAACACTAAATATTTTATTTTACTAAATTTATTTATGGGTTTTTAATACTTTGTTATATATTTACATTTTTTATCACTCAAAAGAACAAATAAATATTTTTATGTAAAACCAACTGTCATTCAATTTAGTTTGGAATATTTTTATTCCATGTCATTGTTTTCATTAATTTATTTAAAGAATGTTTCCTAACTACTATCTTAATGATTTATTAATATCATTTTTACCCATGTTTTAAATTCTGTAATTTTTTAAAAAGTAATCTTCTTGTCATATTATGAATGAGGTATTTTTATTAATGGTGTGAATAAAATATTTATTTTAGCATTTACCGTATAATCAAAATTTCCCATCATCATAACTATTGTTTAATTTGATGCATACTCTATAAGTGTTCAATAAACTTTTGAAATTTAATTTTTGGGTTTAAGCGTGTAATAATTTCCCCATTTAATTTATATTTTTGATGTATAGTGGTTTAAGAATCAAGAATTTACTACCTAACATTATATGCATATTCATTCATTGAATAATATAACTTATTCTCACATATATCCTACATTTTTACGATATATGATTAAATTAGAATTATTGTTTCTAAATAATATTAATAGTTTCAATTTTTCCATTTTATCATTTTAGCTTTACATGAATTATTTTATCTTCCCTCATAGAAATTTTTTAAATATTTTACTCATTTCAATTTGATAAAAAAGGTCGGACCAATTTAATTTCTTACTATTAATGTTTATAAAATTTAATCCATTTTAATATTTGAATCATAGTTTCTTTTAATGTTTTCACTATTATATTATCATTTAGATTTATCAGTGCATGATTGATATGTTGTTATAATAGAGTTTTGGATACCACTTCATTATAATTTTTATTTATGTAATGACTTTTATAGGAATGCTACATTTATTATTATATTATAGAAATTAAGTGTTATTAAAATTAAAATATCTATTGTTGTTGAAATTTTTAGTGTAAAATTTTTCATGGAAATATAGTATCTAGAACCATATTTTATTTAAAAATGAAAAATTTCAAGGAAATTCATGCGACTAATGTGATGCAGTGTAGTTAGATATCACCTCACCAAAATCGGTAAGGAAATTTTATTCTAAATCTAATAACCCCATATTCCTTGTGGAAACATAAATGTTCAAAGTAACGAAGATTAAAAAGTAACTTTTATTCATTATGAAAATATTTTTTTAAATAATTTTTTATAGAATAATTAGTTCATTATTTATTATTCTATTTTTGTGAGTAATAATACCAGTATAATTGGAAAAAATTTATCCATTGAATTTCTTTTTTATAAAAACTATTGTTATAATGACTTAAAAAATTAGTTTACACAACTATGAAATTTATTATTTTTATTTCAATTGTTGTTTTCATGGATCCAAATACTCCATACACTCATTGTACATATCAATGTAAGATAAAATTATTTTAATGGGATAATATTTTTCCATTATGAAATCACATTCCATTATCAACCATACTATTAAATTATTTATTTATCTTTATGTTTTTTTTTCATTTTATTATCTTTCAGAATGATTGATAAAAATTATATCATAATCCTAAAAACATTTTTCTATATATTTAATTCAATTATGATTTACTTGAGACATAAAATTCAAGATCTTCTTATTCTTCAACTTTGATTTATGAGAAATGTGCCATTAAAGAGTTATAAATATTCTCAAGAATTATTTATCAAATTACTATGATTCTTTTAACCATGGATATATTTTTTAAATCACATTATTTTAATCTTACTATTTAAAAATTCATTAAATCATTATTTATAAATTTTGAAACTATATTTTAATACAAAAAATTTATAAAATGTAATGTATAATTTTTATATTTTGAAAACCCTCTCTATACATGTGTATGCATTTATTATATTATATATATATATATATATATATTTAAAATCCTGAGTTTTATGAAAGAAAAATTATGTTTAATAGCATAAAAGATACAATACACTGAGCTTAAATGAATAACTAAATATTATTGTTTAAATTTTACCATTATAACCTAGCTATTAGAATAGTGAGAATGAGTAGTATGAACTGAAGTATTAAAATATAGTTTACACATGTTTAAATAATGATTCATTGGTTGCCAAATGTAATATAAATGGAAATAAAAACCAATTTAATATAAATAATGTGTTTTTATGAAAACCTATTTAAATGAGAATAATTGTGTTTATAAAATCATATCACTCTTTATGGATTTTTATTTAATGATAAATTTATTTTATAAAATTAATGTAATATTTTAAAATCATCTTATATATTTTCTAGATATTTTATAATAAAAAACTCAATTTTTCAGATAAAAGAAGTATTTTTCAAAAATGATATAGTTTTACTACCTGTTGATGGAGAAACATTTTTAAATCTAGTTTTGAAAAATTTATAAGTTCTATTTCACATAGTAATATTATTATTTGTATGATGTCAATCAAAATTTACCTTGGTTTAAATTTATATAATTTTCTTATGAAATTAATTTTTTACTGAATAGTGAAAAATACTGCATTTTAATTCAAAACTGTCTTTTCATCTAATTTATTGATATAGTTATATTAAATTTTTTATTGTTTTTAAACTTTATTTATTCAATGTTTTTATAATTTAATCCAATTATTTTCATTTTATGTAATTTTACATTTAAATTGGACATAAAAACATATCAATCTTCTGATAGTTTTTACTTCCTAAAAACCTACTTTCTAGTTTTGACAATAGGAATTAACATTAAATTAAATAATGAAAATTCTTTGATTTGAATTGGAGAAAATGGATACCATATTTGGAATCAGAAAGACCAAATTATATAACTATTTACCTTCTATTATTGGATATTATGAATAGTAACTTCAGTAATTATTTTTATCTACCACTATTAAAGGGTAAATTCAGTAAATAGGGGTAAAAAAATATTAAAATAATATAAAACTACCATAACACATATCATAATATAAATTTATGAGTCATGGGTGACCAAAAAAAATACTTAGTCATAACATTTGGATTTTGGGAGCCACTTGGGATTGAAAATGACAAGTTATAATAATTAATTTAAAGTAATAAGAAATATAAGATATAAATATATATTTTTACGAAAATTATTTTAAGGTGTAGATATTTAATTGATTTATTTGAATATGAAAAATAATTATAAATTTAATAATATTTCCTAAATCATTGTATTTTATTTTTAATTTTTAGACATTAAATAAATAAATTTATTCCCGACACAATGATGAGGCAATTATTATGTTATTAATGAAAGATTCAAATAAATGATATTAAAAATATTAAAATAAATTAAATTTGAAAATTTTGATGACATAAAAGAATTTTATGTATTATTATCACATTTTATCATTGATGTAATTTAGTTTTATAGAATCAATCATGTTCTCATAACTTTAACAAAAATCAATTACTAAATAGTGACAAAATTGATATAAATGAGTTTTTAAAATAAATGCAATTTTATTAAATGATATAATAGTCATAAAAATATATTATTTTGAAAAATTAATTATATAATTTAAAAAATGTCATAAATGATCCAATCTCGGTAATCGTGAAATTTTATAATAACTATATTGAACATATATTGTAACAATATAGGAAGACGGGGTAAGAGTTAATTTATATAACCAAGGGTTAAAGCCAAAAGATAAGGTTAAATTTGTGACCTAATTTGTCTAAAACATATTTGTTTAGAGTATTTAAACCCCTAATAATATTATAATCGAAATATATGACTTTCAAGATATTATAATTAGAAAATAAATTTATAATAAAATAATATTTCAAGACATTCCTAAAGTGGCCATCCTCCCTCTTATATAAGGCCACCACCTCTACCCACTTACTCACAACTCTCAATCCTCTTGGATTACCAAAATTCTTCTGAAATAAGCTCCCAAAATCCCTTATTACATCATAGAAGCCTTACATTGAGTAGAGAAAAACACCAGGAAGCTTTTTGGCTCAAATCAAAATGAGTTACCAGATTTAGAGGAAACGTATTCAGTCAATATCATTTCATTTATTTTCCTTCTCCAACACCCTAACCTCTGTTTATCCAATTATTTTATAAAAAAAAATAGTATCCTCAATACACTAGAATGTTTTTATGCTATGGTTTCAAACTAAAATTATTCATACCTCCATCTAATGGATATAAAATATATTGTTTCCGTGTTTGATGAACTACTACCTCATGAAATAATGATTATTCATTTTTATCCTAACTTCAATCATGATTTAAATTTTTATGTAAATTTATTTATATGTTAAATATATTATTTTTATATTTTCTCTATATATCTATAATTTTTATTGAAATTATACCATTATGATTTCTGTGATGTGTAAATACGATAATTTCATTTGAAGAAGGGTGGACTACCGCCCCCTCAAAGTGATATGACACGTTCATGCTATACATGATACATATAAAAGATGAAATTAATGAAATTATTTAACATATATAACAAATATATTATACTGATATTATAGTATACCTATGTATCATTTAGTTTTCATTCCTTTAATATGGAAAAGAAATGAAAGTAGCGTTAATGAGTTTGTACGACCTACCATCTCCATGAACGATGCATTTCATTTATTATCTTCAAATGTTATGGACTATTATAAATACATATATACTAGATATATATATTATTTAAATCACATTTAATATTATTTAGATGATGTACATTTGACTTCATGTACAATTTACATCGAAAACAAGATCATTTTCAACCCAAGTACCAAATATTGAAAAAATAACCTTTATGAACTTAAATAATTATTTAATTTTTTTAAAATGGTAATAAGTGATATAAAAGTAATAGTAAACATTGAAAAGTTTCTCTAGAAATTATAAATTAACCTATGTTTATTATTCAGTAATATAATGATTTTACGTGATTAGCAAGACTCAAGGTAAGAGAAATCGTAACTCAATTTCATTTAATTAATTTAAATATCTATGTGGGGAACGAGACGAGATGCACCCTTAAAGTGCTCCCGACCTAGGGTTTCCTCTCACCGCGGCCAGCTCCTTCTTTGTGGATGGCATGACGATTCCATCTCGCGCTCGGTGGGTTGGTGTAGGATCTCTGCTTCAGTGGCGTCTTACGGCATCGTGGTCTTCTCTCAGGATGTGGAGATGATCTACAGGTTTTTGTGGTTGCTGGTTTAGATCCTCAGGTGTAATACTAGTTCATTTTGACCGTATACTCTTCAGAGTGCTCCTGGCTTTGATCTTGGAAGCTCACCGTTGTCATGTGGTGTTTTTTCGCGTTTGAGGGTCTCTCTCATGCGTCGACAGTTTGTAGGGTTCTACCTCCTCTTAGGTGAGTTTGTTGGGGTTTCATTGTGCCTGATGCTATTGATTTGTCTGGTGGCAGTGGGATCTTTAGTTCATTGGTTCTGTTTTTCTTATGCTGTGTCGTGGTGAATTTGATGGCATGAGTTGAAGGTGTTGCTGTGATGGAGCGACGATGATGATGATTATCAGGAGACAATTCCAGGGATGATTTTTTTTGGTTTTTAGTTTGTCATTCGATGGTTTGTTCAATCATCTGTCCTGGTTGAATGTTGTGATGGTTTTATAGAGTTATTTAGGCTGTAGGCCCTGTTTATTAGTGTCAATGGTTCTGTCCTCGATAGTATGGTGTGGAGACGATGTGATGATGGACGCCGGCGAAGCTTACTGGTGATCCGGTGACGTGGATAGGGCTGAAGCACATGGCATGTCAGGTCTGATGGCGGTTCAATGCTCGAGGCGGTGCAGACCCGTGACTCGAGATGGTGAGGCGGTGGTTTTGAATTTTTAATTTTCAATTTGAAATGTGATATGTGGTTTTGGTTTCATGTTGTATGGGTCCCAGTAACCCACAATTAGACTTTCTAAAATGGAAAAAATGATTAGCAGCAAGTGAAATATCAATGTCATTGGTTTTGTTTTTCAAGGAATATGTGTGAATGGATTATGATTGTTTTAGACATAATATCCAATTATATTTGGTTTATTTATATTTTCCACACAAATCTATGTAATTGATTGATCCTTAATCTAATGATACGATCATTGTAAGTGACTTCATCTCAATATCCTTTTATTGAGGCATATTTTGATTTATACATGACATGATTTTATATGGTATATAATCAATCCCTTATAATTTTAATTTCATTCAACAGTTTTTAAAAGTTATATTTTTCTATGAAGAATTTTACTTAATTAAAAAAGTAATGTTTCTTTTTAACATATGGGGTGACAACAACCTTTCTTCCACCGTGAGCATTACTTGATATTTGGCTTCCTCTACAAGCCATTATGTTTTTAAGACAAAAAATAAATACCATATACCATTTTTATGTAATTTGGTATTGAAAATTGTCTTGATAAATTTTTTATTATGAAAATATAATGAAATCATATATTGTGATTGTAATGTGGAAATGTTATCTTAACTTTATTCTTATTTTATGTGTTATGATTATGTTGTGGTTATTGGTCACTATCTATGTATATGGGTGGTTCCATGATAAACCTTATGGTGGGTGAAGCTCTGAAAGCTCTCCAATTCATTGGGTAACATGAAAAAGGTAAACATTAAGGTTTATCCAATGATATTGATAGAATATACTATGGTGGGTATTCCAAATGAAACCATGAAGGTTAGTCCCTATGTATCTGTGAAATCTAAAATATAAGTAAGATATGGATTCCAAAAGAAAACTTTATGTTTTGTGATTTATATAAAGTTTTTTAGGAATCATATGATTACATGATGTAAGACAAGTATTTTATGTTTTATGGGTGGAAGTTATGATTTTTTGAAAATGTTTTCATGGGTTTTAAATATTCATGGAAAAACAGTTTTATTGCTTATTTCGTATTCCTTACTGATATTTTTATGCTCATCCCATGTTTTTGAAATTTTTTCCACAGGGTATAAGGATGGGTACAATAAAATAATAAGTCATGAATATTTTTATCAAGAAAAATAAATCATGTTTTGTTTGAAGGGTTTTCTTTGGTGGAAGAGGTGGATACTGAGTGAAACCACCCACATATAATGGCTAGGTCAATTATGTAATAGTTATGGACTAATTCTATAAAAAAATAAACCTAAAAATATCCTCAATGTGAATTCTTTAATTAACTCAATATTATGTAATGTTTAAGGCTGGGGCCTTATAGTTGGTACCATAGGTAGGTTTATACAACTTGGGTGATTAGGATGTTTTCTTAAGAGTTAGGGATATCATTATGGGTTTGTAATTATATGGTTGATCATAAGTTAAATGTCTTAGAAAAACTTTTGAGGATATATGTTTTGAAATATTAAGGATCCTAATGGTATTTTAGGAGACGTTCACCTTTGAAGGAATTACGGGATTAGTAGTAACATACAAATATATGTTTAACAATTCCCAATTTCATTCCAATTAATGATGGGGAAACTAAAAATGATATATAAATGGTATGTATTATTTAGTTTCTTATGATTTGACATTATTTAATCTTATAACATGATTCATGTTGTTATTATAGGAAATATGTATTAATTAATAATATGGAAAAAATGGTTAAGGGATCTTGAAGGATAGTTAATTATTATAAGGAAATTCAAGAGTTGTGACAGATTGTATGATGATGAATGTTTGAAAGTATTAATTATCTTTTTATGATGCAATTACTTTTTAAGGCATTTTCTATTATGTGTAACCCTTAATTTTGTTATGTGAAAATGTTATTTGAGGAAGAATTTACTTTTCTTTTATGGAAATAATTATAATGAACCTTTAGGGTTTATATGATCCATGAATTTGATGTAATTATGGGTTATTAATTTTTGGGATGAAAAATGAAAGGAACGAGATAAACTTTTAGGTTAAAATATGTTATGGTCATTTTTTAGTATTTAATCTCAGTTTGAGAATTTTATAAGAATTATACAGTTTTTGAGAGAGGACAACACACAGACCATGTGATAATATGTCGCGTCGGAAAAGGCTGTGGGAATCGAACCGACAAGCCAAGTGAAACTCAGATTTATCGACTACCACTAGCCTACGACATGTCCTTGGTTAGTATGACTTATTATTTTTATTTAAATGATTTTATGGATTAATAATGTGTTTATTTTTGTAAAAAATGTTTTATAGAATGGATATCCTGAGTATAGGAAAATGATTTGGTGATTAAGTGATAAATGTTATTTTGGAATACATTTTCTATTTTTGGAACACTATATGCCCAATGATAATAGAATACTATGTGATTTTTTTGAGGAGTAATGGTTGAATTTTATATTGTATGAACACATGTTTTTATTTTTTACATACAAATATTTGGGTTATTTATAAAAATGATTAACCCATCATATAGAATATATTATTAGGTTAATTATTTTTCAGTATAAGACATTAAGAGTAGTTGATATTATTTGTAGATAAATTTTTAGATTTATTTTGTAAGAATATGTGATCAAATACTTTTTTATTTTGGGTTTAAATATTAGTTTAGATTATTTTGATGAATGTAAAGGAAATTTGAATGTTGAATAGTCTATGTAGAACTTGGGTATTACAATTGAATTTTGGAGATTAAAACTAGTCCTTCTTCTTATAAAGGATTAATATTTTTGAGGGATTATCTGATATTTTACTAACCATTTTGGTTTTGGTTATGTCTAAAGATAGGGGAAATATATGGTTCATATTTTTTAGATTATTTGATTATATAGAAGTTGATTCTAGTGATTCAAGAGTGACAAAGCCATCTTATATACGCATCGATTTTTGGAAAAATATGAGTTTTGGGTGGAATTCGATTAATGGATGAAACCCTACATGTCAAGTAAGTATTTTTTTCTTATGTTATTATTCTAAGTAGTAAAATAATTCCTTAAATTTATGAAATTGATCTGAAATAAAAAATGTTCTCCATTTACATTTTTCTACTATGAAATCATAGACTATTTAATCCGTAAACAATTTGTGGTTTTCTAGATATTAACTTTTTCTTGATCAGGTTTTCTATCACACTTCATCAGTATTAACACTTATTTTTTCTTTAATATAGATTTTTTCTATATGTAACCCTAGTATGGGTTATCTTGGGTGACCTTTTTACTACACTTTCAATCTTTTAAAGTGAAACTTTTATTAACTATTTTTTTCCGATGTGGGTTTGCAATAAATGTATTTTGAAAAGTCTTAACATAGTCACCAAACCCAAATTAAAATGTCAAGGATGAAATTTATTAAAGGGGTGGGGGTAGGTTTTAACATCATGATGTTTAAGAATGAAATATCATGTTCAATAGCGTATATGATACGCTACATCGAGCATAAACAAACAACTAAATATTATTATTTCAATGTTACCATTATAACCTAGCTGTTGGAATGTCACGAAAGTATTGTATCAAATAAATTATGAAAATATGTTTTACAAATGTTTAAATTATTATTTATTGGTTACAAAAATTATTATAAATGAAAATAAAAACCAATTTAATTTAAAGGATGTGTTTTTAAAAAAACCTATTTAAGATAGAATAATTGTGCTTATAAAATCATAACACACTATATGGATTTTTTATTTAATGAAAAATAAATTTTATATATGAAGTGTAATGTTTTAAATTCATATTATACGTTTTCTAGATATGATATAGTAGAAAATTCTATTTTTCAGATAAAAGAAGAATTTTTCAAAAAAAATCATAGTACCTTTTGATGGAGAACCATTTTTAAATCTATTTTTGACAATTATATCTGTTATATTTCACATAATAAAATTCTTATTTGGTTGTGGGACATAAAAATTTATATTTCTTTAAATTTTGGTATTTTTCTATTGAAATTCATATTTTAATGATTAATGAGAAATACTATAATTGAATTTACAACTTATTTTTTATATTATTTATTTGTATAGTTAGATTATATTATTAATTTTTTAAATTGTAATTATATAATGTTTTTATAATTTAATCCATTTTTCTTATTGGAAGTAATTTAACATTTAAATTGGACAAAAACACTTGTCAATCTTTTGATAGTTTTTACTTCTTAAAAAATCACTTTCTCGTTTTGACAATGGGAAATAATTTTAAATTAATTAATGAAACATCTCTATTCTGAATTTGAAAAATTTGATTTCATATTTGGAATCATTATTTCCAAATTATTTAAATATGTATCTTTTTTTCAAACATTTTGAACAGTAAATTTAGTAAATACTTTTATTTACCACAGTTAAAGGGTAAATTAGGTAAATAATGTTTAAAATAATATTATAATAATATAAAACAACCTAACACATGTCCTAATATTATTTTATGAGTAAATTGTCTCCAAAAATATCCTTAGGCTAATCTATTGGCTTTTGGGAGAAACTTGGCTGTGAAAATGAGATGTTATATTAATTAATTTAAAGTAAAGGGAAATATAATATAAACACGTATCATTTTACTAAAACAATTTTAAGGTGGGGTTATATAATTGATCTCATTGAAAATAAATTTTAATTCCAAATATTATAATATTTCATAAATCATGTTATTTTTTTTAAATATTTTAGACATTAAATAAAAAAAAATTATTTATGAAACAATGATGAAGCATATATTACTTTATTAATGAAATATTCAAATAAATGATATTATAAATAATAAAATAAATGTAATTTGAAAATTTTTATTCCATGAAAAAAGTTTATGGATTATTATAACCTTTTATATTTGATTCAATGTTGTTTTTTTGAACCAATAATGTTGTTATAGATTTAACAAAAATCAATTACTAAGTAGTGTCAACATTGACATAAATGGGTTTAAGAAAAATACTATTTTATTAAATTATATAATAGTCATAAAAATCTAATATTTGGTCGACATACTGATATAATATTAAAAATACTATTAATTATCCACTTGAGGTTATATTGTAATTTTAGAGTAACTATATTGACAATATAGTGGAAAAATACAAGAAGACATGGTAAAAGTTAATTTATTTAACTAAGGGTTAAAGCCAAAAGATAAGGTTAAATTTGTGACCTAAATTTTACTAAAACCTATTGGTTGAGATTATTTATACTGATAAATATCTTATACTAGAAATATATCTCTTTGGATCTATTATAATTTGAAAACTACTTTATAATTAAATAATATTTCAAGACTTTCCTAATGTTCCCTTCCACCCTTTTATAAAATGTAGCATCTTAACCACTTACTCACACATCTAAATCCCCTTGTATTGCAAGAATTATACTATAATAATCTTCCAAAATCAACTAATTTCTCCTATATGACTTCTGTTGGGAATAATGTGACTCAAAGAATCCTTCTGGCTCAAATAAAAAGAAGTTCCCCGATTTTGAGGTAACATATTCTCTCAAGCTCCTATCATTTATTTTACTTCTACAACATCCTAAAATATATTTATCGAAATATTTTATAAAGTTAATAGTATCCTTAATATTTTAGTATGTTTTAATACTATGGGTTTGAACTACACTTACACATCCCTCCATATAATGGATATATAACATACTGTTTTTTTGTACAGTGAACTACTGCCTCACGAAACGATGATTGTTCAATTTTCTCCTACTACCTCTCATGGTGGACATTATGATGAAACTGTAATTTTATATTAAATATATTATAATTATATTGTCTTTATTTTTATGAAATTTTTATTTACAACATACCTTTATACTTTCCATAATGTTTAAATACAATAATTGCATTTGAGGAAGTGTGGACTACCGCCCCTTAAAGTGATATGACTCATTCATGCAATACATGGAACATATAAAGGATGAATTTAATGAAATTATTTAAAATGTATAACATATATACTATATTGGAATTATAATATACCTATATATCATTTATTTTTTATTCCTTTAAGATGATAATGAAATGAATGTAGTGTTCATGCGTACGTACAAACTACCATCTCCATGAACTGTTCATTTCTTTTCTCATCTTTAAATTTTATGAACTATTGTAAATACAAATATATTGGATATATATTATATTTATATCATTAATAATATTATTGATATGATTTTATTTTTACCGCATGTATAGTTTACATCAAAACAATTTCATTTTCGGCTCAAGTACCAAATATAGACAAAATGACCTATATGAACTTAAATAATTATGTAATTTTTATAACATGGTAATAATTTATATAAAATGACTAATAAATTTGAAAAATTTTCTCAATAAAATATAAATTTTCCTAATTTTATTATTCAATAAAATAATGACTGTATGTGATGAGTTGGACTGAATGTAAGGGAAATCATAACTCAATTTCCATTCATTGAGTTAAATTTCCATGGCATTGGTTATGTTTTACCAATAATATGTGTGAATGTACTCTGATTATTTTACAATGAATATAAAATTATAATGGGTTTATTTATATTTCTCACATAATTTTATTTCATTTATTTATCCTTAATCTAATGATATAATCTTTGTAAGGGAATTCTTCTCAATATCCTTTCATTGAGGAATATTTTGATTTATACATCAATTTATTTTATATGGTTTATAATAAACCCTTTAGGATTTTAATTTCATTCAATGGTTTTCAAAAGTAATATTTTTCTTTGAATAATTTTTCTAAATGATAAAAGGAATGTTTATTTTTAACATACATGACAAAAATGACCATTCTGTCACTATGAGCATTATTTTATATTTGGATTCCTCTACAAGATATAACATTTTTGAAAGAAAAAATAAATACCATATACCATTATTATGTATTTTGGTATTGAAAATGGTTTTGATAAAGTATTGATTATTTCAATATCCTGAAATGATCTATTGTTATTGCAATGTGGAAATGTTATTTTTCCATTATGCTTGTTTTATGTGTTATGATTATGCTATGGTTCTTGGGAATTATTTATGTATACAGGTGGTTCCATGATATAACGATGACAGGTGATCCAATGATAGCTCTCCAATGCATTGGCTAACATGATGAAGGTAATCATTAATGTTAATCCAAATATATTTATGGAATATTATGTGATGGGTATTCCAAACATAACCATGAAGGTTACTCCCTATGCAGTTGTGAAAGCTACAATGTAAGTATGATATGTATTCCACAAGGTACATTTATGTTTTATTATTTATATGATGTTTTTAGGAATATTATGATTACATGATGTAATCTATGTAGTTTGTATTTTATGGGTGACATGTATGATTTTCTGAAAATGTTTTCATGGGTTTTTAATATTCATGGGCTTATAGTTTTATTCCTTATTTTATATTCCTTACTAATATTTTTTTTCCTCATACCATGTTTTTGAAATTTTTTCCACATGGTATAAGGAAGGGTAATAGAAAGGGAGATGTTAAGAATATTTTTATCAAGAAAAAGAAATAATGTTTTTCTAAAAGGGTTTATTTTGTGGAAAAAGTGGATATTGAGTGTAATAATCCAAATGTAATGTCTAGGTCTATTATGTTATAGTTATAAGATAATTATCTAAAAATCTAGAACTAAAAATATTATCAATGTGAATTCTTGACTTAACTCATGATTATGCAATGTTTAAGGCCGTTGACTTATAATAAACACACACTCAACATATATTTTCCATAATTGGGTGAAATATTATATATGTTCCACACACACACACACATATAAATACGTATGAATTATAATATTCAAGGCCCATGTTTGGAGATCATTTTTATCCAAGACATAATTTTAAATAAATATTCTTATGATTTTCTAGGGTTTTTATTTTTGATATCAAATTTCATCTTTTACCTCCACCAATTATCCTATATGATTAGTATGCTCTCTAACCATGTCACTTAAGTAAATAACAATCTGTTTTTAATTAATAAAATTGTATATATATATATATATATCTTTGTGTGTGTGTGTTCCATAAATATATCTCATCGGCAGTTAGGATTCTCGATGATCAGGATAATCAAGTATTGTACCGTATCTATATATATACATATTATTTTTTGTGTATTAATATATTTTTTGTATGTATATATAAATTAGTATTTTGATGCATTGAAAATTTTATATTATAATATATATTTATATATATATTCTAACACACACACACAAATACACACACATAGAGACAAATATAAACATATATATTATTTTTGTCATATATTTTAGGCATATATAGACCAAAAATAAAAATTTCATTTTAAATGTATTTTTTTAAAAAATGATTTTATATTCTATATCTCTTCTATTTTTATTTATTTTAAAATTCCTTGATGTTTTTCTCAATCCCATTATTCCAAGAATTCCTTAACATGATTCATTTATATTTTTTAATATTATATATTATATTTAATACAATCTAATGTTGTCTGCTTTCAAATTTTAGATAATTTATTTTAATAGAACTCCATAATATATATTAACTATATAAATTTCATCAATAATTTTATATAGGATAATGATTATGGTCAAGCTTAAAGAAAATAAAATCAAGAATTATAAAAAAATAAAATATTTTTTACCCATGATGATAAATCTAGTGCATTATTCTATTATCTTTTAAATTTTGATATTTCTAGATAATAAAAACATTTGGATGCATGTTGCCTTCATTCTCAAACTGAAAATAGATTTACACACACATTGTAAAGTCGTTCCCTATAACCAATATGAAATATACATAAAATATTTAACTAAACTTTAATGAAATATTATATAAAACCTATGAGAAATATTTAAAAAGGCCTCTATGTTGATTATCTTATTATAAGGAATTTTGAATGGCATGAAATGTGGTATTTAATGAAAATATGTAGTTTAATTTTGTTTACATTAAATTACACTGTGGAATATTGTTTCATCTATCAATACATTTTTTATTATAGAATTATTTTCTATAATATTTTTGTGAGGAATTATCCCTTGAAACTAGAATAAATGCTACGATTTTTGATTATAAGTGATTATGATGAAATGATATTAAATTTTAAAATTATTTAACTTCAATTCCAATGAAAATGAAGTCTGAGATTGTTGAATAACTTTTTCCCTTCAAGGTAATTCATCTATATTTATATTCCATATTATTTGTAATCTATTATTACTTTTTATAAAATATATATTTGTGACATACCTATGATAAAAAACCATAATAACTATTATTAATTAGGAATTAAAAATATTGAATTATTTTCTATGTCCCATACCAAATAACTTTTTTCTGTTTTTATTTTTATGTGATTTAATTTTCTCATACATATCTTATGTTAGTGAATATGAATATTCTTTTTTAGGGTAGATTACTTATTTTTGTTTTCATTCCTACCTTTTTACATTACACACCATGTATACCTTTACACTGGGCATATTAACTATATATTAAAAAAGTTTAATTATTTATTTATGTTAATTTTAATTCATAGTAAAACTATATAGATATCTTTATATGATATTCTTATGAAAATAATTTTATTAAAAATTTGTATGAGTAGTAATAATTCGGTGTTGAAAAAGTTTAACTATTAGAATTATGGTAGTTTCAATATATACAAGGAGTTGAAATTGAAATGTTACATTTAATTTTTTTTGAAATAGAGAATTTTTTTCTTATCCATGAATTAAAATTCTAATTTAATCTCCATGAAATGACATTATTCTTATTCAATATTGTTTTATTTCATAGAGAATTTTTTCTATATATAAATTTTTATGATGATACTGATGTACCAAGCAACAAATCATATTCACAATCAACAATTTTTAATTAATGTGTCATCCCAAAAATAATGTCCCCAACCTTAAAAGGGAATAAAGAAAAACTAAAAAATAGAGAAAATTTATAACATTAAAATTTTGGAATATATTATAAATAGTTTTGTATACAATCATTGTTTCTATTTTATATTTTTTTCTTTCAAGAGTATTCCCATTTTCTTGGTTCTTATAATATGAGTTTTTTCTCATCTTGGTATATGAGACTCATCACTAAGATTATATTTTTTATATTAATTCCACATGATATTTTTAGTTGGTGTTCATATTCCCCTATTATACTGGGTGTTTTGTGTCCTTAATTTGAGTTCAATACAATGGGTGTCTAATGTCCTCTACTTCTAAAATTATTATTTATGTGGATTCTGAGTGATATTGATGACTCCATTTGTGGTGGTTCTCCTAAATTTATATAATTTTCTAATTTTTATTATGTTTTATGAATAAATTTTATAATTTTACATTTTTTTGTTTAACGACTATATATTTTCATCCAAGTTCCATTTATGTGTTTGTTAGTGTTTCTTCATAATAATAGTTCATTTAAGGCCAAAAAAATGTGTGTAAAAAGTTGTTATCACTGAATTAATAATAGAAATAAACTATATATGATATTTATGACATAATTATGGTTATAGAAATATAATATTTCATTTAACTTCTTTCCCTTCTACCTTTTCAAAAATAAAATCATCGCTAGTGCGTATTTCTGGACTACAACCATCGCGAATTAATACAATTAATTTTTCTTGTAATCCATTAAAAAATTATTATACGTAGATATATAATGAATATATATATTATATTTATATCATTACTAAAATTATGGATATTATGGATCCATGAGGAAAATATATGGATTGAAACAACTAAATCCAAACATACAAGAAAAAATAAACATTTAACATTAAAAAATGACACCTTAATTAAAGAATTATTAATAAAAAGGTGTGTAAATTAAATAATTGGAAAATTTATGATATTATATGTATGTATATGATTTGATTTTTTTAATTATTATAAATTTAGTTTTATTTTACAGGAGGTTAAATTAATTTACTAAGGATGTAGAACATGAGGTAAGAGTTTATTTCACAATGTCATCTTTATTCAGAATTATTTATGATCATGTTTTTTTGGAGAAATTATATGATCATTCTTTTATAAAAATTATATAATTTATTTTTGTCTAGTTATTTATATGTTTTTCCATTATTATATAAATTTTTACCTTATTTGGTACTCAAATGTTTTTTTATAGAAATCTAAATAAGTTTTTCAATTCAGTTAAAATATTTCTCTTCTATATCCATATATTCTATAAAAAGTTTTCCATACGGTTTTAACTATTCCGGAAATTTTTAAAAGTAATTTTGAACACTTATTTATGTTAATTAAATATATTTAATATTAATATTTTTATCATTTTCTGAATGAGGTACTTTTTACCAAAAGAGTCAATAAAATAATTTTTAATGTTTACCATACGAAAAACTTTCCTCACTTTCAATACAATTAATTTTGTTTAATCATAAAATAGAATTTTTCATTTTTCATTTCAATGAAAATACGTTTTTTAATATTCTATAAATTATCATATTTTAATATATGTGATTTCAAAATTAAAAAGGGTATTTTTATCATCAAATCATCCAATGATATTTTCAACATATTTTCATGTAAGTCAAAATCCATTAATGATTCATAAGATTCTATAAAGAGATAAAATATTGAAACTATCCCCCATATCAATATGGATGTTTTATACTCTCATGGTTCTAATTATTAACTTGGAAAAATACTAAAATTTTGTATACCAGTTTTATCAATATTAATAATTTTATTGATTAGGTATTTAATTTTTATTCATTTATTTCATAATATGATTTAATTAGACTTAATAAGTTATGTGAGGGTCCTATTATAGATAAAATATTTTTCAGTTTTTCTCATGAGGATAACATGTTTTGGTATTTTGAATACACTAGCCAATTTGTGTATGATGTCTTAGTACATGGCCTTGATAATAAGATTATGATATAAAACATTATGAATTTAAACATTACAAAACATGTTATTGTTATCCATTTTATTAATTATTTTTTATCCCATCCTATGATATATTCAATTTATTTTGATAATAGTAATATGTCATATTTGGTTATTATCTATCACTTCCATATTATACATGCTTTACTTTTTTATAATAGATTCTATTGTATGATTTATTTTAATAAGAATCTAATCTCACACTTTATTATATTTTTATATCCTCACAATACTAATAATGGGTCTATACATTATTTTAGTGATTTTCTATATGAAATAATAAATTCCCCACAAGAATATTTAAGTTGAATTTTATTTTTCCATATGTAATATTAGAATATTTTATATATCTAGTCTTCTAATGAAACTAAACTATTTGATTCTTCAGGTTTTGATCCCTATATTTTTTACTAATATAGTGAAATAAAAATATCCTCTATGTTTATAGACTTGCGGTGTTATATTTTGTAACAATGGATGCTTAATAGAACAATTAGGAACTAGATTTATGAGAAAATTTATTAGATAAAATAATAATATGATAGATTCTAGGTCTATTTATAAGTATAGGGTAATACTATTAAAGTTGGGTAAAATAGTTATTGTGAGGATTTATAGGAAAATACAATCCTCTATGGATATTGGAAAGTGGATTCATCTCTAGTATTTATGAACCATGAAATAAGAACTCTGAAAGGGTAGATTTATTACTATATTGATCTTCACTAATTATTGCTGAGATGGCCTAAGATTGTAAACATAGTTGGACACTCATGAAGGATATGATTTGGATGATTTAAATTCTCTTTAAAAACCATTATAATGTATTTTATAATATTTTTAGGTTTTTAAGTTATTCTAAATGAAAGTAATTTTATGATTCTTTAATTAGAAATAAAAAATATTTTCAAATTATCTTTAGTGTTACACATGATTTATAATCATATATTATTAATTTTTTTATGTAATGATATAATTTATTATATTATATTATATAGAAGTGGTATCTAATATAATGAATGTGAAATATGTTAGCACTTGTAATCTTTGTAGAGATTTTTTTTCATAAGAAAGCCAAAATAGATAGTTTAAGAGGTGATAAGATTATGAATATATAATAAAAATAGCTTATGATATGACTAATAATCTTTACCATATGAAACAACCAATTTATTTACATTATGATTCATTTTTTAAGCCAAATTATACTGTATAAGGCTGTATCTTTTAATTGAACTACTAATCCATTGATAAATAAATAACAGATAAATTCCCTTGAAAATATATTTTTACCTTTGAGATGTAATGAATGGGAGAAGGTTATTATTATAGTGTTTTATCTGTGGATATATGTTTAACAGTGTCTGTCATTGATTCAAAATTCAAAATAGGAGGACGAGATATAGAAAGTTGAATTTAAGACACTTAAGGATATATTATTTAAAAACAATTTCCTTATAAGTAATGAGATAATATAGAATGGAAATTAAACAATACAATATAGAAATAAATGGAATGTTTTGTGGTATTTTTATAAAAAATTAAAATATTTCAAGGAATTACATTGACTAAGTATATAATCTATAATGTAAGATCAACCATTTCATTTAAAGGCTTCATCTAATCCTTTAATGATATCTAGTCTCTCAAAAAAAAATATCATATATTGATATGGAATCATGTTATATCATTTTGGTGATGGAATTATATAATTAAAATATTTTTATAGGAAATAAAGTGATAAATAGGGTGAAAAATCACAAATGAAATGAAATGAGTTGAATAGAAATAATGGAATTTTGGAACTTTTCCCATGTAATAATTGTGGAATGAAATAACATGGTACTTTCATTAATAGAAAGATATTTTTCTATAAGTTTTGATATAATGTCCATCAGGAACTTGAATGAAAGGGTTGAAAAAATGTTTTTTACTTCAAATGTTTCATCTATATGGAGATTAGGAACTACAGAAACTAATTCACCCAGAATCATTATAATTTACCCCAAAAAGGAATAGGTATTTTGAAAAAAGTTGTGTTATCACTATAATAGTTGTAAAATCCATTAAGGTTCGATAATATATGAATTGATTATAAAATCTTAATTTAAGTGGTTCTACATATACACATTATTTTATATTTTTCATGGATATCAAATCATCATTTCATAGTGTTTTGAGGATTTAGGAATTAGTCACTTCTCAATTAAATATTCAACAATAGAAAAAAAATCAGGTAATAAAATTACAGTAAACATACACACCTTGGGACTCAACCTCATGACCTACCCATCACCCCAAAACCCTTAAACCCTACAACCAGTGCTATGGTATGATTTAAAAATTAGTAGATGATGTATAAAATAGTATATATTAAACTGTTAGTATTTTAATTTTAAAATTAAAATATTTTACCATTTTGTGGGATTTATTATTGATGTTTCTAAAATTAATGTATCACATATTCAAAAAAAGGTTTATTCTTATTTTTTATTATCTGAAAATGTTTTTTAAATAGTTTAAATAATAATTCATTATTTTAAGGACCTTAAGATTCCCTAATGGTTGATTGTTTTGATTTAATAATGAATTTTTTTTCTTAGATATTAATAATTAGATTAAGATATAAAACTGATTAAAAGAATCAATTGAAAATTTTTTAGAATATTGAAAGAAAAATATTAAGTATATTTTCTTTTTTTCCCCATATTAATCATAAAAGAATACCACAAATATAGGAAATATATACTCAAATTAAAATATTATCCTTTAAATTCATTTATAATGAATTGATGTTCTTCTTTATCCCTGTCTGATTTATGGTTTTGTGGTCATTAATTTTATCATGATAATTTTATATCACTCTCTATAATTTTTATGTTATTCTTTATCCGCCATATACATATTTACACTTCTAACTATTATTTTATTTAATTAGGAAGCTTATATTGTGTTATTTAGGGTAACCATTACATTTCCCACAAACCCTTTCTAGAGGAACTTTTATTCTTCCTTTGTATGACGTGGGGATTTAATATAAATATTTTCAAATATTGAGGAATTGATTACTGAGATATTTTTTTTGATGATTCAGTTTATTTATGGGTGGGAGGAGGGGTAGAATATAACCCCCAGAATATTTAGTTTTAATGACAAATAATATAAAGTGCTAACTTAATATGAAACATTGATCATTAAGTGAGTTATGATATTCTATAAATAAAAATTCTAACCTAGCTATAAAATCAAATGTATAAAGAGTAAAAAAGTATCAAAGGTATGTATAAATGAATTATATAATAAATTTTTTTTATTAATTCATTATATATATGTACTCACTTTTTAATAATTAATTTTCTTTTTCAAAAATGGGTTTTATTGAATTTATGGAGCATGCATTAAAATTAATTTACTTAAATTTTGTAAATTGTATTTGAGTAAATGAATATAAATTTTCAAATTATCATGAAAATATATTATTAGGTTTACTTTTTGAGGTTTTTTTAAAATATTTAATTTTATTTAATAGTGAAAAATACATATTTTTGTAAAACTATAATTTTTTTATAATATAATGTATCTTAAAGTTCTATGATGTATTGATTTTGATCTTAAAGTAACATAAGTGAATTATAATTATATATAATTTAATTAGTTACATTATAATCATCATTATTCATTATTTTTTCTATGTTCATTTTTAGGCTTGAAAACACATTTTTCTAAAGTCCATTTTAATGAAAATAATGTCTTTTTGTCCTAAGATATTAAATAAATAACTATTGGTTAATTTTTTTAATAAAATATAAATATAATATATTCAATAAAATATTTTTCCATTTATTTTATTTTTTTAGTAGGAAAGGAATAAAAGTAAATTCAGTTTTATGCTTAATAATTAATTTCTCAAAAAATGGTTTTCATTGTTTTTTGCCCAAAGTTTCTAAAGTTAATTTCTACCACTTATAAAAGTTTAATTTGATAAAATGTATTCTCGATTTAGAATTGTAATATTTATTCTTAATCAATAGTACTTAATTATGTTTTTGATCATTTATAGTAAAGAAATGATATTGTTTACCACTATTAAGCTTAAAATAGATTAGTGGGGTGAGGGGGGAGAGAGTAAAACATAAAATATAAGGTATAAAATTTTATAAAAACAAATCCAAATCATTTTTATCTATATTTTTAACCCATTCTCATATCCTCTTCAAATATGATTCATTTTTTAGTTATTTTAATTTATTAAGATATTAATATATTTTATTCCTTTTAATAATATCAAAATATGCACTCTTCCATAGGTGTAAAAAGAAACCACGTACCCTCTATTATCTAAACTTAAAGAGCCTATTATCTCAGAAAATCCATAATAATATCCAATTGTAATATCTCTAAACACATCTTATAAATTGTTTTTGAGATGAATACTATCCTATTCAGTTTTTATGTATAAACCTTAGGAGGTTTTCTAAAGACAAATTATTGTTCTTAATAAAGTGTTTTCTTTTTTTATGTATATTATTTTACCACCTTCATAACTCAAATAAACAGCATGATATAATAATAAAATAATCTTATATATTATTAAATTTTATTATGTTTGTGGTATAATCGTTTTTTATTCCACCTAATCTTCTAATGGTAAATGAAAATATCATTCATGCATACATGAATACTACTTCCCCGTAAAGACAATGTATTTTATTTATTTTCACTGCCCATTATTGATAGCAGTATTAATATATCAAAATTAAATAAAAAATATTATTATATATTTATAAAATAATTATTATTATTTAAATATAATGTTTCACTTACATTCTTTATATTTTACATGTTAAAAAAAATTGCATCACAACTGTGTATGTGTGGTCTACCACAACTATCAGGTGATGTGATTTATTTTCCATGTAATATTTCAAACAATAATTATAAATATGTTTTAATTAATTTATACTATATATATCATTATTAACATTCTAGATAGTGTGTAACCATGATCGAGATAAAATAACATGAACTACTAAACTGAAACACATATGAAAAACAAAACAATTAACACCAAGAGGTGATAAGTTTAATAAGGAATTATTTATAAAAAGGAATTAAAATGTTATTATTAGATCATATATGATATAATAAATATTTAAATTTTTTTATTGAAGTATTCTTAAATAAAATTTATATATAGGATGTTAAAATCACTTATGAAGAATGTTCGATAAAATGTAAGGCTTTATTCCACAATCTCATCCTTATTTGGGATTATTTTTATTCAAGTTTCCATTGGAGTAATTATATTATCTTTTTATCTTAATTCAAATATATTTTATTCTCCTATACTTAGTTTTCGTAATTTCATTTATTATTTCCATTAATACCTTATTCAGCACTTAATGGCCAATTGAATGTTTTTAAGGAAAATGACTATGTTTTTCAATTCAGTTAGGATTATTTTTATTATATTTCTTTACTTTCGTTAAAATGTTTTAAAGAATATTTCTTAAATTTTACAAAATAATTATTAATGTAAAATTCAATTTTACTTAATTTCGATATTTTTTTTAAAATATTCATTTTTTTATTTTTAGAATGAGGATCCTTTTAGAAAAGGTGTGAATAAAATATTTATTTTAATGTTT
This sequence comes from Viscum album, assembly GCA_963277665.1. NCBI lineage: Eukaryota > Viridiplantae > Streptophyta > Magnoliopsida > Santalales > Viscaceae > Viscum > Viscum album. Next base: position 333,614,802 of record OY728161.1, read on the forward strand.
ATTGCATGAATTTTATTTAGCTATCAAGATTATTATTTACATTAAATAATTCATTATAATTTTCCATTATTGATTTAAAATATAATTATGTTCATAATATTTAATATTTTTCTTTATTTTAATATAATAATCTTCAAAATGAAAAAAGGGTATTTTTATGAATAAATCATCAAGTGCTATTTTCAGAGTATTTTCAACCACATCAAATAATTTTATGAACTTATAATTTACTAGATATAATCTATACTAACACAAACCTATATATTACATTTTATGGATTATAATCATATTGTAATATTTTTTTATGAGGGAAAATATTAACATTTTGTATCCTAGTTTTTCAATATGAATGTCTATGTTGATTATATATTAAATTATTATTTATTAATTTTTTATTATAAGTGAATTAGAGTTATTATTTAACAATAGGGGATTTATATATAACCTCATTGAATTAGTATGTCTCATGAGACAATTTTTTTGAGTATTTCATGTACACCTTACATATTTTCATAAGATATCTTAGAACTAAGTATTTATGTTAAGATTTTGTTATCCATCAATCATCATTTTAAAATTATGAAACAATATCTTGTAATAAATGTGATTATGTATGTTATTATGAAAAACATTGATATATTCCCATTTAATAAAAAAATTTACATGTAATATTTAGTTATTATTTATCTCTCCTATATTATACATGATTTATTTATTATATGATTAAATATGTTATAAGAGTTCCCTTACCGATCATTTGATGTCACATAATATTATTTTTTTCATTCCCTGGGATACCAAAAAAGGGTCTATGAATAATTTTAGGGGTTTTATAGAAGATATAATAAATTCATAAATAGAATTATTATGTTTTATATCATTTTCTTATATATAATATGAGAATCATGTATGTATCTAGTCTTCCATGAAAATTAAACTATTTGGTCCTTTGGGTTGTGATCCCTTGTATTTTACGAAAATTACGTAAACTAATCACTGGACTTAGGCTATTGGAGCCAGGGTGTTGGATTTGGTATCAAAGAATGATCTTCAGAATACAATGAAACTAGATTTAGGAGAACATTAATAAAATAACATAACCCTATGATAGATTCTATGGATAATTATAAGTATAGGGTAATATTAGAATATTTGGTAAGGTAGATATTTTTTTGGGGTTTCCTATAAAATTAATTAATTTTTGGATACTATAAAGTAGATAAATATATAGACCTAATGTCCACAGGAGTGAAAACATTAAAGGTGGAATCTTGAGTATTATATTAACCACAACTAATGAAAATGAGGGGGATTAAGACTACAAAAATGGATATATAATCCCAAATATGTGATTTGGTTGTTTTGCACATTCTTTATAAACCATTATGAATGATTTGAAAATATTTTTTTTGTTTAATGATATTTCAAATGATAGTAATATTATTAATATGGGAAAATATATTAATAAATTTTAAATTTATTTCAAATTTCACACTAGAATTAGAATAATATATTTCAATTTAAAATCCATTAAGTTATTAAACAATTTAGAATATTCCATTTTTTATAAATAGTTCTGAATTTAAGGAATTGAAATGTTCCAAGACCCATATAAGTATAGATATTTATATAATAAAAAATTCAACATGACAAGTTTTGGAGTTTAGAATACCATGATTTTATCGAGACATGTGAATCAGGTTGTTACCAATAAAATTTTATGTATGGAACATTATATTACATAAAAACATGATTAATTGATGTTGGACAACTTCATGTGCGAGAAAAATCCATAATTTAGTGTAAAAAATTATCCATTGATAGATAAACTATGGATAGAGTCCCTTGAAATTATGTTTATGGATTTGAGATTTAATAGAAGGGAAAATGTTATTCTAAAAGTGTATTGTTCAAAAAAATATTATAATCAATGGTGTTCATTGATTCAAAATAAAGAGAATATGGATGAGATAAAGAAATGAAATTTAGCACTTTCAAAGGGATATTATTCAAAAAATGTTTTCCTTGTGAGAAAAAAGATGATAGGAATAGGAAGTTCCTTAATCTAAAACTTTAATTAGATAAATTTGTTTTTAAATATATGAAAAAATCTACAAGATAAGTAATTCCATTGACAATGTACATAATTTGGAATGAAATATTTACTATTTCATTGATGGAATTTATCCATGCTTCCAAAGGGCACTAGTCACCCAAAAATTGTCATCAAATTATGATATCATATCAATTTCTATCATACAGAAGTAATAACTCTCCAAGTAAAAAATTTTCAAAGAAGATCAGGAGAAGAGGAAGAAAAAAATAAACAATAAAAAATAAATGATGTTAAGTAAAATAAGAGAAAAATAACACTTACCAGATGTGAAAATTGTGGAAAGATATAACCTGGTACATTCTTGAAGGGAAATGGTGCTTCCATCCATTGTGGAGAGAAATTCCATGAGACAATTGAATTCAAAGGCCCAAAAGAAGATTCCAATGCCCATTATTTTAACTATAACGATATAGGGAACTAAAAAAAACTAATTCACCAAGCTTGAATAGAATTTATATTAGAGAAGGGTAAGTGTACATGGTTATGGTTTTGAAATTACTATAGATGATGTTGAAATGTATTATGTTTTGAAAATAGGAATATTAATCATGAACATGATCTTTACTTGATTCCAAATTTGTAAATAATTTTATATCTTTCGTTGATATCGAATAACCCCTTCATGGATTGAGGAAAGAACTTTTAATCATTAATCATAATAGGAACATGGTTATAATATATCGAGAAGTTTTGTTTAGATTAAAAACTACTGCCTTGCTATAAACATGGATGTTATACTTTTATTGGGATTTGAAATAATTATAATTTTTGTGATTTATTTAGTTTGGAGGATCCAAGAGTATGAAGAAGTAGTATAAATTAATACATGATAAGTTATTGGTGTTATTATTTGAAAGTTAAATTATTTTACCTTGTATTATGAATTATTATATTACTTTTTACGTGAATGGTTATTCATATTCAGTAGTATATTAACATATTTTTTAGATAGGTGAAATAACTTTCTTATTTTATGGGTCTAATAATCCATTAGATATTTGTTTTTTGCATAATTCTTGGAATACTATTGTTATTCATTAATCTATAGAATTAAACTTGGATACTGATTACAATACATAATAAAAAAATCACAGGGACTTGAAATTTATCAATTATGTATTTTTCTCATGTTATTTATCTTAATAAAAAAATAATTCTTAAAATCTTGGAAAAGGATATTGAAATAAGAATGTTATCCCCTGACCTTCATTTTTTGATGAATTAATTATTTTCATTATCCCTTACTTATTTTTAGTTTTTTTCATTAACATTTTATTGATCATTGTTTTTATCACTCTCTATTATTCCTTCTATATTATTCTTTCTCCTTAATATCCATATTTTTACTTCCCACTATTGTTCACCTTATATGGTAACACGATTATTCCTTAGACTTTATTCATCCCCCTACACATCCATAACATAAATTCTTACCATTGTTTTATTTATTTGGGATACTAATTATGTGTTATTTTATTTAACCTTTACAATTTCCACATCATATTTCTAAAGGATGTTTTATTATTCCTTTATAAAATGTGAGTTTTCATCAAAAGATTTATAAACTGTTGAATCCTTGATTACTGACATTTTTTTAAAAAAATTACAAGGATGCAATTTCTATAAGGTGAGGGTGGATATATCACCAAATATATTAATCCTAAAATAATAATAAGCTCAAGATCTATCTTAACACATAAAACTAATCTTTAAGCGTGCTGTGATATACTATAAATTAATATTATAAAATATCCATTAAATTGGAAGTATAAATACTAATAAAAATATTATAAAAAACGTATATAAATGTATTATATATTGTGAATACATTGATTATTTTAATATAAATAGGCAATCAAAATTCAATAAATTTTGTTTATGATTCATAAATATGTTTTATTTAAAAATAGATTTCATTAAATATTTTTCTACATTTTTTAAAATTTGTTTATAACACTTTTAAATATTTTTAATAGAAATTTTATAATTTTTTAAATAAAAATTTAAATACTATCATAGGGTTATTTTTTGATATTTTTCTTAAAAGATTTAATTTTTAGAGAATTGTAAAAAATAGCGTTTTTTTTTGTAAAATTGTAATTTATTTTTATAAAATAAAGTAATTTAAAGGTATAAATATGAATTTAATTTGATATTTAAGTAATATAAGTCAAATTTAATTATAAAAGATCTCTCTAATTACAAAGGAATCATTATTATACATGATTTTAGTATAAGTTCATTTTTGGGTTTGAAAACTCATTTATCTAAAAAACCATTTTTATGATCACAATTTTTTTAATCATAATAAATAAAATAATACATTATTGATTAATTATTTTAATGAAATTTTTAAATTATATTTTAAACCAAAATTATTATCATTATTTTTATGGGTTTTTCTTGGCCTCAAATGAATGTAAATTCAGTGTCATTCTTAAAAAATCATTTTTCATTAAAAGATCTTAATTAAATTTTGAAAAATTATATTAAATTTAATTTCATTAAATTATAGAAATTTAATATTATAAAATGGATTATATATTTTTAATCATAATAATTAATGTAATGTAATAGTGTAACCATAGTTTTTGTTCATAATGAAAAGTCAAAACTGGGGAATATTGTTACCATGTTTAATGTTAAAATGAAATAATTGGGGGTGTTAATGAAGAATAAAAGGGATAAATATACTTAAAAATTACAAATCCTATTGGATATCAATATTTATACTTTGTATCATATAATCCTTTAATATTAGTCATTTTGGAACTATTTTTATTTAGAATGAAATTAATATATTTAATTCTTCTGATAAATTACAATTGTGTCCTCTCTCTCACCTATAAAAGGGCACCACCTATCATCCATTATAAACAATTAAATGTACTCTTATCTCATTAATTACCTAGTAAAATACCATAATAACATCATCTAAAACATTCTATAGGTCATGTTTTGATTATAATACCATGTTATGATGGAATTAAATATAAATCTAATTAGGTTTCCTAAAGAAGTGGTATAGTTCTTAATCGAGTATTTTCTTTTTTATTATAATTTTTATCTCTATTGAATCTATATTAACCATTATTATATAATAATATAAGTTTATACAATATAATTTAATGTAATTGTTTTTATTTTATAACCCATTTTCATCTTCTTATTCATCTAATGGAAAATGAAAATATATTTTCTCCGTACGTGCGTATTACCTCCTTGTGAAGTTGATGCGTTTCATTTTTCATTACGACCTCTTATGGTTGAGAATAATTATAGATCTAAATGAAATAATGAAATATATATTAAATTTATTACATTATTATTATTATTATATAAATATTTTTTCTCATTTACCTTCTTACCCTTCCACTCGTTAAAAAAATGATAACGTCACTCATGCATACGTGCGAACAACCATCCCCATGAGGAAATGCGATTCATTTTTTATGTATTAATGGAATGAATGATTATAAATACATAAATATTTAATATATAATATATTTAAATCATTATTATCATTTTATATATTATAAAACCATGATAATGATTTATGTGCCAAATGTACTGAACCAAATTTACATGAAAAACAAAATAGTTAACACTCAGAAGAGATAATTTTAATAAAAAATTAGTAATAAAAGGGTATTTATGTTTTATAAGATGATCATATATGATTTTATAAGTATTTATATGGATATAATAAATCATTATAATAAAATAAAATTTATTAAATAAGAGACTAAAATCACTTATTAAGAAATTCAAACTTCAGTTAATGGTTTATTTAACAATCTCATCTTTATTCGGGGTTTTTTATGTTCATGATCAAATTTGGGGAATTATAATATCATTATATCATAAACCAAATATATTTTATTCTAATTAGATTATTTTATGTTTTTTAATAATTAATTACATTTTGTTCTTCTTTGGAACCTGAAAAACAAAATGATATTTTATGGAAAACTAATGCAGTTTTCAATTTGGTTCGTAAATTATTCATACCATGTCCAAATTTTCATTAAAAAATTAAAAATGTTTTTAATGTTCATTAAATTATTTATTAAAATAGTTTTTATCAATATTTTACTTTCCATAAAAACATTAAAATGAATCTTCATGTCATTTTACGAGGGAAGGAATTTTTTCCTCACGTGTGAGCATAATATTTGTTTTAATAATTACTTCTCAAATGGATTTTTCAATGGTCTGGAATCTTCTTAACATTAAAGATTCATCTACATGTATATAAGGTTCATTTAAAAGAAACTTATATTTATATATATTTTTATTTTTTTGGATTTAAATACAATTGATTTCAAAATATAAAGGGCATTTTCATTATGATATCATCCAGTATTTTTTTTAATGTATTTTCATCCACGATAACATTCATTGATTAATATTTTGTTATCTAAAGGTATAATCTATTGACACAAACGTCTTTATAACTCTTGATGGATTATGATCATATTTTTATATTTATAGACCAGGGAAAATATTAACACTTTGTATGATAGTATTTAATATGTTTTTTATGTATAATATTTTTTTAAATTTTTTTAATTAATTTTATATGTTGAAAGAGTTGGACTTATTATTTGATGGAAAGTGCTGGTTATAGCCCCTCTATGCATCCATTGGTCTTATAACAAAAACTTGTTTGGGTATTTGTCATACACATTACCTATTCACATATTTTCTCATGGAACTATACCTTAATGATAAGATTATCATGTATGACATTATATATTTTATCATTATTAAATGATTTTTTATTTTACATGTGATTATTTATGTTTTTATTCCATCCATGTATATTTTACCCTTTTATTTATTCAATAATAGATTATGTTATATGGTCTCCCTTACTGATCATATATGCTCACACATTATTATGTTTAACTTTATTTTTGATACTAATAAGGGGAATATGAATGATTTTAGGGGTTTTATAAAAGAAATAATAAACTCCCAACATGATTTTTTAAGTAGTATTTTATATTTTAATATAGTGATACTTCCTCCATAATCCTAAAGATGATGTATAATTTGATAAATTTGCATAATATACAAGATATGAAATCCTAAAGTATTTAATAGTTCATAATTCTTGGTAAACTAGATAAATACTTGAGTGTTTCATTAGATTTAATTACCCAAATTAAAACATATTTTTTCAATAAGATCGTTTTACCTCTTGAATATCCTTGAATATCATTCCTAGTACACTTCCTTGATATCTGGTAAAGAAAAAAATAAGGGTGATGTCATATACTCAGTAACAGTTAAGTAATGTGGACGCTGTCATGAATCAAGAAGAATAATTGACATGAAATGTTAAATAACTAAACATATATAACATTTAAACTACTTGACTATTGTAACACCACGAAATTTTATGAGAAGTATTCTTCTGAATTTCTTTGATGTCTTGTGTTGTAAGTTACACCAATATTAGATTGTGCTATACACAACACCATATTTGTGTGTAGTATATGCTACACTATTCTTGTCTTGTGTTGCACGCAAGAGAGACCATCCTCAATAGCGTGTGTTGTAAGAAATACCGAGTTTATCTAAACCATGATATATTATAATATTATTATGAACTAGATGATATGAATAGTATTAACAGAATTTTTAATTTTATAACATTATAATTCATCTTAAACAATTTATAGAACATGGTATGAGAACAAAATCAATTTTTCGTATAGAGAACGTATTTTTCAAAAAAAAATGTGGTTTTGTTGCCTTTTGATAGACCACCCATTTTAAATCTAATTTTTGAAAAGTTTATAAGTTAAATTTTTCAAAATAAACTAATGAATTTGAATCAGGATATACAAATTTACTTTGAATAATTTTTTCATATTTTTATGATAACTTTCATATTTTGATGAATAGTAAAAATACACTAAATTTTACTTATAAGAAAATTTTTTAATCGATATTATTAATATGGTTAAATTTTAATAATAAATGGTTTTAAAGTACAAGTAGAATATATTTTTACCATTTAATATAATTTATTTTATTATCATTAATTTTATATTGAATTCATAGGTAACAACATTTCAATCTTTTGAAATGTTTTAAATGAAAACCAATTTTTTCAGCAAAGAGATTAATTTTAAATTAATGAATACATATTCTATGTTTTTAATTTGTAAAAATGGATTTTAAATTTCTAATATGTTGGTATAAATTATTTTAATCGGCTACTTTTATTTTTGGCCATCATGAATAGTAACTACGGAAAATTTTATTTATCATTGTTAAAGGTAAATCGGTTAATTAAGGGTAAAAATAATAATAATACACTAAAATATGTAATAACCTAATTTGATGATTATATTTATTCCTAAAATATACTTTGGTTTAAATGTTATCTATTGGAACCAAATTGGATGAGATTAATACCTTTAATTTATTTTATTTAAAAGAAATTGAAATATGTCTCACTGAATCATTAATAATTAAATTATTTTTCATATAAGGTTAAAAGGAATATAAATTCAATTATAAATACTCATTTGAAAGATAAAATGTTTGTCTTTATCGTTGTAATTTATTTTTAATTTTTAAGAAATATATAATTACTTTTATAGATTATACATTAATGATGCAGAAATTACTTATTTAGTGAAAAATCAATAATATAGTTTTTATTAAAATAATAATACCCATACAAAGACCCAAAAACATGACCAAAAATTATTGGTAAATTATATATACACCATAATCATCCAATTCCCTAGTTTTGGACCATTTGGATCCTTATAAAATATATTATGAAATTTATATTATCTTATTTTAAACGATGTCAACGTTGTCACCTTCATAATTTAATAAACATAACATTTTAAAAGTTGAGTGTTTTAGATGATAAATTAGACTAAATGTTTTATAATGAAATATATTAGATTTATCTTCATCATAGTATTTTATTTTTAATTTTTATGCGACAAATAAGTATATTAAATAATTATACAAAAATATTGTAGTAATTATTTTTTAAGAGAAATATCAAATAAATGGTTTTAAAAATATTAAAATAAGTATTATATGCACTAATAAATATTCTCAACGAATTTTATAGATTCATATGACATTTTATAAATCTTTTAAATATTGTTTTTCGAACATATCTTCAGTTTAGATTTTATTTAAATTAAAATAATTGAATCATGTCAAAATTGACACTATTTGTATTAAAAAAATTAACATATTATTAAATTGTTTAAAAATAAAAAAAATACTTAAAAATTACATATTGAAAATTATATAGTCTAAAATTTCATAATTCATCTAATTATGGACAATTCATAACACATAATTATGTATTTATAACAATTTAAAATTTAAAATATTATTACCACAAATAAAATCACATATATTAAATAAGGATAAATCAAAATGATAAGGTGTAAAATAGATTCCGAACATTTCTAGATTTATCTGATTTATGATATTACCACCCTATATCATCTAATATTATAATTTGAGTCATTTTTGAGGTTTTTAAGTGGGGTTTTATTTTATTATAAATTAATGTTTTTTAGAGTTTCCTAATGTGCCCCTCTCGTCTCTTATAAAAGGGAACCTCCTCCCTCTATTATTCACTCCATTTTGAGATTTAAAACACAGACAAAACATGAACATTTCTCTTATAAAATTCCATATTAATATACTAGAGGGCATGGTATTCTTCAAGGACAAACATTAGTGCTGTAAGAGGAGGTTTAGAAGAGGCACATCGAAGAGGATGTAATATCCTTTAGCGAATCATTCAAACTTATATCTTATTATACTTAGTCAATATGAGTTGTTTATTTATTAAGTAACAACTCCAGTATCACTTTTATACTGATATGTTATTATGAATATGAAACAACCATATTCTATCCTCTAAACATCCTATGAAAAATGAAGTCACCACGCGAGCGTACGTACGACCTACCGTCTCCACGACGTGGTGTAATATGTTTTTTCATCACCAAACTACATTGATGGGTATAATAATGGAATAAATAATTATATATTATTATTTTAAAGTTATATTTATTCTGAAATATTATACATCATACAATTAAATATAATTCCACAATAATTGGAATGATATTTTCGCTTGTGCGTACGTATGGCTTACCGTCTCCATGACGTGATGAGAATAATTATCCATGTTAAACATTAAAGAATAGTTATAAAGTATATATAATAAATAATAATGAGATATATTGAATAATAATTCTACTGGATTTATGTATATATATATATTTCATTTAATTTAATAAGAAAACGAATACATCGTTCATGCGTACGTACAACCTACCGTCTCCATGAACGATGTATTTAATTCCATTTATTGATCTATTATATATAAAAATATATTGAATATATATGCTATATAAATCATGTTTTAGATTATGGAAGTAATTAATCATGATCTAAGTAATCATATGACAAAATTACAAGTCAAAACACATATGATAAATGAAACGATTATACCCAAAATGCTACTTTAACATGGAATTGACTAATTAAAGGTAAATATAAAGTCAAAGTGAATAATATATGATATCATGAATATTATTATGGTTCTATTACAAGTTTATAATATTTTTAAACCCACTATACAGGAATTTCAGACATGTATAAAAGAAATTGGACCTAAAGTAAGGGAAAATCTCACAATCTTATTTTTTTTATACGAGATTGTTTATACATAAGTATTTAATAGGGAATATTTATCATAAAAATATATATTTCCTCAATATGTAATATTATTTTCATCCTCCTAAAATTGTTTAAATCCAATTTTAACTATTTATGAGTTTTTAGTAAAATCAATGAAATGAATCTTTTGTCGTTTTCAACACAAGATACTTTTTTACTTTTCCAGCCAAAGTACGAGATGAATGTTTTTTTAACTTATTCAACATGAGTGTATTTTTATGCTTTAAAAGGAAATTATTTCCATGTAATATTCCATTACAAGTTTTCCAGTTTATTTTCAATTAAATTCTTTTAATTTAAAATTGTGTGACATGTTTAGAAAAGAAATTTTTTTATGAAGAAAAGTTATTTTCCTCAATAACTAAGTTCAAGTGTTTAATCAAAATAATTTTCCATATATTATGATAGGGGTTATGTTTCTATCCATATTATTACATTGATTTGATTATATTATGATTGAATTATTTTTATGAAGTCCTTTTATCTTATAATGGAATGGTGTTTAATAATCCCATTTTATTACATGGGTTATGCTATGATATATGATTTATGAATTTTTGGCCCACATTAGTATGGTTTAATTATAAGATGGGTGAAACCTATATCTCCCTCCAATGCATTGGGTAATTATTTATATCTAATGTGATAGACATAGCTGGAACGGCAAGTAAATATGGTTCAGTAATACATGGCTGGAACTGCAGGTAAAACCGGTTCAGTAATGGACTTTGTCCACTATAATGGTCTTGGAAGTAATTCCTTCGATACTATGGAAATCATAACATGTGATTAATGGTTTTCCACAATTACATGTTTTATTACAATGTTATTTTATCATGATTAATGTTCCTTTATGATCCACGCCTTATGTACTTCCAAGTTTTATGTTATTGCTCAATATTTTTATGTTTAAATTTAATGTTCATGATTTTATGTTCAAATATTTATGGATTGTTTTATGTTCTACATGTTTACCCTAAATGATAATTTTAGCTCACCATTTCTATGTTTTATGTTTTTCTTTCCCAGGATATAAATAAAGGTTTTAGTCAAGAAAATGAAAGGAGAAAATCTTTATGGGAGATGTTGAAGATCTTTCAACATGATTAGAAGATTATGTTCTGAGTATCCAAAGACACTACACTATTACGGTCATTGGGTGTCTGTTTTTGTTATGTATATAGTATTACGAAAAAGAAATATAATGTCCATGTACATCAATCTTGATTCTATACAGTTGTTATTAGAGGGAAGGTTTAGTTAACCTTTAGAAACTAGGATACAAAAACTTTAGTGAGATCCCTAGAGATATATCTAAGGTATTTCTAGGGATTTCCATAATGTTAAGTATAAAATATAGGGTAAAATCCTAGAATTATGTTAATGATCATGAATAACCTAGGATTAAACCTAAGATGTTTGAGATTTAATGTACTTCCCTTTGAATATGTTAGTTTCCTTGTATGATTTTTGCCTCTCACACTATTCTTTTTGGGTTTTAGAAAATGGATGAAAACAGGAAGATTCATGTTATTGGATAATATGATATACAATGGAATGATATTTTTCATGAGAAACCAAATGAAACGGGATTTGGAAGTCCAAACATCGTTATTATGCCGAATCAATCATCTCATAATACGATCAATAATCTCAACTTTTGTAAGTTTACTAACACATCTAATAAGAGAAATATGGAGTTTCATGATGATTATAGAGGAAAGAAAGTGCAATTTCCCTCATGTAAATCATGTGGGAATAGGCATCAAGGGGAATGTTTCAAAGGAACTGGATGATTCTTTGGGTGTGGAAAATAAAGATACAAAGCAAGTAATTGTAAAGGAAAATGTTCAGTTAACAACATAGACAATGATAATGGTATTGCTAGGACATCAAAAATGGATAAATCTTTTAAATGTGGAATTTAAGTGAATTATTCAAATCAATTCCCTAAGGGAAAATCTCATGAAGATAATCAGAATGGTCGTTTGGGAAGTATTTTTGTTTATGATGATGAAGAGATGATAAATGATATTTGAGATGAATGAAGTGTTGAGGAATAAAATAATGAATCTCAGTCAGTGGTTTAAGAATGTAGTGGAATGATTCTGTGTTTATCAAGAGTAATGTTTTATAGGTAATTTAATGGTACAATGGAATAAAGAAACATCTAAGGATTGTTACACTATTGTTTTTCCTAATGTATTTGAAAGTATATGTTGAATGGTACCGGTAACCATGAAAGGTTATTCAGAAGTTTTTGGAAAGTAGATAATATGTGAAAAATGAATGGATAAGTATTAAATGAGATTTTTGATAGTATTAATGAGCTTATGACTGGTATAAGGACAATGTGATATCATGGTTTGAGTATATAGATTTTTTTGGGATTTTGGTATGTGGAAAGAGTTAACTTTTGACAGAATTCATGTTTTTATTAAGATTCTATGATAATTCAAATTTCAAGAAAATGCATGTTTAAGGTATTCATATGTTTGGAATGTGACCAACAAGATATATCTTATGATATACCGGGGGTAAATGATGGTCTTCACATGCTCGGTAGATTCCCTTTCTAGTAATCATTTTCTTTATACTATGAGATTGGTCAGAATTATTTTAGATAAGCCTAATGGTTGGAATGGATTAAGTTGGACATCAGATAATATTGTTTGAGGTGAAAACGTTTTTCTAAAATGTTATAATAGTGTAGTCTTAGAATAAAAGGACAACCTGCCGGACGTGCAAGAACTCATCACATTGGAAAAGGTTGTGGGAATCGAACCCACAACCAAAGTGTGACACGCCTTTATCACCTACCACTGACCTACAGAAAGTCCTAGGTCAGTATTAATTAGTTCTATTTTATTACGCGGTAAGATATATGAAGTATAAGTCCATTTTTAGAATCATATACTGTTAATATCACTATAAATGGACTTATGTATATTTAATAATTTGTGCTAATCTTTTTGTGATAAAGACAGAGGGAATGACCTATCATTCTATCGCATGATTTGTTAACACTTAAAGAATGAAAAATTCAACTTCATTTATTTAAATAAGAGATGATGTGGAAATTGTTCATGGACTGATCAATGATGATATTACACTAAAATCAGTAAGTATTTATCCTTATGAAAAAATTCATCAACATTAGCGAAATGATCTTGAAAACTAAAAATGTTTTCCCAGTAACCTCATATCCGATGAATTAGATGGTACCCTAGATCATCACAAATTTATGGATTTTTTATTGTTGGATTTTTCATAGCCATGTTCTCTACCAATATCCCTCATAACATGATGGTTAGATTTCTCTTACATATCCATATTTTAACCAATGTTCTCCTATGTGGAATCCCAGTGATGATTTAATTTGGGTAACCGTTACCTTTCATAATTTAGTTTCTAAAATTATGTTTTAGTATTCCATTATACGATGTGGGTTTTTCTAATGGTCCAGACCTCACTGGTCCCTTCCATTGTGAAAATGTGGTATTGGAGGTGTTCCAGGAGGTGAAGGCGACTTGGTGTTCATTTGGGTGGACATTTATGGAAATATAAAGGGTTATGGACTTCGCACAGGAGGCGCACGGTTTGCCTAAACCATTCTGCCAAACCGTGCATGGCTGGGATTTAAGGTAGTGGCTAACGCACGGTTAGCACACGGGTTGTCTAACCATTCATACTAACTATGCGAGGAGTGGTTGTTGAGGTAGTAACTAATGCATGATTACCGCATGGTTTGTTAAACCGTGCGGACTAACCATGCAGGCACTTAAAGTTGGATCCTTAAATTGTTGATCTAACTCATTTTGCCTTTAATCACCTCGTTTAAGCCCCTAATTGGCCATAACATGGGATTAAATTTTCTAGGAGGTCAGAGAATCTCTCCCAAGAGTTTTGGAGGTGATCCGGAGGCTTCCCTTGGCAAATCGGAGGTGGTTTCTTGAGGTATGTGGTCGTTCGTGCTTGTTTTTCTTAGATCTACTTAGATCCAGTCCTCCCCTTCTCTCATATTCTTATATCCATGCACGTTATTAGTAGATCTAAATGTGTGGATTTCAGTTATGAGGAGATTTGGTCTTAGTTGTGTTAGGAGAGAATGCCTAAGGAGGATTTGTGGAGAATCGACCCGGTTTCTTGGGCATTCATCGACCGTTGTGGTTTTCCTCGAAAACCTTTGAGGCAGGGGATTCGTTGCCTCTTTTTTGTACGTGTAACGGTATCTAAAGCATGTTGAATTCCACTGGATGATAATGTAATTGAGTTTGTAAATATATTATAACTAGATAAAGGAATTTATTTGATCGTTTTTATGGCCTCTTGTTTACTAGATAGTGTAATTTATATTCCTTGCTTGTTAAGCATGTTGTTCTTGAAGAAATTGATAAAGAACGTAAGGTTGGAATTAATTGATAATTGGTTGTATAAATATAAAAAGGCATGAAAACATACCCGGTTCTTGTTGTAATTTGATATTGATCAAATTTGGCATAGTAAGCATGTTTAAACTTTGGTGATAGCTTACTGAATTGGTTCATGATGTTGGAGCCAATGAATTGAATTTGTTAATTGATGATGGATTAAATAAAATGATTGAATTCCATGAAGGGTTACGAGTTACCCTCTTGTTGTGAATTAGGGCTAAAAGCCCATTTGATGTGGTGTTGTTTTCATGCGGCTTGTGTTGTGATGTGACCCCCGAGCGGTGTTGTTATATGTGGAGGCAGGGAGGCCTCATAGTTTTGGTAGCGGATGGCGCCTAGAGTGGTGAGATGCATCGGTTTATGCATGTTGGTGTCAAGGAGGACACCGAGGATGATGGAATGGGATGGATTTGGTTGTTTGATGCTTGGTTATTTGTTTATTTGTATACCTGCTTTATCTTTCCCCACTTCACAAGGCAGCTGGTCTTGCTTACCCTTAATTCGAAGGAGGCGAAGACATGTGTGGTATGCCACGTGCTTTCCATGTTTATCCTCTCAAGGGAGGATGGGTCTAAACAATTTCTATAACCGGCAATAACTCGTCATGTAGTACATATACTCACCGTATTGAGCCCCTTATGTTTAGTAGAATAGGTTTCTTTTCTAGAATGACTGGGAATATGGGAAAGAAATTCTGTAATGAATGTTTGAATAACTGATGTTAACCCATGGGGTTGGAGTTTATTGAAACATAATGATGAGTTTGAGATCATTATATGGGACAGTGGCTTTTGAATGTGATGCCAATGAAGTTTAATGTGGTTTTATTCGTGGTTAACTAATGGTGGAATAATTAATTAACGTATATTGGAACCGATAAAAAGGGAATGAAGTAACCTAATAAGGATCTTTAATTGGTTGTGTGCTTATAGGATACGTAGTATTAGAAGTGGCAGCTAAGAGTCCGAGAGACATTAGCTTTAGTTGTGTCTATGACTAAGTTATTCCCATAGTGTGGTTGTGAGTTATATATATTCTTTACTTTTTGTGTTCTATATGATACTCCACCCTGTCAGTAAGGTAAACTGACACCCCGGGGATTCTGAGCCCTGGGGGGGGGGGGGTGTTTTCCCCAACATCATGATGGGAGGTTGAATGGCTGACTACCCCCTTTAGCCCCGCTCACTACTCTTGGAAGTTACTAGTTCCATTGGTAAAGCGGTTAGTTCCCCCCACATATGTGTGTAGAGGGCTGTAATGTATTGTGGTTATTTCACACATATATATTCTGGATATAGTATCCTATGTACTACTATTGGTGTAACGTGTATGGGATGTGATGGCTTGAGGGTCCTTACTCAGTGTATGGGTTGTAATGGATTGAGGTATAATACCCGACATATGATACATGTTATGCGAGCTGTGGTGGCTCCCAAAAACTACTAGGTTACTTTTGGTTGTGAGGATGGTGTGGTTCTTATCTTAGGTGGCTGAAGGCAAGCCTTTGTGGTGCACGTGGAGTAGATTGTGGAGCTTAGCCCATGTTTATAAGGGCAAGCCTTTGGAGAGAGATGTACATGACGTATGTCTTTGGGGAAAAGTGGAAATGTTGTGGGGAAGTAGTAGCTGGGTACCTTTGATATTCGTTATTATATGATATATTCTTGTATGGGTTACTTGGTGAGAGTAGTCATGGTGAGGTTGGGAACATAGTATTAATGTTTAGGTGATGAGTTAGTTTCTCTATTGTTCACACTGTGTAACGCCCCGACCCCAGTTACCCAGATTCGGTTCATTATTTTAATACATTGGCATGATTACAATGAATCAATTCCAAAAGGACCAATTAGTTTAGCAGTCTTGGAAAATAGATTACATACATGAATGTTACATTACAATTCATAACATACAAAACAACATAAATAATCCTTTATGAATGCCATTATTCACTTGTCTTAACCCTTCTTATCAATCACAATATACTTCTTGGAATCCTGGGAAAAATAAAACATAGAAAAGTTGTGAGCTCAAATGCCCAGTAAGGATAATAATATACCGGAAACTAACATAAGTAAGAATAAACATTTAAGGTAGAGTATAACTAAAACAAAAGCCTTTTAAACTTGAAGTTCAACATAGTATGGAAAAAATAAAATGAAATAATTCCATTTACTTATTCACATGGGTATTCTACTAATCAAATAATCACATTCAATATCAATAACCATTGTCATAATGATGTAATGCATAATGCTAGACTACCATACCCACATATCCAAGGCCTCGGGCCAAGACTAAAAATAAGATTTTGCCAAGGCCTTCTTCCAAGACACTAGTTTGTCTCATGAGACCTACCGATGCATTGAGGAGCTATAGCGGGCTCCAATCGTCACTTACTAAGTCCAATGCATTCCCATATGAAAAGGTTTCAACATAACATAAACATTCATATTAAAAATAGCATATGAAATGTCTATACTTTTTCCATAAAACATGAATGGTATAAAAATAACACATCCACGGTAAAACATATCACAAAACCTTCAATACAATACAAAATTTTTGTATCAACTTCAAATAATCATGAAATCCATCAATGGATATTGACATAGATGAAATAAAAACAATTTGAGAGAAATATCTCTTTTCTCGAAATTATTGAAAAGTCACACATTTATAAAGGAATTAATTTAAAAGAGATTTTTGAATCAAAGTGTCCCATACAACATTGAAACTTTTGAAAAGAAATATCATTTCAAAACCTTCATGTCAATATAAATAAATCCTTAAAATCATCTTGAAAACATGGACATTAATTAAAATGATTTATAAAGATAAATCTTTAAAAAATTTAAAATTATGATCTAGATAAAAAGTACCTTTCAAAAATTCTTAAAATATTCATTTTGAAATATTTTAAATGTCACATAATTATAAAATAAAACATTTACTTTGAAATTTTTTTTATAAGCTTGTAAAGGGAAGGTTTGACGATTATATAACAGCGGTAAATAACCACACCCTCCATATAAGTTAAAAAAACATTCTTACCTTAAATTTGTCGAAATGGTTAAAAGTGCCTTGTTTGGAAAATGATAGAAAGATTCATTTAAAAACACATAAGGGTATAAATGAATATAACACATATTATTTGTAAATAGTAAATATGTTTTTAAATACAATTTTAAGGAACATGGATGTGTATGATAAAGAGATCCCAGTAGATAATTACGTATAAACAACCTCAGATAATGAAGAGATTATGAAATAAACCCTTCCCAGTTTGGTAACATACGAATCATACAACCCATGAAAGAGGTATCATAAAATTAATATGTAAATACACATAAATTCAACTGTATTACACAATTAATACAATTATGGGCAGTACATACACCACACAAAAGTTAATGGTGGCAATATTGCATGAATCTCACGGGAATAAGGAGTGAGATGAAAACCCCTTACATTGTACTTTTTACTTGGTCGATGGTAGATTAACCTCCTGTATAATGGTGAAATACTTGTTATTGAATTATACAATAATCATTTACATTAATATGATATCATATATGATCTTTTAATATTGATTTGTTAATAATATCTTAGTATTATCGTCATTTTGCGTGTTATCTTACTCATTTTCCTTTATATTATTTGTTACGTAAGTTGTGTTTGTTATGGATAGGTTGTATCATATTCATACCCAGAATTATATCAAGTCTTTAAAAATTATTTTTAAATTATCAAATGATAATTATACTTGAATGGATACGATGGAGAATGAATCTCATCCCTTTCGTGGAGACGGTAGTCCGTACGTATGCACGAGCGACAATATCATTTTTTGATGTTAAAATAATATATAATTGGATGGTATATCATATATAAAGAATAATTATCATTTTATATTTTTTATTTACATGAATTACACATCATTATTATAACCATCCAAATAATAAGTTATTGAATAACTATTACACCACGACGTGGAGACGATAAGCCGTACGTACGCACGTATGGTGACATGTCATTCAAAGGATGGATATAATACTGAATATGGTTTTACTATATTTATAATAACATCACAGTATATAGAAGATACCAGATTTATTATTTAATAATGAAAATAACAAAGAAAGAAAAATTGGAAGAAGGAAGGAACTTGAACGAGGGTTGTGAAAACAATACCTCTTCTTCGGGTTCTTCCTTTTGATTTGATCAAAAGGACTCCTTAGGTTGGCTTTATGACTAAGTTAAGGCCTCTAGGATGAATTTATGGATGTTGAGAGAGTATTTGGGTAGGGTTTGGCCGAACCAAAAGGCATTGAATGTGTGATGTAATGAGAAGAAGGAGTGCCCTTTTATGAGAGGGGTGAGAGGCACCTTTGGAAAAGCTAGAAATATTATTTTATAGTAAATTTATATTCGGATT
The DNA here is from genome assembly GCA_963277665.1 of Viscum album. Lineage (NCBI taxonomy): Eukaryota > Viridiplantae > Streptophyta > Magnoliopsida > Santalales > Viscaceae > Viscum > Viscum album. The sequence goes on from OY728161.1 coordinate 333,634,534, forward strand.
ATAATGGATCTAAAGTGTATTTTTTAAATTTTATGGTGTTTATGGGACGAAAATCACTCATCCAATAGAATTTAGACAGGTTTGGGTCATTATATTAACCTTATCTTTTAGTTTTAACTCTTAGTTAATTAGTTTGACTCTTACCATACCACTTTGTATTTTTATATTATATAGCTAATAAACTTACTATATAAATCAAAGAGACCCCCATGTGGTTCATTAATGATAGAACTATCATGATATAAGTTTCTTGGACGATCCTTATATTTTTAAGAATTTAATATTAATTGATAATATAATATTTGTTTTAAAAACTCTTTTATGTCAATTTTGACACTATTCAAAAATTGTTTTTTGTAAAAATGATAATAGAATTATCACTTCAAAAAAAGTTAATTAAATCAATACATAAATGTCATATTATCCCAGAAAATTATTTTAATTCATAAAAAGTCTCAAATTATATTTATTTGGGTATTTATAATATCAATTATCTTAATTTTTCACTATTATGGTAATTACTGCATCATCATTATGTCATAAATAAACTATATTATTTAATGTCTAAAAATTATAAATAAAATATAATTATGTAGGAAATCGTTTTATCTTTCTAATTAATATTTATAATCTAAAATCCAACATATATAACCCTATGTAAATGTTTTTTTTCTAAAAGATATATGCTTATGTGATTTTTGTAATTACTTTAACTTAATTAATATAAAGCGACATTATCACTTACAAGTTGATCCATGGGGTCCCAAAATCGACCCAAAGATGACCATGGTCGGCCATGTATCAACCAATAGGATTAAGACACGTTTTAGGGTAATTTAATATTATTATGATATTATTTATTTACCCTTACTTACCGGATTTACCCTTTAACCATGGTAAATAAAATATTTACCGAAGTAATTATTCAAAATGTCAAAAAAATAAAAGTTCCTTATTTACTCAATTTTTATATCCTTATTCCAAATATGGAATCCATTTTTTCAAATTCAATACCCAGAAGTGGCAGAAATTACTTTAAAATTAATTTCCGTTGTTAAAATAAAAAATGTGTTTTTAAGAAATAATAACTATCAAAAGATTGACAGCTGTTTTTGTTTAGTTTAAATGTGAAATTATGTTCAATGACCCACATTGTATTACATTGTAAAAATATATTTTAAATATAATTTAAAACCACTCAAATTCATAATTTATCACTATTAATTATTTCGATTAAAAAAGTTGTTTTTAATTAAAATTTAGTAATTTTTACTATTCATCAAAATATAAAAGTTATCCGAAAAGTACCAAAATTTCACCCTAGGATAATTTTGTTATTCCGAATCCAAAAATGAAGTTTATTTTACCCAATTAAAAACATAAAAGTTTCATTTATTAATTTAAAATTGATTCCCACTTTCGAAACCAAAAGGCGTATTTTTAAGAAATAATAACAATCAAAAGTTTGACACTTGTTTATGTCCAATTTCAAGGTGAAATTACTTAAAATGACCATCATTGGATTAAATAGTAAAAATAAAATCTAATTATACTTAAAATCCATTAAAATGTATAATTTAACAAAATAAATTATTTAGATTAAAAAGGTTGTTTTTAGTTAAAATATAGTATTTTTCACTATTCACCCAAATATGAAAGTTATCAGAAAGACACCAAAACATTATTGATACTAAATTCATATGTACCGATTCAAAAGAAGAATTTAATTTTGTCAAATTGAATATATAAAAGTTTCAAATATTGGTTTTAAAATGTCTTTTCCATTAAAAGGCGGTATAATTTCATTTTTTCAAAAATACTTCTTTTATCTGAAAAAATGAATTTGTTCATAAAACATGTCTTAGAAACTCATAATATGGATTAAAATTTTAAGGATAATATAATATTTAAAATTTAGTTAATACTATTCATAACCTCTTTTGAACAGCTAGTTTGGTAAGTCGTGGTGTACTTGAACTCAGTTTTGCGTACAACACACATTATTGTATTATTCAAAGAGAAGTGTACCGTGGAAGATTGGGGTGTTACATTCACCCCTCCATAAATAAATTGAGTCATCGAAATTTTAAAAATTGTTCTTTGAAAATAAAAGTTTGAAAATAGAAAATATCTTTTTGGGAAAACCCACATGGGAAATTGGGTTACTAAAATTTAGTCTTAATATGAGGACAAGAGAAATGAAAGGGTCACCACCAAATTATGATCTTGATTAGGAGAACATTTGTGGAAATTAGAGACATATAATTAGAGGAAAAATGTAAATATTTATAGGTAGTGATTGAGGTCATCAATCACAAACAAGTGTAAAATTTAGGTCCATAAATTCATCAATCTATGATGATTTGAAATACCAGCGGTTCAACAAAACATGGGGTATTTGGATAACACATTTTTTGTATTAGGATTCCATAAATAAATTATAAGAATTAATTTCTTCACTGAATAAGAGAAGAAGAAAAATATATTCTTGACAAGTAGAGTTCCATCCTTTAACTAATTTCTACCACAAACTCATCTTTCACTCTAAAATATAATAGAAGGTAAAAAATATATTCTATATATCCTATTCGTATAGGGTTCCAAAAAAACGAATTTATAATTCATCTACTAGATCTTTTAAAAAAGAACTAAATTATTTAATCCTAGATATTACGTGGGCCAGTGGTAGGTGATACACCCTTGTCACCTTTTGATTGTGGGTTCAAGTCTCGTGGCCTTGCCGGACGCGACGGGTTGCCGCCCAACCTCTGGGTTGTCCTTTTATGGAAATCCAAAAATAATCCAAACTAGAACTATCCAAAATGCTTTAGTGAACACCTCCATCATGTATTCTTTTAAACACTGCAAAATCCTGAATTACCATAAAACCTTATTGATTAAATTCATGATCCCTTTTTCCTTAAATAATAATGGATATACTCCTTCAATCCAAAAATGTTGTAAACCCCAACAATGATGGAATATACAAATCATTAATCAGTTTCAAAGTAGTCAATAATATCCAATATAATTTATCCAAATCAATCATGTATTATTCCAAAATCACTATCTCGGTATCAGAATAATATTATGGTTTATCATTCTTTCAACCATATATTTTCCAAAAATTTATCCTACTATTGAGTCACTTTTCTTTGTTCCACACAATTTCAAGTCCTTATTGAAATAGTACTGTAGTAAAATCCATATATACTCAATAATTATTATAACAAGTACATTGTTGATAGAACACATAAATGACATAATCAACATAAGAACTCTAATCAATCCTCTTCATCTGTGGTAGTATCATAACATGATTATTATCCAATAGCATCATTTGAGGCATAGTCTGATGACTGGGACATACGTTCACGTAGTGTCCAAAATCCTTGCTAATGAAGCATTGTACATTTTAAACCATTTTCTTACCCTTGAAGTCACGTACTTTGTGCCCTTTTTCTCCACACTTTTAACAAACACCCATTCCTTTCAGGAAAGTTCTAGGGTGTTTCTTCCCACAGTTATGACATATCTGAAAAGCCGTCTTTACCTTATTCCTTTTATCTTTCCTTCTCTCTACCATCCTTTGCTTCTCTGGCTTCCCTTCAAATCCATAGGACTCTGAGATTTCTTTACTTATCATATCAACACATGATACTATTTCTTCATATGATGATAATACGTGGGAGACTATTTCATTTCTAAATTCAGGATTAAGACCATGAAAGATATGATCCACATTACTCTTTGGATCACACATATTCTTGGAGTTCTCATTCCTTCTATTGGTTGGCATTTCTAAACAATGTAATAAACTAGATCAGTTTATGAATAAAAATACATAATTCCATACTTGTAAAACACTTAACATAAATTGAACTATTTATGGATATAATCCATAATCATGAAAAAAATTGTTGAGGAAGTATATACTCATAAACCCTTCAAAATGATTTGTCAAGAAAATGAGAGTTATCCTAAGCATATCCCCCGGGAGTGTCGTAACCAAGAGTGCAGCAAGGCCCGTTGTTGTGCACCAGTTCCCGTTTGAGTCCAGCTCAAAGCTGTGTTTTCGGGTTTTACCCCTAGGTACATCTGTGCCAGAGCCGCCTCTACCTGCTCGTATCTAACTAGGGATTTATTTCTTGGAAAACTCACAAAATCTCTACAATACCAAAATTCTAGGAAGTTCTTCAATACTAATCCTAAAAGTCTATCTTAGGGCTATGTGCTCTAATTAGAGTTTATCAAAATCGAGTTTCCAAGGTTATTACTAAACTTCCTCTGATACCAACTGTAACGCCCCGACCCTAGTTACCCAGAGTCGGTGCATTATTTTAATACATTGGCATGATTACAAAGAATCAAGTCCCAAAGGACCGATTAGTTTAGCAGTCTTTGAAAATAGATTACATACATGAATGTTACATTACAATTCATAACATACAAAACAACATAAATAATCCTTTATGAATGCCATTATTCCCTTGTTTTAACCCTTATTATCAATCACAATATACTTCTTGGAATCCTGGGAAAAATAAAATAGAGAAAAGGGGTAAGCTCAAATGCCCAGTAAGGATAACAATATAGCAGAACCTTACATAAGTAAGAATAAACATTTAAGGCAGAGTATAACTAAAAAAAGAATTCTAAACTTGAACTTAAACATAGTATGGAAAAAATAAAATGAAATAATGCCATTTACTTATTCACATTGATATTCTACTAATTGAATAATCACATGAAATATCCATAACCACTTACATAATGATGGAATGCATAATTCCATACTATCAAACCCACATAGCCAAGGCCTCGTGCCAAGACTACAAATAAGATTTTTCCATGGCCTTGTGCCAAGACACTAGTTTGTCTCATGAGACATACCGATGCGTCGAGGAGCTATAGCGGGCTCTACCCGTCACTTACTATGTCCAATGCATTCCCATATGAAAAGGTTTAAACATAACCTAATCATTCGTATTAAAACTAGCATATGAAATGTCAATACTTTCTCCATAAACCATGAATGGTATAAAAATAACACATCCACAGTAAAACATATCACAAAACCTTGAATAAAATTAAAACGTTTTGTATCAACTTCAAATAAGCCTAAAATCCATTAAAGGATATTGACATAGATGAAATCAAAACAATTTGAGAGAAATATCTCTTTTCTCAAAATTATTGAAAAGTCACACATTTATAAAGGAAGTAATTTAAAAGAGATTTTTGAATCAAAGTGTCCCATACCACTTTGAAACTTTTGAAAAGAAATATCATTTCAAAACATTCATGCCCTTATAAATAAATCCTTAAAATCATTTTGAAAACATGGACATTAATTAAAAAGATTTAGAAAGATAAATCTTTAAAACATTTAAAATTATGATTTTGATAAAGAGTACCTTTCAAAAATTCTTAAAATATTCATTTTGATATCATTTAATAGTCACATAATTATAAAATAAAACTTTTACTTGGAAAATATTCTTATAATCTTGTAAGGGAAGATTTGATGATTTTATAACAGTGGTAAATAGCCACACCCGCCGTATAAGATAAAAAACATTCGTACCTTAAATTTTTCGAAAAGGTTAAAAGTGCCTTGTTTGGAAAATGACGGAAAGATTCCTTTAAAACAAATAAGGGTATAAATAAATTTAACCCATTTTCTTTGTAAATAGTAAATATGTGTTGAAATTCATTTTTAAGTAACATGGATGTGGATGATAAAGAGATCCCAGTAGATAATTACGTATAAACAACCTCAGATAATGAAGAGATTGCGAAATAAACCCTTACCAGTTTGGTAACATACGAAACATAAAAACCATGAAAGAGGTATCATACAATTAATATGTAAATACACATAAATTAAAGTGTATTACACAAATAATACAATTATGGGCAGTACATACTCAACACAAAAGGTAATGGTGGCAATATAGCATTAATCTCACGGGAATAAGGAGTGAGATAAAAACCCCTTACATTGTACTTTTCCTTGGTCGATTGTAGGTTAACCTCCTGCATAATGGTGAAATAATTGTTATTTAATTATACAAGAATCATTTACATTAATATGATATCATATATGATCTTTTAACATTTATTTGTTAATAATATCTTAGTATTATCGTCATTTTGGGTGTTAACTTGCTTATTTTCCTTTATATTCTCTGTTACGTAAGCCGTGTTTGTTATGGATAGGTTGTATCTTATTCATATCCATAATTATATCAAGTCTTTAAACATTATTTTGAAATCATCAAATGATAATTATACTTGAACGGATACGATGGAGAATGAATCGAATCACTTTTGTGGAGATGGTAGTCCGTACGTACGCACGAGCAACAATATCATTCTTTTGATGTCAAAATAATATATAATTGGATGGTATATCATATAGACTGAATAATTATCATGTTATATTTATTATTTACATGAATTACACATCATTATTATACCCATCCCAATAATATGTTATTGGATAGCTATTACACCACGACGTGGAGACGGTAATCCGTACATACACACATATGGTGACATGTCATTCAATGGATGGATAAAATATGGAATATGGTTTTACCATATTTATAATAACATCACAGTATATAGATGAAAATGGATTAATTATTTAATAATGAAAATAACAAAGAACGAAAAAGTGGATGAAGAAAGTAACTTGAAAGAGGGTGGGGAAAACATTACCTCTTCTTCGGGATCTTCCTTTTGATTTGATCAAAAGGACTCATTAGGTTGGCTTTCTGACTAAGTTAAGGCCTCTATGATGAATTTTTGGAAGTTTAGAGATTATTTTGGCAGTGTTTGGCCGATCCATAAGGCTTTGATGGTGTGATGTAATGAGAAGGAGTTCCCTTTTATAAGAGGGGTGAGGGGAACCTTTGGAAAAGCAAGAAATATTATTTTATAATAAATTAATATTCTGTTTCTAATGGCTCCAAAGTGTATTTTTAAATTTTATGGTGTGTATGGGTCGAAGAACACCCAACCAATATAATTTAGACAGGTTTGGGTCATTATATTAACCTTATCTGTTAGTTTTAACTCTTAGTTAATTAGTTTGACACTTACCATGCAACTTTGTATTTTTATATTATATAGTTAATAAACATACTATATACATATAAGAGACCCCCAAGTGGTCCAATAATGATACATCAACCATGATATAAGTATCTTGGCCTAACCTTAGGTATTTAAGAATTTAATATCAATTAATAATATAAAATTTGTATTAAAAACTCTTTTATGTCAATTTTGACACTATTCAAAAATTGATTTTTGTAAAAATAATAATAGAATGTTTACATAGATAATAGTTAATTAAATAAATCCTAACATGTCATATTATTCTATAAAATTAGTTTAATTCATAAAAAGTCTCAATTTATATTTATTTGGGTATTTATAATATCAATTTTCTTAATTTTTCACTATTAAGGTAATTACTGCATCATCATTGTGTCATAAATAAACTAAATTATTTAATGTCTAAAAATTATAAATAAAATATCATTATGTAGGAAATCTTTTTATATTTCATTGAATCTTTATAGTCTAAAATCCAAAATATATAACCCTATGTAAAAATTGTTTCGCTAAAATATATATGATTATGTCATTTTTGTAATTACTTTAACTTAATTAATATAAAGTGTCATTATAACTTACAAGTGGACCCATGGAGTCCCAAAATCGACCCAAAGATGCCCATGTTCGGACATGTATCATCCAATAGGGTTAAGACACGTTTTAGGGTAAGTTAATATTATTATAATATTATTTATTTACACTTATTTACCGGATTTACCCTTTAACCATGTTAAATAAAATATTTACCGAAGTAATTATTCAAAATGTCTAAAAATACAAGTTACTTATTTAAACAATTTGGACATCCTAATTCAAAATATTGAATCCATTTTTCCAAATTCAATACACAAAAGTGGAAGAAATTAATTTAAACATAATTTCCGTTGTTAAAACAAAAAATGTGTTTTTAAAAATAATAACTATCAAAAGATTGACAGTGGTTTATGTTCGGTTGAAATGTGAAATTATGTTAAATGACCCACATTTTATTACATGGTAAAAATATATTTTAAATATAATTTAGAACCACTCAAATTCATTATTTATCACTATTAATTATTTTGATTAAGAAAGTTGTTTTTAATTAAAATTTAGTAATTTTTACAATTCATCAAAATATACAATTTATCCGAAAAGTACAAAAATTTCACCCTAGGCTAATTTCGTAATTCTGAATCCAAAAATGTAGTTTATTTTACCAAATTCAAAACATAAAAGTTTCATTTATTAATTTAAAATTGATTCCCGCTTTCGAAACCAAAAGGAATATTTTTAAGAAATAATAACTATAAAAAAGATTGACACTTGTTTATGTCCAATTTTCAAGGTTAAATTACTTAAAATGACCATAATTGGATTAAATAGTAAAAATATAATCTAATTATACTTCCAAACCATTAAAATTTATAATTTAACAATATAAATTATTTTGATTAAGAAATTTTTTTCAGTTAAAATGTAGTATTTTTAACTATTCACCCAAATATGAAAGTTATCAGAAAGACACCAAAACATTATTGAAACTAAATTCTTATGTACCGATTCTAATGAAGAATTTAATTTTGTAAAATTGAATATATAAAAGTTTCAAATATTGGTTTTAAAAAGGCTTCTCCATTAAAAGGCGGTAAAATTTCATTTTTTCATAAATACTTCTTTTATCTGAGAAAGTGATTTTGTTCATAAATAATTTCTTAGAAACACATAATATGGATTAAAATTATAAGGATAATATAATATTTAAAATTTAGTTAATACTATTCATAACCTCTTTTGAACGGATAGTTTGGAAAGTCGTGGTGTACTTGAACTCAGTGTTGCGTACAACACACACTATTGTATTATTAAAAGAGAAGTGTACCGTGGAAGATTGGGGTGTTACACTCTGCTTTAGCATGCTTTCTTTAATTTTTCAAGAGAGGATTTGGGGAGGATCCTAATGAGTATACTGTTATACACACCCTACGTTTATATAAATTATTTTTCAGGTCACTTGGAGCAGGTTGGAGATCATGCTGGTTACTATTATCTTGTTGTTGTAGGAGCTATTTGGGCTTGTGGTTGCTGCAGTTTTCCTTTCTTTTGGGTATTTCTAGTTTCCCATTTTCAGTTGTAGTACTTTTTCATGACATTTCATATATGTACATGGGGTTATTTTATATTTTGGTTCAGATTTGGAGTTTTTGGTGTCTATCTTATCTCTCTCTTCTACATGTGTTCTCTTAGAGGGTAGTGCCTCCCATTTGTGTGATTATTATACCCTCGATGCTAGTCGCCAACCCGAGGCCTACTGGAGGTGGGACTCAGGGGTCATTATCTCCCTTTTCTCATTTCTGGCCAAGGAGGGGTACACTTGGTGGGGAGGGGGTTGTGAAAGAGTGGTATCAGAGGTCTATTTGAGGGATAAGATAGAGTTTGAAGTTAGGAAAAGGTGAGGTTTCATGGGTTTGTAGGGAAATGATGTCATTCATGTTTATCAAGTGAGGTAAACACTGGAGACCAGCTAAGACATAGGTGTTTATGGCCCCTATGATCTGATGTACGAACCTTTATGTTTACAATGGCTACTAAATAGGGTGATACTAGTTGTAGGGTAGAGTCCTAGGAAAGGATAATGAATCATTCTTCATTGCTCTTGTGTTTCAATGGGTAGTCCTTGGGATAGGTTAAACTAAAACGAATAAAAAGGAAACATTTAATTAATTAATGTTTATTGTTCCATATTCCTGGCTTAGGATCTCTAAGTATTTGTTATTTTGCAGGTATGGCCCCAGGTCGATGTCCCTATCAGGTTTGTGTAAAAGATGTCCAGCAGGCTGTTCCATTAGGTCGCCACAACGTAGAGGTTGACAATGACGTCGCTTAGAGGAAGACACTCTTAGAGTTTCATCCCCATAGCCTGCAGAAGTACGAGGGATCCGTTTCAGATGCAGTCATGGATGACTGGTTGGAGGAGATTGAGATAGGCTTTAGTTTGATCTCTACTCAAAAAGAGCACTGGGTGTCCTTAGGTGTGACGATACTGTGTGAAGCAGCAAGTCAGTGGTTGTTTTTATTCCTTAGGGATCGTGAGGAGTCAGTGATCTAATGGGAGGAGTTCCAAGATACGTTCAGAGTTGAGTTTCTTTCCTCGACTACGAAGGCGTCCAGTCGCCAGGAGCTTCTTACCCTTCTACATGGGAGTTCCACTGTTCGAGAGTTTGGAATCTGTTTCCAGAACGTTTTACAGTATGCTTTTGACTTGTTACCCAATGAGGAGGCTAGGGTGAGGAATTTCAAGGAGGATTTGCATCTGGAGGTCCAACGTCAGGTCACCCCATTTATGATGAAGAAAAATATTGAGGTGATAGAGAGGGAAGAGGTTGTCGATAGGACTTTGGCCAAGACTGGATCATCATGAGAGGGGAATCAGCATGATTCCTCATTAAGCCGAGCTATCGTCCGAGGTTCCCGGTGTTCAGGGAAGAAGAGTTTCCGTTCAGCCGAGGGTAGGTCCTAGCCCTTCACATCTCATTTCTCTGGAGGAAGAAACTCTCAGGCCTATTCCAATAGATCAGGAATTGTTTTTCTTGTAGTGGTCGTGGCCATCAGCAGCGGGAGGTCCCGACCTTTCATAGCGGTCATTGTGCACAGGGTGCTACGCTCATGGTTCCTCCTATGAGGCAGTTCCAGCAGAGGTAGAAGCAGCCAGTTACACTAGACTTAGATCACCAGAGGGGAGATGGGTAAGGCAGAGGATACCCCATGATGATCCCCATCCTTAAAGAGCAGAGTGCAGTCATGGTGGTGGTCATCATCAGGGTCAGAGAGGCCATGGAGGGGGTCATGGACAGCTTCATGCCCTAGCGTTGCCATCACCAGATGAGCTATATGTCGTTCATGGTACCCTTTTCATGTTTTCTACCTTGTTGTATGCCTTGTTTGATTTAGGAGAGACACACTCGTTCATATCACCTAACCTTGTCAATGATTTGGGACATGAGGTAGAGAGGCTTCCATTGCCTTTGGGGTTGACTACGCCGGTTGGAGGTCGAGCTAACTTGTTTGAAGTATGTAGAGATTGAGATCTAGTGTTGGGGAAACACCGATCATGGTGAGATTTCATATGATTACGAATACGACCCTATGATGTCATCCTCAGCATGGATTGGTTGTATTCTGTGCAAGCTATCATGGATTGATTCTGGAAGAAGGTCATTTAAATTAATGTAGATGGAGATGAAGTGGTGTTTATTGGTGAGAGATACCCTCAGATGGGTCATAGGCGTGTTTCATCCTTATCATCCATGGCGACTGAGATGATGCTGAGTCCTTCAGAAGTTTAGCCGTTGGAATTTCCTAGGGTCGTAGAGGAGTACCCTAATGTCTCCTCATTGGAGGTTGTAGAATTACCCCCTCGACGAGAGATCATGTTTGGGAACAAGCTACATTTAGTATCTTCTCCTATATCTATCTCTCCATATAGGATGGATCCTACTGAGTTACAAGAGCTACGTGTACTGCTTGATGGTATGTTACAATGCAGTTTTGTTCGGCCAAGTGTTTCACCATGGGGTGCACCCGTTTTGTTCGTAAATAAGGCAGATGGTAGTTTGCGGTTGTGTGTCGATAATTTTGGCTTGAACAAAGCGACAATAAAGAATCGCTATCCTCTTCTACGAATTGATGATTTATTTAATCAACTGAAGGGTGCAAGTTGGTTCTCAATGATCTAATTGTGGTCAGGATATCATCACATGCGTGTGAAGGTTGAGGATATCCCGAAGACTGATTTCCGTTGTCGTCATGGGTATTATGAGTTCTTGTAATGTCGTTTGGCATGATGAATGCTCCAGTTGTATTCATGGGATTGATGAATTTTGTGTTTTGAGAGTTCCTGGACATGTTTTTGGTTGTTTTAATTGACAACATCCTTGTATACACCACATCTGAAGAGGAGCATGTAGAGCATCTACATGCCATTTTGGGAGTTCTTCGTCGACATCAGCTGTTTGGGAAGTTGTAGAAGTATGAGTTATGGGCTCGAGAAGTCCTTTTCTTATGTCATGTTGTGTACCATCATGGAGTAGCTGTGGATCCATTGAAGATTGAAGCAGTTGTGTCTTGGTAAGCCCACAAGACAGTGTCAGAGGTGCGAAGTTTCCTTCATCTTGCGGGCTACTACAGGAGGTTCATATCCAATTTCTCACGAGTTGTGAATCCTATGACAACTTTGACCAGGAAAGATCAGTCTTTCATATAGACTAATCAGAGTCAGGTAGATTTCGATTATCTAAAGGAAAAGTTTGTAAGTGCTCCATTCCATTGTCTTTCAGCTAAGGGTGTTCAGTTTGATGTGTTCTGTGATGCTTCGCATATGGGGCTAGGTTGTATTCTCTTGTAGCAGAGGTCAATTGTTTATTATGGGTCTCAACAGTTGCATCCCAATGAATGCAGCTATGCCACCCATGTCCTTGAGTTGGCAGTCGTGGTGTTTTCTCTGATGTCGTGGAGACTTTACCTCATTGGTGAATGCTTTCTGGTTTTCACTGATTATAAGATTTTGAGGTATGTTTTATCCCAGCATGACTTGAACTTACGATAGCGTCAGTGGATGGAGTTCTTATAGGAATATGACTTTGAAATATCGTATACACTTGGAAAATGGAATGTTGTAGCTAATGCGGTGAGCTGAAAGTCACGTAGTGATGCTGTGCGTGAATCCGATGATTCATGGAGGGTAATGGAAGAACTGTCATCATTTCATCTTGATATGGGAGAAGTCTGAGGTAGAGGTTGTATTTTTCAGATGATAGTGATGTCATCCTTGATGAGGAAGGTGGAAGAGTCCCAGTTGGGGGATCTTGAGGTAGAGGTCTGGAGAGACCGATTTGTTTGTGGTGACGCCCCGGATGGTTGGTCTGAGGATGAACAACAAAGAGTGTTGTATCATGAAAGTATATTTGTTCCATTGGCGATGCGCGAGACGGTCCTTATAGAGTTCCATGGTTATCTTTTAGTGGTGCATCCTAGTGTGACGAAGATGTACCGACCCTTGAGGAGTAATTTTTTGTGGCCTGGGCTGAAGCATGCGGTTGTGGAGTTTTTTCTCGATGTTTAGTCTGCTAGAAGGTGAAGGCCGAACACCGTGTCCCTGGTGGTCTTCTCCAGCCATTAGAGATTTCTCAGAGGAAGTGGGAGGACATATCAATGGACTTTATTACATGTTTACCTCGAGCTCTGTGAGGACAAGATGCTATTTGGGTGGTAGTGGATCGCTTAACAAAATCATCACACCTCATAGCGATCAAGGAGTCGAGCTCAGTGCAGGTTTTGTCGAGGCAGTATCCAGAGGATGTGGTGAGACATCATGGAGTCCCAAGTATGATCATTTCTGATCAAGATACTCATTTTACCTCCGGAGTGTGAAGAGGTCTCCAACATGATTTTGGTTCTCAACAATGCCTTAACACTTCATTTCATCCTTAAATATATGGTCAGGAAGAGCGAACTATTCAGACTCTCAAAGACATGTTGCGCTCTTGTGTTCTTGTTTTTGAAGGTTCATGGATGAGGAAATTAAACTTGGTGGAGTTCTCTTATAACAATATATTTCACTCCACCGTCGGTATGGAGCCGTTCAAAGACTTTTACGGTCGGCCTTTCTGTTATCCGTTGTACTGGGCCGGGGTTGGAGAGTCAGCAATTCTCGGACCAAAACTAGTGCAGCATACAACAGAGATGGTTCAGGTGATTCATGAGCAGATGAAGCCAACACATAATCGTCAGAAATCATATGATGATCAAAGAAGGAGGCCCATTGAGTTTAATGTTGGGGATCATGTGTTTCTGAAGGTGACACCCAGTCGTGGGAAGTGAAGGTTTGGTCGTGGGAGTAATATTTCTCCCCATTTTGATGGGCCTTTCGAGGTGTTAGCTAGTGTTGGTGCTATGGAGTATCGAGTAGTTCTTCCCCCTCAGATAGGTCGGATGCATGATGTTTTCCTTGTATCACAACTATTTCGTTATCTTCATGACGACTCCCACATCATAGATTGGGGAGAGATCTATGTTGATGAAGATGCCACCTATGAGGAACAAACTGTGGATATCCAAGACTGCAAGGAGAAGGTGTTGTGTGGGCGTTCCATCGCCGTATTTCGTGTCTTGTGGAGAAACGGTGGCATGGAGGAGAGTACTTTGGAACGTGAGTCAAAAATACGTGCTCATTAACCAGAGTTTTTTGATGTTTAACTCCTTCCATGTATCATTGTAGCTAATGTGGTTATGAAACTTTCATGCAAATGAGATGGCATCCTTGTTTCATTGGTGGCTTTCTTGGTTTTGAGAGGTATCTCGGTGGGTGGTTGTTCAGATGTTGTTTTGTTTTTTTACTTTAGGTGGGTTTTGGATTATCGAGGACGAGAATGTTTTGAGAGGTATCTATTGTAATGGCCCTGACCATTGCGGTCCATTCCTTTGTGAAAATGTGGAGCTGGAGGTGTTCTGGGAGGTCAAGGTGACATTGTGTGCATTTGGATGGACTTTTAAAGAAATCAAAAGGGTTATGGCCATCGCACAGGAGGCGCACGGTTTGGCTAAACCGTGCGACAAACCGTGCAAGGCTGGGCTTGGAGGCAGTGGCTAATGCACGGTTAGTGCACAGGATGAATAACCGTGCGGACTAACCGTGCGAGGATTGGTTGTCGAGGTAGAAGCTAATACACGATTAGCGCACGGTTTTTTAAACCGTGAAGACTAACTACGTGGGCACATAAAGAGAGATCCTAAAATTGTGGATCTAACTCATTTTTCCTTTAATCACCTCGTTTAAGCCCCCAGTCAGCCATAACTCGGGATTAAATTTTCTGAGAGGTAGGATAATCTCTCCCAAGCGTTTTGGAGGCGATCTGGAGGATTCCCTTGGCAAATCGGAGCCAGTTTCTTGAGGCATGTGATCTTTCCTACTTGTTTTTATGAGATCTACTTAGATCTATTCCTCCCCTTCTCTTGGTTTTTTAGATCCACGCCCGTTATGGGTAGGTCTATGTGTCTGGATGTTAGTTAAGATGATCTTTGTTCATTGTTGTGTTAGGAGATAAGACCTAATGAGGATTCATGGAGAATCGACCAGGTTTCTTGGGCGTTCATTGACTGTTATGGTTATCCTAGAAAACCATTGAGGAAGGGGATTCGTTGCTTCTCTTTTGTATGTGTAACGATATCGATAGCATGTTGAATCCCACTAGATGATAATGGAATTAACATAATAAATATATTTGAACCAGATAAAGGAATTTATTTGATCGTTTTTTATTGCCTCTTGTTTACTAGATAGTGTAATATATATGTCTTTCTTGTTAAGAATGTTGTTCTTGAAGAAATTGATAAAGAACGTAAAGTTGGAATTAATGGATAATTGGTTGGATAAATATAAAGAGCCCTGAAAACAGACCTGGTTCTTATTTTAATTTGATATTGATCTAATTTGGCATAGTAATCATGTTTAATCTTTGGTGATAGATTACCGAATTGGTTCATGATTTTGGAGCCAATGAATTGAATTTGTTAATTCAATATGGATTAAAAAACATGATTGAATTCCATGAAGGGTTCTGAGTTACCATCTTGTTGTGAATTTGGGAAAATAGCCCATTTGATGTGGTGTTGTTTTCCTACTGCTTGTGTTGTGATGTGACCCTAGAGGGGTGTTGTGATATGTGGAGGTAGGGAGGCCTCATGGTTGTGGCAGAGGATGGCACCTATAGTGGTGAGATGCATCGGTTTATTCATGTGGGTGTTAGGTAGGACACCGGGGATGATGGAATAATATCGATGTGGTTGTTGGATGCTTGGTGCTTTGTTTGGTTTTTTACCTGCTTTACCATTCTACACTGCTCAAGGCAGTTGGTCTTGATTACCCTTCTTCTAAAGGAGGATAAGACACATGGGGTATGCCATGTGATTTCAGTGTTTAGCCTCTCAAGTGAGGATGGGTATACGCTCTTGCTATATGCGGAAAAGACTCGATGTGTAGTATATCTACTCTCAGTGTTGAGCCCCTTGTGTTTAGTAGAATATGATGATTTTCTTGAATTCCTGGGAATATGGGAAAGAAATTTTGTAATGAATGTTTTAATAAATGATGTTAACCCATGGGGTTTGAGTTTGTTGAAACTTAATGATGAGGTTGAGAAATTTAGAAGGGACAATGGTTTTTGAATGTGATGCCAATGAAGTTTAATGTGGTTGTATTCATTGTTAATTAATATTGGAAGAATTAATTAACATACAATGGAACCAATAAAAAGGGAATGAAGTAACCTAATAAGGCTCTTTAATTGTTTGTGTTCTTATAGGATACCTAGTCATAGAAGTGGCGTCTCGGAGTCCGAGAGACGATAGCTACAGTTATGTCTACGACTAGGTTATGCCCATAGTGTGGTTTTGAGTTATATATATTCTCTAATTTTTTTGTTATATATGCTACTCCACCCTGTCGGTAAGGAAAACTGACACCCCTGGGATTCTGAGCCCTTGGGGGAGGGGTGTTTTCCCTAACATTCTTGATTGGAGGTTGAATGGTTGACTACCCCCTTTAGCCCCACTCTCTTCTCTTGGTAGATACTAGATCCATTGGCACATCAGTTAGTTTCCACCATATATGTGTGTAGAGGGCTGTAATGGCTTGTGGTTATTTCACACATATATATTCTGGAAATAGTATCCTATGGAATACTATAGGTGTAACGTGTATGGGCTGTGATGGCTTGAGGATCGTTACTCAGTGTATGGGTTGTAATGGCTTGAGGTATAATACCTGACGTATGATACACGTTATGCGAGCTGTGGTGGATCCTGGAAACTACCTGGTTACTTTTGGTTGTGAGGATAGTGTTGTACTTAGCCTAGGTTTCTACAGGAAAGCCTTGGTGTTGCATGTGGTGTAGATTGTGAAGCATAGCCCATGTTTATATGGGCAAGCCTTTGGAGAGAGATTAACATGACGTATGTCGTTGGGGAAAAGCGGAAAACCAGTGGGGAAGTAGTTACGGGGTACCCTTGATATTCTTTATTATATGATGTAATCTTTTATTCGTTACTTTGTGAGAGTACCCATGGTGAGGTTGGGGACATAGTATACCTATTTAGGTGATGAGTTAGTATCACTGTTGTTCATGGTGCTTTATAATGCTATCATTAATTTTGAACGAGAGGATTCGGGGAGGATCCTACTGAGTATACTGTTATAATCACCCTACGTTTATATAAACAGTTTTCAGGTCACTTGGAGTAGGTTGGAGATCAGGCTGGTTACTACAAGCTTGTGGTTGCAGGAGCTATTTGGGCTTGTGGTCGCTGAATTTTTTCTTTTCTTTTGGGTATTTGTAGTTTCCCTTTTCAGTTGTAGTACTTTTCCATGACATTTTATATATGTACTTGGTGTTCTTTTATATTTCGGTTAATATTTGGAGTTGGTTGGTTTCTATCTTATCTCTTTCTTCTGCATGTGTTCTATTAGAGGGTACGGCCTCCCATTTGTGTAATTATTATAGCCTCGGTGCTAGTCGTCAACCCTGGGCCTACTGGAGGTGGGAATTGGAGTTCATTATCTTCCTTTTCAAATTGCCGGTCTAGGAGGGGTACACTTTTTTGGGTGGGGTCATGGCAGTTTCTATGAAAGAAACTTTCAAGTAGTAAACCATTTATAACCCAAAGAATTTCAAGGGCGAAATTCATTTTAAGGGTGGTAGAATGTAACACCCCAGAATTTTTTTGAGAAAAATTATTTTTTAATTTCTTTGTTGTATTGTTTTTTACACTACACCAAGATTAGTTTGCACTATATTCAACACCGTATTATATTGTAGTATACACAACACTATTCTTGTCTTGTGTTGCACGCAAGAGCGACCTTCCTCAATAGCATGTGTTGTAAGCAATACAGAGTTTCACTAAACAATGATATATTATAATATTATTATGAACTAGATGTTATGAATAGTGTTAACCTAATTTTTAATTTTATAACATTATAACTCATCTTACACATTTTCTAGAACATGTTATGAGAACAAAATCAATTTTTCGTATAAAGAAAGTATGTTTCAAAAAAATGTAGTTTTGCTGCCTTTTGATGGAGAACCCATTTTAAATCTAATTTTTGACTAGTTTATAAGTTCAATTTGACAAAATAAACTAATCATTTTTAATAATGATATAAAAATTTTATTTGGATAATTGTTTCATATTTTTATGATAACATTCATAATATGAAAAATAGTAAAAATAAGCTAAATTTTACTTAAAAGAAACTTTTTTCATCGAGATAATTAATATGGATTATTATTATATTGAATTTTCTTAATGTACAAATAGAATATATTTTTACCATTTAATATAATGTATGTCATTATAATTAATTTTACATTGAATTCATAGGTAACAACATTTCAATCTTTTGCAATGTTTTAAATAAAAAACCATTTTTTTCAAAAAAGGGATTAATTTTAAATTAATTACTGCATCTTCAATGTTTTTAATTTGGGAAAATGGATTCCATATTTTTAATCAGTAGGTCCAAATTATGTTAACATGCTACTTTTATTTTTACCCATTATGAATAGTCACTATGTTAAATTTTATTTAGCATAGTTAAAGGTAAATCGGGTAATTAAGGGTAAAAATACTATTATTACCCTAAAACATGTATTAATATAATTGGATGATTATATTTCATCCTAAAATATGCATGTGTTGAAATTTTATCTATTTGATCCCACTTTAATGATATTAAGACCTTTAATAATTTTATATGAGTTAATGTGAAATATCAATAATATAGTTTTTAATAAAATAATAATACCCATCAAAAGACCCAAACACATGACCAAAACCTATTGGTCGAGTATATATACACCATAGTCATCCATGTTTCGACTTGTGGACCATTTATATCCTTATAATATAGATTATAACATTTATATTATTTTATTTTAAATGATGTTAATGTTGTCACCATCATAATTTAATAAAAATAGAATTTTAAAAGTTGGGTGTTTTAGAAGATAAAGTAGACTAAAATTATTCTTTTAAAATATATTAGATTTATATTAATCATATTATTTTATTTTTAATTTTTATTAAACACATAATTATATTAAATAATTATACAAAAATGTTGTAGTAAATATTTTATTAAGTGAAATATCAAATAAATGGTTTTAAAAATATTAAAATAAATATTATATGAACTAATTTATATGCTCCAAGAATTTTATAGTTTTATATGACATATTATAAATCTATTAAATATTTTTGTTTGAACATATTTTCTGTGTGGATTTTTTTGAAATTCAAATTGTTAAATAGTGTCAAAATTAAAACTATTGGTATTTTATAAAAATAACATATTATTAAATTTTTCAAAACTCACAAAAATATATAAAAATTATAAATTTCAAATTATATGGTCTAAAATCTCATAATGTATTTAATTATGGACAATTCACAACACATAATTAAGTATTTATAACAATTTAAAATCTAGAATATTATTACAACAAATAAAATCAAATAGATTAAATAACGATAAATCAAAATGATAAGGATTAAAATAAATTAAAAAAAAATGTATAAATTTTATTGGTTGATGATATTACCATCCTATATCATCTCATATTCTAATTTGAGTCATTTTTGAGGTTTTTATGTGGGGTTTTATTTTATAAAAAATTAATATTTTAGAGAGTTTTCCTAAAGTGCCCCTCTATTCTCTTATAAAAGGGAACCTCCTCCCTCTCCTCTTAACTCCATTTTGAGATTTAAAACTTTTACAAACCCTACCCATTTACTTTCTCAACTTCCCTATAAACATTTTAGAGGTCCTTTTAATTTTCAAAGACCTACTTTAGTTCCCTAAGACTAGGTTTAGAAGAGGCACGTCGAAGAAGATGTAATATATTTTAACGAATCTTTCCAACTTATTTCATCTTCTACTTCCTCTATATGAATTGTTTCATTATTAAGTAATAACTCCAGTATCAATTGTATACTGATATTTTATTAGGAATATGATACAGCCATATTTATCCTCTATCCATCCTATTAAAAATGAAGTCACCACGCGTGTGTATGTACAACATACCGTCACCACGCTGTGGTGTAATCTATTTTTCATCACCAACCTACTTTGATGGGTATAATAATAGAAGAAATAATTATATATTATTATTTTAAAGTGATATTTATTCTGAAATATTATACACTATACACTTCAATACAATTCCACAATATTTGGGGTGATATTATCGTTCGTGCGTACGTATGTCTTACCGTCTCCACGACGTGATGAGATTCATTATCCATGTGAACCATTCAATAATGATTAATTAGTATATCTAATAAATAATAATGAGATATATGACATAATAAATATACTATATTTATGTATATATATATATGCCATTTACTTTAATAAAGAAACGAAAATAGTGTTCATGCGTACGTATGGCCTACAGTCTCCATGAACGGTGTATTTCATTGCATTTATCAATCGATTATATATATTAATATATTGAATATATATGATATATAAATCATGCTTTACATTCTGGAAGTAATTAATCATGATCTAAGTAATCATATGAAAAAATTGCAAGTCAAAAAACATACGATAAATGAAACGATTTCGCCAAAAACGCTGCTTTAACATGGAATTGAAAAATGAATGGGAGATATAATGTAATAGTTAATAATATATGATATCATAAATATTATTATGATTCTGTTAAAAGTTTATAATATGTTTAAACCTACTATAAAGTAGTTTCAAACACATTTGGATGAAATTGGACCTAAGGTAAGGGAAAATCCCACAATCTCATTTGTTTTTTCTGAGATTGTTTATACATCAGTATTTGATAGGGAATATTTATCATCCACATCCATGTTTCGTCAATATTTAATATTATTTTAATCCTCCTACAATTATGTTCCGATTTTCCAAATACACTAAACTATTATGATCCTTGGGTGTCTATTTTTGTTATGTATTAAGTATTCCTCAAAAGTAATGTAAAGTCCATGTACGTCAAAATTGAGTTTCTACAACTATCATGAATAGATAAGTCTTAATCACTATGAAATGATTAATATCTAAATACGTATTCAATTTAGTCAATAACTTGACTATTTTTATTAGATAAGGAAAAATCAATATGAAATGATAAATAATTGAACACACATTAATTTTAAATAACATTACCATGATGAATAGATATGGGCTAATCAATATGTAAAGGATAATATTTGATAACATATTTATTTTAATCAATAATATAATTATCCTAATTAAATAAGGAATAACCAATATGTCAAGGGAAATAACTGAACACACATTCCATTTAAATAACTTGAATATCATGAGTAGATAATACATAATTAGAATGATAAGGTAAATCACCGAAAACACATTCTATTTAATCAATAAACTAATAATTAAATGCACCCAGAAATAAAATCAATATGAAAATCACATGGATAATAAGAACTAAATTCTTAATGATGGAAATTATAAATCATTGGGCATTAGGATCTCAGACATCATGGTCTCTTTATCATCATGCAATTCACAAGACAGTTGAGAACTACAGATAGAACCCCATTTAATTATAGATTATTTATTCTACACAAAAGACTAATGATAAAAAAAGGGGATATTTAATTTCTGGTCCCACCAATCACAATAAGTCCAAAAAATTCTTCATATATCAAATAATAGATTTAATTAATGAAAAATGTTCCTTATCATTAAATATCCATATTTAGTAAAGAATACAGATTTGTTAAAATTTCAATAGAAAAAACATAAAATGTAGAACATATTTCATAAAAATTATGTTAAATTTAAGAAATAAATATATCCATGATAAATAATATATATATTTAGGTGAAATTTAATATCTAATTATTATAAAAAGTAAATATTTCAAATGAAAGTTATTGACTTAAAAAGTGAATCATGAATGTTAATGCTAATATTTTTATAGGTAAAAATGACCATAAACCATCCATAGAATAAATAAGTATATTATCAATACAAAATATCCCTAGGAAGTTATAAGTAAAATATACAGTTGTTGTTATTAAAGGACAGAAACACCATAAAAGTTTCATTCATTTTGTTGAGGAAACATTCATTTTTTAACGATGAAAATATTTTACTTTTAAAAATATAAGATAAAGAATATATTGAAAATAATTTTATTCTAAAATAATCTTTGAAACTGATAGATTAATATTTAAATAATTGAGTGGTTATGATTGAAAGAAAATTTCATACATTCCATAGGCATTAAGAAATATTTTTTCCATGTTTTTAGTAAAATACAAATAAGAAGTGTTTATAAAAAATCATGCAGATTCATTTCATTTATTTTAAAAAATTTGAAAAAATTTTCAATGTAAATTTTATTTTGGAATACATTTTTAGAAAAAATTGTTTGGGAAGAAAAATAATTTATGATCGAGGAGATAATTAAATTCAGATTTTATTGAAAACATTTTATAAATAATTTTAAATACCAAAGAGCAGGAAATTGGTAATATTACATGAAAAATTAATAAATAACTATAGGATAAGAAAATTATAGGGGTTTATTAGAAAATAATAAAATAATTTCTTTTTATTGAAATTCTAGTACAAACAATAGTGATTAAAATGAGATTATGAAATAATCCCTCAAAAAGATCACAACCTTAATATGAGAATTCAACAATGAATTGATTATTTTTTTCAATTATAAATCCATAAAAAATGTGGAAATAAAAAATTATATATTCAAATTCCATTAAATTCATTATCATATAATATCAAAAAAATTAATAAGTAATATAACTTAATGAATGTAAACTGAGTTACGAAATTATTTACCACTTGGAAACATTTAATTCAAATACACATAGATAAAATAATTGAAATTGAAACATATAATTCCATTAATTATTAATGAATAAAGATATTTCATTTAAAATAGGACATATATAATGAATATAAAATAAAATAGGTGTATAAAATTTCTATATTCCTCAATAAAGGGAAATCTAAATGAAGTCCCTTTCCTCACTCATATAGTTGAAAATGATTTAAAATCATGTATAATGGTTTTAATCATGTTATTAATTTATAAAATAACCTTATCCATATATATTATATCACATATAATCCCCTTATAACATTTTACTCTCGTTTGTTAAGAATAATTCGTTATTTTCATTGTTTCCGGGGTTAATTGCCTTGTTTTCTCAAGTTTATTTTGTAATGAATGTTACAATTATTGCAAATATTATATAATTATACTATATATAATTTTTTTAATATTAAAAAAATAATTTCTCTATTATATAATTCTTTAGAATTACTATTGACATTTTAACATGGTGAATTAATCATATCGCTTCATAGAGATGGTAGGTTGTACGTACATAAATGCGACATTATAATTTCCATATTGTGTACAATGATAATGATGTGTGAGATATATTAATTTTTAAAAACCAATATAATTTTATTTATATACCATATATTTACTAAATTTATCCTTATTACCATCCATTTAATATATAAGTTAAAAACCAATAACATCGCTTCACGAGGTGGTAGTCCGCGTACACATGAGTGAAATTTTACATTTTAAATCGAATGGAACATAAAAAGGTTGTCATAATATACTTATTTTGGTTCCAAATAATAATAATAATTATTTTTATAATAATTTCAATGTTTTATTAGAGTAAATTATTTTGTTGGGAAATTTTGGCTAAGTGCATATTTACGGTTAGTTCAAACAATATACCATTATCTATGTCGATCCATAATTAGTTCAACAAGATATACCGATGGACTACGTCCACCATCACTAAAAAATATCTATTATTAAAGAAATATATATACAAAATATAACATTGATTTATCTATCATTGAAATATCTACCAGTGAATACATATACATTTAGATTAGTAGATCTATTGGTAGATATCTAACACTGGATGATCTATCATCAACACATCTAACACCAGAAAAGATATACATTAAGAAAAGATCTATCGCCAGACCTGATAAACCCTTCACACATCTACCCCCAAAATATATCTACCACCAGACTAGATCTACTTGCAGAACAGATCTACTACCAGACTGGTTTGAATGGTAGACTCGATCCTCTATTCGATGCAATGTACTTCTAGTCTAGTTTACAACATAAGCCGTCCTATTACCATCACGATACAATTTTTATTTTCACTATTATTTGAATTTAATTACTACAATAGATAGTGTATAGAAGTAAATTAATTCCACACAAAAATGGATTTATTAACAATTATTCCTAAACCACTCCACAGATTCATTGACGACAAAGTCAATGTTTACAAATTTAGTTCCCTATATGTGGATCCAGGATATATTTATTATTATTCTGAGATAGGTATTTGAACATGGTTGGAATTAAATCCATATCGCCATTTAGTTATGGTTACAATCCCCCTAACCTTTCCAGATGCAACATGTTTTCACCTATTATGATGCCTATATCATTCCTAAAACCTTGTAAATATTATTACTATAACATTATCAAAGTGTAATAAACCATAATTACCTTAACCTTAATGATAATAAAAACCCTAATGGTTACCAATAACATTAAACAGATGGCCAAAAAAATTAAGGGCACTCTTCCTTAAATAATTTTTTCACTAAAACATATACTAAACCATGGGTTGTATTTCCATAAATTTATACCAAAATATCCTTATTCATATTAGAATCCCATTACATAAAACCTAAAAATGTGTATTTAAGGATTTGAGGTTATGATGAATATTAAGTTAATACACCCATGATAGTATACATAAATCTTATGTTAATGAATATATATATATATATATGAATATATATATATATGTATATACTTCTAAAATTTAACATGATTCTTATATGGTTCATAAATCATACAACCCAAATACCATTGCTAAAAAAACTTATAAAAAATAATTCTTGAATTCCAATGCATAAATAATTCAAAAAATTTATTTAAACATAGGTCGTTAATATTTCTAGGGTCTAACCATTAGGACAGGGAATTGACTGAGATTATTTCTAGGTTCCCCATATTTAATGAAACAAATTATAAATGGATCCATATGATAAAAATTATATATTCCCATCATAATCATCATTTTTCATTGAGAAATAATTACATTATGTCCTTATTTTTCAAAGATAAAGTTTTTTACCATTACTTTTAGACACATTTTTGGGCGTCCATTTACACATTTATAACATGAAGTATGTTGATCATTAATTCCTCTATGGTCTTCACCACTTGTTCTCTTATTAAACATTATCATTAACTTAACTAGTGAGTTCGAGAGTTGTTTAGGTTAAAAGTTGTTAATAATATTTTTGGATAAATTTTTAAGAATAATCCTGATATATTTCAATCCAAAAATAATCCCTTTTTATTGGTCATAGTCACCACATTATCCTTTATATTCAATGTTAACATGATTCCTTCAGGTTCCAACTATGAAAACCTTGATTTTTATTACACAATTAAACATAATTTATTAAATAAACATCACTTGATACCACATAGAAGATTGAGGGGTCTAGTGTCTTTGGGGATTAGGGTCATTACATAACAAAAATAAACATGAAATACAACATCTTTATTGAAAACATCCTCTAGATGACCACTACATTCCCTTGTACATAACATTGAATGGGATAACATGAGGAAATGTATAAGACAAGGTTGAGCTATAAATCCCAGTAAAGGATTAATTAAAGAATAACATGAGGAATACAATACATGTTAGAAAATAGGCATATCAATAGAGCACAAGAAAATCATAAACATAAAGTCATGATAAAGAATGATAATCATAACAAGGAAATGTGGGAACAACAATTTAGAAGTAATTAGCATGAGCCAAGGCTTATTGCACATGGAGCATGAATAAACCCTCAGAGCACATGAATCATGAGTAAAAACTCATTGCACTTGAATTATCATGAGTAAAAACCCATTGAACATGATGTATCATGATACTATAATGTACCCAATTCATTGATCACTATTAGGACACACCCTTTTTAAACATTTCATTTCATGCATAAGTGTGCCACATGGATCATAAGACATTGAATCATTCAACATAATCTTTTATTCCACGATAAAAAAATGTGGAATAAATACATTAAACTTTTTAAACAATAACAAAATGTGATTAAAGGTGAATACCCTTGACAGTGAAATGTGCATGGTAGTCACTACACAATGATTTTGGCTTGGAAAAGTGTGGTGCAATTTCGGCAACATATCATCGTGACATAAGAACTCATACAAAAATGGTTGATGAGAGAAAAAGGGGTGTATCATAATATTTACAAGACATGGACATTAAGGGGGTAATATAGAATCTTTTCCCAACAAATTTAATGGAATTTAAATTCATGATACAAAATAATTGCTTGAATGTAAATGAGGAGAGAGAAATTACTTTCAGAATTTCAGTATAGTAACAGGTGTACATGAGAGGCATTTAATGGGAGAAAAAGGCATCTCCCATAATTTAAAAATAAATAGGGAATTATGGGGGAGTTTTGAAACTATACCACAACATTTATAATTGAAATTAAAATGTCATGACAATTTGAAGAATATTGGGAAAAAATGAGAAATGATGAAAGAAAACTGTACTTAGAAGTGTGCTTCCAAAGGCTTAAGAGATGATTCATGGGATCTTGGGGCACCATGGTAGAATTATAGAGAGAGGATGAAAGAGGTTGGATGAACTGAAAAGGATTTGAATGCGGAGGAAGTGGGAGATTGGGTGGGTTTATATAGGAAAGGTGAGGGAATTCATTTTTATTTTTGTTTGGGACACCTCACATTAAACTAATCCAAACCACAAACCAGAACATGATTTTTCCCCATGGTTTTTGTAAAATGGAAGTGGAATAAAATAATTTATAAGTCCAAAGTCTGAACTTCTTAAAATAATGGGTTTTCTTATGTGGAGGTGAGTCGCAATCCCAAGGAAAACAATTAAAAAGATAAAATTATTAACAAGTCTTGAAGGGTCCACTAATGCTTTTTAAAATA
Organism: Viscum album; assembly: GCA_963277665.1. Taxonomy (NCBI): domain Eukaryota; kingdom Viridiplantae; phylum Streptophyta; class Magnoliopsida; order Santalales; family Viscaceae; genus Viscum; species Viscum album. The sequence continues at coordinate 333,661,812 of OY728161.1, forward strand.
ATTAAAAAAAATAAAAAATAACATTACATTAATTATAAAACATGTATTTTCTGATAATATAGTTTATATTATTTTATTACATCACTATTTGGTCATTATGATGTCATAAAACACATTATATATTTAAACGGTATTTAAATTTTACCCAAAAATTTGACTGTCTCAGAAAGTTATGAAAAATTCACAATTGGATAGTTTTGACGTCCTAATTCGAGAAATAATATTCATTTTATCTAAATAATATTTTTAATATGTTAATTTCCACTTTTAATATAAAAACTGACATTTATCAAAAATTCATGTGTTTTGACAAAAATGGCTTTCAAACCTTAATAAAAATTACAACTGCATTCATAAAATTAAAAAATTATTTATATTTAATAAAAATTAATTTAATAATAATAATAATATTTTATTAAAATATTATTTAATTAAGAAATCAATAAATTCATCAAATTCTATTTCTTAGTTGAACATTAACTAAAAATACTATTTGTGCTTTAAAAACTATGTAGAAGGTAACAATAATAAAATGAAAGTAAATTCATTATTATATAAAAAATATTGAAAATAACCATAGTACTAGGGTCTTGTTACATAACTCCTTATAAAACTCATATATGACCGAAGAGTAAGGTGTGTGATGATGACAAACACTTGGGGTGGCTCGGATAACATTGCTCGGGTGGTAATCTCTATCAACTTCCACTTATCTCATAGGAGGTCCCACTCGATCTTAACATATTCACGCTTGGATTGGGCTAGGTCAAGAGTGAAGCCCAAATATGAAAACTCCTTTTTGAGCACTGTCAAATGGGCTTCGTATGGGGTACATCTCTTGGATGAGGCCATCACTTACTTTGTTTCAGTAAATTGGATATGTTAAAGCTGTATATTTATACTAATCATGTGATCACTGTTAAACGACTATATTAGAAATAGTCACAATTCATAACAGTATTTTATAATCCAAAAACATTATACAAAATAATTTGAAATTTTATATAAAAATTTTACTTAAAGAGACATTTAATTAGATCAAGAGGTATTTCCATTAGTGAAAGTTTGGGTCATTACAATCTTCCACCCTTAAGAAATTTCACCCACAGAATATTGTTTTCCCAAAATAATATAGATATGGGTAACTCTGATCCATCATTTCCTCTTATTCCCACGTCTCTTCTTCAAAATTTTGGTTTCTCCACAACACCTTGACGAGGGGAATTTTCTTATTTCATAGAACTTTTTCTCTACGATCAAAAATCTTCACAGGTTTCTCCTCATATGAAAGATCATCCTCTAACTGTAGAACCTCTGAAGAGAGTACATGTGAATGGTCTAGTATGTACTTCTTTAATAGGGATACATGAAAGACATCATTTACATTGGCCATTGTAGGTGGAAGTACTAGTCGATTGGCCACAACCCTAACACGATCAAGAATCTCAAAGGGGCCGATGTACCTTGGACTTAAATTCTCTTTCTTTCAAAACCTCATGACCTTCTTCCGTGTAGATATGCATAGAAATACCATGTCTACAACATTAAACTCAACATTTCGTCAATAGTTATCTATATAACTCTTCTCTCGACTCTAAGATGCCTTGATATGATGCTGAATGGTTTTCACCTTCTCCAACAACTCTTCGACCATTTCTGCTTATAACAGCATATCCTCACCAACCTCATCCCAACACGCTGGTGTTCAACACCTTTTCCCATAAAGGGCTTCATATGGTGCCATTTGGATGCTCGAGTGGAAACTGTTATTATAAGAGAAATCACTCCAGAGAAAAATGTTGATCCCATCCTCCTTTAATGTTCATTAAGCAAACTATCAACATGTCCTCAAGTGTTTGGTTAGTCCGCTCATATTGGCAATGAGTTTGAGGATGATAGTTTGTACTGATGTTCAGCTCAGTATTCATTTAATGTTTATGACTCTTCCAAAACATAGCGGTGAATCTTGGATCTCGATCAGACACAATAGATAGAGGTACACAATGAATAATTACCACTTACCTGATATATATCTGTGCAATTTGATCCAATGAGAAATCCTCCCAAATAGAAATGAAGTGTGAAACATTTGTAAGATGACCCATAATAACCCAAATGAATTGTTTTCTTTTGGATGTCTTCTGAAGTCCACTGACAAAGTCCATGGTGATGTTCTACCATTTCCAATATGGGATGGGAAATGGTTGCATCATCCCCTTATACTTCTGCCTCTCTACCTTCATTTTTTGACACACTAGGAACATTGATGAATATCCAGCGATCTCCTTCTTCAATTATCCCACCAATAATTCTCTCATAGATCATGATACATCCTTTTTTTTCTTGGGTGAATAGAGAAATTTGAACTATGTGCATCATTAAAAAGTTCTTTCTTCAGCTACGGACTTGGTGGAACACATAGTCATTTCCCAAATCTCACAAGTCCTTCATTATTAACATTAAACACCGAGGGTTTCCCTTTTTCGATAGCTTCCACATTTTCCTAAATTCCCACATCATCGATTTGAGCATCCTTTAACCTTTCCAAAATTGATGTTTGAGATTTAATTTGTGAATGGATTGATGATGTTCCCTTCTGTATGATTCCCATGTCCATCTTAATCAAATATACGAAGATTGGATCCTTTTCAACTCTCATCAATGATAGAATCACTGGGTCATTTATAAATAGAGTATCCTCCACCTTGGTCACTTTCCCAGGGTGGTAATGGATTGATCAATCATAGTCTTTGATCAGTTATAACCATCTTCATTGGCGTATGTTCAACTTTTTCTGTGTGAATACATAATTGAGGCTTTTTTGGTCTGTATATATTTCACACTTCTCCCGAAAGAAATAATGCCAACAAATGTTCAAAGTGCAGGTCACTATATCCAACTCGAGGTCATGTTTTGGATAGTATTGTTCTTGAAATTTCAATTTCCTTGAAGCATAAGCAATTAATATAGCATTTTTCATCAACACACATCCCATGCCCTTCTTCAAAGCATCACTGGATACCACAAAAATTCCTCCAATTGTGGGGAATGTGAGCACAAATGCAGTGATAAGCCTCCTATTCAACTCTTTGAAGCTCTTAGTGAATTCATCACTCTAATAAAACTTTACTCCCTTCTGATTTAACGTAGTAATAGGGATAGGAAATCGTCAGAAATATCTCACAAATCGTCAATAATATACAGAAAATCCCAAGAATCTATTGATATCTGTTACCAATGTTGGCCTCGGCCATCCCTCAATTGCATCTATTTTGGAGAGATCCATAGATATCCCATTTCTTGCGATGATATTTCCCAAGAATGAGACCTACTTCAACAGGAACTCACAATTTTTTTACATTTCATAGATCTTCTCCTTTCTCAATGTATCCAATATAGTTTTTAGATGCTCCTTAAGATCCCCTTGGTTTTGGAGTATATCAAAATATCATCTATAAAGACTAACACAAATTTGTTAAGGTAATATCTAAAGACTCTATTCATCAAGTCCATGAAGTTTTCTGGAGCATTAGGGAGTCCTAAAGGAATTACTATGAATTCATAGTGCCCGTATCTTGTACGAAAATCAGTCATGGGGATATCTTCCTTCTTCACCCTTACTTGATAATAACCCAACTTCAAATCCACCTTAGAGAAGTATTGTGCTCCACACAGCTGATCAAACAAGTAATCAATTCTTGAGAGAGGATACTTGTTCTTTATCGTGAGTATTTTAATCTCACGATAATCAATGCAAAGGCACATCGACCCATCCTTCTTTCTGATAAAGAGGACTGGTGCACCCCATGGTGAAGCACTTGGTCATATAAACCCTTTATCTAGATTCTCCAGTAGTTGTTTTTTCAGCTCCTCAATCTCCACTATATCTATTCTAGATATATTCTTGGATATTGGCAATGTCCCAAGTATAAGATCAATAGATAATTCAACATCTCTTCTAGGAGGAAGACCATGAAATTTCTCGGGAAACACTTCACTAAATTCCCTCGAAATATGCATTAATTCTAGGATGGTTTCCTCCTTTGACTCAGTGGTTTGTGCCAAATAAGTATGCTCATAGGGTATTAATATCCACACTTGAGATGATAGAGCTAAATAAAGTTCATCTTCTTCCTTGCACTTGTAAAAAATCGGGGCTCAATTCTCCACATGGATAGTGATTTCCCTCTCACGGAAATTTATATTGGCTCTATATAAGTAAATCCAATCCGTGCCAGTAATTGAATAAAATTACACTAGAGGGAGTATTACATGGTTTACCGAGAAGTTTAATCCACATATTTTGACAAAGGAGGAGTTATATTCATGTGATGCAATTATTGACCCATTTTCTGTACTCACAGACATCTTCACTTCCATGATTTGTGGTGGTTTTGAGATTGTTCTACTAAACATTCGAGATATAAAAGAATGCGTAGAACCTAAATCAAAAAGAATGTTTTATAATCTCGAATGTATAACTAGTGTACCAGTCCCCACAACATTTTCGGGGTTCACTTTGGTAGTATTTATAGAAATATATCACCCTTTATTCCTTGGAGGTTGTCAGTTGCCTCCAAAAACCCTTAGCTTAGGGCATTGATTTGAAAGATTCACTGGTTCTTTGCAGTTGTAGCAACGAACAAAATATTGAGGTTCGAACAGAGAATTACTCTCTTCTGTCATAGTCACGGGTCTTTCTTGCGAACAGTTAATAGCCAGGTGCCCTTCTCTTCCACACCTAAAGCATTTCCTTGTCCCCTTCAAGCAGTTTTCGGAGTGCTTCATTCTATACATTTGGCAAGTGGGGTGCTGGATCTTCTTAGCACAGTTGGATTTATCTATCAGACGGCCGTCATTGAAGTCCACCATATGCTTATTATCCCCATGATACCCATGAGATTCTCCGATCTCCATTTTGACCTTGAGGTCACATCAGACAATTTCCTAATAGTCGTTGATGTCACGGATCGCCAAAGCTTTTGACATGCTAGGTTTCATCCCACCAAATAAGCGGTCAACCTTGAATTTGGGTGTAATGAAAAGGCCAGAGGTTTATCATGAAAGCCTTGTAATGTTTTCATCATATGCTCTGACAGATTCGTCGTCTTTTTTCTTGAGGGCAAGGAAGTCCCTTTCCATCTTAAGCCGGAGGGTGCGTGAAAAATATTTATTGAAAACCATCTTCGGGAAATCCTTTAATTCCAACGTCTCGATATCATCCTCAAGCTCCATATTTTTTGATCAACGTTCACCATTGATCAGCTTCACCCTCCATACGATATACATCTAGGAGGACCTTCTCTTGTTCAGAAAAAGGTATGATGGGGAAGATATTTTCAATGGAGTTGATCCACCATTCTGCGATTGAGGGATCAAATGATCCCTTAAAATTAGGAGTCATTTGTCTCATGAAGCTATCGATAGAGACATATTCTTTGTTAGGGGGGGTTGAAAGTTCCACTTGACCCATGTTTCTATTCATTGATTGAGATAGCTGAGATAGAATAATGACAAAGTTCGCGATTCCCGCTCCCATTGGATTGGGCATCTCATTAGTACAATCATCACATTGATCTTCAAATCGGTTATTAGCCCGAGTCCTCCTATTATTGTCCATTGGCTAGAATAAAAGAAAAGTTAGGGGTAACACATAAATGGTAATCCACTGAAAAAACTGATGACTTATAAATAACTTTTATTTCCTTAACATACGAATCTATTGGATTCAGTCTATGTAATCCATGATCTACTTTCTAACATATATTCTTAGTGCATTTTTTTCCCATAATAATGGTTCATACTAAGCTTGTGAAATTACCAAAGAATATTCCCCGGGAGTGTCGTAACCAGGTGTGCAGCAAAGCCAATTCTCGTGCAGCAGTCCTCGTTTGATTCTAGATCAAATCGGTGTTTTCGGGCTTTACCCCTAAGATAGATATGTGCCAAAGCCGCCTCTACCTGCTCGTATCCATACAAGGATGTATTTTCTTGATAAACCACATACTCAATACTCACCAAAACATAGGGATATTTTTATTATACTTGAATTATAACTATGGATTTACTAGGGTTTTCTAATCCTAATCCAAAAAAGAACTAAACCTATCATTTTATACCAACTACGACAACCCTTCTTTTTATTACACAATTAATCATAATTTATTACATAAATTTCACTTGATATCACTTAGAATATCCAGATTTATAGTGTATTTGGGGCGTAATATCATTACATTACAACTTAAAACATGAAATACTGCATCTTTATTGAAAAATTCCTTTACATGACCACTACATTCCCTCGTACTTAGCATTGCATGGGATAACCTGAGGACATGCATAAGAAAAGGGTGAGCTATAAAGCCCAGTAAGGGAATAATCATGGAATAACATGAGGAAGAAAATACATGTTAGACAATAGGAATATCAATAGAGCAGAAGAGAAGCATAAACATAAAGGCATGATAAAGCATCATAATCATAACATGGAAATGTGGCAACAACACTTAACATGGAATTAGCATGAGCCAAGGCTCATTGCACATGGAGCAAGAGTAAACCCTCATTAGACATAAATCATGAGTAGACTATTATTGAACATGAATTAGCATGAGTAAAAACCAATTGCACATGACTTATAATGATACTATACTTTACCAAATGCATTGGAGCGCTATCAGGGCGCACCATTCTTAAACATTTCACTTCATGCATAAGTGTTCCAAATGGATCATAAAACATTGAATCATTAAACATAATATTTTATTACATGATAAAAGAATGTGGAATAAATACATAATACTCTTAAAACAATATGTAAATGTTAATAAAATTGAATAACCGTGATAGAGAAATGGGCATGGTATTCACTACACAATGACTTTGTCTTGGAAAAGCGCGGTGCAATTTCGGCAGCATAACAACGTCACATAAGAACTCATAAAAAATGGTTAATGAGAGATAAAGGGGTCTATAATCATATTTATATGACATTGAATTTAAGGGGTTCATATAAATACATGTCCCATCAAATTTAATGGAATTTTGTTTAATGATTCAAAAAAAATTCTTGAATGTAAATGAGGAGAAAGAAATTCCTTTCAGAATTTTAGCATAGTAACGGGTGTACATGGAACAAATATAATGAGAGATAAAGGGGTATACCATCATAAAAAATAAATAGGGATGTATGGCGGAGGTGTAAAACCAAACCCCAACCATTATAATTGAAATTAAAATGGCATAAAAATTTAAAAAATATTGGAAAAAATGAGAAAGGAAGAAAAAAACCATTACTTGGAAGTGTTCTTCCAAAGGCTTGAGAGAGGATTCTTAGGAGATTGGGGCACCATGGAATGATTATATAAGGAGTAGGAAAGAGGATGGATAAACTCCAAAGTTTTTTAGTGAGTTGTAAGTGGCATATTGGGTGGGTTTATATAAGAAAGGTGAGGGAATTCTTTATTATTTAGGTTCGAGACACCTCACATTAAACTAATCCAAACCACATACAAGACCATGGTTTTTTGCCCATGGGTTTTGGAAAAGGGAAGTGGAAAAAAATATTTTATAAGTCCAAAGTCTGAAATTTTTATAATAATGGGGTTTCTTATGTGGAGGTGAGTTAGACTCCCATAGAAAACAATTAAAAAGTAAAAATGTTTAACATGTCTTGAAGGGTACACTAAAGCTTTGTAAATTAAATCAAACAAACCCAAAATCACATTATTTTAATTTAAAAACATATATTGTCCAAACATAAAGTTTATATTATTTAATTACCTCACTATTGAGTCATTATTATGTCATAAAACACATTATATAGTTTAACGGTATTTAATTTTTTCCCAAAAATTATACTATCAATGAAAGTTATGAAAAATTCATCGTTGAATAATTTCGATATTCGAATTCCCGAAATAAACTTAATTTTATCTAAATAATTATATAAATATGTGAATTTTCACTTTTCAAATAAAACCCGACATTTATCGAAAATTCATGGGTTTTGAAAAAAATGGATTTCAAACCTTAATAAAAATTATAATTTCATTCATAAAATTATACATTCATTTGTATTTAATAAAAATTAATTTAATAATAATATTATTAATAATTCTTTAAAATATTATTTAATTCAACAATCCATTAATTCATAAAAAATGATTTCTCATTTGAAGATTAACTAAAAATACTATTTGTGCTTCAAAAACTATTTACAAGGTAACAATAATAAAAGGAAAGTATATTCATTATTATATACAAAAATAATGTACAAAACCATGGTACTAGTGGGTTGTTACATAAACCCTTATGAAACCAACATAAGACCAAAGAGTATGGTGTGCGATGGTGACAGATTCATGGGATGGCTCGGATAACATTGCTTGGGTGGTAATCTCTATCAACTTCCACTTCTCTCGTTGGCAGCCCCGCTCGAGCATAACATTTTCAAGCTCAGCCTGGGTTGGTTAAGAGAAAAGCCCAAAGATGCAACATCCTTTCTATGCTCTGAAAAATGGGCTTCGTATGGTTCATGTCTACTAGATGAGTCCATCTCTTATTTGTCTGATTAAATTGGATTTGTTAAAGAAAAATATTTATACTAATCATGTGGTCACTATTCAATGTCAATATTAAATATGGTCACAATTAATAATAGTATTTTAAAATCTAAAAACATTGAAACCAAATAAGTGGACTTTTTATATAAAAATATTACATAAAGATGAATTTAATTAGATCAAGAAGGATTTCCATTAATGAAATCCTGGGTCGTTACACCAACCATTGAATAAAACCAAAATGCATAGCGTGAGTGAAAAAAACCATAATGGGAAACCACATAATCCTGAAGAATTAATTATAGAATTTAAAAATCATGATACTTTATGTTGGATATAATAAATTTTACGTTTAACCTAGGACATTCATTATCATCATATATTCAAATCCTTCATAATGGTTTTTAAATAAAATGAGAATTATCCAGAGAAAATCCCCTAAGAGTTTCAAACTAGGAGTGAAGCATGGACTGTTTTGATATACTAGGAAACACTCGAGTCTAGACTGATTCACATTTCTCAAAGTCATTAACCGTAAGTATATCTGTGCTAGAACCAATTCCAATTGTAGTTTCTATAAAGGGATTTATTTTTAGAAGAAACTACATAATCCCTACCTTACCAAAACATTTGGATATTCTTATATACTTATCCACCAAGTCTATCAATGGGTTATATAGCCAAATAATATTTTTAAAATATAGTTCCCAAGGTTTCTAATAAACTCACTAATATAATAAATTCCATTAATAGTGCTCAAATTTACCTTTTCATAAAAAAATTCATTGACTATCAAAGCACGATTAAAATCACAGGGCTTTAATTACTACTATAAGTTATAGTAAAGGGGTCCTTTATGAGTGACATTACTTATCGCTGATAAAGGTATCCTTTATTAGTGATTTTAAATTCAATCATAGTGGAGGTCCTTTATTATTGCCGATAAAGGGTCCCTTAATCATCTATTTTGGAAGTACTAAAAGGGACCCTTTATCAGCACTTCCAAAAACACTGATAAAGGGGGATAATGTAGTGTGCTAGTTAATTTACTACACATTGAAGTACCAGAAACAATACATGATTGTTAAAAATAAAAATTATAAATGAAATAAAATTTAAAAAAAATATTAGAAAAAATATATATTATAGATATTTCAAACATTTGAAAATACAATTATAGGAGTAAGTACAAATTTTCACAATCATTCAAAATCTTCCATGTTTTTTTCACATTGGTCCATGACCCCCCCCCCCTCATGATATTGATGAAAAACCACACTATCTTGATAAAAGGAATTCAAATATATATGAAAATAATTCATATGTTAGTAATAATGTTAAGAAATAAATCAAATATAATCTGTTAATTTTAAACTAAACATTGAGTCATACCAAAAACATTGTGTATCCGCATGATTTGTTGTTTATTCATTCACACCACACAATTTATATTTCATATTCAAGAATTTACTTTGTGAAAATTAAGTAAAAAACTATATGAAAATAATGATAAGTAAATAAATTAAGCAATCATAGATCGAATAATGAAAAGAAAATATTAGGATTATTTTCTTGGTTTTCTTGATGTGATGCATGTTTTAAACTAAAAGTTCACTTATATATTGAAAACATGCACTTGGAGTCATACTAGTCACACCGTGTATCTAATTAATTTTTTTATGATTCATATATGTTAAAAATGACTTATGGATTGTTTTCATAATGAATCAAAACAATACGAATGAGTTTTCATAGTTTCTAGATGTCACTCATGTTTTTTTACAAAAATGCCATTTTAAACAAGAAAACTAAAATTTGATTTATACCAGTCACAGCATGTTTTAGTTTGACATGAGACCAATTTGTACACATCAAAAATGAATTTGGAGAAATTTTCCTAATTTATCAAGATAATTTGATAATGTTTTATTAGTTTTTACTGAGTAGCACTTTTTAAAATAAAATATAAATTTGAAATTGATAAAGGAAACTTTGAGTCATACCCTGAACATCATGTATAATATTGAGGTGTGGATAATTCATACATGTAAAAAATGACTTATAAATCATTTTCTTAATGTATAAAAAGAACCTATTGTGTTTTCTCAGTTTTGAGTATACTAGTTGTATTTTTTACAAAAATTAAAGACAATTTCAAATAAAAATACACAGTTAGATTCATGTAGGCCATAAAATGCATTATATTGTGGTGAGGTTGATACATACATGTCAAAAACTAAATAAAAATCACTTAATAAAGTATCAAAAAAATATGAACATGTTTAATCATTTTTAGTAGGCCAATTGTGTTTTTACCAAAATGTCTTTGGAAACTGGAAACATGCACTTTGAGTCATGCCTTCTACATCATGTGTTTGATTGATCTAAAAACGGTTCCTAGGAATCAAAAATGACATATGAATCATTTTATTAAATTATCAGTACAATTCATATGATTTTAATCAGTCTCTAGTGAGTGATAATTTTTGAACTAGAATGTAAATTTTAAACTCACAATGGAAACATTGAGTGTCATCATGAACATCATGTATCAGATTGAGGTACGGTTGATTCATAAACATAAAAAATGACTTTTTTATTTTTTTTATGAAGTATCAAAACATTCATAATTTGTTTTATTTGTTTTGAGAATGTCAATTTCTTTTTTTTATTTTAATGTCAATTTTAAATTAAAATTTACACATGGTGTTAGACCATCCACACAATGTACCAGATTTATTTGTGACTAATTCCAAAATGAAAAAATAGATTATGTTTTCATTTTACTAATTTATCAAAACAATATGAATGCATTTTCTTGATTTTTAGTATGTCACTAGTCTTTTTTAATAAAATGTAATTTTAAATAGAAAACAAACCCTTTGAGTCATACCAGTTAAATCATGTGTTTTTTATGTTATATCGATTCCTATATTTCAAAAATGAACTAGAAATAATTTTCCCAAATTATAAAGATAATATGAGTGTGTTTTATTGGTTTTGAGTGGGTGACAATTTTTAAACAAAAGTGTCAATTTTAAACTGACAATAGACCCTTTGAGTCATATAAGGAAAACAATTTATTAGATTGAGGTGATAATGATACTTACATGTTAAAAATGACTTTTAGAACATTTTATTAAATTGTCAATTCAATAAAAATGTGTTTAATCTAGTTTTGAGTATGTTAATTGCCTTTTTTCTAAAATTAATGTAAATTTTAAATAAAAATTCACTCTTAGAGTTATACCGGTCACGTATTGATTTGAATTAAGGAGAGGATGATTTTTATACATCATAAATGGCTTATGGATCATTCTCCTAAATTATCAAAAGAAACAAAATGCATTTTATGTGTTTTGAGTATGTCCTTTGATATTTTTTAAAAAAAATTCATTTCAAACTAGAAACACAGACGTTGGGTGATAGCCGTCATATCATGAGTTATTTTTACATGATAATAAAATATAAATTTCACAAATAACTTATAAATCATTTTATTAATTTATAAATACAATTTGAGTGCATTTTCAATGTTTTCAGTGAGTGACACTTTTTGAACTAAAATGTAAATTTTATACTTATAACACCACCTTGAGTCCTACTAAGCACATTGTGCATCAAATTGTGGTAAATATGATTACTAAACATAAAAAATTAAATATGGATAATTTTAATAAAGTACCAAAACAATAGAAATGCATTTTTTTCAGTTTTGAGTATGTCCCATGTAAGTTTTAATAAATTTAATGTCAATTTTAAATAAAAAGAAATATTTGAAGTCATACAGGTCACACCATAAAATAGATTGAGTATTAGATGATTCATACATGTGAAAAATTAATTATGTATCATTTTAATAATGTATCAAAACAATAAAAACATATTTTTTTAGATTTTGAGAATGTAACATTTCTATTTTACTAAAATGTAATTTTAAATAAGAAACATACATATAGAGTCATAATATTTTCATCATATGTTGTTTTTATGTGATACTAATTTCTACACCTCAAAAATTACTTATGAATAATTTTCCCAAATTATCAAGACAATCCAATCATGTTTTAGTTGTTTTCAATGAGTGATACTTTTGGAACTAAAATATCAATTTTAAAATGATAACAGACACGTTGAATAATACCTGGAACATTATGTATATAATTGGGGTGATAATTATTACTACATGCCTAAAATAAATTATGTATCATTTTACTAAAGTATTAAAACAATCTGAATGGGTTTTCTCAGTTTTGAGTGTCTTAGTTTCCTTTTTACTAAAATTAATGTCATTTTTATAAAAAAGACACACTTTGTGTCATAGATATTACACCATATATCTGATTGATATCATTTTAATTACTACATATAATAAATTATTGATGGATAATTTTAAAAAAAATTCAAAACTATCTAATATTGTTTTATCAGTTTTGAGTATGTCACCTATGTTTTTGACAAAAATGTCATTTTAAACTAGAAATAAGCACATTGATTCAAGACATTCTCATCATGAATCAATTTTATGTGGGGAGTATTACTATTCATCAAAAAATGAAATATGAATCTCTATCCAAAATTGTATATAAATTCTGAGTTCGTTTGATCGGTTTTTAATGAGTGACATGTTTTAAACTAAAATGTCAATTATAAAAATGATAATAGACTTTTTTAGTAATACTAGACACATAGTCTATTATATTTAGGTGATACTAATTTCTACATGTTAAAAATTACTTATGTATAATTTTACTAAAGTATCAAGATAATATGAATTCATTTTCTCACTTTTGAGTTTGTCACTTGCCATTTTTACTTAAATTAATGTGAATTTTAAATAAAAAGATATAATTAGAGTCATAATGGTGACACCGTGTGTCAGATTGAGGTGTGGAGGATTCATAAAAATCAAAAATAACGTCTGGATATTTTTACTACTGTATTAAAATAATTCTAATTTGGTTTCTTAGTTATGTGTATCCCACTTGTTTTTATACTAAAATGTCATTTTAAATTGAAAACATCTACTTGGAGTCACACCAGTCACATCATGTGTCACTTTGATTCGAGAGTAATTAATATAAATAAAAAATTAATTATTAATAATTTTTCTCAATTATCAATTCAATATGATTGGTTTTTTAATTTTTTTTGATTCACTCTTTTTGAACTAAAAATTTAATTTTAAGCAGATAACAAACACTTTGAGTCATACTGGGTACATCATGTATTAGATTGAGGTGAGGTTAATTCATACACCTCAAAAACGAATTTTTGATATTTTTTCTATGGTATCAAAACAATAACAATTTGTTTTATTAGTTTTTGAGAATGACAATTGTCTTTTCTACTAAAATAAATTTCAATTTTAAATAATAATATCCATTTAGAATCATACTGGTCACACTGTAAGTCATATTGATGTGACGATGATTACTACACATTCAAAATGAGTAATTAATACTTTATCCAAATGTATGAAATGAATATGAATTAATTTTATTGTTTTTGATTATCCAACTTCTGTTTTTTTACTAAAATGTCATTTTATATAGGAAAAAACCACTTTAAGTCATACCAGTCTCATCATATGTCAGTTTTATGCGAGACTGATTCCTATAAATACATAATGAAATATTAAACAGTTTACTAAATTATAGAGACAATATGGGAATGTATTCATGGTTTTTAGTCAGTGGAACATGTTTTGAATGAAAATGTCATTTTAAAACTGATAATGGATACTTTGAATCCTATAGGAAACACTAGGTATCCGATTAAGATGTTGATGATTCCTACATGTAAAAAATGACTTCTGGATAATTTTACTAAAATATAAAAATAATATGGATGTTCTTTATTAGTTTTTTGTATGTTATTTTTCTATTTTGATAATATTAATGTCAATTGTAAATAAATATACACACATAGAGTCACACCTGCCACACCGTACATCAGATTGAGGTACAAATGATTCCTATATTTCACTAATGATTTATGTATTATTAAATTAAATCATAAAAATAATCTCAATTAATTTTATTAGTTGTGATTATGTTATGTATGTAATGCCTCCTTTTTATTACATTACTTTTCATAACATTTTACAAAGAGAGAACCTTTTAATGTTTAGTGTATTAGAAAAAAGGTACATAATAAATGAAAACATAAAAAATTATTCTATTCCAAATGAAATTATTATTAAAGGTTCAAACTCAATACATTTATTCTATCTCATAACCTAGGGAAAATTCAAAGGAAATGGTTACCAGAAGGCCCTGTAAAGAAAAACAATTTAAATAGTTTACTTGTGATCTTGAGGAATATCAATATAAACTTGAGGAATTACATAAAATAATGAGAAATGGAAAAATTGGAATATAATAATAAAAATAACATTATTCATAACATTTAAATGTCAATAATGAAATTTAATTTAGTCAATCATAAGCATATCACCATGTTTTATCACCGAGGTGTCATAAAAATTACTAAGGTTATTCCCAAAGGTATCGTAAAACTTATCATCTCTATAGATTAAAATATTAACCCAATGCATTGTAAAAATATTAGGGTACACCATTAATATAATATAATTAATGTGATACACATATAAACTAATAAAAATTTCATAAGTATCTCATGGTGAGTTAAAGAAACAATTTTCATATCAAAATCATAGTGTTTTAGAAATATCATAAAAACAAGACACTTTTTTTTCATTTTAAACCCATGAAAAAAGAATGTGGGTTTAATGTATTTAAATATAATAATTAAATAGATTATTTTGAAATATATTTAATACCCCTAGGGAAGAATATATTTTGGGTATTAGAAAAAGAAAATAAAATAATTTCATGATAAAAAGACAGAAATTTTGAGATGAAAAACCGAAAACATAATGGGTATGAAACATGGTTTTAGAAAACATTAAAAAGAGAGGGTACAAGGTTATCACATTAATAAAATACTATTGATAAATTAATGTGATAAAATAAAATGGAAAAAAGAAGATAGTATGAAAATTTGAAATACATACCAATAAAAAAGACAACTGAAAGGAAAAGAGATGTTGAGATTTCCCTTACCTTGAAGAGTGACTAATAAAAATAAATTATTGGGACCTTGGGGGATGAATGAAACCTTGGGAAGAAATAACTGGTAGGAAATACTATCATATATTCATGTTGGATTCATTATTAATGAATTTAAATAAATAAATTGGTGTGTATTTATAGAAAAAATGGGGGAGTTTTTTATTAATTTTTTAGGACACCTCAGCAGAAGTATTTGAAAAACCATAGGATTTCTCATGGTATTGGCCCATGGTATTGAAAAATTGGGACAAATATTACCATATTTTAATGTAAAATATTCTAACATCAATTTATATTACTCTTTAAATAATTAATTATTTCATTGAACATACTGAAGAACTCAAACTGTATTTTTACTATTCATGAAAAACTAAAGTATTTTATAAAATTCTCTTCAATTCACTATAAACTAATATATATGTTCTGAATTTAAAAATAAACTCCATTATATATAAAATAATTTTATAAATATGGGAAATTTAATTTTTATGTAAAATCATTATTTACTTGAAAAATACCTCTTCTAAAATTATAATTTTTAAAGGTTATTCTAAAATTATAATTGATTTTATAATGCTTTTAAAAAACTATGGTCTCATAAAAATAACTTATAATCATAATAAACAAAATATTAATTTATATTCTATTTTATGAAATTGAATTTTATCTTAAATAATTATATTTATTATAAATTTGTAAATACACATTTATGTTTTATAAAAATACTAATACTTAACTAATAATTTTCTAAAAAAAATTACTTATATTATGATATAATTATATCACATTACCATTTAAAATTCCCAAATTATATTTATACTTCCTTAGTTTAGGTTACTATTCCATTGGTCATATTATTATCTATAAGGGTAACATTACTTTTCCAAATGGTCAAGTTTCTATTCACTAAAAAATAATGTTGATCATATAAGACTATAGAAAGCTTACTGATCGTAACCGTGTATATATGTTTTTTGAAAATCATTTCACATAATTAACTATTTAATTTATAATAATTATTTAAACAAAAATTTCAATATTATTTTACAATTCATAAAAAATATAAAACATCTTAGAAAAATACTAAAAATTCACCCTAGATTTATTTTTACATTTGAAATTAAAAAATGATGTTTATTTTACCATATAATTTTCTATGTATGAAAAATATTTTAATAGTACAATTTTTACCTGTAATATATGTTTATAAAATTTCTCTCAATTAAAAATATATTTTATGAAGAAAAAATATTCCTAAAATGGAAATGATGAAATAAAAATTTTATTTAATCCAAGTTGTTACATTTTAAGTAACTAGGGATGTGAGAAATAACCCCTTATAACACCCTCATATGACCAAAGGGTAAGGTTTGTGGTGGTTACAAACTCTTGGGGAAACTCTGATAACATCCCCTGAGTGGTAATCTCTACTAACGTGAACTTCTCCCATAAGTGATTTCATTCAATATTAATATATTGAAACTCTAATTGGGATTAGTCCAGAGAGATTCCCAGTGATTCTACCTCATTCTCTAGCTCTAAAAAATGGGCTTCATACAACAAGAATATACTGTATGAGGCCATTGAATATTCTATATGAATTAATTATCATTTATATTTATAAACAATAATCAAAACATTATGAGTATAGTTTCTAACGGTCATATTGACCAATGGTCATACAACAGTCAAAACATGATGGTTACATTAAAATATAATTATAAGGACCCGACCTTATTAAATACATAATCTTGAATTTAGCCAATAAAACACTTCCTTTTACATTTAAGATCTTTTTATGTTTAGATCTTTAGAGAATTAGCATAATACATTCATGACATTACACATTATTACATAGTGGATACCATAAAATCATTTTCCATTATTTTTAATTCTAAAACATTAAAACTTCAAACAAGGCTCCTTGACAATTCATCAACATTTAACGTGTCTTCCCTACTTGTGTTACAAATCCATTACCATGTGAAAACCCATTTAAAAACCTGGGATGAGAACAAAGCTTAGTAAGGGATGAAAAAGGAAATAAAGAGCACATTAGTCCTTGAATACTCATAATGTATGAAAACTTTTTTAGATGTCATGATTATCACTCATATATACTTAATTTTTGTGACATGATATTCATACAAGATGCACAAATAACATGAGAACAAAAATATAATCATATAGGTATCATGTGGCACTACTTACATAATCTTGTAACCATTCTTGGCTACCTTATAATCTGTAACTCTCACGGCTACCTTACTTTGTGTAAGTATCACAGTTACACTTGGAGTACCCATATGGACAACCTCCAACATACTCATTCCTAGTGCATTGGAGGGAAATATAGGTCCCACCCTTCATCATAAATAATTTCCAAGAACCACCACATAATCATACAACATGAATAATTCCATAAAAAATTACTTTGGTATTTCGTAAAACAAAATTAAAAAAGATGATTTTTAAAGAAAATCCCCTTATAAATATCATATAATTGAAGAGAGACGTAATAGAGTGGATGTAGTATGTATATATACTGTAAATAAACTTAATTAAACATAATATAAACAGAACCCATCACACAACCAATTTAAATATCACATGAATAATGAAGTAGAAGGTTAACCAAAAGAATGGAAATCGAGATAAGAATTCCATTACCTTGGGGTTTTCAAACATAAAAGATGCTTAAACCACATGTATAATGGTTAAAATAGTGTTATTAATATTTTATAGAAACATTTTCATATTCATAAAATCTTATGTGATCATTTAACAACATTTTTTCACCCTTAATTGTTAGTATTTTTCCCCTTGCACTGTTTTTGGTTGAATTCTTTACATGATTTCTATGATTGGTTCATGTTGGACAATCTTGTAGATTGGAAGTGAAACTCCAGAATTGGAATGGAGTAGTATTTTTAGATAACCAGTATCATAAATTATTTCATTTATCATTTTGAATTCTAAAATGAGGATGATTCATATGGTAGAACATTAATGATGTTAATTTAGATCCTTTTAGTGGTTCTTTGATAATAACAACATCGTTTTGTCTTATAAATTAGAACCATGAGTGAAAAATAATTCCATAACCATGGGTGAGTCATAAAACATATATAATAACCTGGTTTAACCATATAAATGGTTTCATGACCATAATTGAAATAATTAATGAATTTTGAAATCACATCATCCACAATGTCGGTAATTCGACACAAAAGAACAATGTTTTTATTCTTTAAATAATTGGGAGTAGAGAAGAATAATGATGTGTAATTTTTCCATAAACATGATAAAATTTAAAAAATACATGATTTATGGAGATTTCATGCCTCTTGGGAAAGGATATATGAATAAAGAATAAGGAAATAACTCAAAATAAAAAGAATAATTGTGAAATCACTTACAAATATTCTACAGCCTAACGACTTCACAACATGGTTTTAGAAAATATTTATAAGAGAGGGGACAAGGGTCACCCACACATAAATTCATCCTAATATATATTAGATCAATAATAAGGAGAAAATATGAATATGGTTTGGAAACATGGATGATATTCCACATAAAGTAGAACTTGAATGGAAAAAAGAAAGAAATTGAGAATTTTCATACCTTGTAGAGTAACCCTTAGAACATGAAGGATGGGACCTTGGGGGCTTCAAAAAACCATGGGAGGACTACTATGAAGTTAAGGAGTCCAGATATTCTTTGAGGGGGAATTGGGAATGAATTCAATAAAGGGATGACTGTGTATTTATAGGAAAGGTGAGGAATTATTTTAATAATTTTCATGGGACGCCTCATGAGTGATATTTACAAAACCATGGGCATTCCCATGGTATTTTTCCATGGTATAAGCCACCTGGGACAGCTCACATATTATTTAACTATACACAAGTCAACCAGATTTAGGACATCATTATTATATCATTAATGATGTCATTAATACACCGAAACTAAAAACTGTATTTTTTACTATTCACAAAAAAGTCAACTATTTCAGAAAAATTCCCAAAATTCACCCTAACCATTTATCAACATATAGATTTAAAAAATGAATTCCATTTTCTGAAAATATTTTTTTATATATTATTAATTATATTTTTAAATAAAATCATACTTAATTGAAAAATTATCAATTTTAATTCTGTAAAAACTTCTATATCATAATAAAAAATTAACCTAGATGCTATTATCTTATGTCCTTAATGAAATAAAATAATAATAAAAATTTACTACTCATTAGGGTCATATCACTATTCATATTACTATTTATAAGGGTTTGTTACTATTCACCAAAAAACATGTTGGTTGACTCCCATTAACATACTGAACACAAATGTAAATGACAGTTTCTTGAAATTCAGAACATAGATGTAAAACTGTTTTGTTTTAAAGGCTAATTAAAAATATATATTTAAAACAAAGATCCATTAATTTATATATATTTTTAGAAAAACATGGAGTTTTAACTTATCCCCACCATCTTGAAATTGCATCCTCGCAATTTTATTTACTTATTAAAGAACTGAGGGTATTTTTCCCTCATAGCATTTTCAGACTCCCATGTTGCTTCATCAACCATGTGGTTTCTCCACAAAACCTTTACCTGGTGGATTACCTTATTCAGTAATACATGTTCTATTCGATCAAGAATCTAAACTGGTTTCTCTTCAAAAGAATGGTTCTCTTCCAGCTGAACTGCTTCTGGGATCATGACATGTGATGAATCCGGCACATAATTTCTCAATATTGAAACATGGAAAACATTGTGTACTTGAAACAAACTCTGAGGAAAAGGTATGCGGAATGCAACTGTTCCAACTATCTCCAAGATTTCAAAAATACCGATGAACCGTGGACTTAGCTTTCCTTTCTCACCGAAACACATCACACTTTTCCAAGGATAGACTTTAAGTAAAACATGGTCACCTACCTCGAAAGAGAATTCTATCCATCTATTATCTACATAACTTTTATGCTTGCTCTAAGCTATCCCCATGTGCTGCTGGATCATCCTCACTTTCTCAGCCACTTCTTCAACTAATTCTGGCCCCATCAAATTTCATTCACCGACTTCATCCCAAAATGCTGGAGTCTGACACTGCTTTCCATACAAGGCCTCAAAAGGTGCCATGTCAATAATGGAATGAAAACTATTATTATAAAAAAAACTCCACTAATGAAAAATGCTAATCCCAACATCCCTGATAGTACATTGAACAAGCTCGAAGCATATCCTTCAATGATTTAATCTTTCATTCTGACATCCCATCTGATTGCGGATGAAAAAATGTACTGAAATTTAACTATG
The DNA here is from genome assembly GCA_963277665.1 of Viscum album. Lineage (NCBI taxonomy): Eukaryota > Viridiplantae > Streptophyta > Magnoliopsida > Santalales > Viscaceae > Viscum > Viscum album. The sequence continues at coordinate 333,682,805 of OY728161.1, forward strand.
TTCTCAACAACTTCTAAAATCCCTTCCAAAAGTTAGAAGTGAACCTGTGATCTCAGTCAGATACAATGGAAAGAGGAACTCCATGTAACCTGACAATCTCCTTGAGGTACAATCGAGAAAACCGATCAAAATACATTTCATCTCTAATTGATAGAAAATGTGCAGACTTTTTTAGCCGATCAACAATAACCCAAATAGAATTGTTACCTTGAGAAGTATTTTGTAGTCCCACCACAAAGTCCATGGATACATTCTCTCATTTCCACTCCGGAACTAGAAAAGGATGAAACATCCCCTTCGGTAACTACCGCTTTGCTTTAACCTGTTGACATATCAAACATTTCATGATAAAATCATCAATATCTCTTTTCATTCCATCCCACCAATAATAATCTCCAAGGTCTCATTTTTTAATACTGCCAGGATAAACATAAAATGGAGAACTATGAGCATCACACAACAAATATTTCTTCAACTGAGGATCAATAGGCTACCACAACATTTTTCAAAATCTTAAAACACAATCTTTATCAAGATTAAATTCTGTAAACTTGCCAATTTTAACCAATTCTACCTTTTTCTATAGGTCACAATCTTCCTTTTTCTCCTGCTTAATTCTTTCTGACAATGAAGTCTCCCCTGAAACCTGAAACAAAACAAACATATTCCCTACACCAATAACTTCTAAGTCATAATTCGTTAAATCATTAATCAAGGGATCATGTTCCAAACGTAACATGGTTAATGATACATGATGTTTTTGACTTAATAAATCTACAACTTTGTTTGTTTTCCAAGGATGGTAATTGATCATGTAGTTATAATACTTTATCATTTCTGGCCATATTCTCAACCTCATGTTTAATTCCTTCTGAGTGAATATATACTTTACACTTTTATGGTCAGTATATATTGGAAATTTGGTAACGTATAGATGATGCCTCCAAATATTCAAAGAAAAAACCACAGATACCAATTCCAAATCATTTGTGGGATAATTTAGCTCATGAGGTTTAAGTTGTATCGAAGCATAGGAAATTACCTAATCATTTTGCATCAAAACACAACCAAGTACCTTCAAAGAAGCATCACTGTAGATGACAAACTCACCAATTCGGAAAGGTAAGGACAAAACTAGAGCATTAACCAATCTCTTATTAAGTTCTAGAAAACAAACATCACATTCCTCTTTCCAAACAATTTTAACCCCTTTCCGTGTTAACATAGTTATCAGGCTATATAACCATGAAAAGTTCTTAATAACCCGTCGGTACTAACTTGCTAAGCCCAGACAACTACGAATCTCTTTAACATTTTTGGGTATTGGACATTCATCAACTACTTTTGTTTTGGCAGAATCAACTATTATTCAATCCTTATTTACAATGTGCCCATGAAAAGAAATATGTTGCCACCAAAAATCACACTTGCTGAATTTTACATATAGTTTCTTTTTATTTAATGTTTCTAAAACAACCCTTAGATGTTATTTATGCTCCTATTTATTTTTAGAAAATACTAGAATGTCAACAATAAATACAACCACAAACTTATCCAAGAAGTCATGAAATACTCTATCCATAAGAATCATGAATACATCAGGTTCATTAGTTAATCCGAACGGCATGAGAACAAATTCCTAATGCCCATATCTAGTACGAAATGCTTTTTTTAGGATGTCATTCTCCTTCACCTTCAGCTGATGGTATCCGGATCTCAAGTCTACTTTGGAAAAGTACTGAGCTCCTTGGAGATTATCAAACAAGTCATCGAAATGAGGAAAATGGTACTTGTTTTTAGCAGTGATGTTTTCAAAGCTCTGTAATCAATAAAAAGCCTCATGGAACCATATTTCTTTTTTACAAACAAAATAGGGGCTCCCCATGATTAAGTTCTAGGACTAATGAAGCCTTTTTCAAGAAAATCATGCAATTGATTTTTCAATTCAATAAGTTCTATTGGAGGCATACGATATGGGGGTTTTGAAATTCGATTAGTATCGGGAACTAAGTCAATTGTGAATTTGACTTCTCGATCATGTATGACACTGTGTAACTCATCCAAAAAAACATCAAGATATTAATTTACCACTGACACATCATTAATTTGAATAGTTCCCTTGATTTCAACAATATGAGCAAGATAACTATCATTTCCATATTTCAGTAGTTTCTCAGCTTCCTGATATGTTATCAGTTGTATGGGTTCATTCTTGTATATAAACTAAAACTCTTTCTAAAAAACAACATCTTTAGTTCTAAAATCAATTTTAGCATGATAATCAGAAAGCCAGTCGATCCCCAGAATAACATCAAACTTGACTAAGGGTAAAACAACATGGTTTGTAGGTAAAGTATTTCCACAGACCACAATATAAAGATTCTTATAATTCCTCATTTCAATAACATTTTCCCCTGGTGTTGTAACAACATGTTCGGGTCTCATTTGTTGAGGTGATATTTCCAATTTACCAGAAAATTTCTCAGAGATGAACGAATGGGTAGACCCCGTATCAAAAAAAACATTAGAAAAATCTGAGTGAACAATAAAAGTACTTGATACAACTCCATTGGATAGCTTGACATCTGCTGACGTAGTCACAAGGGATCTCACTACACATTTTTGTTTTTATTATGGCTTCTTTTCATCATTATGATCTCTCTTTGGGTAGACGTTTGCATAGTGACCCATATCACCAAATTTAAAACACTTTACATTTTTCTTATCATGATTATTATTAGGATCATTTTCATTACAATCTCGGTCCATATGTCCAAACATACTGAATTTAAAACAATTCCCAGTTTTTCTAAGACAATCCCGAGGGTGTTTCATACCACACTTTTCACAAAATGGAAATTTCATTTTCTTACCATCAGATTTATTTGGTTGATTCTTACCCATTTCATGCCATCTGGACCACTTCTTCTGTTTGTTTCCAAAATGCATCTGATCATCAGAAAACTCCATCTCTACCCTCTCAGCACATCAAGCAAGTTTCTCATAACTTTTGAATTCACGAGAGGCCAACTCCCTTCAATACCTTGGCGTCAATCCTGAGTAAAAGCGGTTGATTTTTCTATCAAGATCTAGAATAAGATTTGAAGCATACATCGCCAGTCTGGTGAAGTTTGCTTCATACACAGCAACTGAATCTTTCTCTTTCTATTTCAATTCAAGGAATTGCTTCTCCATTTATAGTCGCACCAGCTTAGGAAAATATTTTTCAAGGAAAATAATTTTAATATCATCCCTCTCTAAGGAATCAAAATCCACTCTACCCCTGATATTCCTTACAATTGACCACCACTGATCAGATTCCCCTTCAAAATTATAAATGGAAAGTCTTAAATGTTGATCATCTGAACATCCCATAACATCGAATATCTTTTCAAGGGCTTTGATCCATCCTTCAGCTGCTACTGGGTCAGAAGACCCATTGAATGCAGGAGCATGTTGTCTCATAAAATGTTCCACTACTATCATGTTACTTTTTGGTACCTCTATTGGTTCTCATACATCTATTACACCACCATTTGTTTCCTGCATTAGCTGAGCCATTACTGTCAAAAAATTCTTAGTTACAATCCCTACAATTCTGGGTTGTAGTTCTCAAAGGATGTCATTCTGTCGGTGCCTCTCCTCTAAAATATCCTTTTTCATTCTATGGACAACCATTCATAACAAAAATGTCTTAGATAAATAAATATAGTAATATTTAATTGCTATAAAATTCTAAATTAATCATAGAGTGAAAATCATTTATGGTGTTCTATTATCATCTCCCTAACCCCTAAAGATATATAAACCATCCTATGATACCAACTATAAGAACTCGGCCTTATTACATACGTAATCTTGAATTTATCCAAGAAAACAATTAATTTTACATTGAAGATATTTTCATGTTTAGAGATTTATAGAATTAGGATAGTACATTCATGACATTACACATCATTACATAGTGGATACCATAAAAACAATTTCCATTTTTTTAAAATATAAAACATTAAATCATAAAACAAGACTCCATCACAATTCGTCAACATTTAATGTGACCTCCTTACTTGTGTTTCACATCCATTAACCAGTGAAAAATAATTTAAAAACATGGGATGTACACAAATCTCAATAAGGGATGAAAAAGGAAGGAAAGATCACATTAGTCCATGAATACTCATAACGTATGAAATTTCTTTCAGAAGTCATACTTGTCACTCATATATAATTACATTGTTTAACATGAAATTCAAACAAGATACAAAAAAATCATGAGAACATAAATATAATCATAGAGGTATCTTGGGTAATTACTTACATAATCTTGTAACCATTCTTGGCTACCTTATAATCTGTAACCCTCATGGATACCTTACTTTGTGTAACCCACAAAGTTACACTTGGAGTAACCATACGGCTGACCTCAAACATACTCATGCCCAATGAATTGGAGGGAAATATAGGTCCCTCCCTTAATAATAAATAATTCCCCATAACCAAAACATAATCATACAACATTAATAATTCCATAAAAACATTACTATTGAATTTCATAAAACCAAATTTAAAAATAGGATTTTTAAAGAAAAGCCCCTTATAAATATCATACAATTGAAGAGAGATTTAATAGAGGGGATGGAGTATGTATATATACTGTAAATACAATTAATGAAACATTATATAAACAGAATCCATCACACAAACAATTTAAATAACACATGAATAATGAAGTGGGAGGTTAACCCAAAGAATGGGAATCAAGTTAAGAATTCTCTTACCTCGGTTTTGTCTTACTTCCAAATTTCATAAAACATCTGTATAATGGTTAAAAGAGTGTTATTAATATTTTACAGAAACATTTTCATGTTAATAATATCTTATATGATCATTTAATAACATCTTTTTACCCTTAATTGTTAGTAATTTTCCCCTTGCACTGTTTTTGGTTGAATTCTTTACATGATTTCTATGATTGGTTCATAGTGGAAATTCTTGTCGATTGGAAGTGAAACTCCAGAATTGGAATGGGGTAGTATTTTAATATAATCAGTAAAATAAAATATTCAATTTATCATTTTGAATTATTACATGAGGATGATTCATAAGTTAGATCATTAATGATGTTCGTTTAGATCCTTTTAGTGGTTCTTTGATAATAAGAACCTCGTTTTGACTTATAAATTAGAACCACAAGTCAAAAAGAATTCCAGAACCCTGGGTGAGTCATAAAACATATATAATAACCTGGTTCAACCATATAAATGGTATAATGACCAGAATTGAAAGAATTAATGTATTTTAAAATCACATCGTCCACGATGTCGGTAATTCGACACAAACAGACAATGTTTTTATTCTTTAAATAAGTGGGAGAGGAGAAGAATAATGATGAGTAATTTTTCCATAAACATGATAAAATATATAATATACATGATTTATGGATATTTAATGCCTCTTGTTAAAGTAGATATGAAGAAAGAATAAGGAAAAAACTCAAAATAAATTAATAATTGGGAAATCGATTAAATAAATTTGGCATCGTAACAGCAACGCAAAATGGTTTTAGAAAATATTAAAAAGAGAGGGGACAAGGGTCAGCCATCCAGAAATAAATCATAATATATATTAGATCATGAATAATATAAAATAAGAACATGGTACGTAAAATTGAAAGATATACCACTTAAAAGAGAACTTGAATGGAAAAAGAAAGAAATTCAGAATTTTATTACCTTGTAGAGTAACCCTTAAAACATGAAGGTTGGGACCTTGGGGGCTTGACAAAACCTTGGGAGGACTACTATGAAGTTAAGGATTCCATATATTCATGTAGGTATAATCGGGAATGAAATCAATGAAGGGAAGAGTTGGTATTTATAGGAAAAGTGAGGGATTATTTTAATAATTTTCAAGGGACACCTCAAGAATGGAATTTAACAAACCATGGGCTTGCCCATGGTATTTGACTACGGTATAGGCCACTTAGAAAAAATATCATATTATTTAACTATAATAATGTGGACCAGATTTATGACATCTTTATTATATTATTAATGATGTCATTAATACATGCAAACTAAAAACTGTATTTTTTACTATTCACTGAAAAATCAATTGTTTTGGAAAAATTCCCAAAATTCACCAAAACCATTTATCGATGTATAGATTTAAAAAATGAAGTCTATTTTTTGAAAATAAATTTCTAAATATTACTAATTTAATTTTTAAATAAAATCATAGTTAATTCCAAAATTAACAATTCGAATTCTGTAGCTACTTCTATATCACAATGAAAAATTAACCTAGATGATATTATCTTAAAGCCTTAATAAAGTAAAATAATAATAAAAATATTCTATTCATTAGGGTCATATCACTATTCATATTACTATTCATAAGGGTATGTTACTATTCACCAAAAAAACAAGTTGGTTCCAATAGACTCCAAATAACATACTGAACACAAATATAGATGACAGTTTCTTGAAATTCAGAACATAGAAGTAAACAAGTTATGTTTTAAAGGATAATTAAAAATATTTTTTCAGAACAATGTTCCATGCATTTCTATTTATTTTTAGAAAATCATTGGTTGTTACTATAATTCATTATTAATGAGATATTGTTTAGTTGTGTAATAATATAACACACATTTTTAGGAAAACATTATTATTCAAAAATCTTAGATCATTACATTATTACCCCCCTAAAAAATTTCATCCCTAAAATTAATCTCATTTATCTGGTTGAGAAATGGTGTGTCTACTTTTGCCTCATTGTCTCTTCTAGTTCCCATGTCACTTCCTCATATTTTTGGTTCCTCCATAACACTTTAATGAGGTGGGTAGTCTTGTTGTGTAGAACCTTGTCTCTATGGTCCACGATCTCTGCTAGATACTTCTACTAAGAGAGATAATGTTATAGTTATAACACCACAGTATTCAATACATGATAAGGGTCAAGTATATATTTTATCAAGATGGATATGTGGAAAACATCATGAACTTGTGCCAGAGTTCGAGGTTGTGAAAACTGATAGGACACTGCTCCTATGCGATCAAGGATTTCATAGGGGTCAATGTACCTAGGGATGAGCTTCCATTTCTTCCACAACATCATGATTCTCTTCCATGGATAAATTTTATGGAATAAGTTTTGACAATAATCCAACTCCAAGTCACTTAGATGGTTGTTATCATAACTCTTTTGTCAACTCTGAGTAGCCATTATGTGTTATTAGATGGAATTGACCTTTTCAATAATTTATTGCACAAGATCTGGCCCATGATGGTTTCCCTAACTAGCTTCATCCCAAAAAGTATAATTTCTATATCACTTCCCATATGGAGCTTCATATGGTGCCATTTGAATTCTCAATTGGAAGTTGTTGGTCTACGAGAACTCAACTAAGGTGAGATGTTGATCCCATCCACATTAAAATTACATTGATCATGTTATTATCATTTCATCAAGTGTATGAATTGTCCTATAAGATTGTCCATAATTTTGGGAATGATAATGCGTACTAAGATTCAATTTGGTACTCAGAGTTTGTTGAAGAATTCTCTAAAATGTTGATGTGAACCTTGGATCACGATCAAACATGATAGAATGTGGACATCCATACAGCCATACCACTTCATTCATGTATATATTAGTGAGTTTTTAAAGAGAGAAATATTTTTGAATTGAGATAAAGTAATCAATCTTTGTGAGATGGACCACTATAACCCATATCACATTGTTTCATTTGGAAGTTCTTTAGAGACGACAGACAAATTCCATAGTGATATTATCCTACTCCCATACTGGTATGAGTAGCAGATGTAATACACCTTTTGGAATTTGTCTCTCTATCTTCACTTGTTGACACACTCAGAACCTTGTAATGTAGTTGAAAATATCCCTTTTTAGGTTATCCTAGCAATAATTATCATGAATGTCCCTATGCATTTTCATGATTCCAGGGTGTATAAAGAAATTAGAGTTATGTTCTTCATCCATCAACTCCTTATTTATTTCTAGAATAGTTATAACACATAGGATTTCATGATATATCAGTACACCTTATTGATCAAATATTAAACATAGTAAACTTCCCATTCATCACAACCTCTAACTTATTCGGTAATAAATTATCTTCTCATTATGATTTATTTGTATTATCTGTTAATTATAGTTGATAAATAATTTTGGATAAGTTTGAGAATTTCACTTCCCTTACAATTCCCATGTCTATTTTTACTGGGTCTTTGATCATAGGATCTCTTTGAATCATCTTAATTACTATAACAATAGGGTATTTCCTACTTAATGCATCAAAGAATTTGTTATCTCTTTTGGGATGATAATGAGTTGAACAATCACAACCCTTAAGAAGTTACACATATCTCCCTAATATCATGTCCAATTCCTTTTTCATGAAGATATACTTCAAAATTTGATGGTATGTGTATATATCACATTTCTCCCAATAAAGATAGTGCCTCCATATATTTATAGTAAAAAAACCACACACAGCTCCAGATAATGCATATGATAATTCTTCTCACGAGGATTTAACTATCATGATTCATAACGAATCTCCTTATAATTTTGAATGAGGACTCACCCAAGCTCTTTCAGGTATGTATTTATAAGAATAAATAACCTTCTTAGATAGAGGGTAGAGTTAACATGGGTGTAATAACCAATCTCTTCTTCAACTCTTGGAAACACTCTTCATATTTAGTTTTCCTGATGAACTTGTCCCCTTTTTGAGTTAAATAGCTTAATGGATTATAAACTCCTGATATTTTTTTTTCACAAACCACCTATAATATCAAGCTAAAGAAAGGAAACTTTGAATCTCAGTTATTTTTGTAGGCTGAGGCCACTCCTCTACAACCTTTTTCTTTATAGGGACTACTGATATTCTTTCATTTGATATAATGTACCATAAGATATAAACTTATTTTGACCAAAATTTACATTTTATAAACATTCCAAATAATATCTCCTTACTTAGAGTTTGCAATATAACCCCTAGAAAATCCTCATGTTCCTCATGAATTTTGTAAAATACCAAAATATCATCAATAAAAACTACCAAAATGTTATTAAGGTAGTCCATAAAGACTCTGTTCATAAAATCCATAAAAATTTCAGGATATTTTTTCAAGCCAAGGGAATAACAAAAAACTCATAATGTTCATATCCTGATAAAAATATAGTCTTTGTAATATATTCTTTATTCACCCATAATTTATGAGAACCAGATCAAAGATCAGTTTTGGAGAAGAATTTCTCCCCACGACGCCGGTCAAATAAATCATCAATTATTAGAAGAAAATAATGTTTCGTCCCTATTATCCCATTAGGTTCTCTCTAATAAATTCATATCAAAATTAATCCATCCTTATTCTTCACAAAGAGAAGTTGTTCTCCACAAAAAAAACACTTGACTGGTTAAACCCCTTCTCCAAATGATCTTTGAGTTGTTCAATTAATTCATCCAACTAAACAGTTTCTATTTTATATAGGGTATTTGTAATTAGCCTAGAAATACAAATGAGTTCAAGGTGGAAATATATCTCTCTTTTTGGGGGAGGTCTTGGAAAATCCTCAAGAAATATGTCAATGTATTCATAAATTACGGGAAAATTTTATATTCTTATACTTTCATCCCCTTATTCAACTTCACCAATCAAATCCATAAAGAAGGGTATGTGTGGTTCTTCTAGACAATGCTCAGTCTAAGATATCTATCCTTTGAAAAAAATTTAGGTTTTATATTCAAGAATACTATTATTTCCTTGCTTTTACAGTTTTTTTAGCATTATACATTAAGTTCCTGTCTATTCCTATTATAATGTTGGATTCTAGAATTGGAATGACTAATATATTTTCAATGAGATTGTTCTTTAAAAAGTTAATAATAGAGTTTCTATATATTGTTGATGCCTAAATATTTTCCCTTGCAATCATTACTGATAAATATATTTCTAATGTTCAGGGATTGACTATATATTCCTTGAAAACTTGGAGGAAAAAAGGAATTTATATAACTAGAATTAAAAAAGTACTTGTTAGCTTTGAGAGAATGAAGAGAGTACATGCCACCACAAAATTTAGAGCTTCAACTTAATCCATTATGATAGAATGAAATGTCTTTCATCCCTTAGACTGTGCTGAGGATAATGGTTATTCCCCTCCACTACCCTCAAATTCAGATTGTGATTGGAAAAGTGACCAAGATGTCCACATTTGAAGCATTATATTTCAGGTAGATGATGCACCCATTTATCATTAGTGCTGTGATGTTCAGGATTTACCTCACTATAGTAGTTCTGAGTGATATGGCTATCTATTTCACACTTTTAACACTTCCCACAACTTATAAGATAGTTCCCCAAAGACTTTAGCCAACAGTTTTTACATATTGAAAGTTTCACTTTCTTTTCTCCTCTTCATTGATCAAAGTTCCTCTCTGAGTTTGGATACAAATATCTCTGCATTTCATTTTATTTGTATGACCATTACCTCTCACCAAAATCTAGTTAAAATTTCATAGCACTACTTAGGATCTCCACATAGTTCTCCTAGTATCCAATACTAGAAATTTTGGCTATATCCATGATTTGAACCTTTTTCTATAATCCAAAAAATCGTGGCTATAAGTTATAGCCACGGTTTCATGGATCATTTCTGGTACTAAAATGGCTATAGGGAATGACCTATATCCATGATTTCAAAATATAGTTATATCCTTATATCCATGGTTTCAAACCATGGCGAAATCCTTATAGCCACAGTTTGATATGGTGGAAGAACATTAATCCACATAAATTTTCTAGCCACAACTTAAAATCGTGGATAATGTCCATCCCATTTCATAAAAGAAAACAACCCCTTGAACTCCCTTGAACACCCCCTTGTAACCCACCCCCTGTACAACCCCCTTTCACCCCCTTGAACACCACCCGCACCCCCAATCCCCCCTAGACAGCCCCCTTGCACCCCCGTGAACACCCCCCTGCACCCCCATGCCCCCTAGACAACCCCCTTGCACACCCTTGAGCACACCCTACAACACAATGCCTCCCCTGGACAACCCCATTGCACACCCTTGAACACCCCCCGCACCCCATCCCCCTAGAAAATCCCCTTTCACCCCACCGGACATCCCCCTTGCAACCCTTGAACACACCGATACACCCCCTTGCACCCCCTCCTAGACCCCCCTGCTAAACACCCCATTGAACTTCACCTACACCCTCCCCCTGCAATATAGACCCTGCTACACCCCTATGCCCCTAGTATCCCCCTTCCAAGTCCCCACACCCCCTTCTGGACACCCCTTTCACCGCACCTACACCCTCCCCCTTCCCCTACCAGGACAACCCCACCTAGACACCCCCTTGCACTGCACCTACCCCCTCCCCCCCTACACCCTCCACCCTCTTAGAGAAACCCTCCTAGACACCCCACCTACACCCTCCACCCTCCCCTACACACTCTCCTATAGAAAACCCCCAGAAACCCCACCTTCACCCTCCCCCTGCCCCTGCCCTGCAGACCCCCTCCTAGATACCCCACCTACATCGTCCCACCTCCCGTGCAGAAACCCCCCTATAGACCCCCTTTCCCCCTGCCCCTACCCTGTAGACCCCCTTCCCCCTCCCCCTCCTAGAAAACCCCTCCTAGACACCCCACCCCTCCCCTGCACCCTCCACACTGGATATCCCTTGAAAACCCCACCTACACCCTCCCCCTTCCATACATAACCCCCCCTCCCATACACCCATAAGCACCCTCCCACATGCCATGCAGAAACTCACCCCCTGCATACCCTCTGACCTGTAGACCCCCCTGCACCCTCCCCCCTCCTAGACAACCCCTCCGAGACACCCCACCTACACCACCCCCCTCCCCTGCACCCTCTCCCCTAGACACCTCACCGAGGCACCACACCTACACCCTCCCATACCCTGTAGACCCCCTCCCCCTCCCAGAAACCCCACCTGAACCCTCCCCCCTGCCCTACAGAAACCCGTCCCCAACAGACCTCATACCCTTGGACAAACCCTGGACACACGTCTACACCCTCCCCCTACCCTGCACCCCCCTCCCCCACCAGTATCCCTCGTGCCAGGTCCCCACCGACGTGCCAGTTTTCCCAGTTCAGGTAGTGGCATTGAATTCACCCCATCAGATTAAATATCACATATTTTTCCACCTTGATTAATAAAAAATTTTGAACCCTATGGATCTATAATTAATTTTAGACATTATCCAGTTGTGTTTATTGAGTCTATCTGTGTGAAATGGTTAATCCGACTATTATTATATTGGTTTTTGAAGGTGTATATGGTCGATAGGTGGTGAGACATATGAAAATAGAAAAAGTAGAAGGACAACACTTTTCGCATAAAAATCCATGGTTTGTAGGTAAGGGTGAAAGAAAAAATGGCCATACATATGAGTACTATGCTTGTGGTTCCGAATTTATTGAAGGAAAAATAACCAATAAAGTTTCGCATGGAACCCTACTCCCCCTAAAACCCCTCCCTTCCCCCTAGAAATCTACCCTCCACTCCCCCTTGGACATCCCCCTCCCCCAGGAGACCCCCCTTGAGTTGGTCCTTCATGACATGAATATCACATTGCAATAGTTTGGCTATGAAATTTTGAGTTCTTGTTGTTTGGTGAGGGACAATAGTTTGTATCGTGAGGGAATAAAATTGTGCAGGGAAGCCATTGATCACACCACAATTCTCCCACCCCACATGAAAAATTATTTCTTATAGGGAAAAGGTAGTTGCATCGTGGAGAGATGATTGCACCGACTCATGGTCACATCACAGAGAGATGATTTCACCAACTTGTGGTCACGTGATGGAGTAGTTGGATGTGAAAATTCAAAGCCACATAGGAGTTGCGTTTTGAGAGGTCACATTGCAAAGGATATTGATCACACTACAATGCACTTTAGAGTCATGTAGTTGGGAGGTGACCCATTTTTTTAAACTGTCATTTCACACCACACCCCCTCCCCCATACTGACCCCCACACCCCCTCCTAGACACCCCTCCCTCATAGAAACCCCTCCCTTTTGTAAAGAAAACAATGGTGGTTCAACGTATGCAAACATTTCCATGGAGGATTTCAGAGTGATATCCTCTGACGATTCCTTATGATGGGCATACCCATGATCATCCCAGATGTGTCAATCTCTTATCTTATACTCCATATCATCTTACTACTCACCATATCTTGGATCCCTTCAAGACTAATGAACATGATGAGAATGAAATTATGAGTTTCTCTAACATCTTAGGATTCTCAGCTGCGACTTTTTCTTAACATATAGATCTTCCCTCACAACGAATCATCAGGAAGTGTTCTATCGCTCACGTATTGACAACTAATGATGCAATTTACAAAAGGATTATTTTATATATGTTCTCATTTACTACTCGAATTTTATTGATAGATGGTTCTATACACTAGAAATTTGCAGACCTGGTTTCTCTTTTATTATCTATTTGATAATTTTAGAATTTAAATTTGTATCATTTGATTGGGGAATTTTTGACTATTTTTCCCCATGAAAGATCAAAAAGGGAAATCCTAGAGCCTTGGATCGCTCAAACTATGGTATGGTACCTTGTGGGTTTATGACTGGAAACTAATATTTAGTTCTTATGACATTTAAGGAAACTGTTGCATGGATCTAGTTTAATATTCCTAGACTTAATTGGGTACTATGGCACTAGATAATCTTATATGATATCACATTCATGATTTTCCTTCCAATCCAAATGAACAATTCAACTAAAAATTAAATTTTTGTTCATTATGAACGTGTATCGGTAGAAGTGGATTTTAGTTATACACTAATTGATCGGGTTTCTCTTTCCACTCAATAATGTGAAATTTTACTTAGAATAGAATAAAAGAAAATACATGTGTTCTGTGAGTCCTGCAAAATTATTTGTCACACAAAATCTATATGTAGAAGTGATCTTCTCTAATCCAATTTTCAGATTAGAGGTGATGAGGTTTATAATTTTTGGAGTAAAGGAAAATGTTAGACCAACTTATCAATTGAGGTTCATTCTCAACATCAAGCAGTTGAAAATTCAGGGCATGTCCCTGTTTTATCGCTAGAGGATCATGTTCCTTCTAACGATAGGTCTACTATTTCTTAAAATACATCTTCTATGTGTATGATTGCCAGAGCCTTTTATTATCATGTTCTTGGATCATCCCCCCATTATAGAGAATCTTGTATTTCTATTTCTCCTAACAAGTCTCAAGTGAAGATCTTATGCTCTGATATGGAAGAGAAATCTCATGCTGCCACTACTATTTTTCTTTTTAATGAATATATATCAAGGGGTATAACTGATGATCAACTTGAAGAATAATTTGATGATATTCAAGATAAAATGAAAGTTGATGTAAAAGCTGACATATATTTCAACTTCTAGAATGAACAAAGAACAATCTATTCAAAGTATCATAATAGAAAAGAAAAGAAAGTTGCTACCACTTCAGGGAAATTCAAAAGTAAGTCTTGAAACATGAATTCTCTTGTGATATTCCATTCACTAGATAAATATGCTTCCAGTTTTCCATAAATTTTTAATGAACGCATAAACATTTAACATCCTGATCACTCTAGGATTGTGAACAGCAGTTTTACATCTATATTGACTATGTTGGAAAATGTTAATAGGATCATTGATGAAACCTAGCCTCTTGTTGAGGTTGTTATCAGATGTTCCAATTGTTAAAATAGAATGTATGATGTTTGTAATCTTAAATAGGGAAATCCTTCAAATACTAAACTTACACTATCTCACACTTATACATGTACTACATCGCTGGACAGTTGGTCTACACATGGGAATCCTTCCAGTTTTACTATTGAGAAAGTGCGTGACAAGAGTTCATGGGATGATATAAAAAGATAAATCTATTATTATTAAAGGTATGATAGTACTTTGATTTACATTAAAAATGAAGATTATTTATGGAATCCTTGACAATAGAATGAACCACTCCTTAGTGAATTTGGATAATCCATAATGTATATGGAAATGATTAATGTGGTGATGTTATGGGTGTTTTAACTACAGTTCAAAAATTTGAATCCTATTAATGGGAAACGATGAAGATATCCATGATACGATTATCTTGAACAAGTCATGATGGTCGTCGATGAGGGTAGTGAGAAAAATGAAAAATTTTAAGTGTGCATAATGTTCATTTTTTAAAAATAAAATAATGAAAGGATTAGAGAGAAAAAGGATCCATCGCTAGTTATCTATAAGATCTAGTATTTTACCTCATGATGCAACAACTATGAACAAATTCAAAGGTGGTATATGTATCATATTAAGTGATGAAATAGTGGATGTCTTCACTAAAGACTAATCTGGGACTCAGAAATAGTGTTAACAAAGATAGGAAGACCTCCCCATGGAGGATATGGACAATGCTCATAGTAGATAGAAAATAGATAGTATTTTTTCACCATGTCATGGTAAAACTCATGGATGTAATATATCATTTAAATGATTTATAAAATAGTGTAATCATGATCATTTTTTAGTCCATAGTTGAAAGAATAACAATGTATAGAAGATTAGTAAATCTCTTTGTGGATAAATATTTAGAGAATTTATGTGAATTGAAGGACTATGTTTGACCATACTAAAACCATACTAAAACCATGTATGATCTATTCCATCCAAATTGTGCTATTCACTTAGTGGTGACTTTGTCATTAAGGTTGATTCCATATTAAAAGTCTAACGACACTTAAAGGGTGTCTTGTTTCAAACAATCATTTTAATAAAAAGAGGGAAACCCCCTACAGGGATATAAAAAGGGTCATGTATGATGTGTGGTTTATGACTAACAACAACATCAAGTATAAGGAAAACATCAATGCAATAATGTCAAGCATGGTATACCACTGTGAGTTTTCATAGACAGTGCACCTCAGTTGGAGGGGTTTTATTACAAAACCAAGACATATTTATCAAAAGAAACAATTATCTTAACTAACACTTATTCAAGAATTTCAATTTAATATAAATATGAAGAATTAAAAAGGAAACTAAATGCAATTTAAAACATTCTTGAATTAAAGAGGCTATGAGAGGGACCCTACCTCAACCTCAAGGCGTGTTTTCTTTTGACGATGACAACTCAAATATTCCTTTTTTCCTCTTGCACGCATATAAAATTCACATATATATAAAGACACCTTGCCCCTATGTAAATATTTTCATCGACAAATACACACAAGGGGTTCCTTAGATATATGTCTATACTTGAATATACCCCTTTACACTTACACATGTACGCATTTTTCATATCTATATATAATCACACCTTGCCCCAATATATATATTCATACTGCCATGAGTGAATATATTTAAAGGGAGAACTTATATATGTATAATCCTACCGATGCATACACATGTAAGAAATCATCAATAGAGACTCGAATCCACCTCAATGAAATCCAAAATGCACCGCAAAAATATAAGGAACCCAAGAATCACAAGTGCCATAATTAAAATTGGGCCAATGAATAAAGACGGAATAAACCTTACACAAATCTGATGTTGAACTAATTGTCATATATGGTGGTGGATAGAACCTGTATCATCATAAGAAACCACCTATAAAAAAATAGTGGGAAAAGATGAGATATAATGACTTCTTATATATATCTGATCAGTGTGTCAACTGTACATGATAAATGATACATGAATCCATAACTAACAATGAACAAATAATATTCAGATAGATATGTACATACCAATAATAAATAACATGATCATTAATAAACCATTTTATTTTTCAAACATAACCTTCAATTTTCTATTCAAAAATAAAAAATCACCAAAATATGTGAATAAAGTGAACTTCCATCTGTACTTAAATGTGAAAAATAGAGATTATACATTGTTTTTAACATATAAAATCCATTCCTTGAATAAGAGTTCACCTTTTTTCTTTTCAACAATAATATAATAAACATTTTGTATATTTCATTAACATTATTATTGTTACAAAAGAATGTTCAATAAAAAGGTAGTTTAAAATACTTGTATATTTAATGGCTGTTATAATACCCTAGACTGATAATATTGGAAAATGAGAATCATGGTAATCCTCTAGTGATAATAGTAGAATGATTCAATTATTTAACTCTCAATTTTTTTTAAAATAAATTGGTCTCCCATTTTCATCAAAATCTTTTACTGAATTAGAAAGAAATAACTAACACAAATTAAATGCTCATATAAATTATTGGCCAACCAAGGAATCTCCTTGCATTCACAAAGCTTACATCAGCACCAATCACCCATTTTAATACTTTTTTAGAAAATAATTTCAATACAAAATTAAAAATAAAATTACTCACTCAATTCTCAAGAGCTCATCCCACTCTAAAACACTTCTCTATTGCCTACATACATGCATGAGACACTCCCCACTAACATTATTAAATTAACAAAAATCACAACAAAATTCTTGTTAGTGAGACATTTTAATTGAAAACAAAAATTATCAAAAATTCATATCATAATTCATTATGTAAAAATTTCTCAACCAAAACTGTCAAGTTCAATAACTTCACCTTTTCGAATTCAGTCTCCCCCATTCCTGATTTGTAAAGATCACACACCATTGTCATAAAAAATATTCTACCGAATTGGCATCAGTTTTTCATTACCTACATTAAAATCAAAACAACAAACAAGCAATTGGGAAAACATATAATGAACCATTATCATAAGTGATCAGTTTTGTGAGAATTTATAAACGATGTTTTCAAATGACGCCTAAATTATGAACATTCAAAACAAACAAAAAATGGATAGACATGTTAAAAAGAAAAAAACTTGAATATAGGGTGCCTAGAACATTTCTTTTATAGCTGATTCAACCTATCCCATGCTCAAAAGGAATT
Organism: Viscum album; assembly: GCA_963277665.1. Classification (NCBI taxonomy): domain Eukaryota; kingdom Viridiplantae; phylum Streptophyta; class Magnoliopsida; order Santalales; family Viscaceae; genus Viscum; species Viscum album. The sequence continues at coordinate 333,700,785 of OY728161.1, forward strand.
TTACTGAGTAGAAAACATGAAGACAATCCATTTAAAAATTAGTTTCATTATAGGATTATTGATCATGCCATGATGTTGTTCCATTACTGATAAAAATTTTATTTCATTAGTGTAATGATCTGATATAAAAAATCAAGACGGCAGGAGATATTCAACTAGGGTAGTTACATAAAATAAAGATAAACTATCAGTATAATTAAAATTTTTAGGATAATTCAATTGGAATAAAAAATGTACTGTTCAGCTTCTTAAAATATGATATTCTATTAACATGTTTAGTGTCAGCAGCAGTGCTAGAAGATTGAGAAATTGACCATTTTAACTGATGGTAAAATGGAACACTCTTATGTATCAATACTTTAATAACATGAGAATATATGTAAAGTATGTTATTCTTAATAGTAAACACATGTATCAAATTTATTTTAGTTAAGGCCATGTTGCAGAATGAATGTATCAAATTTCTTATACCACTATAGTGAAGCCTGTTTTATGCCTTTGATTGGTTTATTAAGTAGGAAGACTTAATTTTATTTAAATTCAATATCAAAACCATGAGGAAGATTTATGTAGAGTTTCCTATCAAAATAAACATGTAAAAAGGTAGTTCGAAGATAATATGAAAGTCATGGTAAACCATAAAAGCCAGAAATAACCAAATGAATGAGTGTTTAACTACTGAAGAAAAAATTTCAGAATACTCAACTCCATCACATTGAAGGAAGCCCTTGGAAACTAGAATAAATTTATACTTATGTAGACTATCGTGGTGGTGGCAGTCTTGCCCTAATGATTTGGTCAGACCCATGTATGCATGCATGCTTAAGACCCGCTCAGTAATGCTTCAGAACCGCTCAATAATGTGAAGATAATTAAATATTTTGGATTAGATTTACAAAACAATTTTGAACTCCCGAATTATAGAGATAACATTAAAAACAAAACATCAGTATAAATTTGGAAAACTAACATGATGATAGCCTTCAATATACTATGACATGGAATGGTGAATCACAAAGCGAACATCAGTTTTATTGATACCTGAAATAATACTGTGATCACATGATTTTTAACTTAAAACAAGTAATAAAACATTTTCACCAACACCCATTCCAAATGCAACTGTTGCACATATTATATTAATCTCATATTTACTCCACTATTTATGAACAAATTCCCTTCGATTAGGATTCATTCTACCATGGTAAAATGCTGCTTTGTGACCACATTCCTAAATTTTTAATATAATGTCTTATCATCAAAATTAAATTCTTTTTATTGTGATATTATTAAGAGAGATACATTGACTGAGGAGGTTATGGTTTGACCGTCATGAGTTAGATGAGGTCTAGGATGTAATGTAACATGGGGAAGGAATATGTGAATGCCTTGAGTAAGATAGTGGGTTCTAGATACTTTATGGGATTGGATTTTTGGATAATCCCCCTCGAGTGATGTGATATATCTTCAAGTGATGAGATGAGTCCAAATCCTAGACATAAGGTTCTACCCTGAAACATTGGACATTGTTTGGGTCTTCAAAAATATAATAACCATTTTTTTATTAATTAGATGGTGTATATGGAACATGGGGATAAGATACTATAATATAACTTATGTAGGTATGGTCATACATAATGGTTTTCTAGGTATCAAAATGACATTCAACAGGTGCATGAAACATGTCGAATGTTGTGAATGTTGGGTTAAAAATTTATGATCTAGTGATAATGTTTATTTACATTAATTGTTTTCCTCATGCATACACATTAATATTTAGGTGTATATTAGAGGTGAATAGTGAGACCCTAAAAATTAATATATTTACACCATACACAAGAACCTCAGTGTGAATGTATATGTCTTATTACTTTTCAGGTTTATTAGAGGATGTGCAATGGATAGGGATTGTTTTGGTTGACGTGGTTTTGGGGAATGAGATGGGATGATCTAACACCATGACTTTAGATATAATTCTTTATTTTTAATCCTTTTTAATTTTGAAATATATAATTATTCCTTAATGTTATTGTTTCAGTTGTTTTGTTTTATGTTTTATCCCATTTTATATGGAATTTTTATATATTGATTATGAATACGATGAAATTAATGATTTTGTTGGATGTTTTTATTTATTTTTTATGTATTTTTACTTAGATAATATTGAATATTTTCCCCAATGAATGTTTTAGGACCTCACATCCTATAGAAATCCATTGACATAAGGAGAGGTGTGCCAGAGGTCAAGAATTTATGAATCAAAATATAAAATCATGACATTTGGGAATTGCACCTATGTTGTTACCTTATAATCTAAAAGGATTTATATGAAGAAAATATATAATAAAATTTACTGAGAAATCACCAAAAAATATTTTAATCATTGAATACTAAATCACTCTAGATTTCAGAGGTAAAACCAAATCCCCAAAATGAAAACTCCCACTATTTATTGTATTGAAACATAGGAATAAATCCTCACATTAATTCATAAAACTGAGTCAAAATAGATGGATATATTCACTCAATCTCAATAATAATTTTAGTTGAAATGAATGAATGTAATGGAATCACAAAGAAATTATTTTCCCGGCATTACAACCCATGTACATGGGATAACAATGCTTCATTTGTATTTGTATATATGATATAAGAAGATTACAATAACCATAAATAATCACCTATGTAGATCACTAATCTTAAGTAATTATGAGAAACCAATGAAACTGTTCGCATGCCTCTATTATTCTGTAGTTAGTCTGGTAACCTAATTTCACTAATCTTATGTAGTATTACATGGATTAAACCAACCTCAAGTGGATTTAACCCTTAGTAAATGTTTTCCATCATCTTCCAAGCCCATAAAACAAACAACAATCACTATTAACCAAACTCCTAATACATGAGACCCTAAGACAATCAACATATATGCATGTTATTTATAAAATAGTTATTTTCAAGAAGGATCATCACCGAGAGGGGGATTCCACATCGAAGTCATGTCTGAGAGGAGGTAGGGAGGCCACATAGAAGCAACATCAACCAAGATAGGTGAAATGTCTCGCATTCAGTGGCAATGTAGGAACATCGGGGAAGATGGGACGTCGGGGAACCAGGGTCGCACGAGTATCGTTGGGGGAAGAAAAAGGGTTGAGCGTGTATCGTCGAGAAAGGAGAGTCGTGTGGGCACTGTTGGGGGAGGAGGATCAGGGAGAGAAGAGAGGGAACCGCCAGGGAAGAAGGGTCACGCAGGGAGAGGGGGCCGCAGAGATTTGAGGAAACTGATTAATATAACCTAATGCTCTGTGTTTTATATGAAGTGTGGCTATAAATTAAACTATATCAACATATCATTATAACAGTGGATATAGATCCATGGAAATATGCCATTTTTTAGAAGTTCATGGTTGGAAAGATTCATCCGTAGATGAGGTATTAGTCCATCGAATAATCAATTAACCTTTCTATTAGGATCCATGAAAAGGATAGATGTGAAATGGGAAAGTATTATGAAGTTCATCTCATTGTTTCCCATAGATTCATATTCCTTCTATTACAGCTCAAATAATTCCTTCATTTTTCTTCTCATTTAAAGAAGGAAATATTTATTAAAAATGATTCTCCTAAACTGGTCCCACTCGATAGCTTCAATCGCCAATCCCATATTCATATTTTTGATCAGTATCCACCAATGATCAGGTTCTCCCTCTTAGCGGTAAATATCCATGTTGAAAATCTATTTTTTTTAAACATCAGTGTATATAAAATATCATTTAAATTGAGCTTATCTAGAATTCATAAATAAATGGGTTAGTATATCCACATAAAGATGGAAGTCTTTTAATTAAAAAGGAATCATCATAATGTTGTTCCCTTCAGGTTGAAATCAATCACTCACAGTACTGGAAATAGTATATTTCCCAATGGTTCAGAACCGTTGGAATAGGCTGCTGAACCATTGGTATATCTTATACCAATGGTTATACCAACCGTATAGAAGTAAGAAATTGGGAAAATGTTTTTTCAATAGTTTATGTTAAACTATTGGGATAGGTTAGTTACAGTAGCATGTCCCAACGGTTTGGATGAATCGTTGGTATAAGTTTTGACAATGGTTCAACCAAACCGTTTGTAAAACCTCATCTAGGAACCCTTTTCCAAAGGTTTACAAATCATTAGGAAAGGGTTTTTACCAATGGTTCTCATAGAACCATAGGTAAAAACATCCTAAAAAACTTATTCCATCTATTTGAAACAGTTTTCATAGGCTATGCTGTTCAAATTGCACAGCAGCCTGCAGTTTGCACAGCAGGGTCTGGAATCCCATTCCAGCATGCTGTAAATCTGTGCATTGTGTTGTAAATATAAATTCCCTATAAATAAAAATTATTTAACATATAATTCATACACATTTGACATTGCACCCTGGAACTATACACATCAAGAATTAAATCATAATTCATAACGTAATTATAAACATACATAATTGATTTAGAATTCAATTTAAAGCTTTTATGAAAATTATATGTCGAATCCGGAATTAAATTCATAATTGAATACATACATAATTTATTTATCAATTATCAATAAAATACATAAAAAACTAAATAAGTAATTATATGTTTTATACACAATTAAGATTACATACAAGTGGTTTTTACTAAAAAGGGTGTCCATTTTAAACATTATACATACACTTGGAGAGATACCGACCACAATGTGTCTCAGATTGAGGTGGGGTTGACTCGTACACGTCACATATGACCCATGGATCGTTTTCCTAAAGTATAAACATATTCTGAAAGCATTTTTCAAGACACAAAAGAGAGACACATTGAGTGGTGTCGGCCACGCCACGCCTCATATTGATGTAGGGTTGACTCGTACATGTCACACATGACCCATGGATCGTTTTCCTAAAGTTTCAATAGAATCTGAATGTGTTTGGTCTGTTTTCCGTATGCTAGCTATATTTTTCACTTAAAATGTTGTCCTTTTCAAACAAAACTGAGACACATCGAGTTGTCCCAGCCACACCATGACTCTAATATAGTCTAGTTTTACTCGTACACGTCACATATGACTCATGGATCGTTGTAATAAAGTTTCAATGGAATCTAAATGCATTTGGGTGGTTTTTTGTATGTTATTTGTTGGTTTCAAATAATATGATGTCCATTTTAAACAAAAGAGATGCACTTTGTGTGGTGCTAGAAACACCACCCCTCGGATTGAGGCGGGGTTGACTCGGACACGTCACAAATTAGCCATGAATCGTTTTCCTAATGTTTCAATAGAATCCGAATGTGTTTGGTCAGTTTTCCGCATGTCAGTTGTTGTTTTCACTTAAAATGATGCCCATTTTAAACAAAAGGGAAACACTTTGAGTGGTGTCGGCCACACCGTGCCTCAGATTGAGGCGAGGATGACTCGTACACGTCACATATGACCCATGAAACATTTTCCTAATGTTTCAAGGGAATCTGAATGCATTTGGTTGGTTTTACGTATGTCAGCTATTGTTTTCACATAAAATGATGTCCTTTTGAAACAAAAGAGAGACACTTTGAGTGGTGGCGACCACACTAGGTCTCAGATTGATACAGGGTTGACCCGTACACATCAAATATCACCCATGGATTATTTTCTTAGGGCATAAACACATTCTGAATGCATTTGGTCAGTTTTCCGTATGTCAGTTGTTCTTTTCACTTAAAATCTTATCCATTTTTAACAAAAGCGACAAAATTAGGGTGCTACCGGACACATAGTGAATCAAATTGATGCGGGGTTGACTCTTACATGTCACAAATGTCCTGTGGATCTTTCTACTATTGTTTCAATGGAATTCGAATACGTTTGGTCAGTTTTATGAATTATAGTTGTTGTTTTCACTTAAAATGATGTCCTTTTGAAACAAAAGAGAGACACTTTGAGTGGTGATAGCCACACCGTGTATTGTATTGAGGCGAGGATGACTTTTAAACATCACATATGACCCATGGATCGTTTTCCTACAACATCAACACATTCCTAACATGTTTGGTCAGTTTTCTGTATGTCAGTTGTTCTTTTTTAATTTAAATCTCGTCCATTTTAAACAAAAGAGACACAGTTAGGGTGCTACCAGCCACACCGTGCCTTGGATTGAAGCAGGGTTGACATGTACACGTTAAAAATGTCCCATGAATTGTTTTCCTAATGTTTCAATAGAATTAAAACATGTTTGTTCATTTTTTTGTATACCAGTTGTTTTTACTAAAAATGGTCACCATTTTAAACAAAATACATACACTTGGAGTAATATCGGCCACACCATGCCTCGAATTGAGATAGGTTTGACTCATACATGTTAAATATGACCCATGGATCATTTTACTAAAGTATCAACATATTCTGAAAGCGTTTTTCAGTTTTCCGTATTCTAGCTATTGTTTTCACTTAAAATGTTGTTCATTTAAAAAAAATTGAGACACTTTGAGTGGTTCCGGCCACAACATGCCTCATAATTAGGAGGGGTTAACTTGTACGTGTTATATATGAATAATTTATCATTTTATTAAAGTTTCATTAAATTCAGAATTCATTTGGTCAGTTATCTGTATGCCAGTAGTTGTTTTCAATTAAAATGTTGTCGATTTCAAATAAAGGTGAGACACTTTGAGTGGTGTCGGCCACACCGGGACTCATATTGAGGCGGGGTTGACTCGTACACGTCAAATATGAATCATGGATCATTTTTTTAATGTTTAAATAGAATATATACGCTTTTATTCGGTTTTCCGTATGTCAGTTTTTTTTCACTTAAAATGATGTCATTTTGAAACAAAAGAGAGACAATTTGAGTGGTTCCGGCCAAACAGTGCCTCATATTGAGGTGCGGTTGACATCTACACATCACATATAACCCATGGATCGTTTTCCTAAAGTTTCAATAGAATATGAATGCGTTTGGTCGGTTTTCCGTACGCCAGTTGTACTTTTCACTTAAAATGTTGTCTATTTCAAATAAAACTAAGACACTTCGAGTTGTGATGGAAACACTGCACCTAGGATTTAGGTAGGGTTGACTTGTAAAAATCACATATGACCCATGGTTCATTTTCCTAAAGATTCAATGGAATCCAAATGCTTTTGGTCAGTTTTACGTATGTCAGTTGTTGTTTTCACTCAAAATGATGTCCATTTTAAACAAAAGAGAGACACTTTGAGTGGTGTCGGCCACACCACACTTTGGATTGATGTAGGGTTGACTTCTACACGTCAAATATTACCCATGTATAAATTTAATAAAGCATCAACACATTCAGAATGCGTTTGGTAAGTTTTCCGTATGTCAGTTGTTGTTTTTCACTTATAATGTTGTTCATTTTAATAATAATGAGACAATTTGAGTGGTTCCGGTCACACCATGCCTCAGATTAAGGCATGGTTGACTCATACAAATGACATATCACTCATTGATCATTGTTCTAATGTTTCAGAAAATTCAGAATGGGTTTGGTCTATTTTCCGTATGCCAGTAGTTGTTTTCAATTAAAATGTTGTCTATTTCAAATAAACGCGAGACACTTTAAGTGGTGTCGGCCATACAAGGCCTTGGATTAAGGTGGTGTTGACTCTTGAATGTCACATATAAATCATGGATTGTTTTCCTAATGTTTCAACGGAATATGAATGCGTTTCATCAGTTTTCCATATGTCAGTTGTTCTTTTCACTTAAAATGCAGTCATTTTGAAACAAAAGAGTGACACTTTGAGTGATTCTGGCCACACCGCACCTCATATTGAGGCGATATTGACTCCAACACATCAAATATGACCCATGGATCGATTTCCTAAATATTTAACAGAATAAAAATGCATTTGGTTGGTTTTGCGTATGCCAGTTGTACTTTTCACTTAAAATGTTGTCCATTTCAAATAAAACTGAGACACTTCGAGTTGTGATGTCCACAATGCCCCATGGATTTAGGAAGGGTTCACTCATAAATATATCAAATGAACCATGGATGGTTTTTCTAAGTTTTTAGTGGAATCTGAATGCGTTTGGTCAGCTTTCTATATATCAGTTGTTGTTTTCACTCAAAATGATGTCCATTTTAAACAAAATAGAGACACTTTGAGTGGTGTCGGCCACACCGCACCTCAGAATGAGGATGGGTTTTACTTGTACACGTCTCATATGACCCATGTATCATTTTTCTAAAGCATCAAAACATTCATAATTCGTTTGGTCAGTTTTCTGTATGTCAGTTTTTGTTTTCTCTTAAAATGTTGTTCATTTCAAAAAAAAACGAGACACTTTGAGTGGTTTAGATCAAACCATGTCTCAGATTAAGTCAGAGTTTAATTGTACACATCACATATCACTCATTGATCATTGTGATAATGTTTCAACTAATTCAGAAAGCGTTTGGTCAGTATTCCGTATGCCAGTATTTGTTTTCAATTAAAATGTTGTCCATTTCAAATAAACGTGAGACACTTTGAGTGATGCCGGCCACACCAAGCCTAGGATTGAGGAGGGGATGACTCTTACACGTCACATATGACTCATGTATCATTTTCATAATGTTAAAATGGAATCTGAATGCATTTCGTCGGTTTTATGTATGCCAGTTGTTGTTTTCACGTAAAATGATGTCCTTTTGAAACAAAAGAGAGACACTTTGAGTGGTTCCGGCCACACCGCACCTTGGATTTAGGTGAAGTTGACTCTTACAAATCACATATGACCCATGGATCGTTTTACTAATTTTTCAACAGAATAAGAATGCGTTTGGTCAGTTTTCCGAATACCAGTTGTACTTTTCACTTAAAATGTTTTCCATTTCAAAAAAAACTGAGACAGTTCGAGTTGTGATGGCCACACTACAACTAATATTTTGGCAGGTCTGACTCGTAAACATCACATATGACCCATGGATTGTTTTCATAATGTTTCAATGTAATTCGAATGTGTTTTTTTAGTTTTCTGTATATTAGTTTTTGTTTTCACTTAAAATGATGTCCATTTTAAACAAAAGAGAGACACTTTGAGTGGTGTCGGCAACACCGCACCTCATATTGAGGTGGGGTTGACTTTTACACATCAATTATGACTCATGTATTTTTGTCCTAAAGCATCAACACATTCATAATTCATTTGGTCAGTTTCCGTATGTCAGTTGCTGTTTTCACATAAAATGTTGTTCATTTCAAAAAAAAATGAGACACTTTGAGTGGTTCCGGTCACACCATACCTCGAATTAAGGCAGAGTTGACTCGTACACGTCTCGTATGACCCACTGATCATTTTTATAAACATTTACCACATTTTAAATGTGTTTGGTCAGTTTTCTGTATGTCAGTAGTTGTTATCAATTAAAATGTTGTCCATTTCAAATTTATGTGAGACACATGGAGTGGGGCCAGCCACTCCAAGCCTCATATTTATGTGGGATTGACTCATAAACGTCACATATGTCCCATGGACCGTTGTACAAATGTATCAACACAATCAGAATTCGTTTTGTCGGTTTTCCGTATGTACCTAAAATGTTGTCCATTTAAAAAAAAGAGAGACACATAGATTGATCCCGACCACACTATGACTCGGATTGAGGCACGGTAGACTCGTACACATCACATATGACCCATGGATCATTTTACTAATGTTTCAACAGAATATAAATGATTTTGGTCAGTTTATTGTATGTCAGTTGTTGTTTTCAATTAAAATGAAGTCCATTTTAATCTATAGAGATACACTTCAAGTGGTGACGGCCACTCCGCACATCGGATTGAGGCTCAGTTGACAGGTACACATAACATATGACCCATGGATAGTTTACCTAATGTTTCAACGGAATATGAATGTGTTTACTCAGTATTCTGTATGTCAGTTATTGTTTTAATTTAAAATGTTGTCTATTTCAAATAAACATGGGACACTTTGAGTGGTTTTGACCACACCTGTCCTTGGATTGAGGAGGGGTTGACTTTTACACATCACAATTTACTAATGGAACATTTTCCTAAAGTTACAACAAAATATAAATGTGTTTGGTCAATTTACCATATTTCAGTTGTTGTTTTCAATTAAAATGATGTCCATTTTAAACTATAGAGAGACACTTCGAGTGGTTCCGACAACTCCGCAACTCAAATTTAGGATGGGTTGATGGGAACACATCATAAATGACCAAAGGAACAATTTACTAAAGTTTCAACACAATCCGAAGTCAGTTGTTGTTTTCAAATAAAATGAAGTCCATTTTAAACTATAGAGAGACACTTCCAGTGGTGTCTGCCACTCCGCACCTCAAATTGTGGCTGGGATGACTTTTACACATCATAAATGACCCAAGGATCATTTTTCTAAGGTATCAACACATTCCGAATGCGTTTGGTTGGTTTTCCGTATGTCAGTTATTGTTTTTAATTAAAATGAAGTCCATGTTAAACTATAGAGAGACACTTTGAGTTGTGCAGGCCACTACGTGCCTCAGATGGTGGCCGTGTTTACTATTACATGTCACAAATGACCCAAGGATCGTTTTCCTAAAGTATCAACACAATCCAAATGAATTTGGTTGGTTTTCCATAAGTCAGTTATACTTTTCAATTAAAATGTTATCCATTTCAATCAAAATTGAGAAACTTCGAATGGTGTCGGCCACACCGCACCTCAGATTGAGGAGTCGTTGACTCGTACACATCACATATGACCCATGTATCTTTGTGTTAAAATTTCATCACAATAAGAATACGTTTGGTCAGTTTTCCATATGTACATAAAATGTTGTCCATTTTAAACTTAAGAGAAACACTTAGAGTGATCCTGTCCATACCACGACTTTGATTGAGTCAGGGTGGACTCTTACACATCACATATGACCCATGGATCGTTTTGATAAAGTATCAACATAATCCGAATGTGTTTGGTGGGTTTTCCTTATGTCAGTTGTTCTTTTCACTTAAAATCCCATCGATTTTTAACAAAATAGACACATTTAGAGTGCTACCGGCCACACCGTGCCTCAGATTTAGACGGGGGTGACTCGTACATGTCACAAATGACCCATGGATTAGTTTCCTAATGTATCAACACAATATTGGTATCCATCACCTAGAATCCAAAGCATACATCCTGGAATTTCAAGTCTAAATTTCCTGAGCATGACGAGTTCGTCCATGAGTCCTTAACATGTAACCCATGCCTTATCTTAACAATTGTAAAGTAAACCAAATAAAACAATTCATAATTCACATAACATAGAGCATGTACAACAAGGCTTTGGGGGAAATGGAATATATGATCCTGGTTAACTAATTAATTCAAAATCTCGTATTCCATATGTTGGACACTATCTGGGGTAAGAAATCATGTGAGGATTGTATTACATCATTCAATTTATTACATTCTAGTGAGAATGAAGGATTGAATTAATGACTTGAGTTCACTGAATAAATGAGGGTATATGTTGCATAGGATGTGTGAACATAATGATTAAATAAGGGTTGAGGTTGCATACACTGTTCATGGTGGGGAGTCTTTTCCGATTTAGAAACTAAAATAAATTACCATCATAGGTTTCAATAAGAAACATCAGCATCAAAAGAAAATCCAAATAAAAAAGGATTGAAAACATCAAACACTTCAAGAATTCACTAGTATGAATGTTTTATCCACATGTTTAGCACTATTTATATTCCTTAATCATTAACCACCTCTACAGCTCCCAGTTTTTACCAATAAACATATAATACCCCCCATGATCACTGTATGACTTAACACCAATTGGTAAATATCTCAAAATATCTATAAAACAACTCATTAGTAGGCTCAAAAAAGTAAATATAATCTTGAACCAACCATGGAATCTCTTTCATAACACATTCTCACACACCAGTTATCTCATGTGTTACTAAATACAAAACATAGTCACATAACAAGTGTACTATAACAAAATACATTACACAAGCCTTATTAAAACAAATCCCATTTTAATAAAACACTTTCCGCAAGATTAAATCATTTCTGAAATATCTTTATAAAATCATTTTAAATAATAGAATCCCTTTGATCATTTTTAAAAAATATTTTGAGTATTTTCTGGGCACCCCCATTTGGAAAAGTGACATTAAATGCCCAATTTCTACGCCAAACCATTGAAATCAATTAACATGGGAAAATCATCAACCATAAATAACTTAACTGGAAATTAAAAAAATAGAAACCAAATGTGATATAGAATTTAATGTCACATTAGGGGAAATGAGATTAAATAGAGACAACAACATCATAAATGGTTCCAACATCATTAATTTTGATTAAAAACACCCATAATAGGAATGGGAATGCATCATACACATAATACCTAACAAAACAAACCAAATCTACAATTAAAAAATTGAATTTATGGTTTTCAACTTCAATAAAAATGGATAAATATGTAAGATATGTGGAAAATGATCAATAAGACTTGATGATTTGGAATTATCCCATCTAACCTCATGGGGGAGTCTCACCAGATTTTATGGAGTTCACCTGGGGGTGTTCGCGAGGGTTCTACAAATTGGGGGACAATGGTTCTGGAAATTGGGGGAGAAACACGAATGGAGAAATGACTCTGCCCGATTGTATTTTTGGACATCGTTTCGCAACATTTTTTAAAAACTGTTTGTAAATGGATGCTTTCCCAACGGTTTGAACCAAACCGTTGGGAAAGCATTGAGAAAGTGAAGATTTCCTAATAGTTCACATAAACCATTTGGAAATCATCAACCTTTCCCAATGGTTTGATGAAACCATTGGGAAAAAGAAGCCTAAGTGGCATATTTCCCAACGGTTTTATCAAACTGTTGGGAAATCATGCAAAACCTCTCATATACCAACAATTCATTGGAACTGTTGGTATACTACCATTGGGAAAAAACAAGATTATCAATAGTTTCGGCTTGATTCAATTTACTTCCCATAACTCGAGTAAATTCATTAATCAGTCTCATGAAGGTTTCCCATCCGGGTTCTATCAGAAGGCTATCACCACTTGGTCCATTGCACTCACCATTTATATGGTTTCTCCTATTCCTGGAAATTTTCTAAAATAAGAAAACCATAGTGAGAAACATGTTTCATTTAATAACCCTATAATTCCAAGGGAACATTTATGTCTTGTAAAATCAGTCTTAAACATGTTAGTCATTAAAAACTATTAAATATTCGATAAATCCTTCATAAGGTTTCATAAAAATATCGGGATTAACCCAACATATACCATAGTAGTGTCAATAATTGAATGTAGTAAGGTCTATTTTCGTGCACCCGTTCCCATTCAAGTCTAGTTTAAAGATTTGTTTTTGGGTTTTACCCTTAGATAAATCTAAGCTAGAGCCACATATACTTGATCATATCCAGGAAGAGATTTATTTATTCTGAAACCACTTACTTAATATTACTCCAAAATACCATGAAGTTTTACAATATTTAAACTTATCCCTTGGGTTCTACCTAATGTTTTGAAATCGTAATTATCATAAATTACTAAAACATCTGTTGATACCAACTATGACATCCAATTTTTTTCGTAAATTTTCATTACATTTTATAAACATTAGATATTTTAAGGTATAGTGTCTTGGGAAAAGATACATAATGCATGAAAATTTAAAATATTATTATATTCCACTTGAAAGGATTCTTAAAGGTTCATAATAATTACATTTATTTCATCTCAATATCTTATGGGGATACATCAATTAAAAGGGTGAGCAGATATCCCAGTAAAGGAAAAGAAGTGTAATAATTCACTCCAGATCTTGAGGAATATCAATAAGAACATGAGAAATAACATAATGGAATTAGAAATACAGAAGTGGAAAATAATAATAAATATAAAAATATTCATAACATATAAATTTGGTTACAAAATTTATTTGAGTCATTCTTAAGAATATCACCAAGGTTTATCATTGAGGTTTTATAAAAATTAACAAGGTTATTCACCAAGGTATCATTAAACATGTTATATCTAGAGATTAAATTCAATACCTAATTTATTCAAGTGATATCAGGGCACACACATAATATGTATTAATTAATACAAGACACATATATAATAATAAAAATTTTATAAATAACCCATGAAGAGTAAATAAAATTGTTTTCATATAAAAATCATAGTGTTTTATAAAGTGCTTTAAAACAGGATCCGTTCTTTCATTTAAAACCCATAAAAAGAAAGGTGGGTTTCATGTATGTCAATGCAACAATTAAATATATCATTTTTACATCTACATGAATACCCGTTGAAAATAAAGTGGTTTGGGTATTCAAAAAATAAAATAAAATAATTTCATAATAATAAGATGGAAATATTTGAGATGAAAATCCGACCACATAATGGGTATAAAATATGGTTTTATAAGACATTAAAAAGAGAGTGGAAATGAGTATAAAATTCATAAAACTCTTATAATATATTAAAATAATTTATCAAAATGTATTATAGAACATGGTATTAAAATTTTAAAGACATACCACACAAAATGTAAATTGAAAGGGAAAGATCAGTTGAGATTTTCCTTACCCTGAGGAGTGAATCCTAAAACTCAATGATATAGACCTTGGGGGATTGAGGACACATTTCGAGGACTCCTTGTGAGGTGATTATATCATATATTTTTGGTATATTACTTTTTATTGAATGGAAATTAAGAAATGGGTGGGTATTTATCAAAAGTGAGGGAGATTTTATTAATTTCTAAGGACACTACAATAGTGTAATTTACAAAACCACAGGCTTTCCCATGATATATTCCCATTATATTGTCCACATGGGAGACATATTATAATATTTTAATTTACAATAGTAATTTTTTTACCTTACTCATTACATCATTAATGATGTCATTAAACATACCGAAAAAATCATATTGGATTTTTACTATTTACAAAAAAACTAAAGTATTTTATATAATTATCATAAATTCACCCTAACCTAATATCATTATTCTGAATAAAAAAATGAAATCCTTTTAATTAAAATGAATTTCTAAATATGATAAATCTCATTTTTAAGTAAAATCATTATTTACTTAAAAAATACCGATTCTAAAATTATTATTGATTTTATAGCAATTTTAAAAAAACAAAGGTCTCATAGAATAAAATTATAATTGTAATAAAACAAAATATTAATTTATGATTCTATTTTAAGAAAAATAATTCTATTTTAAATTATTATATTAATTATAAATTTTTAAATAAACATATATGTTTTATAAAAATACTAATACTTAAATAATAATTTTTGAAACATTTATTTACTTATACTATGATATAATTATATCACATTACCATTTAAGAGTCCTAAATTATATTTATACTTCCCTAGGTGAGGTTACTATTCCATTGGTCATATTATTATTCATAAGGGTAACATAACTATTCCAGATAGTCAAGTTACTATTCACAAAAATATTATGTTGATCTTGTAAAACACAAAATATATTACTAATCACAACCATATGTATCCATTTTCTGAAAATTATTTCATAGAATAAATTATTTAATGTATAATAATGATTTAAACTTAAATTGTAGTATTTTTCACTATTAATAAAAAATATGAAACTTCGTAGAAAAATACTAAAAATTCACCGTAGATTAATTTTGACATTTAAAATTCAAAAATGATGATTATTTTACCATAATAATTTTATGGGTATGAGAAATATCTTATAAGTACAAATTTTACCTTTAAAATAAATTTATCAAATTTTTCAATATTAAAAATATATTTTATTATGAAAAAATATTATTAAAATGATAATTATGAAATTAAAATTTTATTTAAACCAACGGATTACATTTTAATAAACCAGGGACTTGAAAAATAACCCCTCATAATACCCACATATAACTGAATGGAAAGAAGTGAATTGATGATAGACTATCAGGGTGGCTAGGATAACATCACCTGAGTGATAATCTCCACTGACTTGAACTAATTCTGTATGAAATTTAATTTAAGCTTAACATGCTAAACCTCAGCTCGGTCTTGGTCTAGAGTGAATCCCGGTGAAGCTTCCTCCTTCCCTAGATCTGAAAAATGGGCTTCGTCTGACAAGATTATAATGGATGAGGCCATCAACTCTTCTTTCATTATTATTTATAATTTCTCTTTATAAACAATAGTCCTATTGTTATGAGTATAGCTTCCAATGGTCATATTGACCAAATATCATATAACGATCGAAACATGATGGTCACATTAAAACATACATACTTTATTATTAATTAGATATAGTTTTATTTTGTAATAATATAATTGAAATTTTCAAGAAATAATTATTATTCAAAAAGTTTGGGTTGTTATATTCTTTATCCCTTAAGAAATTTTATCCCTGAAATTTCATGGTGTTCCCTATGTTGGGAAAAGGTGTGGGTACTTGTACCTCATTGTCTCATATGGTTCCCACATCACTTCATCAAATTTTTTGTTCCTCCACAACACTTTAACAAGGTGGGTAGTTTTGTTGCATGAAACCTTGTCTCTAGAGTCAAAGTTATCCACCAGATTCTCCTCATAAGAGAATCCATGTTCCAGTTGTACCACATCTGGATTCAGTACATGTGAAGAGTTAGGTATACACTTTCTCAAGAGAGACACGTGGAAACAAGATGATCTTATGCAAGATTTTGTGGAAGTGAAAGCTGATAGTCCACTACTTCTATGTGACCAAAGAATTTATAGGGGAAAATGAACCTAGGACTGAGATTACCTTTATTTCCAAAATGATGACTCTCTTCCAAGGTTAAATTCAATGGAATAATTTTTCACCAACATAAAACTACATGCCCCTTCGACGATTTTCAGCATAATTTTTTGGCCGACTCTAAGCAGACTTTATGCATTGTTGGATGGCAGGGACCTTTTCTATAATTTCATGCACAAGATCAGGACCAGAAAAATTTCTCTTACAATCTCATCAAACAAGTAGGAGTTATACATCACTTCCCATATAGATCTTCATAAGGCACAATTCTAATTCTTTAATGAAATCTTTTGTTTTAAGAGAACTAAAATAATGGGAGATATTGAGCCCATCCACCTTTAAATTCTGTTGAGAATGTTCATAGAATGTCCTCGAGTGTATGAATAGTAATTTTAGATTGGACATCGGTTTGGGGATGATAAGCTATAATGAAATTCAATTCCGTACTTAGATAATGTTGAAGACTTCTCTCTAATTTTGATGTGACCCTTGGATCATGATTATATACAATAGGAAGTGAAACTCCATACAGACTTACCACTTCCTTCACATATATCTTGGTATGTTGGTTGAGATAGAAATCTTCATGAATAGAGATAAAGTGGGAAGTATTGGTGAGATCGTCCACTATAATACACATCTCATTGTTTCATTTGGTAGTTCTTGGGAGTCGAGTGACAAATTCCATTGTGGTGTTGTACATGTTCCTTGATGGTATGGTTATTGGTTGAAATACCCCTTTATAAATTTGTCTCTTTTCATTAAATTTTTTCCACACAAGGTACCTTATATTGTAGTCTACAATCACTTTTTTTTAATTTTATCCCACAAATATTGATCACAAAGGTCCTTATACATTGTCATGCTTCTAGGATATATAGAGAGTGTAAAGATATGAGATTCATCCATCAAAACATTCTTTACTTCCAGAATAAATTGATCACACAACCTTATACGAAATTTCAGTACACCTTATTGATCAATATTGAAGTCATGAAACATATAATTCTTCCTAGACACTAAATTCTTCTGTTAAAGAGGACATTTTATTTGATATTTTTGATCTTCTCTAGTAACAAATATTGAGAAATAATTTGGGATAGGGTTGATGATTTACCTTCCTTCATGATTCCCATGTCTAATTTTACTAGGTCCTTGATTAAAGTATCTCTTTCAATCCACACCACTGCTAGAACAATATGGTATTTCCTACTTAATGCATCAGTGACATTGTTTTCTCTTTCAGGATGATAATGAATTGAAATATCAAAGTCTTAAAAATAATTTATTATCTTCTATGTATCATGTTCAATTCATTTAGCATTAAAATATAATTCAAACGTTGATGGTCAGTGAATATATTTCATTTCTCCTCATAATGGTAGTTCATCCATATATTCAGAGAAAAAACAATCGAAACTATATCTAAATCATGAATATGATAGTTTTTCTCATGTAGATTCAACTTTCAAGATGCATAACAAATAACCTTCAATTATTCATGAGGACATACCCAATACATTTCTGATATACATCACTAAAAATAATGACTCTTTATTAAATAGATGGTAGAGTTAACATGGGTGTAGTAATAAATCTCTTATTCAGGTCTTGGAAACTTCATTCACAATCCATTTTCTAGAGGAAATTGGCCTCTTTTTGAGTTAAATTGGTTAATGGATTAAAAAGCCATGATTGTTTTTCAAAAACCCATATAATATCCTAATAATCCAAGGAAACATCGAATTTTAATTGTTGTTGTAGGATAAGGCCACTTATCTATAACATATGTCTTTATATGGTCAACTACGGTTCCATTAATGGTGACAGTGTACCCAAAGAAATCAACTTTTGGTTACCAAAATTCACATTTCTTGAACATTCCAAAGAAACTCTCCTTCCTGATATTTTTTAATATTCCCCTTAGATTATCATCTTCTTCGTCTGAGTATTTGGAATATATCATAATATCATCAATAAAAACTACCAAACAATTATCAAGTTAGTCCTTAAATACAATATTCATCAAATATATAAAAATATAAGGAGTATTAATCAATCCAAAGGGCATAACAACAAAATAATAATGACCATATCTTGATCGAAATGTGGTCTTTAGAATATATTATTTATTCACTATCAATTTATGATAATGAGATCAATGATCAATATTAGAGAAGATTTTATCCCTATGAAGAGGGTCAAAGAAATCATCAATTCATGGAAGAGGTTACTTTTAATTCACTATGATCTTGTTATGTTCTCTATAATCATTGCATAACAACATTGATACATACTTATTATTTACAATGAGAATAGGTCCTCCCCAAGGAGACACACTTGGCCAGATAAACCCCTTCTCTAAAAGATATTGGAGTTGTATATTTAATTCCAAAACTCCATATTTTATATTCTATATGGGGTCTCTAAAATCAGAATGGAACTAGACATGAGTTTAATGGAAAACATTACCTCTATTTTTACAGGAGGTCCAGGAAAATTCTCAAGAAACATTTCAATGAATTGTTGAATGATTGGAACATTTTATATTCTTATACCTTTATCCCCTTCTTGATCCTCACTGATCAAATCCATAAACAATAATATGGGTTGTGCTTCTTGAAAAAGTATAGGTTGAGATATCTCTAATTTGAAAAAAACTATAGGTTGTCTATTCAATAATACTGAGATTTTTTTTATTCTATAGTTGATTTAAGAATTATACTTTTAGATCCAATCCATATCTAGTATAATGTTGAATTCCACCATGAGAATGCCTACTATATTTGCTATAAAATTGTTCTCTCCATAGAGAATAATATAGTTTCTATACACTATTGATTCTTGGATAATCCATCCCAAAGTGTTTACTGATAACTCTACTTCTTGTAGTTAAAGGATTGATTCTATATTATTTGAAATCATGGTGGAAATAAAGTAATGCATAGAACCAGAATAAAACAAAGTACTTACTAGCTTTGAGAGAATAATGAGAGTACCTTCTAACACATCATTCGGAGCTTCAAATGCAATCTTTTTGATATAAAACGCGTGAACATACTCCCATAGCTCATCTAACACCACTTGTGATTACACTCCAATACCCTCAGATTTGGAAAATTATTATAAAAGTTTCCAAGATATTCAAATTTGATGTATTATATTTATGTAGATCCTAAAATATCTTTCATTTACCATTAGTGGTGCGAAGTTAAGGATTAACCTCACTATGATAGTTCTGAGCTATATGGATATATCCTACACACCTGAAACAATTCCTGCTCCTAAGAAGACCGTTCCCCAAATCCTACTTCCCACGTTTGTTGCATGTTGAATGTTGTAGTTACTTTCCTCCTCTCCCTTGATCAAATATCCTCCCAATTTTTGGATCAAATTATCTCTTCATTTCATTCAATTTTTGAGACTACTATGTTTCAAAAAACACAAGCTCAACTTTAATAGAACTCCTCACGATCTCTTCATAGTTATCATAATCTCAGTTGGCAATATTCTTCCATAGATGAGGTGTCAATCCACTGGAAAATATATTTACTTTCCCATTAGGATCCATGACAATGATAGAGGTATAATGAGAAATTATGGTGAATTTAATCTCACAGCTTCCCACATATTAATTTTCTTTCTATTTTAGCTCTAATAATTAATTCTTTATTTTTGTTCTCATCGAATGTGGGAAATAATTATTAAAGATGATTTCATCGAACTCATACCACTCCATAGCTTCAATATCCCATATTGATTTTGTATTTTTGATCAATATCCACCAATGATAATCTTCATCCTCTAAGATATAAACATCAAAGGTGTATTTTTCTTGTTCTAAATAATGGATTATATAAAATATATTTCTGAGATATCGTATCCACTATTAAGAAGGAAATGGATTAGTAGATCCACTGAAATATGGTTATCGTTGATGTATAAATGTATCAACAAAAAGTTATTCCTTTTAGAGAGAAATCAGACTCTCATCTTGCTTCAAGTAATTTACCATAACTCAAGTTATTTGATTCATCATTCTCATGAATATTTCCATTCCTTCTTCCAGTATATGTTCCCCAATACCTAGTCCATTGCGCTCACTAATTATGTGGTTTCTCCTATTTTCCACTAATTTATAAAAGAAGAAATTCTTAGCGAGAAAAATGTTTTATATAATAATATTATAATTCCAAGGTAACTTTTATGTCATATAACATCATGTTTAAACATTTTATTAGTTAAAATTAATTAAATTTTTTATAAATTCATCACAATGATTCATAAAAATAGTTTATTAACTAAACATATCCCCTGAGAGTGTCAAAACAAGAGTGTAGCCCATCCAATTTTCCTGAAGAAGTTCCCATTTGAGTCTATCTGAAAGTAATGTATTTTGTTTTTACCCCTAGATATAAATATTCCATATCCACATCCACTAGTTCATATGAAAACATGGATTTATTTATTCCGAAACCACTTAAATAATATTACACCAAAATACCAAGATACTTTCCTTTATTTAATATTTTCCCTAAGGTTATTTCTAATTTCATCAAAACTGAATTTTAAAAAATAAATAAACCATTATTTTATACAAAAAATGGCATCCTACATTTTTATTACATAACTTATCATTAAATTTTAGAAATATAGGATCTTTAAAAGTTTAGTGTCTTGAAAAAATGGCACATAATACATGAAAACATAAAAAATTATTATATTAAACTTTATAGGATTCATCCAGGTTTATCATAATTAAATTTATTGTATCTCAAAACCTAGGCATAAACATCAATACAAATAGTGACCAGAAGGCCCAGTATGAGAAAACATGTGAATCAATTTACTTGTGATCATGAGGAATATCAGTAAGAACTTGAGGAATTACATAAAAGAATAATCAATAAAAATAGGAATATATAAATAAAAATAACATGATTCGTGACATTTAAATGTGGACACAACATTTAATTGAGTCACTCATAAACATATAACCATGGTTTATCATCGAGATGTTATAGAAAATACTAAGGTTATTCGCCATGGTATCATAACACCTGTTATATCAGGAGAATAAATTCTTTTCACAATGAATTGAAGTGCTATCAAGGAAAAAAATTTATATTTCATTATTAATTTTAGCCACAGATATCATAATAAAAATTTCATAAACAACCAGTTGAGAGTAAAATAAATGGTGTTTACATCAAAATCATGTTGTTTTATAAAGTGCATAAAAACAAGATCCTTTTCTTCATTTAAATACACATGGAAAAGGAAGTTTGGTTTCATTTATTTCAACATCATAATTAAATAGATAATTTTTAAACCCCTATAGAATAAATTGTTTTGGTTTTTCAAAAAAGAAAATAAAATAATTTCATGATAAAAAAAGATAAATTTAGAGATGAAAATCTGGCCGCATAACGGGTATAGAACATGGTTTTAGAAAACATTAAAAACAGAAGAAATAAGGGAATAAAATTAATAAAATAATCTTAATATAGTAATAGGAGAGAGAAAATGTACATAAAAACAGTGTCAAAAATTTGAATACAAACCACACAAAAATGAAACTGAAAGGAAAAGATAAGTTGAGATTTTCCTCACCTTGAAGAGGGACTCAAAAAACTCAAATATCGGGACCTTTGGCGATTGAGGAAACCTTGAGAGGACTAATTTAAAGGTAATAATTTAATATATTCATAGTGTATTAATTTTTAATTAAATTAAATTAATAAATTGGTGGATATTTATAGAAAAAGTAGGGTTTTTTATTAATTTCTGAGGACACCTCAGTAGTGGTATTTTAAAATCATGGGATTTCCCAAGGTATTTTCCAATGGTATTGGCCACTTTATGCACCTTTTATCATATTTTAATTCAAAATAGTTATCCGTAATATTATCTTACTAATTACATAATTAATGATGTCATTAAACATATAAAAAAACTCAAACAGTATTTTTACAATTCACAAAAGATTAATGTATTTTATAAAATTATCATTAATTCACCCCAACCTAATATATATGTTATAAATTAAAAAATGAACTCTATTTTATGAAAATGATTTTATAAAAATGAGAAATTCAATTTTTATGTATACTCATTATTTACACAAAAAATCCAATTCAAAAATTATTTTTGATTTTATGACACAAAATAAAATTAATGTATCATAAAACTAACTTATAATCATTTGAAAAAAAAATAATTTGTGATTATATTTTATAAAATTGTTTTTTATTTTTAATAATTATATGAATTTTAAATTTTTAAATAAACATTTCTGTTTTATAAAAATACAAATACTTAACTACTAATTTCTAAAACATTTATTTACTTATTCTATAATATAATTATATCAAATTACCATTTCAGTTTACAAAATTATATGTATACTTCCTTAGTGAGGTTACTATTCCATTGGTGATAATATAATTCATAATGGTAACATTACTATTCCAAAAGGTAAAGTAACTATTCACAAATAAATTAAGTTGATCATATCAGACTCTAAATATCTTTATGATCACAAATTATGTATGTCAGTTTTAAAATATTATTTCATGGAAACAATTATTTAAATTATAAGAATTATTTATAAAAAATTATAGTATTTTTGACTAGTCATCAAAAATATGAAACTTTGTAGAAAAATACTAAAAATATACACAAGATTTATTTTTACATTTGAAATTCAAAAATGATAAATATTTTACCATAATAATTCTTTATGTATAATAAATAAAAAAAAATTATTATTTTTACCTATCAAATAAATTTGTAAAATATTTCTCAATTAAGCATATATTTTATTAAGAAAAACTTTTATTAAAATGGAAATTATGAAATAATTTTTTTTAAACAATAGGATTACATTTTAAGTAACTAGGGATGTGACATATAACCCATTATAACACCCACATAAGAACTAAGGGTAAGGTGTGTGATGGTTATATACTCTTGGGGAATCTTGGATGACATTGTCTGAGTGGTAATCTCGACTAACTTGAACTTATCTTCTAGGAGATTTTGTTCAAACTTAACATGTTGAAGATCAGCTTGGTCTAAGTTCGGAGTGAAGCCTAGTGACACAACCTCCTTCCCAATCTCCAACAAATGGGATTCCTATGATACAATTCTACATGATGTGTCTATCAATTATTCGTTTTTCATTAATTATCATTTCTATTTATAAACAATAATCATAATGTTATAAGTATAGTTTTTAATGGTTAAATTGACCAATGGTTATATAATGGTTGAAATTCGATGGTCACATTGAAATATAATTTCTTAATTATTAATTAGATATAGTTTTATTGTGTAATAATATAATACACATTTTCAGGAAAAACTTATTATTTAAAATGTTAGGTTCATTACATGATGTGTGTATTGAAAAAAATAAAAATTATAAACTAAAAAAAATATTGTATGAGTCATACCAAGAACACTATATATTAGTTTTAGGTTCAGCTGATTGAGTATGTGATATGAGTTTTGATTTCAACATTCAGCAAATATCTAGGAAAAGAATAACACATTATATTTTTATGGAAGAGGAAAACAAATTCTTCCTGAAACACTTCACATTTCAAGTAGTATGGGGTTTCATATTCCATCAGAAAAAAATAATTTACCCATTTACATTATGAAAGAATGTCAGTTACATCCTCAAGGTCTAATATATCATGAGAATAAGAATCTTCAAACAAACCACCCTAACTCGAGAAAAATAATCCACCTGTATAAGAAACCAATTCTTATGTTAGTAATACTATAAATAAATAAATTAAACTTAAATAAAAATCAATGAATTCCTAGTAACATTTTTTTTAACTATGATTCCAAACTATAATTATTTTGATTCACCCACTATGGATACATATAAGATATTTTATAATCTCAATCCTAACAAAAAGATTTATTTAACCTCTCTAAAATAATATAACATTAAAATATTACAAAAAAATTCCATAAAAAACTTTTATCCTTTTGGGTTGGTGTAAAACTAATATATAAACATTTTGATTCTTATTTACTACAACAATCTATCATAACACATTATGTATTCCAATGTTATACTAAATAGTGTATCCTTTTATTTATTCCTATGAAACATTAACCATTAGTGTAAACCAATTATCATTCATTGATAGAACTAAAATAAATAACTACATTTGAGTTTTTGTGGAAGCTATTAAAATCAACCTTGCCCTTTCACCATTATTGAGTGTCCAAAATCCATAATAAACTATTTACCTTATTTGATTCAACAAACATTGGTGTCTACTATGTATATTAAAAAGACATTAAAATCCATTATAAAGTGGTTACCCCTTTTTGAAAGTCTTAAATATCATTATAGCACTTTATATAATTTAAATGACACTAAAATATAGCATATCCATTAGGTCTTCCTAGATTTTTCTATATATTCGTTTATCATTTTCAACATTCTGAGTGATGATAATCTCTATCATAACATAATCAATTTTTTTCATCAAAATGGTAACATCCTTATTCTCATGTATTTTTTATTTATAATGATGATGATTTTTCAATAATGAGATTGTGAACATGGGTCTTTTTTTATAATGAATTTTCAAATGCATATTAGAGATTAACTAGTGGAATCTTTTTGACATTGAACCAATTAGAATGTATCTATATGCATAAATAAGATAGGTTGAACACCACTACTCCTGTAATTATTGTGATATTCAATGTGATATAATGTTTTATGATTAAATTTCACATCATGTGCATTCAAAATAATCCGTTTTAGTCAATCTATTTAAGTAATGTTAACATGATGTGTCAATTTTATGGATTTCACAAGAATTTTTTACATTATTCCATACATCTAATTGATGATAGAATATGCTAGATACTTCAACCACCTACTAAAGTGAAAACATTATATCGTTATTTTATTATATCATTTAATACCACCCATGATAGAGCACTATATAGGAAATTATTCTAATTTTAATATAAAAAGGATAACGAAATTAACTAACAAAAGTAGATAAATTCATGAGAAAATTATCTAAATTGGCATTAGGATGTCACCTATTCATGATGTACATATACACTCTAACACCATGTTTTTTTGCTCATTTCTAAAAAAATTCATTTCCTCCATTATACTTATCCTTGAGAAACAGATCAAAACTAATATATATGAATTATGATAATAATTCTTTACATGGTAAATATATTTCTTCGTTCATAGCCAATAATAGATCATACAAATATCAAGTAATCACCTAAATTTCTTGTTGTAAAAAATTATTTCACCATGTATGTTGCTCAATCATATTTAAACCAATTTACTTCTTATTTTGAATATGATGGTTGTTGGGAATCTTAGTAATACTAAAATAATATACACAAATAAATGATTGAAAACTTATTTTAATGAAATTTTAATTACATTTGGAAATCATCTGTTTGAGGATGATGGGTTTTTCATGGTTTATTACCTCTATCCTAAATTTGAAAATGTAATATCTACAATAATTTCTATTATCCATGTTTATAAAAAATAGAAAAATGGACGAAAAAAATTAAATTGTTTTGAAATATGTTCTTATAGTTAAATATTTCTATATATAACTTAGTATGTTTCCATTTTATGTTATCCAAAGGTTTTTTATATCCAAACATGTACTTTATAGCTTTATTAGTCCATATTTAGAGATGACCCTATCGTAACAAAATTCTTTTTAAAACACACACTGAAAAATATAATTTTATATTTATTTGTAAAATGATGACTGTGGTATATTAAAAATTCAAAATACAGATCATTTGTGGTTGTTTTGTTGGATATCAATGCAATTGATCAAAAATATAAATATTTGGGGTATCCAGATTGAGTGTGATTAGTGTCCATTTCATCCAAAAAAACAAAAAACAATTAATGAAAAAAATTAAAATTATATTTTTTGTGATTATATTCTAGATTTTTACCCCTTAATTTTTGGGAAAAAAAATTGTTCTTCATCCATTATTTTTTTCAAATGAATCGTAATGCACATATTTATTCTTATAAATTTATTCATTCTCTAAAATATATTTTTCCATAGAAATAATATAGGGGCTAATGAATCTAAATCGCAATTCATAGAATTTTTATTTTATATAGTAGTAATATAAAATCCTATATTAAATATGAATAAATATTAACTTTATTAAAAAAATTATATCACGATTTGTACAAAAGTAGTTTTTAATTTTACCTTATATAAGTATTCACAACCAAGGATCCCTGCCATTCAAACTTGAGAATCTCATTTACATTCTCATGACCAACAATGTTTTAATAAAAGATGAAAATATTTATTATTAATATGTAATTTAGGACATATTTTAATCATTAAATGTGATATCTACATTATTTTTTAATGTTTATAAATGTTGATGTAGAACTGGTGGGGCGAAGGTACTCCCAGAAGGTCCTTTTGAGATATTTGTCGATTCACTTGATTTTCTTGATCTGACCATGTATTTTCCTATCTCTTTATTCACCTATAATACCATACCCCACTTCACAACTTTTTTCATAAATTTTCATTAATTATTCACCTAATGTCTTTGTTAAATACATACCTCATATATCTTTATAACATTAGACTACCATGCTATGAA
The DNA here is from genome assembly GCA_963277665.1 of Viscum album. Classification (NCBI taxonomy): domain Eukaryota; kingdom Viridiplantae; phylum Streptophyta; class Magnoliopsida; order Santalales; family Viscaceae; genus Viscum; species Viscum album. Next base: position 333,728,220 of record OY728161.1, read on the forward strand.
AGTTCCAATAACATCATTCACCATTGTTATATCCAGATCATCAAGTGGAATATGAAACATAGTAGCTAATTCATGAGCTACTAGAATTCCCACTCTCATGTGATATTGTGGAAGTTATTTATTTTATATCCTATATACTAATATATTATACACTACACTCCTCACAAAAAGGTGGTGTATGGGTCATGATAAATAAATATCACATACAAATTCACCCTATAGTATTTTAGTAATATAAAGTTATCAGAAGTTATTTGATTCTCATACTGGATAAATAGTAATGAAAAAATTTGTTAACACTGTAAAGGTATGTGGTTTATGTGAATGAATATCTTCCAAGAATTTAGAGTTATTTTGTCCTTGATCTATGCATATTTGTTCCACTACCAATTCACATTCATCTATTATCATATATTAGTATGCCAAACCAGGATCGAAAATATTATCTTACAAAGAATCTACTTATACTTGAAATAATTTTTCTATCTTACAAGTATCTTCTTTTGGTTTTTCCTTCTTGAAATATGTTCTAGGAGAAACTAAAAAACATACTCATCTAATTTGAACATATTGTTCCAGCCACTTCAAAGCTACTAAAAGTTGTTTTTCGTCCGGTATGGTCACTATTGATTCATATATCTAAACCATACAAAACATATATGAACATAAAGAGATATTTTTATGTAATACTAAAATAAATAATAACTAATTACTATTGTGTCAAACATACACATGTTTCCCAAACCACTTTTTTTCATCTACTAGTTTACCCTCCTAATTAACACGAGCCTCCATCCGTAGAACACAACATGGGATGGAAGTATATTCATAGTTTGATTCATCAATACACATATAAAATAAGTAACATATGTTTCATCATATCACATAACATTATTATTATTATTTTTAAAATATATATCAATTTAATCTCTAGTGAAGCGTATCCCATTATCTATTTTTAACAGGGGTACATTGATTTTGATGGACAATATTTATTTTCAGAACTATTTTTCTGTTTATAAAATTAATAAATTTGAATCAAATTGGATAAAATAAATAATTTAAAATAATATATTATAGAATAAAATTCTACTAAACTGATTTCTCATCATAACGACTAATGTAATCTTTCTATGTTTCCTGATTTATAATGTGTGCATAACTAACTGGTGAGTGGGGATTTACTCTCTGCTTAGAATCCATAAGATCTAACTTTGTAAGAAGTGTCTATATGTATCTATGAGATTTTATAAGGGCTATTAAGTTGGATTCCTTACGATGTAACATGGTAAGAAGTGTCTACAAGTCTCTATGAGATTTTCGAGGGGACATTAAGTTAGAATCCTTAAGATGTAACATGGTAAAATGCGTCTATAAGTCTCTGTCAGATTTTCTAGGGGCCATTAAAACATATTTCATAGGGGAAAATCTAAAATTAATGAACTCCATAATTAATAATGATAATTAAATCAATGATTCATTATATATTTTTTCTGTAAAATATATAACATATATCATAACATTACCTTTATGTATCCACTAAGGGTTTTCGTCATTACTGGATGGATATGGTGAATGAAACCTCTATAAATCTATATATTCATCCCAATTGTGACTATTATATAACTGATTAACATTAACATGTTGGGGTAAAAAGGATTTCCATATTGATTCCAACCAACCTAAAATTTTATAGCCTTACTTATTACCTTGGTAATTTTATTTAATACCATGAGGATAAATCATTCTTTTTTTTCACCAACATGTTATTGATACCATAATAGACATATAGTTTCAACATCAACATTCTATTATTCTATAGGATTGAAGAAATAATCATGTGTATATGACATTTTCTGCATGATTAGTGAAAAATTTAATTTATATTATTCTAATGTAATAGAGAACATAAGAAATTAAGATGATAATTATTGTATATTAAAAAACATTCACCTTCTTAATGGAATCTATTTATTTTTTTGAAATTTTAAATTGATTTGGATCCTTTATCAATAATCCAAATCTCCTATTTATGTCCCCCTCTAATGTATAATATATTTTCAATATTGGGACCACCATAAAGTGATTGTGATCGCCAAATGAAAGGGGCATATTCGATTGAATTTTCATCTAAACCTAATGTAGTTTTAGTTGCCAATAGGGTAGTCCCCCAATTATTTTTTGTTGTATCAGATACATATTTGTACTAAATTTGATGCCATAATGAATGACTTATCCTTTCTCCCTTCCACAATGAAATTCACCTTTATAAATCCCATTTCATTATATTTTACTACACTTATATTTTCAAACCATTTACAATGGGAAATCAGAACTTGAAATGTTGTATAATCCAACTTGTATATCAGTTTGATAATACTAAAATAGGACTTATTGACATTAATTAGATATCTATCATTAGAACCATATATGTTCTTCACTTCTTCTACAATCATTACTCCACTACTTTTCATCATACTGCAATCATAATTTTATTTTATATTGGATGCATACCCATTCATTACAAAACCACTATAAGATATGAAATTTTCATTTTGTCCATTGGTCATCCATAAAAGTCGATCGACAATTTAATTTGGATTTTAAGGTAACTATTTATAAATTTTATCCCAAAAATATCATATTTTCAGATAATTATGTGTATTTGATATCCCTCCTTTATCGCTTGATAGATTCATATCTCTAGGAAATTATTTTTGGGACTAACCATGCTATTTAAAATCATAACTATTTTTTAAAATTTGAATGTGCACTTTTTTTCACTCTATGATGGAAATTGCGACAACATCTTTTTCAAAATATCTTTACTCAAAAGGCTTCAACTATGATGAGACTTCAGAAGATTGATGATGTAAACCTATGATAGGTAATTGGTATATAATTCTACAACATCATCCAAAACATATCATTCACAAATACAACCTTCTATATGACTTAGATTCGTGACCTACCCTTTAAAAATCTTCGTAAACTATTCAATGGGGTACATCCACCTATAATGGATAGGAACACATGGTTAAAACTCTATAACCTAGTAAACCATAAGTTAAACCATTATATAAAATAGTTATTATGGTAAGAACTTATTTATTTAATATAACATGAATTAAACCTCCTTATTCATGATTGAAAACTTCATCAGGTCTATAAATTTACTGTATATAGATATAAAAAGAAGGAGAGTTTTGATAATGCATGTCGTACATTTTTAGGTAGAATAAAATGTAAAGAAATGAGTATCAAATATTACATTAAACCATGATGGGAATGTAATTTTAGTACCTGTAACGTATAATTATTTATTGAAAAGATATTATTTATTTTTGGTGAATAAACATATGAATGATTTACACCTTTAAGGAATGTGAGAAATTGATTTTTTCCCTAGATTGAGTGTATGATACTGGAGGAATAAAAGTATTCCCTTAACTATCTATTGGTTCCAAATCTTCCCTTATACCCATGTCAATCATGTCTAATGCATCATTGATTCCATATTTTTTATTTTTTAGAAACATTTAGTAACATTCCAATACACTATCAAATATATATATTTTTTCTATATGAATTACATCAAGAAAATGTTTAATGTACAAACAAATAAAATATAATGATTCAAAGAAAATTAATTTCTTTTTCCAGCTTGACTTCCTATGACTTTTTTAAATTTTTTACCAAAACCTATTTCAATATATTTTACATTATCTAACATTTTATCACCAATTAGTGGAGATGGTATTGTACATTATTTGGTATTTCCATCTAATGATTTCATATAATATTAGTATTTATGACATCAATGTAAAAATTTATCATCTCCTAAATAAAAAGACTTCACGGAATGATTCAACTAAAATAAGTGTGTGTATTCTTCAAAAAAGGGACACCCCAAAATTCATTTACTGTTATAGCCTAACAAATATCAATATGAAGGAAAGTTATTTATCATCCCAAACAATATATTCCTCATTGTGAATTCATCATTTCGATGAGAATCGTATATTGTAATACCTATATCCCACATCAATTTCCGATCTTCAATCAATGGATATAAATAGAAATCAATATAATTACTTGGTTTATTTGGTCAATATATAAGTTGACACAATTACATTTCATTTCACTTAATGAATAACCATGGTGGAAAGTTATAATTTACCAACATGACGAGCCATTTAGTGTGAGTAATACACTACACACAAAAAGGATTTCTTCCATCTATAGATAACACAATATGAAATTTTCATAGATAATTTCCAAATTTAGGATACTCATAATAAATTTTTTTCCACTAAGGAAAATATACATGATGATATGGGTGATTATATTTAATTATTGTGTCTACATTCCACATTAATTGGCTCATAGTTTCCTAACATCCATATAGTTTCTTAAACCATTAAATGACAGGAAACTGCAATACAAATTTCTAATGATTTGATTCATTTTTTATCTATCCACACCCCACTTATTGAATTTTTTGAGTGATTCATGCTCTTTGAGAAACAATATGTAATCATTTGGAAATGAATTTATTTTTATAGATATCATTCCCACTGAGTGTTGAATTTTTTTAGAGTCATACATTTGATATGGAATTTAATTTTCATCATGTATTATATCATTTAGGAGAACAAGTATTTCTACAAAGTCGGTGACACTCCATTTACTACCAAATTTCAAATTATATAACTTCAACATAGTTGAAAATTTAATTTATTATGTAAAATTGGCATATAACGGCCTTTTAGAACTACTATTTACCTTCTCAAATAACTTTGGAAAATAAATAAGGTCATATTCAATTTCCATTTTCAATTTTTCCAATCAATATCCATCATCGTTTACCCTAGTATTCACATCAATTGATCCATAAACTGCAGTATCATCCCAATAAGTATGCACATTCAATTTTCCTCATGTTTAGTCCCACATTTATAACACTGATCTATTCAGTGAATAATGGATTATAATTTCAAATATTACAATCTTTTTTGTCTTAACTACAACCAACATAAATGTAGATAATGTATATGAGAAGTTTTTTATTCATTATTTATTGAAATCTTGATGAACTCTTTAACTTCATATTCAATATATTTTCTTATAACATTAGAATGCATACATTTTTTATTCATATGCATTCTATTAGGGTCATAAATATTCATTTTTCAAAAATATAAATAAAGACATATATGATATTCACAAAAAATATTGAAGTTTTATATAATTATATTAAGGGGAGCCCAACATTTGATTGCTTCAAGCAATTTCAATGTTTCTTGGAAACAAATTCATAATTGAAATTAAGAAATGTATTAATCTAGTAAGGTAGGTGTTATACTATGAATTCCTTCAAAATGATCATTGATACCTGATATGGGATGCATAATTCTTAGAGTAGTTCAATAAATATAGGTTCATATCCAGAAGAGACGGGGGATGAGTCTCAAGAAAAAAATCGAAATGATAAATGTTTTAGAGATGAAGCTAATAAGGAATAAAATTGTCTCCTTAAAATGTTTTAAATTACATCATATTAATTTTAATTTCTAAATCTCATATAAAAACACTTTCAAAATTAAAAAGGATGTTTTTTACATTTTAAAACCCCACTTGAAAAACGTTTTTTTAAATTTTTCATAAAAATCGAAAAAAAATTTCAAAACACTTACTTGGATAAATACCCTATATTATATAAAATATTTTAAAATCAAGTTAAATTTTTTAAAATCACTTTCAATAACCATTAAGAAAATCAAAAATTAAAAAAAATTGCATGGAAATATTTTATCACTAAATTGATTAAAACATTATAGGTTCACTTTAAAATCAAATAATGTTTTTCCAACAATGAATATATTTTAGTTTATTTTAATTTAAAACCTCATTTTTTCAATTCAAAAGTGACTTTTACATTTAAAATTTTGCTTCATCATTCAAAATTAAATTTTAAAATAGAAATGAACATAAAAACTCCTTGTGTTCCACCATAATATTTAAGGGAAATCATGATTATGAAATATTTCATAACCATTTTATAAAGCTGATATGAATAACTTTTTTTAGAAGTCAGTAGTAAATTTACAACTTAAGTACTAATAATATTTTCTTATACTTCCTTTCTATGTAACAAGGTTCCCATGAGACTCTTTCAAAACTAAATCAAGGGACTATTCATTTATAAAAACATTTTTCATCAAATATCACACAAGGAGCCACAAATCTAAGCCTTCAAATTCCATATAATTTATTTAAGAATGAACCTAAATAAGATTTTATGTTATGACCCATCCCTCTGGGCCCATGATTTGACTACCCCAATCCCACCTTCTATAGGCCAGGGGCAGAAAACTAGTACTGGAGAGGCGTATCCCTTAAATGGGAAGTCATTTCCTTTTAAACCTGTACAAACACAAAGTCCAATAACACAACAAGAAGCAACCACAAAGTAAACTACTGTAGTAAAAAGTGATGAAAGTAAAAAGGGGCCAGAATACAAGCCCAAATGTCAAAGTACAAGTATGACTGGAAGAAAAATAAAACTGAACGAAAAAGGAAAACAACTACTGGGTCGTCCTCTGAAGTTCTTACCTATAGAGTAGGTACAGATCACCTCTACAACACTCCATGTCTGTCAGTCTCCTCCACGTCACGTCATGCCGAATGGTCCACCTCTGAGCACCATCTAGTCCTTGCTCCCTCAGCATCAATCAATGTTGTACGTCGTCTACACCGGACACAACAAGGTGTTGATGAATCTCATGCAGGGGTGAGTATAACAATACTCATTAGGGACCCCAAGATCCCCGTAGGACTCCTAGAGTTCCACAAATAAAAAACCACAAATAAATTCCTAAACTATACATATGTATATGCCCATACATATACCTAAGTAATCAAGATATCCTCATCTCATACATGAGGTAAAGACACTACATAGGTAACACCATGTAGGTAGAAGTAACCCACATGCAACATCATGAAGATAACGCCACAAAGGTAACTCCACAAAGGAATAAGTACCACATGGGTAACACCACAAAGTTAAAAGTACCACACAGGTAACACCACGAAGAAAATACCACAAAGTATGAATTACCACACTTGTAACACCATGAAGATAGAAGTGGCACAGAGGTAACACCACAAAGATAGAAGTACCACACATGTAACACCATAAATCTAGAAGTACCACACAGGTAACACCACGAAGATAGATGTACCACACAGGTCACACCACGAAGACGATACCACAAAGGTAGAAGTACATCATAGGTAACACCATGCAGATAGAATTACCACATAGGTAACACCAAAAATATAGACGTACAACACATGTAACACCAAGAAGAAGATTCCACAAAAGTTTAATTACCACATAGGTATCACCACAAAGCTAGAAGTACCACACAGGTAAAAGACTCAGCTCACAATAAAGTATAACATTAGCATAGAAGTACAGAAGATTAGTCATAAATTAGATCATCTTATTCTATTAAGAAGAAATGATGCTGAACCACAAAAGATCGATAGGTAACTAACCTCTTCTAGCACACACATGATCGATAGGTAACTAACCATTGCTGACCCACACATGATCAGACCCACATAGGATCAGTATGTGTTGACCCAGAAAGGATTGTTGAGTGCTGACCCATATAAGATCTGACCCACACAAGATCGATAGATGCTGACCCACATAGGATCAATGTTCTTTCATCAGGTTTCATCTTTCCACTAGTTTCCTCGCACCCTATGCACTTCAGTTCTGTAGAATCTTCCCCTAGAGATATCAGTTGTACCCCAACCACCAGTAAGATATACATGGGAGTAACTCAAAGGACCAAAATTTTTTAAGAGTACCAACACGACAGACGACACGTCCATCAGATATTCGATCTGTGAGATATAAGCGTTTTATCTCTGAGGGCCCGGTTGGATTCGGGTTTGATCCAACCCGGCCATAGCCCAACATTCTCCAAAACTCAATTAAATTATACCAAAAATACCATCTCAATCCAAGTATCCCAACACTTTAGATGGTTTTAAAAACAAACATTTGGTTCTCAAGATATGTCCCTTTAAGTGTTTCTCGTTCTGGTTGGGCGTAGGTCCGGTCCGACCAGGTCGGACACACCCATCCCGAATCAGTTTTGGTTGGGCCAGAGTGGACTCATCCCATTGAGCTGGGGTGGGCACTGCCCATTGGTTCGATGTATAGTCTAGTCCATAAGAGGTACAAACCACAAGGGCGGGCCAACCATAATAGGATGGCCCGACTAGAATAGGGTGGCTCCCATGGGGGCGGCCCGATCACCGTGGGGCGGCATCCTGCTAGGGCAGTGGCCCGCTTTGGGACACTGGCCTGCTAAGGACAGTGGCCCGCAGGGGCAGTGGCCCACATGGGCAGTGGCCCAGTCTGAGGGTAGCGACCCACTCCGAGGGTGGTTACCTTCTCTCAGGGAGGCAGTCCTTTCCGAGGGTGGCAGCCAAACCGAGGTCAGCGGCCAGGTGCGAGGACGATGGTCCGGTCTGAGATGGAGGCTTGGTGCGAGGGTCGTGGCCTATATCGAGGGTGGTGGCTTGGTTCTGTCAGACGCGGGGGGGGGGGGGGAGGGGGTTGGTAACCCCCCAGTCACTTAGATTCCCAAATGGCCCAGAAGCTGTTCGGTTAGCGAGGTGGTGGCCCCGCGTGGGCGCCGCTTGGTCATCATGGAACATTCCAGAGGTAGGTTGGTCCTGCGCCATAGCTTTGGCCATGAATTCTATTCATCAGTGGTGCAGCAGTCGTGCCACCTTCCATCCTGTGGTCGACCGTCGTTTCGGCTGCATCCTCTATTTTTCGCGGCTATCGAGCTGTGACCCTCCACTTGTGTCATGTGTCGACGTGTGTGTGGTCTTTTGAGGTGGTGAAAGTGAATCAATATAGAAGATGGTTCGGGCCTAGTTTTCTAGGTCCTCACCCTCTTCTTCAGCTCATAATATAGAGTATATCTTGGTAGTTAAATAAACACTTCTATTAGGCAAAATATTTACCCCACAATATTTCACGCAAAAACCTTCCGCAAAGAAGAATGAATCCCAGTTCAACCCATTAGCCGGTTGACCTGCGTTCTTTGTGTTATTCATGAACAGAGTAGAGGAAAATCCTTTGAATGCATAAATTAATTAATAAACTTACTTGGAAGAGACGTCTGGTGATGACGGTCGATGAAACCTCCTTCATCATTGTCATTGTTTCGTGACTCGTTGGCACTCATCACCATTCCTTGGAACCAGTCTCACCCTCCAGGTTGTTGGTGTTGCGAAACTTTTCTAGGCATTGTTACATGGTGAATTTGTGCCAACACACCTCCACACACTCCATATAAATAGGAGAGCAGAAATAGTGTGCAACGCTCGAAGAATTTATGAGGTTTATTTATTTAATGAACCTAATAAATTCCCAATGGTGAAATTATATGAAAAGATGTTTCAAGCCACTTATTGTCTTGACACGTCGCCAGTCCCCCTGCGCCGTTTGTCTGTTGGAGGAAAGAATGAAAATAAAATAACAAAACAAGTTATTTTATTAATCTTTCAAAAGGCCACAAAAATAAGTTTTTCACCCATCCTACTGTGGTTGATGTTAAACCTACCTTAAGTGATTATTGGAATTATGGATTCAATGGTGCCCTCATATTTTTAATCCGAGTAATGGTTCAAATTTTAGAAAATGTTGCTCATGTGGTTACTGAACATACATGAAAAAATGTTCAAAAAATTGTCAACAGTAATCCTCGACCCACGCCGGTCGAGGATTGGTTATACCAAAATGATAAATACCCCAAAAAACCCAATGGTACTCTTGTATTTCCAATACGATTTACCATTTAAAAGTTATGAATTTTAGAATAAAATAATTGTAACTTAATTAATTTATTTACGACAGATAACTAACTTTTATTGGTGGCCCCCACCGACCAAAGTTATTATCTATATAATGAGAGAATACCCTCATGAGTTTAGTAGTGGTCTCAAATTATTAATCTAATTTACCTCTCGGGAGTTATAAGAATTTTAAAAATAAAATAATTTTATTTACGATTATTCCATTTTCAGGTTTTCTAAAAGGGGGCTCGTGCTGACTAATCATAAGTCACACATATGGTAAAACCACCATCCTGAGTGCAATGATGTCGTTAGATTTGTGATCTGAGTAACTGTTTAAGAGTTATTCCACTTTTTCTGAAATGATACTTACACGCAGTAATTAATACTTAGTAAAACTTCAACGGATCATTCAAGGCACTCTAGGCCTCAAAATCACTCGCCGTCAGATTTCACAGTGTTGAAATAATTCAATATAACCAATAAAATAGAAAAACAATTATATGGAATTTCTAGGAAATTTCATTCTTCCCACCTTAGGGATTTACATCCCCGAAATCCACAACATATACTAAGGAAACAAATGGGGGTACTAAGCACGGATTTGAGCCTCTCGCTTCCATGTACTCTCCTAGAGGTTTCCGTGATGCTAGAGAATGCACAATAGAAGTATCGACTACCCATGAAGGACCCACTCCTATCGATCCTCAATCTGTATAGGAACCTCTGTAAACATCACCTCATCATCTAAGTCCAACTCACCATGGTCGATGAATTGAGAAGGGTCATGAATGTATCTTCCCAAAATTAATATATTGAAGACATGGTGAAACCACTCTAACCGTGGGGGTAGTGCCAAGCGTTATGTCACCTTGCCAATCCTCCGAAGTATCAGAAATGGTCTGATAAACCTCAGTGATAACTTTGTGCCCTACCAGACCTTTGAAATCCTTGTCAGGGTGGGACCCATAGGATGACATGGTCTCCCTCAACATCTCATCCAAAAGCATCACTGGTACCATGGTGCGACCTCTGAGGAGGATGATGTGCTCCCCACATTCAGAAAACCCTTCAAGAGACCGTTATGAGGTTATTTGAGAATGTCGGGCCTCCCAGTCAACGTCCCAAGCTCTAACTCCTGAATTTAGTGTGGAATTGGGGGAGTGACAGTCATAGACTAGAGGTAAGATGATCCACCATTATCCACAAAGGATATCTGCAACACGACTAGATTCTATGATGCCTCACTCAGTAGCTGTATACCACAGCTCCTACGGAGTGTATCTGCTACCATGTTCCCCTTCCCAGGTGTATATACTATCTCAAAGTCATAGTCCTGGAGGAAATATAGACATCATCACTATTTGATCTTCCGAAATCTCTGCTGACACTTTCCTATCCACAGGAAAGGCTCCCCCTACATCGATAATGCTAATAGGGTGTCTCTACCCTGGAGAAGTCTGGTTCAAAACACTAGTAGTACCCAAGAAAAGCAGAATTCTCTCTCCCGTCAAGGAGGTAATCCTGGAAATATAGTTTAAAATGATGTCCCCACACTCTACCACTACTGTTTGGGATTGAAACTGAAAACTCCTACTTCCATGAGGGTAAGGCTGATCGAATCAAGAGTGATCGGTTTCACCTTCCTATGCATGAGTTTGTCCTGTGCTGCCTGAGATTCCTTCTTCACTGACCAAGTAAAATCCCATTCTAACATTATAGGTAAATAATAACCTTTTTTACTAATAAAGTCATTTTGAGTCTGAACAGTGGATGTCCAATCCATACCCAAACTAACTTCATTAGGCCTCAATGCTACCACCAAGAGATTCCAACTGAAACTCTCGCCTCCTCCACAATGCACATCCTTCAGTCTCATCCATATCATGTCACGCCGAATTTTCCACCTCTGAGCCTCATCTAGTCCTAGATCCCTTTGTCTCGATCAACGTTGTACGTCATCTGCACTAGACACAACACGGTGTGGGTGAATCTCATGTAGGGGTGAGTATAACAATACTCAGAAGGGACTCCAAGACCACCATTGGTCTCCTAGAGTTCCAAAAAGGAAAAACCATAAAGAGAGACATAAACTATACTTAGGTATATGCCCATACACATACCAAAGATATCATGATATAATCATATCCTAAATGAGGGAAGGACACCACATAGGTAACACCATGAAGGTAGAATTTCCCCATAGGTAACACCAAGAAGATAACATCATGAAGGTAAATCCCTGAAGGTAGAAGTACCACAAGGGTAACACCACAATGATAGAAGTACCACACATGTAACACCACGAAGACAATACCAATAAGGCATAAGTACCACATAGGTAACACCACAAAGATAGTAGTACCACACAGGTAACACCACGAAGATAGAAGTACAACATAGGTAACACCATAAAGCTATAAGTACCACACAGTTAACACCATGAAGATAGAAGTACCTCACAGGTAACACCACGATGATAGAAGCACCACATAGGTAAAACCACGAAGACAATACCACACAGGTAGAATTACCACATAGGAAACACCACAAAGATAAAAGTACCACACAAGTAACACCACGAAGATAGAAGTACCACATAGGTAAAACCATGACAGTAAAAGTACCTCATAGGTAACACCACAAAGATAGAAGTTCAACAAAAGTAACACCACAAAGATAGAAGTACCATACAGGTAACTCCACGAAAGCCGATACCAAAAAGGTAGATGTACCACATAGGTAACACCACGAATATAGAAGTACCACACAGGTAACACCACAAAGATAGTAGTACCACAAAGGTAAAACCATGATGATAGATGTACTACAAAGGTAGAAGTATCACATAGGTAACACCACAAAGCTAGAATTACCACACATATAAAATAATATACCCACAATCAGGTTTTACTGAAGCACATAAGTACAGATGATTAGTTGTAAATTAGATCATCTTATTCTGTTATGGAGCACTACTGCTGACCCACACAAGATCGATAGGTAACTAACCCCTACTGACCCACACATGATCAATAGGTAACTAACCCCCGTTGACACACATAGTATCTAAACCACACAAGATCAGTATGTTCTTAACCACATTGTATCACTAAGAACTGACCCACACAAGACCTGACCGACACAGTACCTATAGATGCTGACCCACATTAGATCGATTATCTTTCTTCACGTTACAGCCTGCAACATGTTTCCTAGCACCCAGTGTGCTTGAGTTCTGAAGAATATTCCCCTAGATATATCAGCTGTACTTATACCACCAATAAGATCCATAAAGGATTATACAAAAGGACCCCCATGTTCTAAGGGTTCCAACGCAACAGACGACATATACATCAGACGTATGTATGTTAGTTATAAGTGTTTTTTCTCGGAGATCCCGGTTGGATTCAGGTGTGATCCAAACCAGCCATACTACAACATTCTCCAAAACTCTACTGGATTATACCAAAAGAGCTATCTCTATACAAGGATCCCAATGATATAGAAGGTACGGCAAATAGATGTTTGGTTCTCAATATATACCCCTTTATGTGTTTCTGGGTCTGGTCTGACCCGGTCGGATTTACCTGGCCCGATTCAGTCTGGGCTAGGCCGAGGTGGACTCGGCATGCTGGGCCGATGTCTGGTCCTACCCACAAGGGAAGCCCAACTAGAATAGAGAAGCCCGCAAGGGAACCCCGACCAAAATAGGGCAGCCTAACCCATGTGGGGCGGTGGCCCGCTGGGGGCGGTAGCCCACTGGGGGCAGTGGCTCGCACGAGCAGTGGCCTGGTCTAAGGGCGGTGGCCCGGTATGAGGGTGGCGGCTTGCTCCGAGGGCGGTGGCCTGGTGCGAGCGAGAAAATCCAATTCGAGGGTGGCAGGCTGGTGCAAGGGCGGTAGCCCGATGTGAGGGCAGCGACCCGAGCCAAGTGTGGTGGCCCACTCTGAGGGCGACGACCCACTCCGAGGTCGGCGACCCGCTCCGAGGGGAGCGGCCCGCTCTGAGGGCGTCCACCCGCTTTGAGGGAGGCGGTCCGACTTGATGGCGGCGGCCCGGTCCGAGGGCGGCGCCCCGGTTCGAGGGAGGCATCCCAAGCCGAGGGTGATCGCACCGCTCTCCTTACCATGGAAAGCCATTGTTTCAGCCACCTCCTCCGTTTTCTGCGGCTAATGAGCCGTGACCCTCCTTTTGTGGTGTGCGTCGACGTGTTCGTGGCCTTCTGAGGTGGTGCTAGGAATGAAAGATGGCGGAGGGTTCATGCTGAGTATGTTAGGCTTGAAATCTCCACGTCATCTCGTAATATGGAGGATATTAAAGGATTTTAACAAACAGTTGTATTGGGCACAATATTAACCCCACAAGATTCCCTGCAATAACCTTTTGCAAAGATGAATGAATCATGGGTCAACCCGTTAGTTGGTTGACCCACATTCTTTGTGTTACTCAAGAATGGAGAATAGGAAAATAATTAGAATACATAAATGAATTAAAACCCCTACATAGAAGATATTTTCACTGATGATGGTCGAGAGAACCTCATTCATCATTGTCATCAGTTCGTGACTCGGTGGCACTCTTAACCGCTCACTAGAACCAATCCCACCCTCCAGGTGGTTCGCATCACGGTACTTTTCTAGGGCTTCGTTGCTTGTTGAAGCCATGCCAATACCCCTCCCTGTGCGCCATATAAATAGGAGAGGAGAATGAGTGTGAAACGCTCAGGGAATTAACGAGATTCATTTAATTAAAGAACTCCCAAATTCCAACCGGTGTAGTTACCAGAAAAGAAGAGTCGAGATATTTATTGGCTTGACACGTCACCGGTCCAGCCATCATTGTTCGTCCGTTAGAGAAAATAAATAAAATAAAATAACATAACATATTATTTTATTAATCTTACAAAATTTCACAAAAATAATTTTTTCATTCAGCCTATTAAGTTTGAAGTTAATCCTCCCTTAAGTGAATCCCATTATTGTGGATTCAATATTGCCCTAGGATTTTTAATCAGTGTAACAATCCAAAAGTTAAAAAACACCGCTGACACGTTTACTGAACGTACATGAAAAAAAGTTCGGAAAATTATTAACAGTCATCCTAGACCCATGAAGATAGAGGTTAGGATCTACCTATTTGAAACACGTCCCAATAAGCCCAACATTACTCTTGGATTTTTAGTCTGAGTTACCATTTAAATGTTATAAATTTTATAACAAAATAATTGTAAATTTTATTTTATTTATGGAAAAAACTAACTTTCACTAGTGGATAGGACCGGCTAATGTTAGTATCTGCCAAAATATATCATGCCCTCATGAATTCATCGGTGGTCTCATATTTTCAATTTGAGTTACCATTCGTATGTTATAATCATCTGAAAAATAAAATAATTTTTTTAATTTTTTTACGGTTAAGCCATTTTTGGGTTTTCTCACAGGAGGCCCGTACTGAATAAACTTAAGTCATACCTAGGGTAAACCCACCATCCAGTGCACAGGAGTGCCCTCAGATTTCTAATATGGGTAACCTTTTAAGAGTTATTCCACTTCTTTATTAAAAATTCATACGCGCACTAATTAAGGCTTGACAAAACATTGACTGATCATTCTGGGCACTTCAGACCATAGAATCGTGTCCCGTTAGATTTTTTTGTCTCAAAATAATTCCATATAATCAATAAAAAAGAAAAAAATTATATGGAATTTAGAGGAAATTAAATTTTACAAATATTATTAAATTTGAAAAATATTTTCCAAACGATCATGAGGTTATTGATAAAGTATTTCTGTGATATGGGGCTCAAATTTTACATGAATATAACTATATTTGAATCATATTTGAGGTATTATAGTACCTAATGTGAGAGAAAGGTATTATACTTGGTTTTTGTATGGAATGGAAACAACCGTGACGTTAATCCATGTTTTGAGTGTGTACATTTTTTGGGTGTTTAGAAGATCATGGGATGATGTAGATTACATAGGAATTGTGACAGAGTAATGGGATAACACATTTATGGGTGAAATTGAGTATTATCAGTGAAATTTCTACTAGAGGCGGACTGCATATATATTTTTTGCATTAGAATGGCTGTAGTGAGAAGGTAACCACCGCACTCTTGTGGTTGAAATTATATATTTATGTTTGTTTGATTGAGTAAATCTTGTTAAACAGGTTTACTTGTTTTGAAAAATTTTTATTCTATGAAATCAATGTTTTAACATATGTTCTTTATTTATTTACAAACATTCATTTATATTATTATATGCTTAGAAATTATATAAGTTTCAAATCATTTTAGGATCCATAAAATAATGTAGCTATCATATATTTGGGTTATATTACCTCACTTTTCTTTGATAATGTATCCTAAATATTCACATGTCATTGAATTTTTATCAAGAAATAAAATTAAAATTTTTACATATTTTTGTTTTGATATCTGGAGTACTTTTAGTAAAACAAAATTTAGTTTTAAATCATGAGTTTAAATGGTATGAATATACCTAGTTAATATTTCTATTTATACCTTGTCTTGTATTATAAATAAATTAATTTCCTTTTAGTAGAACCTAAATGAATTATAAGGTAATGAATAATACCTAAAATTTATTTAGTGATTTCAAAAATGTTGAGATAATGGATTGGTTCATTATGTGGGGAGGAATGATCGGTTATGAAAAATTAGTAAATATCATCAATTTTTTTTGATTTTTGAAACTAAAATAAAAACTATTTAACTACTAAATATGTATGTTTTCTTAAATAATTGTGTATTGATTGGGTTTTATATAATTACATTTAATAAATAGATTGTTTTTATGAAACTACAACCATTGGTATTTTCATACTTTATTTGTTTTGCTGAATAATAATTTTACATTAATAATAGGACATGTGATTCTAGTAGTGCAAGAACCATGGTATCAATCTATATATAATTGGGATTGATATTACCCTTTAATAACATTAAACAAGAACTGTAAATGTTTTTATGTATCTTGAATACAGTTTCTATACATTATACATACTGGATATAAACTGAATAGTTAAAAATAAAAATCCAAAAGAAAATATTTAGACGAAAAATATAAAAAAATTAACTTATTATAAAAATCATTTGAGTAGTAAGTAATAATTTTTATTTGTAGATGAAAATAAAATTTAGATAAAAAATATTTCCAAATTTTTCAATAAAATAACATCCCAAAAGAAACCAACTACCATGCCACATCTAAAAAATATTCATGTGGACCATGGTCACTTACCTCTTCTAAAATGACCATAAATAGACTACATAAATGAAATCTAAATTGAGATCATAACCTGAAAACATATATGAAAATAAAAAATCAATATATAACTCTATGGGTTTTTATATAGGGTTTTAGCTAAACATGGATACTATGATTTCAAAAAATAGTCAATTAAATTTTATTTGTAAATTGTTTCACAAAAAATAGTTCAAAAACTATTTAAAAAATGTATCAAAAAACGGAAACTATTAAGGAATTATATATCATTCATTTATCTATTTTTCAAATACCATGGTAAAACCTTTTTAGAAAATAAGATAACACCATGATTAAGATCAATACATTAATACTCATGTAGATATTTTTTATTTAATATAATTTTTTCAAAATCCAATTTTTACTTACTATTAATTGAAATAAAAAATCTAAAAGTAAAAAACATAAAAATATTAAAAGTTTGGAGTTCAGTGGTTATGATAAGAAATAAAAATAAATTTTATTAATTCATAACATTTCTCAAAACATATTTTATAATAAAAACAAAAATTAAACTCAACCATAATTCAAAGATGACATATAAATCAAATGCGATCCATTATAACAATGATGTATAATAATAGAAAACAATAATAAATTTCTATAATATGTGTATTAAATAAAAAATAGTGATAAAAAAAATTAGTAAAGATCTTTATGATAATATCATCAGATGAAAAATCATCATGGGAATATCACTGGATCCTAGGGTGTGACAATATTAACCTTATACTAGTAAAATAAATAGCCCATGGGTTTCCATCTATAACAACACCATCAAAAAAGAAATATGATTATTACAAACCAAACACTATAGGTGGAGCAACATGGATATTAAATCAGTAACAAAATTTCAAAATAAATAAATACATCATTTCTAGAAATGATGATACCCAAAAGACCAATAACCCTTAGGTTCTCATGGCATAGTAAAAGTGTATGTGGAAAATAAATTTGATCATGATCAATTTATAAATAAACAATTAAACCTAACCAATAAACCTCATATCACCTCCAACACCCTTTTAATAAAAATCCACATATCAAATCATAGAATAATTACATAATGATAATCAATACACATCCAATTAAAGGGAAATAGCTTATAGAAAACACTAACCCAAGGGTATCCTAATAAGGGTAATAAAACCATAATGATTTTTTATAATAAAATGGAAACTGGTATTTAATAACTATATGAGAGAAAATATTATTTAAAAATCGTCATTGTTATAAACTAAAGATACGATTTATGAATTACCAAAAGTCCTCCAAATTATCATGTAAAACCTGGTTATAAATATCCATTAAAAACTAATAGGTATCAACACATTGAAAACAATTCATTCCTGTCATGGGAGTCAGCTAATAATCATACAAATTATTTTCCTCAGAAAAACTTAAACCATTGGTTTCATCAATTAGAAATCAAAATAGGCTCAAAAAAATTTAAAATTCACCCCATTTATTTAAAATATCCTCTTATTCATTAAAAAAACAGATAAATATCATAAATCAATATATTTATAAATAAGGTTCTAATCCCCATGAAAATACATTATATAATAAATATGTATCTTAAAAATTTATTTATGAACCCATAATGAGTATAAAATAATTATTTTTCTTTGAGAATCTATTTAAATCAATAGTTGGAATATATAGAAGAATGGATCGAAAAATGATGGAATGTATAAGATGTGTTTTCTACAATGGTCACGTATTGTAGTGTGTATATGAGATCAAAAACAAGTTAAATAGGGAGGAAGAAATCAGAAATTGGTTGTTGAATAAAAGAATACAAAAATAATTGAAAGTAGAAAAACATTAAAATCTCCACTACTGGAAAAAATATTGGAAAAAGAACCATATTTGGAACCCAAAGAAGCAATCAATGAGGGAGGAGGAGAAAATAATCTATATTTAATTCAAACATTTATTTTTCTTAAGTGAAATTAGAAATATCATGAATGCATGGATTAGTTCGAGCCTTTTTTGAGCCTTGTATTTTTTTCAAGCCTTTATTCAAGTCTTGAATTTATTTGAGTCTTGGATTCACAGAGGAGCACCAGTAGCATGTGACATCTATGAAATAACGAGATATCATGACTGAAATCAATGAATTATGGTAGTTTTGGTATATTTGGGATAATTTTATCAACGCTTCCAAGAAAATCCTTAATAAAGATAGATTTTATCCATGATAAATTAATAAGTGCCGATGAAAGACATATTTCTCAGCATTTTTTAATGCCGATAAGAGGGATATTTATTTGTGCAATAACTCTAGCGTTGAAAAATTATTTATAATTATAATTATAATAAAATTTGTATATATATTTATATATTTTAATTTTATAATTATCTAAATATTTAATTATTGCAGCCGGGGTGTGCCTCAATTGTTGAGGTTCCCCGTGACTTTATATCAGACTCTTATTTAAATATGGGTGGGAGAAAATTTACGATGGTAGGAGGTGACGAAGGCATGACATAGACAGATGGCGACGCAAGAAGATGGTGATTCATGCATGAAGCAGGAAGACAGTGTCGTAGGATTGATGTCAGCATGACACTTCACTGGGCCTTCGAGTTAGATTGTGGGTCTTTAGGCCATGTAATGGGATTCATACCCACTCGTCCTTCGGGCCATGTACTGAATAAATATGTCTTGATGGGATAGTTTTCCCTTTAGGGGGTTTATGGCATGCCTTTCCGATCTGTCTGTGTGGTGTGTGCGTGTTTAATGTAATTTTACCGCCAATCACCTAATATATATATATAATAAATATATTATTAATTATTTGTATTTATAATAATTCTTTAAAACAATATATTATATATCTAAAATCATAAATATATTTATATCATTATATATAGATATAAAATAAATATATATAAATATAAATATAAATTTAGTAAATATATTCATTATTCAAATATATTTAAATATAAATAAAAAACAAAATAATAAATAAATAAATAATATATAAATAAATAAATAAATAAATTTAAAAATAAAAATAAAAATAAATATAGTATATAAATATATTATTTAAATAAATTTAATATAAATTTACAATTATATAAATATATATAAATATGTATTTTTAATTATATAAAAAAAAATTTAAAACAATATTTATTTATTTGTAATTATAAACATATAAATTTATAAATATAGTAAATATAAATAAATAAATAAATATATATTATTTATAAATATTTATTTAAAAATACATTTTCAACATTATTAATGAATATATAATCTTAAATGAATAAATTTGAAAAATTATTTTAATTGAATAATTAAAAATGTGTACACATTGAAAATATTAAAATCTAGATAAGTTTTATTAATTAAATATAAATTATTAGGTAAATATAGATTTATATTGAAATAAATATGAAGAAAAATTGCAAATTTGAAATAATAGTATTTATATATATAATATAAAATGATTAAATTCCAAAAAAATAATAATAATAAATATTCAAAATGAATACATAAAACATAAAAATAATAATGTTAAAAATAAATAAATTATATTTAAAAATAAAAAATATAATATATTAAAGGTGTCATGTTATTTTCAAAATTATAAAATGAATTCTAAAATATGAATAAGTTGCATAAATATTATCTGTATGATTATCTATATAATATTTCATTAATTATATAAGTATTTATGTGTGCGCTATATATATAAAAATGAATTTATTATTTATATGTATTTTAAATCAATATAATAGATATTTTATATATGTTTGTTGGTCGGAGTGGATACTCAAGAGGGGGGTGAATTGAGTCCCAATTAAAAGTTTCTGTTAAAAATATTTCTCTGAAAGTCCCCCAATTTAAAACCAAAGTTATACTGTAGTAAATTTATATAGATTGAAAATGTTCAATTGGATTCTTAATGATTGATTATATCTTAGTCAATTTAATCATAGGATTAAATTGGATTTTCAAGATAATTTACAGGTTTACAACAAGAATAAACAATTGCTAATTTAACTATCAAATTATCTTAAAAATAATTTTGTATTTCAAAGTAATAGCAGTGGAATATGAAATATATATAGTATACTTAAGACTTAAACTAATATGCTCAGCAGATGTAACCAAGTTGTTCAATCTCAAGTTGAGACTTAGTCCTCTCAAACAATTTATATAAATTGATCCACACCCTGGATCGGGGTAAACAAAAGTGAACACACTGTCCACGTCCAAAGGCCTCTACTACAGTTCTTCATGGGAAAACAAAGACAACATCACATAGACTGTTCAGGTCACACTTGACCTCTACCACTATCCTCAGTGGGAAACAGTTTGATGTATGGAGTTTGGGATGAGGATTTAGTATCCTCCAGTTCAGCACAGGAGACAATGTGTGTGTAAAAGATATACAGAGTGCACACACTGCTCAACAATAAATAAAAATTCACTTAGAGAGAGTATATGAATGTTTAGAAAGATCTAGAGAATGGCAGTGCAGCTCTGGACTCATTGGATTCAACAGAAATGCTTTTGAGTTCTTCTGGGGGTTTTTCTATTTAAAAACAAAGTATCGTGGTTTATCTTTATGTCCTTGGAATGTGAGTGTGTTTTCTGATTTTCAGTCTTCATTGTGTGTTCTTCAAGAGTGCTGGATTGCATGCATGGTAGTTCTTTTAAGATCTTACAAATTCCCTCTTCAAGTTCCTCGTGTGTTCTCCCTATTGGTATGTATATTCATGGATGAATTCTGTCTTTATGCCTTCACACACACTCTCTTTTTCTACAGCTTGATCTTACTTTTTATTCCACATGGTCCAACAACGGGAATGATTATCATTTCATAGGCACGAGGTATGGTCCCCTGACATGCCAACAAATAACATTAAATATCATTAATTGCATTAAAAACATCAAATATGAATGTTGGAATTAAATAAGAGTTAATAGAAATTCAAACAGTTTTTTTATAACTGTCGGTGAGTCATGAGATCGGTGAGTCATTTTGACTCTGCATCGGTATCGATGACTCATTGATCATCGGTATCGGTGAGTCATGATCATCGGTATCCATCGGTGCGACCATTGTCATCGGTGCAACCTTTCATCATCGGTGACTTGATCTTCATCGGTGTGAAGGATCATCATCGGTGCAACTGTTCATCATCGGTGACATTCTCTTCATCTGTGTGATTGTTCATCATTGGTGCGACTGTTCATCATCAATTCCATAATTCATCATCAGTGACTCACTCTTCATCGGTGTTACCCTTCATCATCGGTGACTTGCTCTTCATCAGTGAGACTGTTCATCATCGGTGCGACCAAAACATGGAATATTCACAAAGTGTCTGTATGAATCCACAATACTTCTAGGTCACCAGTAACACATAAAATAACATATTTAAACATATTTAAACATGAATTAAACAAATTAAACACATTTAGAAAAATTTTACAAAAAGACTAAATTGAAATAAATAAAACAATGATTTTGGATTATTAAAATAACCATCAAAGAGAGAGATCAATAGGTTCCCCCTTTATGATAATCACAAATCCATGACATAATGGAATACAGAATATATTATTTCATTTATTATGATCCCCCTATAAAAAAGAATAAATGCCAAAAGATAATGTATGATTAGGATAGGAAACATAACTTATATAACCGAGTCATTCACCCCATATGATTTCATTGATTTCTCATATGCATTATATCCCTGATTTCTCTACCCCTTTTGGATTTTCAAAAAGAAGATAAAATTAAGAAGATTCCATATCAACAATGAGTACAAAAATTACAGATAAAAGTGAAAAGTACTGGAAATAGGCTCCCTATCAAAAATTGACAGATACAGCTATTTCACGGGGTGCAAGGGAGATTTTCCTTTAGCAGTGGGGGGAATGGATGGTCTAGAAGGTGGATGGGTAGAAGGTTGAACTATTTAGATGGAGAAAGGAGGCAGGACAAACTGAGATGGACGAATTGTGGTTTCCAAGGTCGCCTGCTGTGGAGAATATCTTTTTGAAGGCGTCTTTTGAAAGACTGGTTGAATACTGGAGAGAGCTTGAGAAATAGTCAGCTGACCGGGAGCAACATCTGATGATTGAAGAGACTCAGTAGTAGGAAAAATAATGTCCTTAACTTTCACATGAAGATAGGGTTTGAGAAAATTGATGATGTCCTGAATTACTTCTCTACCGTACTTCATAGACTTTTCAAAATCTACATTATTCTGCATGAAATTTTCAAAAGTTGGAGTATAATCCTTCAATTGCTCAACTTGAGCCATAAAAGCATGAGTGACTAGAGGGAGTCTCAAATTTTCAACCATCACATTAAATTTATGATCCAACTCATTCTTGTTGTAAATCTTTGAGAAATAATGATCCACTTTCTCCTTAATCTCTTTTTGATCCTTGGTTGCATTGGTTGAATACAACTGCACCATCTTATGAATATGATTACTATGCTCTTTCATCTTTTTCAAAGAATATAATTCCAAAATCTTCCCAAGAGATTATATCTCTTCTCTAACTACATCCTTTAATGTATTATGCTTATAACCAGTAATCTTGGTTTCTTTTGAAGAACTAGCCTGAGAAACAACGTGCATGTTCTCAGCTTTTAACTCCCTCAAATCTGCATTCTTCAAATGATCAATTAGATTTCATAAAACTTCTATCTTACAAGAGATGGTTGTTCTGAACTCTCCAGACAAAGAAACTAGATTACTTCCCAAATCCGTGAGTGTTTGATTGCAAGTGGTAATGTTCATTCCAATCGACTCACTATAATTGCGCACGTCTGGTATGATAAGGATTACCACTCTTTGAGCCAAATCATCCATAGGAGCTTCAGATAAAGTCATAGGAGTAGGAGCATGAATATGAGATAACTCATCTTTCACATTCTCCCTAACTGCTTGAATCCATTTAGCCTTAGATCTGTCAATATCAGATTTACCAACTGCAGGATCAGGTCTAGCTTAAAACACCGAAGGATCAGATCAGACATATGCTCTTTGCAAAAAATATGCAACTAATTGAGCCTTAACTAAAACATATATGCCTGTAAAATCTACTTCTACACTTTCCTGTTCTTCTAGGTAATATAATCATAGAACTGCAAGACCGGGATGTTCTTCCCATGTGGCTTTTCATGAAGGATACATAGGTTTAACAAACAAATCCCATCCAGAATTTTCAGGAAGGAATTCCTCATCCTCATCACTCTCCAACTATTCTGTCCTCTCAGCCTCAGGGACATTTTCTTGCTCAATTGGTTGGGGATGAGGATCATCTTGTATCACATTCTGACCTTCCATAGGTCTATCATCAGCATCATCAACATCATTATCACTGCCACCACTACCACCATCACCATCAACATCACCCTCATCACCATCATTGCCTTCATCATGATCATTGCATTCATCATCATCATCATTATCATCATTAATTGATTTCTCACATGAATTGTCTATACTTCCAGATTCATACTGTAACACCCCAAGCATCCACGGTACGTTTCCCTTCGAATAATGCGATAGCGTGTGTTGTATGCAACCTCGAGTTCTAACACACACCACAACTAATTAAACTAGCCGTTGTGAATAGTATTACCTACTTTTGGAAATCATATATATTTCATATTTCAAAATGGACTTCATTTTTGGATTTGGAATATTGAAATTAGCCTAGGGTGAAATTTTGGTACTTTTCAGATAACTTTTATATTTTGATGAATAGTGAAAATTACTAAATTTTAATTAAAATCAATTTTTTTAATCAAAATAATTAAAATTGATAAATTATGAATTTGAGTAGTTTTAAAGTATATTTAGAATATATTTTTACCATTTAATTTAATGTTTGTCATTGGACATAATTTCACAATTAAACCAGAACTAAACAAGTGTCAATCTTTTGATAGTTATTATCTCTTAAAAACACGTTTTTTATTTTAACAACTGCAATTAATTTTAAATTAATTTCTGCCACTTCTGTGTTTTGAATTTGGAAAAATGGATTACATATTTGGAATCAGGATGTCCAAATTATGTAAATAGGTAACTTTTATTTTTACACATTTTGAATAATTACTGCGGTAAATATTTTATTTACCATGGTTAAAGGGTAAATCCGGTAAATAAGGGTTAAAAAATAATATTATAATAATACAAAATTACCCTAAAACGTGTCCTAAGCTTATTGGTGGACACATACCCGACCATGGGAATCCTTGGGTCGATTTGGGGACCCCTTAGAGCCACTTGTATGTGGTAGGGACACATTATATTAATAAAGTTAAAATAAAAATAAAAATGGCATAAGCTTACATCTTTTAGAAGAACAATTTTTACATAGGGTTATACATGTTGGATTTTCGATTATAAATTTTCATTAGAAAGAAAAAAATATTTCCTACATAATGATATTTTATTTATAATTTTTAGACATCAAATAATTTAAATTATTAATGACACAATAATGATGCAATGTTTACCTCATTAATAAATCTTTTAAATAAATAAGATTATAATGATTAAAATATTATCTAAAACCTGTCCAATTCTTATTGGTTGATGTTATATAGAAACTGAGTCATCTTATCTTCGACCTCAATGATTTTTGAACAATTATAAACCGAATATAATTATATTATAAAGTAATACTTTCACTCTTTCCTAAAGAGCCCCTCCTCTCCCTTATAAAAGGAGACCACTTCTACTCATTCCTCACACCTCTCAAGCCACTTGGCTCGTCCAAACCCTGCCCTAATACTCTCCCAACTTCCCTCACTACAACCTAGGGGCCTTATTTTGATCAGAAAGCCAACCTAAGGAGCCCTTTTGATCAAATCAAAAGGAAGAACCCGAAGAAGAGGTAATGACTTCACCACCCTTTTCTAAGTTCATTTCTTGTTCCACTTCTTCTTCCTTTGTTGTTACCATTATAAAATAATAACTCCAGTATCTCACATATACTGTGATGTTATTATAAATATGGTACAACCATATTCAGTATTCTATCCACCCTTTGAATAACATGTCACCATACGTGCGTACGTACGGCTTACCGTCTCCACGTCGTGGTGTAATTGTTATTCAATATATTATTATTTGGATGGGTATAATAATGATGTGAAACTCATGTAAATAATAAATATAACATGTTAATTATTCTGTATATATGATATAACATCCATTTATATATTATTTTAATATCAAAAGAATGATATTGTCGCTCGTGCGTACGTACGGACTACCGTCTCCACGAACGCGATGAGATTCATTCTCCATCGTATCCATTCAAGTATAATTATCATTTGATGATTTAAAAATGATGTTTAAGGACTTGATATCATTCTGGATATGAATAAGATACAACAAACATGGCTTATGTAACAAAACATATAAAAGAAAATGAGTATGTTCACACCCGAAACAACGATAATACTAAGATATTATTATCAAATCAATATTAAAAGATCATATATGATATCATAATAATGTATATGATTATTTTATAATTTAATAACAATTATTTCACCATTATACAGGAGGTTAACCTACCCCAACCAAGGAAAAGTACAAGGTAAGGGTTATTTCACAATCTCTTCATTATCCGAGGTTGTTTATACGTAATAATCTACTGGGATCTCGTTATCATCCACATCCATGTTTCTTCAAAATGTATTTCAAAAAAAAATTAATATTTAAAAGAATATGGGTTAAAGTCATTTATACCCTTGTTTGACTTTTTATAAGAGGTTTATAAGGGAATCTTTCCGTCATTTTCCAAACAAGGTGATTTTTAACCTTTTCGACAGAATTAATATAAGAATGTTTTTTTAAACTTATACGGCGGGTGCGGTTATTTTCCGCCGTTATAAAATATTCAAAGCTTTCCTTACAAGATTATAAGAATATTTTCAAAGAAATGTTTTATTTTATATGGAACTTATATGATTTCAAAATAAAAGGAGATATTTCTTTAAAAAGAATTTTGATTTCATCTATGTCAACATCCTTTGATGGATTTTAAAGATTATTTGAAGTTGATTTATTATGATACAAAACTTCTATATTGTATTGAAGGTTTTGTGATATGTTTGACAGTGGATGTGCTATTTTTATACCATTCATAGTTTATGGTGAAAGTATTGACATTTCGTATGCTAGTTTTAATACGAATGTTTATGTTATGTTTAAACCTTTTCATAAGGGAATGCATTGGACTTAATATGTGACGGGTGGAGCCCGCTATAGCTCCTCGATGCATCGGTAGGTCTCATGAGACACACTAGTGTCTTGGCACAAGGCCTTGACAAAATCTTATTTGTAGTCTTGGAACGAGGCCTTGACTATGTGGTTATGATAGTCTGTCATTATGCATTCCAACATTATGAAAGTGGTTATTGATTTTTTCATGTGATTATTCGATTAGTAGAATATCCATGTGAATAAGTAAATGGCATTATTTCATTTTATTTATGTCGTATCATGTTGAAAGTTCATGTTTGAAAGGCTTTTGTTTTAGTTATACATTTCCTTAAATGTTTATTCTTATTTATGAAAGTTTCCGCTATATTGTTATCCTAACTGGTCATTTGAGATCACCGCTTTTCTATGTTTTATTTTTCCCAAGAAGTGAAGAAGTAAGTTATGAATGACATGCAGGGATATTATGTGGGGATATGAGTGTGGATTATGGAGACAATATGTTGTTGTAGTAGTTTTTCGTTTTATGATGTAATATAATACTTATGAATATATCTAGTGTTTCCAAGGCTACTAAACCAATCGGTCTTTCGAGATTTGATCTCTCTTGTGATCATGCCAATGTTATGTAATAATGCACCGACTCTGGGTAACTAGGGTCGGGGCATTACAGTTGGTATCAGAGGAAGTTTTGTACAAACCTTTGAAGCTAGATTTAGATAAACTCTGATTAGAGCACGTAGACCTAAGATGAACTTTGAGGATTAGTATAGAAGAACTTCCTAGAATTTTGGTATTGTAGAGATTTTGTGAGTTTTCCGAGCAATACATCCCTGTCTAGATACATGCAGGTAGAGGCAGCTCTGGCACAGATTTACCTAGGGGTAAAACCCGAAAACACCGCTTTGAGCTAGACTCGAACGGGAACTGGTGCACAACAACGGGCCTTGCTGCACTCTTGGTTACGACACTCCCGGGGGATATGCTTAGGATAACTCTCATTTTCTTTACAAATCATTATGAAGGGTTTATGAGTATATAATTCCTCAAAGAAAACATTTTTATGATTATGGATTATATCCATAAATTGTTCAATTTATGTTGAGTGTTTTATAAGTATGGGATTATGTATTTTGATTCATAAACTGATCTAGTTTATGCCATTGTTTAGAAATGGCGCCTAGTGGAAGAAATGGAAACTGTATCAATGCATGCACTCCATGTAGGGATTGCCCTCCTGCTCAAGATAATTATAGTGGGGCTGGTGATGCAACTGGTGCCGATCAGCTAATCACCATACTGGGACAACTTACTCAAGTTATGAATAATAACCTTACCCGTATGGAGCACCCTGATCTGCAGCGTGGAGGATCAATGTTAGATCGATTCATGAGGCAACAACCACCAACGTTCAATGGGAATACAAATCCCTTAGTAGCTGAGCAATGGATATTTTCCCTAGAGAAAATATTTCAGGCTTTGGGGAGCAGTGAAAGGGAAAAAGTTATCATGGCAGTTTACCGCCTCACTGGAGATGTTGATCAATGGTGGTCATTGATTCAAAATACGAAGGAAGATGATGAAGTATAAAATATGGAATGGAGGGAGTTCAAAGATTTGTTTTTAGAAAAATACTTTCCTCGCGACCATTGAGCAGATATGGAAAGGCAATTTCTATGTCTGAGACAAAAGGGGGATGAGAATGTCACAAAGTATGAGGCTAACTTTACAAGGTTAGCAAGGTACGCTAGTGATTATATACGTAACCAAAGAAGTAAGATTGATTGTTTCTTTGATGGGTTAAAACCATTTCTCCGTCGAGCATTAGTCTCATAATCCTTTTCGTCGTACGAAGACATTGTCTTAGGTGCTATCAAGACCGAAAAGGAATTCTCTACGTCTTGTGACTTTAAAGCAAATCAAGAGAAGAAGAGACCTGCTGATCAATCTGGGAATGGAAATAAGGGGAAGAAGGGAAAGGTTGAATATCCATCCTGTGGTAAATGCGGGAAGAAACACCCTGGTGCTTGCTTGAAGGGAATGGGAGTCTGTTACAAGTGTGGTGAAAAAGGCCACCAAGCTCGTGAATGCAAAGGGAAGAAGGAAGCCACCAACGTTCAGTGCTACAATTTCAGGGAGATGGGACATTATACGAATGAATGTCCTAAGCGTTAGGATAACTTACCTCAGAAAAGGCCAAGGGATCAAGGCCAGGCTTATGCTATCACTACTGTTGAGGTAGAGGCTCCAAAAGACGTGGTGGCAGGTAATTTAATGGTTTCCTCAAGTTTAGAAAATGCATTATTTGACTCTGGATCGTCGCATTGTTTCATATCTTCCCAGTTTGCTAAGAAAATTAGATATTTCCAATTTGATTTTATAAGGGAGTTGTCAGTTAAAACTCATAAGGGAAGTATCATTGCAACAAAGTTTTGTGAATCAGTCCCCATTAGAGCACATAAATTTTCTTTATCTGCCGATCTCATCGTCATACCTATGATTTAGTTTGATATAATCCTCGGTATGGACTGGCTTTCGGACTATGATGCGAATATTTATTGTAAGAAGAAAGAGGTTACGATTCTTGATGATAATAATAAGGAACACCTTATTTTTAGAGCAGAATCGTCACCAACTAATTCTTATTTAGATCCACCCTCAATAGCTCAACTAAATTCAATTATTGGGGAGGAAGAGAATGAAATAACTGCGGGTGAGGAAAGGAATGTTCAAATAGAGGATGTACCTGTTGTGAAAGAATTTGTAGATGTATTTCCGGAAGATTTACCTGGACATCCTCCAGAATGAGAAGTTGAGTTTTGCATTGATTTGATTCCTGGATCAAGGCCTATATCGAAGACCCCTTATAGAATGGCCACTGTAGAGTTAGTCGAACTAAAGAAACAACTAGAGGAATTGAGTAATAAGGGATTTATTCGCCCTACTGTTTCTCCATGGGGAGCCCCTGTTCTTTTTGTTAAAAAGAAAGATGGATCTATGAGGTTATGTATCGACTACAGGGAGATCAATGCTATAACGATAAAGAACAAGTATCCCCTACCTCGCATTGATGATTTATTTGACCAACTGCATGGAGCTCAATACTTTTCAATGATTGACCTTCGATCTGGATACCATCAGTTGTGTGTGAAGAAGGAAGACATTCCGAAGACAGCATTTCGAACCAGGTACGGGCATTACGAGTTTACTGTAATGCCATTTGGATTGACTAATCCACCATCTGTATTCATGGATCTGATGAATAGAGTTTTCAAGGGGTATCTCGATGAATTTTTGGTGGTATTTATTGATGATATCTTGGTATACTCCAAAACCTACGAAGATCATGAAAATCACTTGCGCATTATCTTGAAGACTCTGAGGAGGTATGAATTATATGGAAAGTTTAGCAAGTGTGAATTCTGGCTTCAGGATATTTCTTTTCTTGGCCATATTGTCTCTAAAGATGGAATCTCTGTTGATCCTTCTAATACCAAGGCAATCCAAGAATGGCCAGCACCTACGAGTATAACTGAGGTACGTAGTTTTATTGGTTTGGCAGGTTATTATCGACGTTTCGTCCAGAATTTTGCACGATTGGCTAACCCATTAATGAAGCTCACACGTAAAGGGGTTAAATTTGTTTGGACAAAAGAGTGTGAAGAATGTTTCGAAGAACTGAAGAGAAGATTAGTCAATGCTCCTATATTGACTCTACCATCGGGGAATGATGGGTTCGTTATTTATAGTGATGCATCAAAGAAAGGACTTGGTTGTGTCCTTATGTATAATGATAGAGTTATTGCCTATGCATCACGACAGTTGAAAATTCATGAACAAAACTATCCTACTCATGATCTTGAGTTAGCAGCTGTGATCTTTGCTTTGAAGATACGGAGACACTACCTCTATGGTGAAAAATGTGAGATTTATACTGATCACAAGAGTTTGAAGTATATTTTCTCACAAAAAGAACTCAACATGAGGCAAAGGAGATGGCTTGAATTACTCAAGGATTATGATTGCACGATACACTACCACCCGGGGAAAGCAAACAAGGTGACAGATGCTTTGAGCAGAAAAGACCATGGAGTTTTGAACATGATGAGAATTGAAAGGGATCCAATTTTCATGGATCTAGTGAAGATGGACATGGGAATAACCAGGGAAGGTGAAACATCAATGCTTTTTCAAATGGTTGACAAACCATCTTTACTAGAAAGGATTAAGAGTTCTCAGACCGATGATGAAGAATTTCAGAAGAAGATTAAAGCTATGAATGATGGGAGATTGAGAGACTTTGTGTATGAAGATGGAATTTTGAAATTCGGGAAGAGACTTTGTGTTCCCGATTTACCTGATCTGAAAAGGGAATTGCTGGATGATGCTCATAGTTCCAAATTCTCTATACACCCTGGGAGCACCAAAATGTATAGAGATTTGAAGGAACATTTTTGGTGGGACAACATGAAGAGGGAGATTGCTAATTTTGTCTCAAGATGTATGGTTTGTCAACAAGTGAAAGCTGGAAGGAAACAGCCTGGAGAAGTCATGCAACCTCTTCCCATACCGGAGTGGAAATGGGACAATATTACGATGGACTTTGTCATGGGGCTACCAAAGACTCCTAAAAGGAACGAGGCAATATGGGTTATTGTTGATCGTCTTACCATGTCAGCACATTTTCTTGCTATAAGAGAAGATCTACCCCTGGAACGTCTAGCAAGACTATACAGTAATGAAGTTGTGAGACTTCATGGAGTACCCCTATCGATTGTTTCTGATCGTGATCCCCGTTTTACTTCAAGATTTTGGAAAAGTCTTCAGAAATCCCTGGATACTGAACTTAATTTGAGCACTGCTTACCACCCTCAGACAGATGGACAATCAGAACGGACTATTCAAACCCTAGAAGACATGTTGAGATCTTTCTCACTTGACTTTCAGGGTATGTGGGATCAATATTTACCACTGGTAGAATTTTCCTATAACAACAGCTTCCATTCGAGTATTCAGATGGCACCATATGAAGCGTTATACGGAAATAGATGTCGTACACCAACCTGTTGGGATGAGGTTGGTGAAAGAAAACTTGTAGGCCCAGAACTGGTGGAGGAAACGGTGGAAAAGGTGAAGGTAATCCAAAATCACATCAAAGCAGCTCAATGTAGGCAGAAGAGCTATGCAGATAATCGAAGGAAGGATTTGGAATTTCAAGTAATTTATCATGTTTTCTTGAAGGTATCTCCATGGAAGGGAGTCATACATTTTGGTAAGAAAGGTAAATTGAGTCCCAGGTACATCGGACCTTTCGAAATTCTAGAACGAATTGGGGTTGTAGCTTACCGATTGGCAATGCCGCCAAGTCTCTCCAAAGTTCACGATGTGTTCCACGTATCTCTGTTGAGAAAATACATGCCTGACCCAACGCATGTACTCACCTTTGAGGAATTAGAACTGGAACCCGATCTGTCTTATTTTGAAGAGCCTGTCAGGATTCTTGATACAAGAGAACAAGTACTAAGAAACCGGACGACGCGTCTTGTAAAAGTTTTGTGGAGAAATCATAAGATGGAAGAGGCAACGTGGGAACCCGAGGAACTTATGATGAAGAACCACCCGAGTCTTTTTATGCTGTAATACCCTAGAAAATTCGAGGACGCGATTATTTGAAGGAGGGGAGAATGTAACACCCCAAGCATCCACGGTATGTTTCCCTTCGAATAATGCGATAGCGTGTGTTGTACGCAACCTCGAGTTCTAACACACACCACAACTAATTAAACTAGCCGTTGTGAATAGTAATACCTACTTTTTGAAATCATATATATTTTATATTTCAAAATGGACTTCATTTTTTGATTCGGAATATTGAAATTAGCCTAGGGTGAAATTTTGGTACTTTTCGGATAACTTTTATATTTTGATGAATAGTGAAAATTACTAAATTTTAATTAAAATCAATTTTTTTAATCAAAATAATTAATATTGATAAATTATGAATTTGAGTAGTTTTAAAGTATATTTAGAATATATTTTTACCATTTATTTTAATGTTTTTCATTGGACATAATTTCACAATTAAACCAGACATAAACAAGTGTCAATATTTTGATAGTTATTATCTCTTAAAAACACGCTTTTTATTTTAACAACGAGAATTAATTTTAAATTAATTTCTGCCACTTCTGTGTTTTGAATTTGGAAAAATGGATTACATATTTGGAATCAGGATGTCCAAATTATGTAAATAGGTAACGTTTATTTTTACACATTTTCAATAATTACTGCGGTAAATATTTTATTTACCATGGTTAAAGGTAAATCCGGTAAATAAGGGTTAAAAAATAATATTATAATAATACAAAATTACCCTAAAACGTGTCCTAACCTTATTGGTGGACACATACCCGTCCATTTTCATCCTTGGGTCGATTTGGGGACCCCTTAGAGCCACTTGTATGTGGTAGGGACACATTATATTAATAAAGTTAAAATAAAAATAAAAATGGAATAAGCTTACATCTTTTAGAAGAACAATTTTTACATAGGGTTATACATGTTTGATTTTAGATTATAAATATTCATTAGAAATATAAAAGAAGTTCCTACATAATGATATTTTATTTATAATTTTTAGACATCAAATAATTTAAATTATTAATGACACAATAATGATGCAATGTTTACCTCATTAATAAATCATTTAAATAAATAAGATTATAATGATTAAAATATTATCTAAAACCTGTCCAATTCTTATTGGTTGATGTTATTTAGAAAATGAGTCATCTTATCTTCGACCTCAATGATTTTTGGACCATTATAAACCGAATATAATTATATTATAAAGTAATACTTTCACTCTTTCCTAAAGAGCCCCTCCTCTCCCTTATAAAAGGAGACCACTTCTACTCATTCCTCACACCTCTCAAGCCACTTGGCTCGTCCCAACCCTGACCTAATACTCTCCCAACTTCCCTCACTACATCCTAGGGGCCTTAGTTTGATCATAAATCCAACCTATGGAGCCCTTTTGATCAAATCAAAAGGAAGAACCCGAAGAAGAGGTAATGATTTCACCACCCTTTTCAAAGTTCATTTCTTTTTCCACTTCTTCTTCCTTTTTTGTTACCATTCTAAAATAATAACTCCAGTATCTCACATATACTGTGATGTTATTATAATTATTGTACAACCATATTCAGTATTCTATCCACCCTTTGAATAACATGTCACCATACGTGCGTACGTACGGATTACCGTCTCCACGTCGTGGTGTAATTGTTATTCAATATATTATTATTTGGATGGGTATAATAATGATGTGAAACTCATGTAAATAATAAATATAACATGTTAATTATTCTGTATATATGATATAACATCCATTTATATATTATTTTAATATCAAAAGAATGATATTGTCGCTCGTGCGTACGTACGGACTACCGTCTCCACGAACGCGATGAGATTCATTCTCCATCGTATCCATTCAAGTATAATTATCATTTGATGATTTAAAAATGATGTTTAAGGACTTGATATCATTATGGATATGAATAAGATACAACAAACATGGCTCATGTAACAAACCATATAAAAGAAAATGAGTAAGTTCACACCCGAAACAACGATAATACTAAGATATTATTATCAAATCAATATTAAAAGATCATATATGATATCATAATAATGTATATGATTATTTTATAATTTAATAACAATTATTTCACCATTATACAGGATGTTAACCTACCCCAACCAAGGAAAAGTACAAGGTAAGGGTTATTTCACAATCTCTTCATTATCCGAGGTTGTTTATACGTAATAATCTACTGGGATCTCGTTATCATCCACATCCATGTTTCTTCAAAATGTATTTCAAAACATTTTTAATATTTAAATGAATATGGGTTAAAGTCATTTATACCCTTGTTTGACTTTTTATAAGAGGTTTATAAGGGAATATTTCCGTCGTTTTCCAAACAAGGTGCTTTTTAACCTTTTCGACAGAATTAAGATAAAAATGTTTTTTAAAACATATACGGCGGGTGCGGTTATTTTCTGCCGTTATAAAATATTCAAAGATTTCCTAACAAGATTATAAGAATATTTTCAACGAAAATGTTTTATTTTATATGGATCTTAAATGATTTCAAAATAAAATGAGATATTTCTTTAAAAATAATTTTGATTTCATCTATGTCAACATCCTTTGATGGATTTTAAAGATTATTTGAAGTTGATTTATTATGATACAAAACTTCTATATTGTATTGAAGGTTTTGTGATATGTTTGACTGTGGATGTGCTATTTTTATACCATTCATAGTTTATGGTGAAAATATTAACATTTCGTATGCTAGTTTTAATACGAATGTTTATGTTATGTTTAAACCTTTTCATAAGGGAATGCATTGGACTTAATATGTGACGGGTGGAGCCCGCGATAGCTCCTCGATGCATTGGTAGGTCTCATGAGACAAACTAGTGTCTTGGCACAAGGCCTTGACAAAATCTTATTTGTAGTCTTGGCACGAGGCCTTGACTATGTGGTTATGATAGTCTGGCATTATGCATTCCAACATTATGAAAGTGGTTATTGATTTTTGCATGTGATTATTCGATTAGTAGAATATCCATGTGAATAAGTAAATGGAATTAATTCATTTTATTTATGCCGTACCATGTTGAAAGTTCATGTTTGAAAGGCTTTTGTTTTAGTTATACATTTCCTTAAATGTTTATTCTTATTTATGAAAGTTTCCGCTATATTGTTATCCTTACTGTGCATTTGAGCTCACCCATTTTCTATGTTTTATTTTTTTCTAGGAAGTGAAGAAGTAAGTTATGAATGACCTGCAGGGATATTATGTGGGGATATGAGTGTGGATTATGGAGACAATATGTTGTTGTAGTAGTTTTTCGTTTTATGATGTAAGGTAAAACTTATGAATATATCTAGTTTTCCAAGGCTACTAAACCAATCGGTCTTTCGAGATTTGATCTCTCTTGTGATCATGCCAATTTTATGTAATAATGCACCGACTCTGGGTAACTAGGGTCGGGGCGTTACACATACTCCTTAGAGGTTGACTCATCAGTCTCATATTCTTCATCATCATTTAAGAGTGGTTCAATCTCTGGTAATTTGAGAGAAGGGATTTCCAAACCAAATTCCATCCTTCTTTTCTTTGGGATAACAGTATCAGGATCACTCCTCTCTTCAAGAAATGATTCAGCCACCTCTTCAGCATTCAGATTATCACCAACTTCTTCTTCTTCTATTCCCTTCTTACTAGATTCACCAGTTTTTTTTAGGAACTAATGCATCCTCTTCTTCATCTGAATAAACCACTTCCTTACCAGGTTTTAAATTAGGATCTCTTATCTCCTTTGGTCTCCCTGGATGATCAGTAGAATTGAAGGACTCATATAACTTTTCTTCATCATCAACCCAAGCTTTTTTCCATGGGTTCCAATTTATATTCATCCTCTTACAAATAACATTGTTGAAACAGAATCTTATTAATGAGATACACTCATCTCCATCATCCACAGAACCCAAGAATTTTAGAATGGAAAAAATATGATTAAAATAAAACAGTGTAGTAGCATTCTTTGAAGGTTTTATCATCTCATCAATATGCTCAGCAAAATATCTACACAGATTGATCTTTTCACTATTCAACAAGAGGAATAATAGAAACACATCCTGATACTTTACTAAAGAAATGTCAGCATTTCTAGGACATATTTCATGTTGAATAAATTTAAACAGGATTATATTCTCACCATCCAACTCAGCAGTAGTTATCCTTCACGATTCAGACTTTCTAGTCAATAACTCCAGGGCTAGCTAATATGAAAAGTAATCAGTTGAGGGGGGGGGATAATACCAGAATAGTCCTCATATCTTCCATTGTGAGTTACTCTTAGACAGTCATCCCATTGCTTTGATAAAAATGTAATCTTTTCTCTTTTACTATAGAAGACAATATCGCAGCCTCTACTCTATCCAATACTACATCCAGGTTCAAATAAAACTCATGCACCAGCATTGGGTAAATGACCCTATCATTATCGCAGAACCAATTCTTCCAACCTTGCATTTCGAACACTTTCAAGAGAACGAACTTTCTAGATAAAACCCATTCTGAAAATTATTCATTTTCAGCTATAACTTCCTGTTTTTTTAGCTCTGGTTCACAGAACTCTTTGTTTTACAGCTCGACTCACCTCATGCATGTCTTACAGGTGAATTTTATTCATATTCCTTGCGCTACCTCTTTTTCATGTCCTTTCTGAGGTTTGAGATAATCAAAAGGCTTGGGAAGATTTAAAAGTCTCGGGTTACAGAAAAGAGAAGAGAGAGTTGGACATGAAATGGAAGGTCAATAGTATTTAGAGAATGAAATAACTGCATGTCATTATTTTTATCATTTAGGGTTACAAATAATAAAATATCGATTCAGTAAAACATCATCGTTTTAAGCAAACAAATATGATTTTAAGAATAGTACAATCCAATCGATAGCACTAATCGACCTGAAAGATCGGTTTGATATATCAGTTTCACAGATAAGTTTCACATATCGGTTTGAAATATCAGTTTTAAAGATCGGTTTCACAGATCGGTTTGATAGATCGGGTTCACAAATCGGTTTCACAGATCGGTTTGACATATCGGTTTCAGAGATCGGTTTCACAGATCGGTTTCACAGATCTGTTTTCACATATAGGTTTGACAGATCGGTTTTACATATCGGTTTCACAGATCGGTTTGACAGATCGTTTTGACAGATCGGTTTGACAGATCTATCATACCCAACTCTTGTTTAATCGATTCTATCCTTTTAGAATTTAAAGGGTTGGTGAAAATGGCAGCAAATTGATGTTTATTACCTATAAAATCAAGAGTAATATCACCTTTCTGGTAGTGATCTCTCAAAAAGTGATGTCTGACATCAATGTGTTTTGTTCTATAGTGAGACACAAGGTTCTTTGAAATGTTAATTTCAATAGTGTTATAATAGTGTATTGAAACATGCTTAAAATCAGATTCATAGTCTAGTAAATTGTGTTTCATCCACAAAATTTTTTCACAACAACTGCTAGCAGCTATGTAATCTGATTTGGCAGTGGACAAAGCTACAAAATTCTAATTCTTATTACACCAAGATACGAAGGATTTTCCTAATAAATGACATGTTCCAGATGTGATTTTTCAATTCATCTTGCAACCAAAAAATTCAGCATCATAATAACTAACTAGTTCAAATGATTGTCCTTTTGGATAAAACAATCCAAAATTGGGAGTATGCTTGAGGTATTTGAAAATTCTCTTTACAACATTAAAATGTGACTCTTTATGGTTTTCTTGAAAACGAGCACACATACACACACTAAACATAATATCAGGACGTATAGCAGTCAAGTAAAGTATACTTCCAATAATTCCTCTATAAGTGGGTTTATCAAGAGATTTTCCATCTTCATCAAGATCCAACTTATAGGTGGTACTCATGGTAGTGTCATTACTTTTTTTTCTATCCAATCCAAAATGTTTTAAATGATCTCCAGTATATTTACTTTCAGTTGAAATAAATCCATCACTATTTTGAAATATTTGAAATCCAAGAAAGAATTTAAGTTCACCCAATAAACTCTTTTCAAATTCATTTTGCATCATTTTAGAAAAATTAGTACATAAAGATGTTTTTAAAGATACAAAAATATTTTCATCTACATAAATTTGTACAACTAAAATACCATTATAAATTCGTTTCATAAAAATAGTAGGATCAACTATTCCTTTTATAAAACATTTAGAAATTAGAAAAGTACTTAATTTGTCACACCAAGTTCTTGGAGGTTGTTTTAAACTATATAAAGCTTTTGATAATTTGAAAATATGATTTGGAAAATGAGGGTTTCTAAATCTTGGTGGTTGTTCAAAAAAACATCCTCAGCTATATATCCATTTACGAATGCACTCTTAACATCCATGTGATATAGTTTGAAATTTAGATGTGCAGCATAAGAAAGTCACTTCATAGTCAATTACATCAACTTGACTATAGCCTTGTGTAACTAACCTAGATTTGTTTCAAAATATATTTTTAGATTCATCTACTTTATTTCTAAACACCCATTTGGTGCCTATGGTGAACATGTCCTTAGGTCTTTATACTATTTTCCCAACATTATTTCATTCAAATTGATCGAGTTATACTTCCATTGAAATTAACCAAAATTCATCATTAATATCATCATCAATGTGTTTAGGTTCATGAAATGACAAGAAGGCTTGATGTTCAACCTGATTTCTAAGAGAAGCTCTAGTCTATGTCCCTCTATCAATATTTCCTACAACAACATCTAAAGGATGATTCTTTAGAATACTAGTAGATCTAGTAATGGTAGGGCTTAAAATTGCAAGTTCTTATCTAGGTTAGGGTTCGACAGAAGCAGATTCTGTAATATGTCTAGAACTAGATGTTTTTACAGTAGGTTCATTAGATTTATCATTAAGGTCCATAATAGATAAATCTTCTTCAAGATTTTCAAGAGATGACTTAGGTTCGTGTGGATCAGTTTCATCAAACATAATGTGAACAAATTCTTCAACACACTTGGTTCTTTTATTGAAAACTCTATAGGCTTTGATAGTTATATAATATCCTAAAAATATTCCTTCATCACTCTTAAAATAAAACTTATTCAGATTATCCTTGGTATTATGAATAAAAACATTGTAGCCAAAGACTCTTAAGTAACTAACTTTCGGTTTTCTATAATTCCATAACTCATAAAGGGTCTTTTTCATAACAGGTCTAATTATGACACTATTCATAATATAACAAGCTGTATTTACAACTTTAGCCCAAACGTAAATAGGAAGGTCATACTCATTTAACATGGTTCTTGCAATTTCTTGAAGGGTTCGATTCCTTCTTTCTACTACACCATTCTGCTGAGGTGTCCTAGGAGCAGAAAAGTTGTGACTATAGCCATCGTGTGAGCAATAAGATTCAAACACATGATTTTCAAACTCACGCCATGGTCACTTTTGAGGGTTTTAATCTTATGTCCACTATGGTTTTCCACAGACTTGGAGTATTTAATAAAGTAATAACAAGCTTCACTTTTGTGAGGTAAGAAATATACCCAATTATATCTAGAAAATTCATCTACTAGGGCATAGACATAGTGCTTCCCATTTAAACTAGAAAACTTAGAAGGTCCAAACATGTCCATGTTGACCAACTCGAGAGGTTTAGACGTTGAGACTTCTTTCATTGATTAAAAATAAACTTTATGTTGCTTTCCCTTTTGACAGGGATTACAAACTTTGTGATTTGGGAATTCATGTTTAGGTAGGACTCTAACCATGTTCTTGCTAGTCAACTTTCTAAGTGAATGCATATTGTAGTGTCATAATCTCATATGCCAAAACCAAGACTCTTTATGAAATGAATTTAAACAAGTAACATTTTCCTTAGCTAAATAATTTAAATCAGCAACATAATAATTTTCATTTCATAAAGCATAAAATATTAAAAAATTCTGAGAATTAAAAACATTACAAGAATAGTTTTCAAATTTAACATTAAATCCATCATCACATAATTGAGATATACATAACAAGTTATATTTCAATCCATCAAAAAATAAAACATTAGAAATTAAAACTGAGTTAGTGTTACCAATTTGGCCTAGGACGATGATTTTTTCCTTAATTTTATCACCAAAGGTGACATGACCTCCATCAACCGTGATTAGGATCTTGAAGCATGAGTAATCCCTAAACATATGTCTTGAAAATACACTATCCAAATACCATGTATTCTTGTGGGAACTCATCAAACAAGATTCATACGATACAGATTTAAACAAAAAATGATTTTGGTACCTAGATCCTCTTGGGTCCAGACAGGTTAGCAATCAATGATTTTGGTACCCAAATTTATTTTCTGGGTCTCATATAATTTACAGAATCAATAGATTTTGAAAGATAAACATTATTTGATCTATAACCATATGAATAACTAGTTGAATCATATGAATTTCCAGAAGAAGAACCTGCAGAATTTTATCCAGATTTAGGAATAAATCTAGTTTTAGTGAACTGTGATTTTCCTGGATGGTAGCCTATTCCAGTAGTGTACATTGGTGAAACTTGTTTTCCTAGAATTTGAGTTAGAGTATATTTTCCACTTTCTAATTTTTATAGGTCCATTCTACGTTTCTCATTACACTTTTTCAGTTCTATATTTTCCATTAATAGTTGAGCATTCTTTTCCATTTCTACATCAAGGGAAGATTTATCATTGGGAGTGAGAGCATACTATTTCTTTAATGACTTATATTTGTCCTTAAGTTCATTACATGTTTCTTCTAGCATGTTACAATATTAAAATAGTTCCTCACTATAAATTTTTTCAGATTCAGAATCAGTTCCAGAATAATAATCATTCTTCATAGGAGAAACGAGTACCTAAAAGGTATTGGTAATGAAGCACATGTTGGCATGAGTCTTTTTAGGATAAGAATATTCAGATTCAACTGTTCTTCCTTCTGAAGCACTCCATATAGCTTTCAAGGCATTATTGTACTAATTGTCATTGTAGTACTATTTCTTTTTGAACTTCAATTTTGGACGGTCTGCTTTAATGTGACCTTTCCTTTTGCATTCATAGCAGACAACTTCATCATTCTTGTCAGGATTTTACCAATCATTTTTACAATGTCCCTTGTTTCATACATTCCTTTGTAGTTTTATTTTCTAAATAATCTCTTCTTCCTATATAACATTATGAATCTCCTAGCTATTTGAGCCATCTCAGCATCCCTGATAGAGTCTGAATCTTCACTGGTTGAACTTTCAGTTGGTATTTGAGGTTTGTCTTTTTTCTTTTCTCTTTAACTAGGTAGACTTAAATGCCACAGATTTTCTCTTGGGTTCATCATCTTCTTCCTTATTTACCTTGAGTTCTTCTTCAAACATCATTAATTTACCAATAAGTTCTGTATCAGCCAGGGCTCCAATGTCACATGATTCTCTGATTGAAACAGAAGTTCCTCTCCATCTATTTGGAAAACATCTCAGTATCCTCATGATTTGTTCCTTTACTGGAATATCCTTTCCATGCAAACTCATTGTATTGACTATCTCATTGAACCCGAGATACATATCAGAAATAGGTTCATCAGTTGTCATTTTAAAATTATCATATTTAATACTATAAGTATTTAATATCCTTTATTTAACATTAGTTGTTCCCTCATGAGAAACACCTATAGTATCCTCTATTTCATAAGCTGTTTTACAGATAGATATTATATTGAATTCCGAATCTCCCGATGCACAATACAAAGCATTCATAACTTTACAATTATTATTGTAAGAAGTTTTTGTAGGTTCATCCCAATCTATTCTTTCAGTTTCTGGAATTTTATATTGAGATTATATTGCAGTTCAGATATCAAAACCCATACTTTCCAATTGAATTTTCATCTTATGTTTCCATTGGGCATAGTTTGGACCACTGAAGAAAGTTGG
Organism: Viscum album; assembly: GCA_963277665.1. Classification (NCBI taxonomy): domain Eukaryota; kingdom Viridiplantae; phylum Streptophyta; class Magnoliopsida; order Santalales; family Viscaceae; genus Viscum; species Viscum album. The sequence continues at coordinate 333,771,210 of OY728161.1, forward strand.
ACGGTTGGTAGCAGCACCCTCTAATCTGTTGTCTATAGCTAGATTTTATAAAATATATTTAAGGAGATAAAATTTAGAACTAACATAAATTTATGATCTTTAAAGATGCAACTAAAATCACTGTTGAAAAATTGAATTGTTGAAAATGTTGATAAACAAAACAGACCCATTGATACCAAATGATGCTCAAACTGGAAACTCACGAGGGGGGTGAATTGAGTTCCAAATAAAAGATTCTGTTAAAAATATTTCTCTGAATGTCCCTCCATTTAAAACCAAATTTAAACTGTACTGAATTTATACAGATTTCAAATGTTCAATTGGCTTCTTAAAGATTGATTAAATATCAATCGATTTTATCACATGATTAAATTGGCATTTGAAGCTAATTTACTGGTTCACAACAAGAATAAACACTTGATAATTTAACTATCAATGTAACTTTAAAATAGTTTTGTATTTCAATGTAAAAGCAGCAGAATATGAAATATATATAGTATACTTATGACTTAAACTAAAATGCTCAGCAGATGTAACCAAGAGGTTCTGTCTCATGCCAAGACTTATTCCTCTAAAACAATTTATATAAATTGATCCACACCCTGGATCAGGGTAAAAAATAGTTAACACACTGTCCAGGTCCAAATACATCTACCACAGTTCTTCATGGGAAAACTAATACAACATCACATTGACTGTCTTGGTCACACTTGGCCTCTACCACTATCCTCAGTGGGACACATTATGATGTATGGAGTTTGGGATGAGGATTTAGTATCCTCTAGTTCAGCACATGAGATAGTGTGTGTGTAAAAGATATACAGAGTGCACACACTACACAACACTAAATAACAATTCACTTAGAGAGAGTATATGAAAGTTTAGAAATCTCTAGTGATTGGCAGTGTATCTCTAGACTTGTTGGATTCAGCAGAAATTATTCTGAGTCCTTCTGTGATTTTTCTGTTTAAAAATAGAGTATCATGGTTCAGCTTGATGTCCTTGGAATGTGAGTGTGTTTTATGATTTCCAGTGTTCTTCATGTGTTCTTCAGGAGTGATGGATTGCATGCAAGATAGTTATTTTAAGGTCTTGAAAATGCCCTCTTGATGTTCCTCATGTGGTCTCCCTGTTTGTATGTATACTCATGGAAGAATGTTGTCTTTATGACTTCACACAGACTCTCTTTTTCTGCAGCTTGATCTTCCTTTTTATTCCACATGCTCCGGAAATGGGAATGATTATATTTTCATAGGTATGAGGTACAGTCCCCTGACATGCCAAAAAATAACATTAAATATCATTAATTGCATTAAAAACATCAAATATGAATGTTGGAATTAAATAAGAGTTAATAAAAATTCAAACAGTTTTTTATGACTGTCGGTGAGTCATGAGATCGGTGAGTCATTTTGATTCTACATCGGTATCAGTGACTCATTGATCATCGGTATCGGTGACTCATGATCATCGGTATCCATCGGTGCAACTGTTTTCATCTGTGAGACGGTTCATCATCAGTGACTTGCTCTTCAACGGTGCGACCGTTCTTCATCAGTGCGACCATTCATCATCGATGACCTGCTCTTCATCGGGGTGACCGTTCATCATCGATGTGACTGTTCTTCATCGGTGCGACCTCTCATCATCGGAGAAATTCTCTTCATTGGTGTGACCATTCATCATTGGTGACTTTCTCTTCATCGGTGCGACCATTCATCATCGGTGCGACCATTCATCATCGGTGTGACCGAAACATGGAATATTCCCAAAGTGTCTGTTTGATTCCAGAATACTTCCAGGTCACCAGCAACACATAAAATAACATAGATAAACATATGTAAACATTAATTAAAAAAATTAATCACATTTGGAACAATTTGAACAAAAGAATAGATTGAAATGAATAAAACAAAGATTTGGGATTATTAAAATAAACATTTGAGAGAGAGTTCAACAATGTTAAATTGAAAATTAAATGACATTAAATTATATCCATTACATGATTCAATTATTTAGTATATTTATTTTATATTACTTTTTAATTTTAAAACATTCTTTACATAATAAATAGCTAATTTTATGTAATCAAAAATATGTTGTATCATATAAATCATATTTTAGGAAGCATTATATATATTGATATATATATATATATATATTGAAATATAAATGAATATATTTCTATTTTAAATGTATTAATGAATAAATTTGTATAAAAACAATTTAAAATTTATATAAAATTAATATGTTTTTAATTATTTCATTTTATTCATTTAAAATATTTATATTAAATATATATTATTTCTTCCTATTTGTAATCAATCTATATATCTCTATATATATATTAAAATTATTCATTTTTATTTATAATTGTTTCATTAATTTTATTAATAATTCAGTAATTTATTTATTTTTAATTTTTTTAGTTATTAATATTTATTTATTTTTAATTTTTCTTTTTATTTGTTATAATTTATTAATTTTATATATCTAAATTTAATATATTATATTTATTAATATTTATAAAATATATATATAGATTAATTTTATTCATTTTTATCAATAATTATTTAATTAATAAGATGTTTAAATTATTTATTAATTTAATCATTTTTTTATTTGTTTAATTATTTAATTTTACATATCTATATATTTAATATATAATATTTATTAATATTTATAATTTATATACATCTGTATTAAATATATTCATTTTTAAAAATAATTATTTAATTAATAATATTTTACCAATTTTTTATTTACTCATTTATAATTTTTATTTTTTTATTTACATTATTTTATTTGGGGCCTTTAACAGCACTAAAAAACACAAATAAAGGGTATCCTTTTTCAGTGCTAAAAATATAGGTTTGATAATGGGTACCCTTTATCAGTGTTTTTTTAGTGATGATAAAGGCCAATGATGTTAAAGTCCTATTTTACAGTAGTGACTTCCTCTTATACCCAAAATAACAATCCTGACTCTAATAACTTGGAGCTGGTGGCTACATTACAACATTGACATAAGATATAAGGAATCATATCCTAAAGGACAAGACAATCTAGTCGTCTTGGTAAATAAGATACATACTCGAGAATTACATTACATTTGAAGACCCAAAGTACAATATAATTTTTGTCAATAATATCATTGTTCAGTATAGAATACCTTTAATATCATTATTAGGAATCGTCATAGATTATTTGGAAAGAAAAAAAATAAGGCTGATTAAAAATGCTCAGTAAAAGTTACATAAAGTGGAAGCTATCATGAATCAATTAATATAATCAAAATGGAATGGTAAATAACTAAATAAACATTCAATTTAAATAACTTGACTATCATGAGTAGATATAGAATAATCAATATTGAAAGGTAAATATCTGAACACACATGCCATTTAATCAATGACTTGACTATCCTCATTAGATATGGAATAGTCAATAAGGAAAAATAAATAACTGAACACGCATTATATTTAAATACCTTGGTTATCATGAATAAGTAAGGCTTTATCAATATGGAGAGGTTAATATATGAACACACATTCCTTTTAATAAATAAAATGAATATCATTATTATACTAGGAATAATAAATATGGAATGGTAAATAAATGATCACACATTCAATTAAAATAACTTGACTATCATGAATAGATAAGGATTAATCAATATCAAAAGTCAAATAACTAAAAACACAAGAAATTTAATCAATAAATTTAGAATGAAATTCATCAAGAGTTAATATCATTACAACAAAATCATGGATAATAATAACAAAATTATTAATGAAAAAAATGATAAATTATTGGACCTCATGATCTCAAGAATCATTATAACTTTACTGTCACGACCTTTCACAAGATTTTTTTAAACTATAGGTAGAAACCAATATGACACTAGATTACTAATTCACCTCATGATACAACTAATTCATTTAAGGTCTATATAATTCCATGCCCCACCCATCACTACATGTCTAAATAATTACTCATATATTGAATAATCGATTTAATTCATGAACAATGTTTGATTTCATGAAATATCTGTGTTGAGTGATGAATATAGAGGTTTAAATATTTCCAAATATAAACAAATAACATCCTATGTATAACACCATGTCGAGAAATGATATATGGTTTAATAAATAAACATATCCTTGATATATAATACATATATTTAGGGGAAATTTAATCTATAATTAACATAAGAAAGTTCATATTTCAAGGGAATGTTATTGAGTATAAAAATTAATCAAGAAATAGAATTGCAATACTATCCTTGGTCAAAATTATAATAAACCATCTATATAATGAATAATAATGCTATCAATAAAACATTTCCCTAGTGATGTATAAGTAAACTATGGGTTTTTGTCATTTATGAATATAAATACCATAAAAATATCATGAAAAATATTCTCAAAGAAAATATCCTTCTTTTACTTTGAAAATATTTTTTAAAACAAAAATTTCACTAAATATATTGAAAATAATTTTCAATGAATTTAACCTTGTAAAATTAAAATAAAAATTGTAACACATTGAGTTTTCATGATGGTGGGAATTTCTATACATACTGCACACATTAAAATAATGATTCCTTTCACATTTTTAGTAAAATATGAAGTTCCAAATGATGGAATAACAACTGTAAGGGGGGGGGGGGGGGGGGTTGAATCAGTTGTTCACTATTTATAAGTTTCAATTATTTTTTATACTTATCCCCCTACAACCTATTAAATTTCATATCCATATCATTTTTTTCTAATTATAATTCATGAAAAAATAGGAAAGCTTGTAGAGCACATGAGATTTAAAAGGTTCAACCTCAGTGAGAGAACCAAAATCATTTCCATAGCCACTCCTATAGGTCAATGGAAATTCACTATTATGAACAAGTGAATACATGTTGTGACAACTCTCATTAGACACCTTATATCTTATGATTGGAAATATTATAATTACTCATATTTGTTTACAATGTTTTCTTATAAAACAATTGATCCATAACAAAATTAAAAATATTTTGTTCATTTTCACCACAAAAGTCCCTGGGTCAAATGACCCTAAGTCTGATGGCCTTCATTTCGATAACCCCAGTCCGACTGAATCATTACAAATAAATTAATAAAATATTACCTTTCTCAAAATTCACTTCTAAATATCTACTCAATAATTCAGTCAGATCTTACTTAGTCCTATTGACTCAATAAAATGTTCTCTATACAATGTCTCTCATTTTGGTAATCAAAACAAAAGATGCATGATGTTCTAATGAGATCTCTATCCAGAAGGAACTTTCAATCGAATTCTTCAGTGCCCCAAATTTTCCACATTCATGAAAATTTACAAAAAAGTGAATGATGTTTGTTTCTATTTATTGGTGACTCAAAAAATAAAAATATTGAAATTGAATGAATTTTCCCCCTTACCCAAATTTTTAAACTCTAAAAAACACTCACATTTTACCATCAAATTTACTTCTTCAAAACGTCTGAATATTTCTTCAATATTAGTCTTCTCAAACAAGTTGAATTTTCTTCAACATAATATAACCTCATCAACCTCAGCTTTCACTTTTCATTATGATACACATTTCATTCTAAGATCATTACAAACTTCTATTCATTCATAGAACATAACAATATTCGTTTATTTATAATATCATTATGATATGACAATTTTTCATAACTCATTATGATCTACCTTTATTTTTTATCTCATTAAAATATGAATATCTTTCACTTCTCATCAAGACCTGACTATGATTATCATTTCATTAAGATAATCTTCCTCACCTTGTAAACTTGAACTTTACATTTTCTTCATCACAAGAAAAAAACCACTATTTTAGAATATTCAATTATTTTCGTAACTGATCTCACATTAATGGATAATAATTATCAACTACGATCACTCTGATGTTCTACATCAAACGTGTTATCAGTGAGTGGAATTCATTTGATGAATTAGTGCCTATTCTAGATCTGATTGATCTTATTTATTAGAGTTAGTTTAGTTAAATTTTCTTCTCAGATTCAGTATGATATATTCCTCGTAATAATGGAATTATAATTATGATGAAAACCTAATTATGATAGAAATTCCACACTATAACATTGATATTCATCAATCCACATCAGTTATAACTCTTTCAGACTTATGAATACATTAGTGTCTAGTACTTCTGGATCCAATCTCTTGTGTGCAGGTGTCTAGACCGATAAAAATATTTTGAGGCCTCAAATCGCCTATATTATTTTAAATATTTTATAATGATAATTTATGATGATTTATGACAAATCCATGAATACAAAATCATCATCTTATTTGAGGTTAGAAAGGATATGACTTCCTAATTCATGTCTTCACTGTCTTCTTTCGAAACTCTTCAGCAACATTAGGACTTATTTACTTAGAAACTTCTATCTTTTCAACAAAAACCATGTTTGATGGATCTTGAACTTCAAATTGATGGACCTGAGAACAATGGTGTGTTTAACTAAAAAATTTATCTTTCTGACAACTTCTGCGTCCATTAATGCTCGGTCCTATAACTCGAGTTCAGAAACCATTGTCAATAAAAAAAATTAAGTATAAATTTTTTCTCTCTATTGGTGTTTGGATTCATAAACATTCTACTACATATAAAAACACATTATGATGGACTATGTATAATCCTGAGAACCAAAAAAAGTCTCATACATGAAATTTGTTTTCATAAAATGTTAAAAAAAATTAAGACAAAACATCAAAATGGTTATTCAATATCCCCAATTTAATTTGTTGACAATACTTGTTAACAACATTTTCAACTCGTAGAAAATTTTGATAACTCAACCATTGAATTTTTACCAAAACACATCCTTTCTAAAATGTGAGTGTCCTGAAACCACACTACTTGATAATGTAATTTTTTACGGAATTCAATCCCTTGGTGGAAAGAAAATTTTTTAGTCATGTTAAGATAAAATCCCCATCAATTTATCTTTTTTCACTTTTCTCCCTTTTATATTTTCTAACATTTCTCACTATTATCTTTTCTCAATTTTTTTTCTCTACCATTTGATAACAACATTAACTTCACATTCAATAAATAAAGATATGTAAAAACCACTTACAAAGTAAAAAGTGTATACATTATCTCCCCCTTTGTCAACATAATTCAAAGCAAGGTGGGGGTTGGGGGTGGGGGGTCTATATGAGGCTTTGAATGTTATGGGAGGAGGATGAATATGATGTTTTAGCCTCAATAAAAAAATCTAGTTCAACATTGAATTTGTGAAGATATGATCATTTTGATACTTTCATGGATATATTTTTACATAACATCTGTAGAAGAAACATTCTCTTTTATAAAGTGAAACTTTAGAATAATGTGTTTTGATCTTGAATACTGGATATGTTTTTTAGAAATATATATTGTACTCTAATTATCACAAAACACATTAAATTATTTATAAACATTCACATTAAAGTCTTCCAGCTGAACTTTTATCCACATCATTTGAGTAAAATATTGAGTAGCTGAAAAATATTCAGATTTAGATATGCATAATGTTACTAAACTTGTTTTCTTAATATTCCAACTCACAAAATATTCACCAAAGAAAAATGTTCTTCCTGAGGTATATTTTCTATCATTACAATATATAGCTGAATTGAAATTAGTATAACCATTAAACCATATCTCATAATATATTTTTTATAACAACCCATGGGATGTTTTTTCTTTGATATATCTCAGAAGTATCTTTGCTTCCATCATATGTTATTATTTCAGATTACTTTTATACCTAACACACAAAGTCAAAATGTAAATAATATAATGACTTGTGGATGTAAGGTAATATAGGCTTATTATATTCTTTTGATAGTCTTTCTGATTCACACTTTTACTAGACTCATATTTATTGGAATTTGTGCTCACTGATATAGGATTATAAACTTATTTGATTTCTTTCATACCAGACTTTTGAATCAATTCGCCAACATTATTTTCTTGAGATAAAAAAATCAATTTTTTTAATTGATAAACAAAGGATGAATGTTAATTCGAAAAACATTAAAATTTCAAAATTATTCATTATTTCATTAGAAAATGTTTTACAGACATATTCTCTGTCCCCATAGAATTTATCAACCACATAAAAAATGAAATTAGAGTTTTGGATTAAACATATTTCACATATAATTTGTATCAAATTTTCCTTTAGAAAAAATTTAAATTCTCAAAAAATTATCATGTTTTGAGTTCTAGGAATGTGGGTCTAATTTCAACCAATACAAGGAATTTTTCAATCTAAAAACATTGTTTTCATCATTATATTGCTGGGAACAACAAGGTTATTCAATGAATATTTTTTCCCCAATATCACCATTTAAGAAATATGACTTTACAACCATCTGATAAACATTCCAATTTTGATGTGTGGATAATGATAGAAACATTCTAATAGTTTTTAATATTGCAAATGGGGAAAATATTTCTTCAAAATCTATACCTTTTACCTATCTATAGACTTTATAAAAAAAGTTTTTCTTTTTTTATGGAAACTTTTCTATGCACAGTCAATTTTTTTATAACCCCACTTTCTTCCAAAAACAATTCTATTTTCTATCAATTGAAGAAGTTCACATGTTTCATTTTTCTAAAAATGATCCAACATTTCATTCATAGCATCCACCCATTATTTGTGTTTAATAAATTCTAAAACTTATTTTAGTTTAACTCTTGATATAATTGAAGTCATATTTTCAAATCATGATATTATTCATGTATAAACTAGAGCCATCTGATTTAAAATAATGTTTTCAAACTCAAATAATTTTTTTAAGGTGGTAAATTTCAAAGATTATTTTCTAGATGAACTTTCCTCATCACACGATTCTCCTGAATCTTGGTAAGGTCATTTTTAATTAAATTAATTTTCATTGGAAATATCCAGTTTATCCTCCATAAAATTCTAAAAAAAAATTATAAATGGGTTATTATTTTAAATCCATTTGAGGTCATATGAGTCCAAAAACCTTTTTATTCATTTTTTCCAACATTTTTTTATTTCTTCCATTATGTTAATAACCCAAAAAATTCCTTTTTCAACCTTCTCATCAACCTTTACCGGATTCAAATTTTTATATTTTAGTAAACATGAAATTTCAAATACATTAATAATATTCAATGGTGGTTTTTTGTTATAAAAAATTTCATAATAATTCATGTTGGTTTTTGGTCTCAACAAGAATATATTTTGAACATGTTTAGAAATACTAATATATTCATTCAGATAGAATTTTGAAATATTGTATTCGGCTAAAATATTATTTAACATTTCCACCAGACTTCTATTCTATCTTTTTTATCCTCCATTTTATTATGGAGTGTAGGGATCAATATATTTATATTTTATATCATGATTTCTCAACTAAATTTGAAAAGTATTTCTTGTGAATTTGGTACGGTTATCTATTCTCAACTGATATATATAAAATACCATTTCTTTTCTAACTTTTTTTTTGAAAAAAAATAAACACATCCATATCCTCTGACTTGTGTCTCATAAAAATTAAGTTTCTTAATCAAGTGAAATAATCAATAAAAGTTATAAATAAAAAACTCAATATATTGATTATTATATCATCAACCCACATAGATTGGAATGAAGAAGTTAAAGTGGTATGTTAGACTAAATCTAAACTCTCTTTTGACTTTTGTTAGTTATCATCCCCTGTTGAAAAGTAAAGCAAGATATTAATCTGTTATTTTCAATTATGGAAAATAAAAAACAACATCAACATTAGATATTTTTTAATGTTTTTCTACCCAAGGTTCTCAAGTTTTTAGTGCCACAATTTGTTTTCATCTTCATCACTCAAATAACAAAAGTAATTTAATTCTAATATTTGGAAGATATTCCCCCTGGTTCGTTCTCCTTTTTTAATAAATTTTATTTTCTCAAACTTTTGACTATACAAGAATATATTTTTTATATAACTTCTTTTTATCATCACAAATACGAATCACACAATGCAAGTAAGGTTTTATCCCATCAGAAATAAAACATTCTTATATTTCAACTTTTATTCATCAATCTCAACCGCTATGATTCCTCTGATTTTTAGGGAACTATCACTACTAAAGTTTACTGCTACTCCATCATTAATTTCAACATGTTTAAAGATATTTATATCACCTATCATATGTAAATGAAAACCACTATCAAATATCTAAGGTTTTTTTATTATTTACTTTATTTCTAATCTTTCTCAAAAATAAATCACCTTTCCTCAATTTTATTCTTCCATCTTCATTTATTTTTTAAAATAATAAACATATTCTAGAATTAGTTTCATACGTCTTTTCACACAATGACTAGACTGATCAAATCTTCCAAAAACTTATTCCAGACAATATAATTGATTTTTTATTGTAATGTTTCAAAAATCTTTATCATTTCCTTTTCTAATTTCATTTGGGTTAAAAAAGTCACTCATCCTTCTTCCACCATTTCATTGTCTTTGTTGAAAACTTCTTCCGAGAAGTGTACTGTTGTGAAAAAAATATAATCTCTTTAACCATAGATTCCATAACACTAGTAATAGCCATAATATTTTAATTTTCTACTTAATAAAGATCATTAACTATAGAAACCTTGTTGAGGTTGATAAATTTTTTATAATATATCATACATAGAACATGGTCCATATTTCCTTCAAAGTGGGTTTTTAATTTATTCAGATGTGATATGATTCTCTCATCCTTTCTCTACCCAATAATTCACAACATATTTTCTAGAAATTTTTTTAAAAAAATAAGATGAAACAATATTTTTAGTTAGTGATGATTTTACCTAGTTCTTATTTTGATATTTCTTATGTAATTTAGAAGTATCATATTTTACTTATAATGCATTGTAAATTTTTTCATTCATATTCATCAAGGTACATTCAGGACAAATTAGTTTTAATTGAACCTTGTTAACTTATTTTTACTTAGATTCTAACATCTTAATGAGATATTCAACTATATTTCCCAATTCAAAAATTATAATTTTGTAACATAGTATCTCATATATTTATTCTTCCTTATGCTTGATGATATATTTTATTCCTTCACCAACTTCATTACAATATTTCTTTATTACTATGATTTATTTATTGATAGTCTTGTTTTACACATGACATGAAACCAGTTTTATTCTATATTAATACTCTCTATATGATTCTTCGCCAACTTCTTCGCTATCTGAGGAATAGTTTGTTTTCTACACCTTTTCAATGAATGTTATGATTTTTTTTGAAATTTCATATTCTAAAGAACTATTTTCAGTTGAATATGATTAATATTTCTTACTGAACATACTACCCATTTTCAAAGTAAATGGTTTTTTATATTTTTTGGATTTCATTTATTCTTTAAATAATTTTTCACAATTATTCCACAAAAATATTTTATTGAATCATATAAATATTCTCCAAATGTTAAATTTGGAAAATTCATAGAAAATATTCTGATTCAACCAAATCAAAACATTTGATTAGAATATTACCTCCAAAATTTCCTCTTCCACCTTGATAGTTCTTAGGTATAAGAAACATGGTTTTTTATATAACTCATCATCCTATTTATCATCCGAGTCAAAACAATCAAATACTTACACATTTTGTATTTTAATTTTTCATATGTAATCAAAATCTATTTCAACATTCATATTTTTCTAACATTGTAGATTTTATCATTCCATAAACAACAAAAATGTTATGAAATTCATCAATATATAAATATTTCTTGTGTTTTAAAGAGAAAATTTTGGATTCAAACCTACTTAGATATTTTGTTTTATTTTTCTTAATAATTTTAGAATCTACTTAGACACCTATAAATCCTCTAATGTTTAAAAAAAATTAATTTACTCTGGTGATGTATTCATTAATAGTTTTGTCATATCTCATTCTGATGTATTCATATATACTAATCCATATTTTTATCTTTTCATCCTTCAAATTATTATTTTCTTCAAAAATAATGTCCATATTTTCTCACATGCTCTTTGATGTTTTGAGACCCATCATCTTCATATAAAAAATTTCTAATAAGAACATAAGGATATCATTTCTATCATTTCCATAAACTTAAATATCTATCTTACCATAAAAATTTATCGTAGAATCCTTTTTAATAGGTGGAAAGATAGTTATAACTACATCAACAACATCTAGGCTGTGACACATGAGAAAATGAATCATCCTATTTTCCATCCATAATAATTTTTTTCTATAAACTATAGAAATTCCTCTACTATTGACATCATTGAGATTATCCATGATAAGGATATTAACAAGGGAACCATCCCTTTGATACCAATTAATGTTCCAATAGATTGAATAAAAACTAGGAGTGGGGGTTGAATTAGTTCTTAACTTTTAATAACTTTTAATACTTTTTAAAAAATATCCCCTATAACATGTTAAAGTTTATATCCTTTTAATATTTTCTTAAATACTAATCCATGAAATAGTAGTAAAGAAAGTAAAAAACATGAGATTTAACTGGTTCATCCTCACTGTGTGGACCTACATCCTTTCCATATCTACCCCCATGGGTCTATAAAAATTCACTATTATGAAGAAGGTAATACAACTTGTGCCAAATCTCGTTAAGAACCATATATCTCTTGATAAGAATGATTATACAAAATCATGTCACCTTAAAATGTTTTCTTATAAAAAAATTGATCCAAAAGAAATGTAATAATAATTTATTCAATTTTATCCAAAAACGATCCTCGATCTGATGATCTTGAGTTTGATGAACCCTATTTGATTGAATCAGTATAATCGACTCAAAAATATGTTCCATTTTTCAAACTTGACATATAAAAATATCATAAAAAACTCTATCCAATCATCCTCAGTCTAATCAAATCAATAAAATATTCTCACTATGATTTTTCTTAGCCTGGTAAATAAAAAAACATATGCTTGATCTTCTAATGACATCTCTGTCTAGAAGGAATTTTCATCTGAATTTTTCATCACTCAATCATTTCCACCATTGTGGAGAGTTATAAAATGAAAATGAACAGGTATTCTATTTATATGTGAATTAGAAAAGAAAAAACTTGAAATTAAATAAATTTTTCATGTTTCTAAAATTTTAAAACTCCAAAAACAGTCACATTTAAACTTAAACTTTGACTTATTCAAGCCTTAGCAATATTTCTTTGAGTTCAGTACTACCGAACCAAATAAATTTTATTTAGTCCAACATAAATTAATTTGTTTCAAAATACTCGGATCATTATGTCATACCTCTCTTTATTATATCATTATGACATGACTATCTTTCTCAGGTCATTATGATATCCCTTTCTTTATTAGCTCATTATGATCCAAATTTCATTCTTAGCTCATTATGATCTGACTATCTTTATCATCTCATTTTTATTAGACATTCTTTCTCACCTAATTATGATATAAATATCATACAATACTCATCATGATTTTACTATCTTTCCCAGCTCATTATGGTAAAATTTATAATCATATAAACTTGAAATTTCCCTTTTTTATTCATAAAAAATGAATATATTTTATAATCTACATTTTTTTCAAGACTGATCTCCCTTTTAATGATTGACATCAGAAACTCTAAACACACCAATATTATTCTTCTAATGTGTTATCTGTGTGAGGAATTCATCTAATTAATATAATAATATTCAATATCTGATTAACCTTCCTCCTTAATGTCAGCTTGGTTAATTTTACTTATCAAATTTAATCTGATGGAATCCTCACAATGATTGAATTCTCATTACTACAGAAGCCTCATTATGATGGAAACTCCACTCTGTTACTTTGGAATTTTTAAATATTAATCTTCCTTAACTTTTTCAGACTTCTGAAAACATTTATGTCTGATACATCTGGATCAAATATTCTATGTATGAGTCTCTGGAATTGAAACAAACTATTTAGATAGCTTCAAAACATCCATTATTTAAGATTTTTTTCATGATAGATTTTCATTATTTATTATAACTCCATGACCAAAAAATCATTGATTGATTTTTGGTGTTAAATTATTAAAAATTGTATCTCTGGACTTAAATATATTTTTTCATAAATATTCAGCAACATTATGACTTATTCAATCAAGAACATATAAATTTCTAAAAAACACCATGTCTGATGGATCTTTAACTTAATATTAATGGAAATGAGATCGATGGTGCATGTGATCAACAATATTATCTTTCATACATCTTATGTGTTCGGTGCTACTCGGTCTAATAACTTGAGTCCTGAAACCTGTGTTATGAAAAAAAAATTCTAATGTATAAAATTTTTATCTCCCTTTTGTGTTTGGATTTAGTAACCTTCAAAAACATACAGAAATTAATCTGACTGGACTATGTGTAATATTAAAAAATCATTATTATAAAAAGAATTCATTTCCAAAAAACACAATAACATTGTTAAGACAAACCATCACAAATTTTCTTTAAAATAATAACATGCCTTATTTGAAAAAAAGACTTGATGATTCTTTTAATTTCTTTACAAAAATTATAACATGGGTAAAAATGTATTTAATAATTCTACTAAAAAATTTAAAAAAGATATTTGAAAATATTTATAGATAAAATGGTTTTTTTGAAGAATGATTTTCTACTAAAGAGAGAAATAAAGTTGGATTTTATTAAAAACAATAATCAATCATTTTTAGTATCAAAGTGTAAAAAAGGTACAATTACATGAAAAATTCATGAATATCTATAGGATAATAAATTTAAGTGGTTTATTATACAATTATTAAATAATTTTTTTAATGGAAATTCAAGTATAGATAAACCCAATTAAAATGATAGTTTGAAATAAGACCTAAAAATGATTATACTATTAAAGAGAGAATCAATAAATGGATCAAATATGTGTATAAAATATAAATACATACAAAGCAATGGGAAATAAAACATTTGATAGTGAAATTTCATTAAACATATAATATTATAATGTAAAATACAAAGAAGAAGTAATATAACTGAATGAAATGAAATTCAGTTATGAAATTCATTACAACTTGGGAAAGTTCAAGTAAAATCCCATTGGATTGAATAATTAAAATTGAAACATAAAATTCTATAAATTATTAATTAATAATGATATTATATATCAAATGATACGTATATACATCATATAATATAAATTAGGTCCATAACACTTCAATACACTTTAATAAAAGAAACTTTAGATGAAGTCCCTTACCCCATGCTTCCTTTTGGTTGAACATTATTTAAATTCCTGAATAATGTTTTAAATAATGTGATTAATCTATAAAAATGATATAAATATTTATAATATCATATATTATCCCTTTATAACATTTAACCCCCTTTTTTGTAATATTTCATTATTTTCATTATTTTCAGTATTAATTTCGTTGTATTCTCATGTGTGTTTTTTTGTGATCATTCCAGTTAATAAACATGTTTTGTAGATATATAATTTAAAAAATGATATTATTGTAAAAAATATCATTTTTTTATATTATATACATTTTTAGAATCATTATTGAAATTTGAACACTGATAATGGATCACATCACATCATGAAGATGGTAGGCCGTACATATGCATGAGTGACATTATCATTTCCATAATCAATGAAAGGGTATATGAAGTTTGTGACATATAAATTTTAAAAAATGAAAATAATTTCATATATTTCTCATATATTCACTAAATTTATCGTTATAACCTTCCATGTAATTAATCACGAGGTGGCAGTCCTCATTAAACATGAGAAACGTCATCATATTTTAAATGAAATGGAACAAAAAAGTATATTAGATATAAAAATAACACAAGTATAATAATATCATAAATATTATATACTTGTGTTAAGTATAAATATATATATATCCTTGAAATATGTTGATAATAAATAAATTAAAATGGTTCATGAGGTGGTAGTCCGTCAAACACATGATCGAGGGTTTTATTTCCCATTTGACAGAATAGGAAATGGATATATGTATTTCCATTAATATAAAAACATATAAGTATATTTAAAATAATTAATTTATTTTATGATCATTTTGTAATAATATTAAAAGCATGTAGAAGGATAATAAAAATAAAAACGCTCTTTTAAGAATGTTACCTCCTTTTCAGAAAATATCTTTAGGTTTGAACTAAAAGAATTACTGGGTTGGTTTTTTAATAAAATAAGTGATTGATAAATTTTTTATGGTATTAATAAAGTGATATTGAAAGGTATTTTCTAATCCAAATTTATTTTTAAGTGTGATTGGTGTAGGAGATATGATGTCCAATTATCAATGGGGAGAGGATACCAATTGAATTTTTGAAAAGAATCAATTAGAACCTTGTATTATTTATTCAGAAAGACAAAAAAATGACTTATGATAAAACATTATAGGGTATACGGTTTTAATATATATATATAGAATGGGTTTTATGAAGAATTTTACGTCATTTTTAACCCTTCTCTTCTTAGTTTGACCTCTAGTAAATGCATTTTTACCTTAATGATGGTAATTAATTTTTATCATTTTCACTGTTAGTTATTTTAAAAAAATTAAGTTGAACATATTAAAAACTATAAATTATCATGATTAAATATAGGAATACATTTTTCCAATTTAAAATCATATATGTGGAAGAATCCAATTTCAAATTATACTTTTGGATGTGAGGAAAAAGCATGTTTCCAAAGAGAAACTTATCATAAGTATAAAAGGTATTAATTTCATAATTCTGTTTTAAATTTAATTAATTACACAAAAGTAATTAAATTTTAATAATATTGAACTAATTTAAATTTAAAATCAATTTAAAATATAATTTTACTATATAAATAATTTAAATTAAAATACATTTAAAATGAAATTCAGTATTTTTTAGTATTGAGTAAAAAATGAAGCATTTTAAAAAAATAAAAAAAAAACTCAACCTAAGATAATTTTGATTTGATAATATCAAAAATTAATTTCAATTTATAAATGAAATTTTCTAATATTTGAAAAAATAAATTTCAAATTATGTCTAAAAAGTGCGACTAAAGCGTATTTCTGAAAAAATACATTTTTTAGAAAATATTTCTGTAATTTTTAATGATTTTCTATTTCAACTTAATAGATCACCAAAATTTTATTATTTTGTTATTAATATTCATAATCAGCATTTTAATGGCTAGGTTATATTGATATATTATATTATAGTTCAGTTAGGTATGATATTTTGTACTCTCTAAGCTATTATATAGACTTAATTGAAGGAAATATATTTTGTCGGTGTTTAAGCTCGGTGTTTCATGTCTCATATGATATTGAATACAATTTTATTTTTTCTTTTAATTTTTGTTTGTTACATTTTAGATGTAAATGGAGAATTAAGAATGTGTATAGTCTCTGAAAACCACTAAACTATTTAATAGTTTTGGTTTTAATCCCGATAAATATGTGATAATATAGTAAAATATACACCTGATCCTGGGTATTGGAGTTGAGGTGTTACATTTAGTATAAAAGAACACTTCTAAGCACCCTTTTGAGGTATATTTTTAAAAACACAGATTAGACGTAATAATATTATGATAAGTTATAGGGACACTTCTATTTATAGGGTAACATTAGGAAGCATTAGTAATGTAAAGATTGTGTAGTTTTCCTATAAAACACATTCTTGTATTGATACTTCCAAGTGGATATAGAGATATCTTAGATGAGAATTAGAGTTACAACTGTTAATGTGGTATATTGAGTCGTAAATTTATTGTCATAGTTGCATGACGAGTTGGAATAAGAATACACAACTATTTAGACACACTTTGGTGATATGATATGGTTAATTTAAACACTATCTTCAAACCATTTTTCATGATTTGAAAATATTTTTATAATTTTATGATATTATAAAAAATATAAAAAATTTATTATTTTGATATTAGCTACCCATAGATTTTCAAATTATGTTATGAGTTACACCATTATTAGAATCTTATATTATGAATTAAAAATCATTATTTTATAATATAATTATGTATATTCCATTTTGTAAAAATGGATCATAATGGAAGGAATTGAAAACTAGTCAACACCCATTTTTAATGTTGGTGTTTACCATATGAGAATGTCAGTATGACTATTGTTAGATATTAGTAGATTATGACAATATTAGGATAGGTAAATTTAGTAATGAAAAATGAACATTTTCATATAGAATAAACTATTAAATTATATAATGATTCATTAATTTTAAACTGCTTCATATATCAGAAACCACCATACTTTAATCAAATTGACAACCTACTGACATATGAATAGTGGATCAAATCCTGTGAAAAAATATTTCCACATTTAAGAAGTAATAAAAATGAGGTGGTTATTTTGTTAGTGTGTTTTTTAAAGTAAGACATTGATATTTGGTGTTCAATGATTGGAAATAAAAATGAGGAAGAGGAGATAGAGAGAATGGAATGGAAGAAAATTAAATATATATTATTTGAAAAATATTTTCCTAATGAGTAATGAGATGATATGGAATGTAGTAGCTTCACCTAAGATAGGATGAGGAAATTGTTTCTATGTATGATGAAAAATTAATAGGATTAAAAATACATAAAATGTACTCTATATGTAATCTTGAAAGTAGTATCGACTTTTTCATTGATGGGATTAAGAAAATACTCTTAAGAGAACTTCTCTCTAAAAAATTTTCATCATATTATGACATAGTGTCATGTTCCATTAGGACAAAGAAAGAATTCAAGGATTCCTATATTTTTCAATGAAATAAAAAGAATAATTTGATGATAGAAAATAAGAAAAAATAAATGAGTTGGAGGCAAATATTTCAATGATGGAACTTACCATAATTGAAAATTTTGGAATGAAACATTGTTGTAATTTCATAAGGAAAAATGGATTTTTCTTCACGTGTAGGGACAAAGGCCACAAGGAATGTGATTTAAAGGGAATAAAAGAATAATCCAATGTATAGTGTTTAAATTATATTGTGATGGGTCATACAAAAATTAATTCCTAAGAGTTAATATAATTTAATCATACAAGTCTATTGAAGTGAGGCCAATTCTATGAAATCACTCTACCTGATGTTAAAATCCATTATGTTTTGATAATAAATATTTTTATTATTAACTCATTCTTTATTTGATTCCATATCTATATACTCTTTTATATGTTTCATATATATTGAATCATCCTTTCACACTCTAAGTATATAATTATAAATAAAGAAAAGTAATACGAATCTATTTATAATATATCCCTTTGTTTATGTTGTGATGAAAAACTAATCCGTAGTCTCAATCATGGTTATTATAGTTTTGTTTTTATTTGAAATAATCCTCATTTTGGGGATTATTTATCTAAGAGGATTTAGTAATTATTATATGAAGCCTAAAATAATACATTTTAAACTCATGGTTTTATAATTTAAAAAATAAGTATCACAACATACATTTGGGTATTATTTTTGATGTTTAAGGAATTAATATACAAATTGTTCACTAAAATTATATTTCATATTGTGTATTGTATTATATTTTTTAGAAATATAATCTCCATTTTATTTCTATTATGGATATTATGATCGATTGAAGTTTTATTTTTGTGCTCCACACATGAAAAATTCATCTTAGTCCTTAATTATTAGAATCAGATGTAAAAACTGATTAAAATACTAAACCAAATAAATCATAGATTTTTTTTTAAAAAGTAGTTATATGTTCTTGGGTAATATATATTTATCATGAATTAATCCCTTAAAAATAATAATAGGATTTAGAAATAAGAAAGTTATACTTTTACCTTTATTCCCAATAAATTTATGGTTTTCTTTATCCCTTATTGATTTATGATTTTTTAGCCTTTAACGTTATCATGATCATGTTCTCTATCACTCATCATTATTCCACATAAATTATTATTTCTCCCCTATATATTAATTTTCACTTCCCTCGATCATTATCATATTCTAAGAACTTATTATGTTTCATTCTGAACAACCTTTACATTTCACACTTCTATTTTTAATTGTAATTTTTTATTTCTTTGCATGATGCGAGTTTTCAATTTTTTTAGATTTTGATAAATTTATTAAAAAGTAAAAAAACAAATTTCATAGTTTAACTTTATTTAGTAGGTTGGATAATAATTCAACCTAAAAATTTAGTTTAAATGAATAATAAGCCTGCTATTATCTAAACACACAACATTATGCTTTATGCAAACTGTAATATACTATAAATCACCATGATAACGTAGCAGTTAAAATGGAGGTATAAATAAGAATTTACCCATTATAATTTTTTTTATAAAGGTGATATATAATAAAAATATATTAATTAATTTATATTAAATATGTGTTAAATTTTTAGTAATGTATTTATATAATATAAAAATAAGTTTTCTTAAAAAAATGCATGTACTTATTGAGTGAATATTATAAATAATTTATATTCTTTCTTAAAATTTTAATTTTTAAAAAATTAATATCATTTTTAGATAATAATTTAAATATTTTCTTTGGGTGATTTTTTGCATTTTTTAAAATGATTCATTTTTCAATGAATACTGAAAAATACCATTTTCTAAACAATATTATCTATTTTATTTAATATATTTATTTAAAATTACCATAATTTATTGAATTTTATATTATGGTAATGTAATAATCCTTTAATTTTAAAAAATCTAATTAATTACATAGGAATAACAATTAAAATTTATTTTGGTATAAGTTTATTTTTTTACTTAATTTTTGTCTAAAATTGGATTATATGAATGGGATGTGTTTTTATTGTAATAAATTAAATAATTGATTATTTATAATTATTTTTAATTCAATTTATACATTTCATATTAAATAGAATATTTTATAATTTATTTGTTATCTTTTATTAAGAAAGAAATGAAAGTACATTCAGTTTTATAAATAATAATGAAATTTTCTACAAATTATTATCTTGTGTTTTACACAATTAATTAAAAGATAATGTTTTACCGTTAAATAAATTTAATTTCCCAAAATGGATTACATATTTTTCATTATAATATTTATTTTAATTTAAGAGGGTTTATTTATTTCTGAAAACATAAATATTAACGAAAATAATATTTTTTGACTATAATAACGGTTAAAATGTATTAATGGTCGTCTGGGTGGGGGTTACACTACATTGATATGAAATAATATTACATAAAAACATGTATAAATCCAATTTTATCTCTATATTTAAACCCTATATCATATAATATTTGAATATGAGTCATTTTGAATCTATTTGGATATAGTAAGACATTAATATATTTTATTCATTGGAACAACTTCATATGTGTCCACTCCAAAACTTTTTAAAGGAAACCTTCCCATATATCTTTTACACAATTTTAGAGCCTTTAAAATCATGAAATCCCTAACCAAATCCAATTTTAATATATATACACACATTATATAGTTCTTGGTTTGATTAGAATACCTTCATATGATGGATTTAAGTATAAACCTAAGGATGTTGTCCGAAGAAGGGGTATAGTTCTTAACTGAGTGTTATCTATTTTATTTTTTTCCTCCTTCAAATATCTATTAAACATTTTGATATTATAAAAAAACAATATATAATATACCTAAATTTTATTATGTTAATGTTATAACCCATTTTTTATAATGGAAAATGAAATTATCATTCATGTTTAAGTGCAAACTACCACCTCACATGGAAGATGTATTCCATTTTTTATCATCACCTATTATGGATGGTCTTAATGATGAATATATAAAAAATTATATAAAATATATTATATTTATGAAATAATTATGATTCATAAAATATAATATATCATTTAAATTTATACCCTTGAACCCATTAAAAAATGATTATGGTTCTTGTGTGTATGTGTGGACTACCACTTATACGAGGTGATGTGATTCATTTTTTATGTAATCATTTCAAGAATAATAATAAATATTTATATAGTTAACATATATGATATTTAAATAATTATTAAATATTTTTAGGTGTTATATACATCATCAAAGGAATCATTCACTACACACAACACTTTCTTGTATTTCATTACACGCAGTCACGACCTTCCTCGATAGCTCACATTGTACGCAATACCGAGTTTCACTAATCAACGATATGCTATTAAAGTATTATTAAAACTAGACGTTATGAATAGTAATAACAACTTTTTGAAATTTTATAAATTTTATCATTCAAAATGGACTTCATTTTTGGATTTATAATATCGAAATTAGCCTAGAGTGATTTTATTTGTTTTTATGAAAACATTCAATTTTTGATGAATAGTGAAAACACCGGGTTACAGTTTAAAAACTGAATTTTTATATAAATATTTATTTATTTTATTTAAATTTATTTTAGTTCAAAATTAATAGATAATACCTATATATGTTCAAAGTAATTTATTGGAGTCATTTTATAATAATTTTAGATATATAAAAAAATTTATCGATCTTTTCACTGTATTTTACCCACCTCCTAGGGGAGTTAGAAAATTTACATAAAACATAATTTTACCACTTGTGTGAGTGGAATTTTGAAAATCTGAGAGACACAGTTAATATCAAATAGTAAAATGTGGTTCAATATGATAAAAATAATTTTTGGTGAATAGTAACTTTTTACTTTCATTTACCACGGTTAAAAGTAAATAGGATAATTAAGTGTAAAAATGGTATTATTATTACCCTAACACATGTCTTAATTATATTGTATATGTTTAATTTGACCAAAAACAACCTTAGGAATAAAATATGACCATTTAGGTCCACTTGGATTACATTAGGTCATTTAATAATATTTTAATAAAGGGTTATAATTAAGGTAAATTCGACTATAAATATTCATTAGAAAGCTAAAACGATTTCCTATATAATGGTATTTTATTTATAATTTTACACTTTATGTAATTTAATTGATTTATGTCAGAATGATGATGCAATAATTACCTCATTAAGAAAATATTAACATAATTGATATTATAAATACCCAAATAAATATAATTTGAGACTTTTTATTAATTAAAATAATTTTATAGGTTAATATGACATATTAATATTGATTTAATATACTTTCTTTGAATAATAATTCTGTTATGATTATCACAAAAATAAATTACCAAACAGTTTCAAAATTGACATAAAATTGTTTTTAAAACAAATATTATATTATTAATTGTTATTTTATTCCTAAAAATATATGGTTCGGAAAAATGACTTATATAAGGTAATATATATTAATAATGAACCACTTGGATTCGTTTGGCTTGTTATAGTAATTTCATTAACCATATAGTGTATGAAAACAAGAAGACACGATAAAAGACAAATTATTTAACTCCGAGTTAAATCTAAATGATAAGGTTATAATTGTAACCTAAACTTCTATAAAATATATTTATTGAGGGGATTTAGATCCATACCCACCTTAGCTTCTATATAAATCAATTTGGAGATATTAAAAACCGAATATGACTTTATAATAAAATAATATTTTATGTTTTTTCTAAGGTTCCCCTCTCCTCCCTTATAAAAGGGCACCACCTCCCTCTCCTCCTCACACCACTTTGAGCCTTCACGATTGGAAAAACCCTGACCATATCCATTATAAACATCCCTAGAAACATCCTAGAGGTCCTGGTCGTTTTCAAAGAACATCTTCAGTGCCCTAAAAGAAGGTTAAGAAAAGGCGCTTCAAAGAAGAGGTAATGTATGTTACCGGTTCTTTCAACTTTATTTCTTATTCTACTTCTTCTTATTTAGTTGTATCATTATTAAATAATAACATCAGTATCACTCATATACTTATATGTTATTATAAATATGAAACAAACCTATTTCACCTTCTATCCATCCTAGAGAAAGAGAAATCACCACGCGTGCGTACGTACGGAATATCGTCTCTACGCCGTGGTGTAATCTGTTTTCCACCACCACCTTACATGGATGGGTATAATGGTGTAAAGAATAACAATATATGATTATTTTAAAGTGATATTGATTCTAAAATATTATACATACACTTAAATTCAAACCCAAGATCATGGGAACGATATCATTTCATGTGCGTACGTACGACCTACCGTCTCCACGATGTGATGTGAATCGTTCTACATGAACTTCATTGCATAATGATTATATAAATGAACTGAATGAATAAATATGATTTATATTAACATAATACCATTCTGTAAATGAAGTATCTGTTAACTAAAAATAAGAATAATAATTTATTCGACAAAACACGCATAAGAACAAAAAGCAATAAACACCCGAATAACAAGTAGCAATGAAATATTACTAATAACAAGCTACGGATATGACCATATATGATATCATTACAATGATTAATATTTTTCAATAAGTCAATAACATTATTTAAATCACTATATAGGAGGTTCAGATACGTACGATGAAAATCATACCTAAGGTAAGGGAAAATCATGCAATCTCATTTTTATCCGATATTGTTTATACTTCAGAATTTTTTGGGGAATATTTATCATCCAAATCCTTGTTTCCTAAATATGTAATATTATTTATATCCTCCTACAATTTTTAAATCCAATTTTACCCTTCTTGGAGTTTTTAGTAAAAGATATGAAAGGAATCTTTTGTCGTTTTTTTGTACGAGGTACTTTTTTGACTTTTCCAGCCAAAGTATGAGGAAAATGTTTTTCTTTAACATATATGGCATGAATGGATTTTTAGAAAATTATTTCCATGAATCTTCAATTACAAGTTTTCAAGTATATTTTTAATCAACTAATTTTAGTTTAAAATTGTATGACATGTTAATAAAGGAAAAAAAATTGATGTAGAAATGATATTTTCCTCAAGAATGAAGTTCATGTGTTTTATCAAAATTATTTTCCATATAAGATAATATAAGGTTCTGTTTCTATCATTATTTTTTTACATTTATTTGATTATGTTATGGTGGAATTATTTTTATGATGTCCTTTTATCTTATATGGATTATGTTATGATGGAATGATGTTTAAGAATCCCATTTTTATTACATGGGTTATGCTATGATGTATGATTTATAATCTTGTGACACACAGAAGTATTATATCATTATGAGATGTGTGAGACCTATATCTCACTCCAATGCATTGGGTAAAGATTTATATCTCATGAGATAGACATGGCTGGAATGGCAGGTTAATCCGATTCAATGATAAAGGAATGAAACGAGGAGTGAACTCGGTTCAAAAATGGACTTTGTCCACTATGATAGTCTTGGCAATGAGTCTTGACTACTAAGAAATTATTCTCTATGATTATGTGTGTTTTCCAAAAAGTTTCATTTTTTATGTTATGATTATTGGGATTACATTTCACTACTATTATTTATCCCATGTGATGAAATTATGATCTCTTTTTCATGTTATGATTTCTAAAATGTTATTTATTATGAATATGATGTGATTGATATTTCTTTTGTTAACCATTGCTGAGAGCTTGAGCTCACCCTTTTGTATGTTTTCTTTTCCCCAGGTCATGAATAAGGTTATTAAGTAAGATATGAAAAATGGGACTCTAGATATGATAAAATAAAATAGAGAAAGTGTAAATGATTTATGAACCAGTTGTTTATGTTTCACAGTTTCTAAAGACACTATACCTATAAATTTATTTCATTGTTTTGTCATATGTTTTAATAAGTGTACTTCAATTTTTAAGAATTAACAATGTATGTAAAGTATGGGTCATTATATATTGAGTTGGTAAAATATTAACATTTCATATGCTAGTTTTTAAATATGTTGGTTTATATTGATTATGTATTGAATTGTTATTTATTTATTTCCTATGATGATTTTATTAAACTTTTAATGTGATTATAAGGGACCTTTAAATTCCCTTGATTCATCATTAGAACTAATGTGATAAACTATTATTTTTATTTAGGGTATGCATTTACAATCTACATTTTATTTCATAGAACAAGACCTTGATGATAATATTATGATATCCAAAATTATGAACTGTATTTTTATGAAACTACTAATTGTTATCCATATGATTGTTTTATTTTTATTACATTTTTGGATATATTCCCCTTTTTATTATATTGGTTATATAGAATATTTTATTATTATTTACCAATGACATATTATTAATTCATTTTTTACTCTATGTTGGATTCTATCATACACTTTCCCTTATTATAAATATAAGATCCCAGTTTATATTTTTTCCTTTCCCTAAGATACATAAGAGGTTATATGAATGAGTTTAATGGTTTTTATAAGAAATATTTTTATAAGAAATAATAAAGTTATCTCAATAATTTTTAAGTTATATTTTACATTCTTCAGATTTAATTGGAGAATCATGTATTTATCTAGTCTCTAAACACTATTAAACTATTTTACACATAGGGTTGAAATCCCTTGTATTTTGTGCCAACAAAAAAATTAACCACTGGCGCCAGGTTTTTATAGTTGGGGCATTACAATTATTTATTTATGAAACGATAATAAATTTATTATGTCATGCCAAATTTATAAAAAATTTTATTTTTATTATTAGATTCATTAATGTAATTTTTAATTTTTTATATTATAAATATAATATTATTTAGTTTAAATGTGTTGAAAATAAATCTTTATAATATCATACATGCATTCAAGGAATTACATACTATTTATTATAATTGATTTAATTTTCTTATACATAGACATTGGATTTTATTTATGATTTTAATTAAAAATATAGTTATATTTTATTCATATTAAGTGTTTTAATTATGATGTAATTTTTGACTCTTTTTTGTAATGAACCATGGGTATAAGGACATTTGGTCAGCCTGCTTATAGAAATTAGTTCTTATTGTCTATTCAAAAAATTTTGGGTTTGATACGTATTCTCTATTCTTACTATTATGCATATTATTTATTTCATTTATTTATAAGAATTACATGAATTTTTTATTATAACTTATACATTAGATGCATTCTATATTTTTTAATTATGTTTTATTTTTAATTTTTATTTGGAACACATGTAATGAGGATGTAAAGTGAACACATGTCAATAACTCTATTATCCAACCATATATGTTCATGGATTATCCTATGTAAGTAATGAAGGAAATGGATAACCATAATAATTGGGTGGCCAAAACATGATATAAGATTTATGTTACACATATTCGGGAAACCATATGAGATATGGTACCAGAGGAATATTGTTGATTTTATCCATTTAATTGAAATGTAAAAGATATTTCTGTTAAACTATTTTGGAGTAATATAACATATGATTAACTTGATGATGTACCTAAATATATAATATAAAATAAAAACAATAATTTGAATATTATAATAGTTTAGGGAGGGTAAATACAATGAAACAAATAAATCTACCCCTACAAGTACGTAGGGAGACTTGACCATAATACCTCCCACGAGACCCCTCAAAGGCACAACCACTAGGATAATCCCATGGGTGAAACAATACATAGTTAAATACGAATACATAATATTTTAATTAAAAATGTCACCAAATTATTGGGATAAATTTAATAAAATCCATTACTAAATTAGAATAAAACTTTATTCCCATATGACAAAAGATATTTTTTTAGATAGAATTAAATTTCAATTATTGAACATGAACTTGACATAAATAATTATAGAAACATAATGAAATAAACATTCTATATTGGTATATAAGCATTATAATTTTTCTTCTAAAAGTGTTTAAATTTAATCTTTAAGAGAAACCCATTCCTTATAATTTACAAGTTGATTATGTTTAATAATAAAATAAAGTTGGTTATGAGAAGTTTTGAAGGATTTACTTGAGGTTCATGATGAATTAAATGAAAAATTACTAATGAAATATTATTACTAATTCATATATTCAATATGGTTGGCTAAGATTACTAATTTGAGGGACTAGAAGTTTTCTTTTATGTTTTAATCTATATATTTACCTCATTATCTGTTTATTATTGGAATATTATTGAAAATATGAATTATTTTGAAAAATGTTTAACCTATCACCTAAAATAAAATTAATTTCTAAACATGGTATGAAATTTATTGGTTCGTATAATATTTTCATCATATAAATGGGTAAAATTTTAAACCTAAAGAAATATTGGATAGTCTAATTTTTGTCATAGGTAACTAAATCCTAAATGATATTATAGGAAGAAAGGGTAGTGTTTTTATTTTATGGAATATTATATAATTCTTGATTTGATTTAAGAAATCTAGTACTCATTTTACATCTTGTATTACTATTATTGGATAAATATCTTGATTTTGAATTGTATATAAAACCAAATATATTTTTGAAAAATATTTTAGAATAAAAGAGTTCAAAATCATGTGAATAATTGATATAGATTATAGTTTTTATTGAAATGATATAAAAAGGTGTTTCTATATCAACTAATTTAATACAAAGGATTATTACAAGTCTCAGTTGAATCAAAATAAAGGAATTAATTTTTCATCTTACATATATTATGTTATAAGAGATATTATTTTTAAAGAAAGTGGTTTTATAAAAAACACATGATGATGGTCTCATAGCATGTGTTTTATGATTTACCAAACTCAATAACATTTTTGAAGGAATAAAACAATAATTTTTTTTATCCAAGATAAATAAGATATCCATTGTGTTTTGGAAAATACGAGGGAAGAGTTAGCACCACTATTTAGTGAAATATTTTAAAGAACAATACCCTTTTTAAAATATTTCCCTAAACACATAAAATGACATCTCGGGTATGAATAAAATTGTTTTTTTTTAAATATTCCCTTTAATTGAAATTTTTGTTTATTCCCAAAAAGGGTTTTAACTATATTAGCATGATGTTTTGGAGATAATATGGTTTTTAAGAGGCCACAGATAATTTATTTGGTTTTAGATATGTTAAAAGTACAATAAATTAAATTTTATACTAGTTAGACTATAATTGAAATCCAATATATATCTGCAAACATTATTTAGATATTTTTTTGGAGTGTATTTGTAAATAATTACATTATGTTACAATAAAATTCCAAGTTGAAAATTTTAAATATAATGGATTAGTGAATATTTTTATGAAATTAGATATAAGTATAAGTAGAAAACATAGTTTATTTACATCATAAAATAAGATGTTGTAAAATAAAGAAGATTTAATTATATGTTTAATTAGTTTAACATTATAGAGATGATTCCTATGTGTCACTATTATTAAAATATAATTATTTTTATATTTTAATAATTAATAATGTTTAGTGTGAAGTTTTATCAAATGTTCCCAGTAGGATATGGTAAGAATATAGATTTGTAACGAGTTTTAAAAATGTACAAAAATTTTGAGAAAATAAGGCCTATTTGGAATTATATCTTATGATAAATGATTTATTGGACCCATATGTTTGGTTTTTTAGTATTAATAAAATAATTTATAAATATAAAAAATATCATGTTATATAGAAAGTAGTATTAACCTTTTCATTATTTAATTTTTACAAAATATATTTCATGAAGTGAAATGTTAATTGACCTTTAATTTATGAATTTATGTTATCCAAAATCAAAGACTATAAATGAGTATTATATATTAAAAAAGAGGTAAACATGGGAAGGATTTTATATGGAGATATAAAATATGATCATGTGACTTAAAAAGATATTTTTGTGTAGGATTACCTAATGATTTTATTACATTGAGTATCATATACTTCTTATTCGATATGATAGGTTGTTGAGACCAAGTTGTGAGATTAAAAAGTTTGAGAAGAATACTTCCCTATAGTATATTATTTAATGACCAATAATATTATAATTTTGTTAATGATTCAAAATTTTCATTGTGAATATTTTAATTATCATGAGAAGTTATTTTTGGTGAATGCTAGTGTGCATAGGATTGGGGTGCTGTATTTTGTTGTTAACACATAAATCATATATAAATAATGGTGTATAGAAATGAATAATTTTATTTGACATTATTGTCTTGGTTTTGAAAGATCATAATGATATTAAAGTCTTTATTGAAGTTTAATAATAAAGATTAAAGGTGTTTGAGTTATAATAAATTCCAACAAATCATAGTTATACATCAAAATAGGAGTAGATATATTCTAGAAAGTAAACATGAGGAGATATATTTTTAAATGGGTGTTCTGAAAGGATTTTTTTCTAGAAGAATAAACATTTGTAAATATAGATATTATTTATCTTATAGATAGAATCAATGTTGGCTTGGAGATCTTGGATTATTATGGAAATGGGGAGTACCATATATTATGGTATATCAACTAGGGGAATTTTTTTAATATATTTAAATGATGAGGACTTGATGGATATGATATTTATGTTTATAATGAGGAGATACATTTCATAGAGAATCCCATGATGCAATTGAATTGTACTTGTCAGATTTGATATGAGGAGAACTAGTAATAGTGATTGGGAGTTTGAGAATGGTTTGCAAATCATTAAGAAATTTTTTGACAAATGGGGTCTAATACACTATGTTTCATTTTCTGGTCATTGAAATTTATTTTTAATGACTGGCAACATGAAATAATAATGAGATTATATTTTGTGGGCCAAATAAGTTTTCTAGGTTTTGTTGATCTGATAACATGAATCTGCTATTGACTCACGATCCTCTCATACTCGATCTATAAAGTTCTTAACCTCATCAATGATTACTAAGAGGAACAATATCATCTTAAGGTAAAAATGATGAAGGATAGGTTGGAAGATGGTTTAAATACAGATATTTTTTAAAATCAAAATACAAGATCATATTGAAATAATAATAAGGTGTTCAAATGCTGTGTATAGTAAATAAGAATATGGTTTTGAATTTTATAGTTGAAAGGATGTATAATTACAATGGACATGTGATATATAGAGGATATAAATAGTGAATAAAAATATAATAAGAAATCCACTATATCTACTAAACCTGGGTCCATCCATGCTTATGTGTCACCACAAGATTGCTCCACGTCTCCCACTTCACCTCCCGAAATACCAATTTACCCCTAACCTTCTACTCAAACTCCTAATTAACCCTTCTAAAATCGCGTTCCACCGACGCCATTCCGGAAGCCTCTCCCTACCTAGGGTTTCCGTCTTCCACCAGCATCCTCCTAAAACTCGCCTATGACGATCGCCTTCCCGCGACCAGTATACCTTCTTATGGTATCTAAATCCCAGCGCCTTCCACCAACTATTATCCATCCACCTCCACCATCGACCTCCACCGTCTCCTTCCCGAAACAATCTGAATCTATTTCCGTCTCAATCCAAGCTTCTCCGTCATCTTCCTCCGGCATGAATCTCATTATACAACAGCTTCATTCGATTATAAGGTCAGATTTCCACTCATTATCTCAACTATTCAGTCTTACACATCACGTATCGTCTATTAGGGGATTGCAATTTCTTCCACTACTCCGACG
The DNA here is from genome assembly GCA_963277665.1 of Viscum album. Classification (NCBI taxonomy): domain Eukaryota; kingdom Viridiplantae; phylum Streptophyta; class Magnoliopsida; order Santalales; family Viscaceae; genus Viscum; species Viscum album. Next base: position 333,802,735 of record OY728161.1, read on the forward strand.
ATAAGGGGTTTTCTATTTCTTCCACTGCTACGCCGTGTACCTCACGTGTCTGCTACATGAAATACAACCAGAACCGGCAACACAAATCTACTCCTTCAGCTGCTGGTGGATGAACGGTTATACCAAAAACATGCACACAATCCCTTCCTTTGGAACTATTTATAGCTACAGACTTCTGGCTGAATATATCACCCTAAAGGTAACAATTTCTTTACTATCAACAAAACTACGCAACCTACATTATTAAACTGACTATGTATTTTACATTAACCAGGAATGGCGTAACAAATTTTTTTTATGGTTGTTATGGTCAGTTCGATATGTTGTATTATTATGCGCTGAATTAATCCCTATAAGATATGAAGTTTCACTACATAATATAGCCAATGTAATCTTCAATAGAATGTCTTCTTATTTTTAAAAATTATTGGATCTATATTTTAACATGCTGGATGATTTTTTAGGTGCTTAAACTCCTAGATCATTAGCTCTAATTCCACAACTATCACTAAAAAATAAAAATCCAGGTAAAACAACAAATTTATTTTCTTTATTTTTTTATGATTGGTCATGAAGCATTTAACAACAAAATGTAACACATAATAAAACAATACTTGTCATAAGCATGAATTCGGTGAACCATTCCACTATGGTGGTGAAAGGTTTTGATCCTGCATACTAGGTGACATGATGGACTGACTAGAATTTGGTGCAACATAAGATTAGTGACATATTAGGGAGTAGTTGATAATTTTATTTTATTTGAGTTATTTGTTACATTTACTTATTCTAAATATGACTTTACATGAATTAGACCAGTGGTTCATTTTTTATAGTATTGGATCTTGCATTTTCTATGAGCAGTGGATTGGATCATGTATTTTATTTCAGTAGCGGAACATGTTTTTCCAATGAGCAGGGAAAGATGATTTTTTTTGGGTATTGGATCATGAATTTTTAAGTGGATCATATTTATTGTAGTGGATCATGTATTTTAGAGTAGGGGATCATGTATTATAGTGATTGGACATGATTATCTCGTCATACGTCCTACGATCCCAACATCGGGGCATAAAGTCTTCCAGTTTCCCTTTAGGGGCGACCATTGCCGAATTGAAGGTGATGTTTCAGTTGTATCTTCTACATGTACTTCCCACCTATAGGGTATTGTCAATCAAAATTTATATTTTTATATAAAAAATGATTGATCAGATGATTTTATGTTTTTCTTCTATGATTACTTATAGGTGGTAACCTATGGGTCAACCATTTTACTAAGCTAACATTTGTAAAAGGCATCAACTAGGTGAGGGTTTGGAAATCTGGGGTGGAATCCCAATTAAATTTCCTTTACTGTAAGTATGTCAATTTATATTCAATGATGTATTAAAATAATTTATTACATGGTAACATTTTCTACATTCTTATTTCACATATCGGACTCTTTCCTTTTTTTCAGGGATGTTATCTAGCTAATATATATACTTTGGAATTTTTTAGTATGATTTTGATTCTGCATGGATGTTCTTGCATAGAGGTAGTGAGTTATGTACATTTTTAGTGTTCCATCTTAACCAGACAACTACATGCTCTACATCAGTTTCTTTATCTATAATTTTCATTACGTACTAAAATAGCGACTACCTCATTGAAGTCTCATGTTGAGGGAATTTTTACACATGGCCTCTACATATGATCATTCAAAAAGAATTTTTTAGTCTATTTGACTTTTGTAAATTGATGCATTTCCATTGTTTGGTGTTTCATAAAAACATGTTTCATAATAAAATAAATATGAGATGGAAAAAATATGTATTTACTATATTAGTTCAGTAGTGCATAGTTTTCAATTTATTTATATTCTACCAAGATGTGGTTTCATCTGAATTATTTCTTAATTTCTTTTTTTTCTATAACAAAACTTATATTGATATATGTTGATTTCCATTTTATATCACTAATATTATCTCTATTTAATTTTAGCATACCTCTAACAATAAGTACTACTTTAAAATCTGCTGTTTTTGAACTATTACATTTAAATAGTAGCTCATTAACTGTTAAAATGATTATTATTGAATATATTATCATCTGATTGTAGAGATGACACACACAGACCTTCAAAAAATAAAGCATGCTTCATGAAGAGTAGGCTGCATATATTATTATTCTTATCGAGAAGTATGTATATATATATTTTTAATTTTATTTCATGTACTTTTATGAATGATATATAATATGTTTAACTGATCACCCACATTACAGGTTTAACTAATCACCCACATTAAAGGTTTGCCTGCATGATATATAATCAATTTAACTGATGACCCACTTTAGCATCCATTGGACTTCTTCTAGCATATAGGCAGATTTACTATGGCTATTTTAGTTAAAACTATTTTAAGTCTATACATGTACTACTTTTGTGCATACATGGTGCATAAAAACAAACAACACCTTATGTTAACAAAAATTATACATGCAAACAAACACAACCTCATGTCAAACTCAACCAATTTACAATTGTAGTAGTTGGGTGAGGTTTTCGGGTTGGACAGAGTAATATTAAATTCATACTAAAAGATCTCCTAGAGTGGGGTTTTTTATGTATTTAAGATGAACTGACCAGAATGTCAATTGGAGGAATGTGTGACATATGAAAATTACTTGAGATTCCACCTCTATTCTCCTGACCAAGACCCAGGTTGATACTAAGTGAAATAATATCTATGTCTATATAGTACCCCTTATTCTCCCTTATATAAACATATTTCTCTCCCTCCATCTTCCTAAATCTTTTCCAGTTTGATTCAGACAGGGTGTAACATATGATGAAAAACTAGTTTCAGTGGCAGGAAACTGTCCTTGTTAACTTTTGGAAATGTAGTTATCATATTATTTTCCAAATATATCCATCTTTTTAGCTTTTCTTTCACGCCACTTTATATTTTTTATTCATCTGTGAATGTTTGGTATTTTGTTGGATTACTGATTATAAGTTTTACGCCTTTGCAATATATGCATTTAGATATGATATTGTACTACATGAATATGTATTATCTATGTTGACAAACCTGTAGCATACTATGATGTTTTAAGATGATGTACCACATGAATCTTTATAATATTTTTTGAAACCATAAACTAGATACTATCCAGTAGCCCTTAGCTGCACCATTAATGTTAACATTTATATGGGAGGCATCTATCAAACTGTCTTGCTTGGGTTTTCCAGGTATACCACTTACCCATAGAGTTTTTTTGATAATAAGGTCCTCCATTGAATTGATCATGCACCCAAACCTCAATTTAGAAGCTGTTTATATATCCCTCAAGTTGCCATCAATAATATATTTGAAGGGAATGTTTTTTTCCTCAAATCACAAGAATTTTCTTATTTTCCATATACGATTAGTGCTAGAAACAAGTGTGAACATAATAGGTTTTTAACTTGATTTATCATGTCCAAGTTGAGCACATTTTTAATTAAGGCATTCATATGTCATGGAATGGTTGCAGGTGAAGAGCAGGTGATGGCCGTCCTCTGATTTTTTAAGAAATAAGGAGTAGACGATGCAAGAGGTAATCTACCCAAGTATTAATGGTGTGGTGAATGAATATGTTATGAAAAACATACATTCTGAAAACTCCCAGGAATGGTTCAACAAACATACCTTAATGGAACTAAAATGGTATGTTTTATGTTATAATTTGTTTTATATTATAGTGACTTGTAAATCTGTATTTTTGACTATTATTTGGGTATCTTAATTACTGTAATGGACTTTTATAACATGTTTCATTACCATTGTAGGATCGGGTAAGCAGCCAAATTACATAAGGGCGTGATAAAATTAACTCATTTCTGTTCAGACAGATTGACTACTCACTGTATGAGGTGATGGATGATTGATAATTTATGTTCAAATAGATTGAGAATTAATGTTTAGATTCATTGACAATTTCTTTTATTTGGGATTTTTGAAAAGAACAGGGACATGTATGTTTCTCTATGGTGGTTACAATGGGTTCCATAGTTGTCAGTTAAGGTACATTTTAAACATGTATGGTTCATGTTCTTCCAAATACGACACTAAGGTTTTTAAAACATCTATTTTTTCTATTATATTTTGAATTATATTACAGATATTTATCATTGAGTTTAATTTTTTATCTTTCATAGCTATTTCTTACCATAAGTGGTAAGTTATATAAGTGATTTTAAACAACTGTGGTTAAAAAGAACCTATGCATCACTAGACTGCTCTGAAAAGTGAACAAAACCATATCATTTCTCTTCCCTCCCTGACTTTTTCAGAGGAAAAACCAACTTAGTGATCTTTCAATGATGTTCAAATAATTTTTTTAACTGATCTTTGGTAATGTTTTTGGGTATGTTTTCAACATAAACAGAGTTAATCTGAGAAGCATAATAAGAAACTGAATTTCTTGGATTTTTCCCATCTCACAGTATTAGAATAATTTCCAAGCTTCAATATTGTATTTGGCTATTTTTTCTCGAATATTCAGCACATTCATGGTTGTAGTACTCAATGAATAATTGATGCTTTGATTGATATGTTGAACATTTAATTGTTTTACCCTTAAATTGAGTGTCGTTCAGCTATATTATTGCCTTAAAAGCTAACCTATTGGTTCTGAACATTACAAAAGAAAAACCCTTCCAACTTAGGTTCAATCAATATATTAAATGTGACCTTCCAACTTAGGTTCAATCAATATATTAAATGTATATTAATACTCATCCCACTAACACGAGACCACCAAATCTAACTTACATGAAAAATGCATCCTTATCACCTTTAATGGAATTTATTTTGTTTATCAATGAAGCCAAAAATCCACTGAATTTTCATGTGATTATAAATATTGTGAGACTTCATTTTGTTTTATCAATTCCTTGAAGGATGGCATTCGTGATGGAAAATCAAGCTTTTGAGGAAAAAAACAACATTGATGGTAATGCTTTTTTATGCATCCTTGATTTCTTTTTTCCTTTTTCTGTTTATTTTCCAATGTAACTCTGTGTTGATTGTACGTTTTCATCTCATGTCTGATTAGATCTTTGATTGTGTTTGGTGTCATGACAGAATGAAACATTTTATAGCTGGGCTATAGGTATGGGCTTTCACGGATCTTTGCATGTGTGAAGATATGTGTCACCAATTTGAATTAGCATTATAAGGTGATTATTCCTATATATAATTTATATGCATCCGTTTGATTAAACTAAATTATGAAAAAAAATCACCTCCATAGAGAAATATAGGGATTTTTTAAAATCTGGAAATCAAAAAATCATGTTACTCAGGTATGAAATTTCTTCAAACAACAACAATATATTTCTGTTTTCTTGTCACAATGCATACTACTCATTTGATTATAAAAATTCCGAAAGTTCATTTTGTTTTATCAATTCCTTGAAGGATGACATTCGTGATTGAAAATCAAGCTTTACACGCAAAAAAACAGCATTGGTGGTAATGCTTTTTTATAGTGACATCTGATATGTTCCCCCCTTATCGATTCACTTAACCTTGAAGCTTCTTGACGACTCATCTTAATCCAATGGTATTCTTCCAACTATAAAATAACTCTATTGTTAATATAGATTCAAACCTGTATACATATGTTTTCTCTATCTAACACTTTCAGATGTTAATTATTCTTTGAACTTCATTTAATTGTTTTCATCTATTACATTGATGTCAAGTGAAGAAAAAGGATAGTTAATGATCAATTTTCCCATTCCATTATTTTTTTTACCATATCTAATTTAATTATCTCCATAATTTCATCTCTAATAATGTTGTGTCCATACACACTTCTTATTGCATTACAGTGACATGTGACAAGTTCCCCCTTTCTCGGTTCACTTACACATGAAGCTGGTCGATGACTCATCTTATTCTGACGGTATGTTTCCAACTGTTAAATCCCTATAGTATTAATATAGATTCAAATCTGTATACATATGTTTTTTTATCCAATGCTTTAGGTTGATGAGTATTCTTTCAACTTTATTAAATTGTTTTCATCTATTAAGTTGATGTAAGCTGACAAGAATAAGGATATTTTATGCTGATTTTCTTCATTCCATTATATTTTTTACCATATGTTATTTCATTACCTCCATAATTTCATCTCTAATAAAGTTTTCTTCAAGTCATCACTAAAAAAAGCAAACTATTCTTAGAAATACACTACACTACCAAATTTTATCTTTTTGTTGATAAATCAATTCATAGTTTAAAAATATTAAGATTACTTTTCATGAGTTATATTGAACAGTTCTAAGAACCTATTCTGTAGTCAATCGACATGTTGAACTGCTGGATAATTTCACACATGAGGAACTGCTGGATCATTTCAGATACGACGCAATCAGAAATGGAATTTTGAGCTGGGTACTTCTATAATTTTAACTTTTACATTCTTCTAACAGAATTTTGTCCTTTCTGCTGTTATAAAATTCACCCATGTTTTCTGCGAAAATTTGATTCTGTGTATACATCTTATGTGTCATTGGCACATAATTTTACAGTTCAACCTTGAATATGTCTATTACTCAGGTTATCTTTAATGATTACTAATTTAATTCCATTAACATTAAAAATTTCAATATTTCAGTGGATGTAGTGTATTATATGTATTACAAACTGTCCCTTCAGGCCTGGAAATATGCATGTTATAATTTAAATTACAAGTACATGTTTCTAAATATTCTGGTTTTAATAGATGTACGGTTCCATAACAGAACAAACACTTCCTGTTTTTTATATTTTAGTTTTTGAACTAATTCCATGGATGGAATGTGATATAATGACATTAATCATCACAATTTTTTGAAATTGTGGTGATAAAACTATCTCTATAGAATCTGGGAAAATAAGACAAATCCCAAATGAGCTATGTAAGAGAAACATTTAACCCATTTTGTTATGATGATTTCATTTCAATTAATGTTGATTGTATTCTAAAATTCATTTAATAGCATGGATTTCATCAATATTCTCATGTTCACTTTGGGTTATAATCATGTTATTGAAAGGCATAATGACTGAGCATTTAATTAGGGATGAAATTATTTCTATGAGACCTACAATTTATTTAAATGGTTGTGGACATTTTATTCTTGAATTGATTGATATATGATCTGAATGTTATGTGAATATTGGGAGTTGACTAGATGATTTAGAATTTCCATATGATGTTTCAAGGTTACATCATTCCTTTCTCTAATTTTTTTAATGCTATATCTATTTTTGGTTTAAAAATTTTAGGCATACTACAAACACAAAATAAAAAACCAAATTTGGGAACCATGATTCAGGTTTTAACTCTAAATATTTAAATTTAATATGTGTATTGATTTATGTATGTTTTACATACATTTAAAATATCTGTTGGGATTACATTTCTATATTGTATTTCAATTTATTGACTAAAGTTCTAGGAATGCAGTGTTGCATATACTTTTTGAATTGTATATTTGTTTTAAATATTGTCTATTTTCCTTGCATGTAGTACTATCTCCATGGGAGATATAATTTGGTCACATTCGACAACCTGTTGAAGCAAGCCGGCCTAGACCTTCATCTCAGAATCAAGACTTCTTTCTGCGCCGTGTGGAATTTGGGGTAATTTTTCAATTATTTTGTACGTAAAACATATTACTGTGTTTGAATTCAAGAACATTAACTGTATTTAATTCTTTGAAATTCATAGTGGTTTCCCTTTTAGGCTGAAATATTAGTGTGTTAGAAGCAAGCACTCCCAGATGTTCATATGAGAATCGGTCCTTGGGTCTATGCCATGTGTTATTTCAGGTGATTCTAAAGGTTTCTTCTATTTGTTTTTCTAATATTAATAGTGAATATGCGCCCAGCATAAATAGAACTATGCAGTCTTTGGACATCATCGTATTGGTGTTTCATCGTGTTTCTTTTAATTATTCGTTAGTGTCAATTTTTTTTATTGTAATGGGACATTGGTTAACTGAGAAAAGTCTATTTTAAGCCGTCATTTGGGTGTGATCTTCAAAATAATTATATCCACTAAATTATAAAGTGATGTTTTTTAGATTATCTAACACATATTATTGAAAACTCTTGTAAGTAATTATTATTCTGATGCTTTTAGTGTTTTCCATTGCATTACACCTCAAGAGGGTAGCACTTTTCTATTTCTATTTAAATGTTATTTTAAATTACATCCCTTTATATGACGTGGTGTTTTCATGATCAAATTCTCCTCCTCCATCTTGAATATATTTTTAATATCTTGAATGTATATATCTTATCAGTTATTATTAAGGATTCTATTTGTCATTATTTTAGTCAATGATGTGAAATTTTTATATCCTTCAGTTGTTTAGTATTATTACTCATGTCAGAGCATCCTTATCCACAATTTTCAATTCATGCTAGGTAGGTCAAGAGTCATTTAGATCCATAACAAGATCATACTACAAAGCAGAAACTGGGGAACTTCTGGTTTATGACATAACTAGATAGGGATATCTCTATGTCGGCATAAGAGAGTTCGATATTGAGCGGTATTATCACAAACTGTTGGCTCGTCTTATCCAATATATTAATTGTTTTTTTACTCCAATTTATACTCTAAAATTCAATCGTCGTGTTGTTTGTAAGCAGTGGTATAGGTACCTTTGATGGTTTTATATTTTTATGTTTTCATTCGTTGTCTCCTAATTGCATTTAAATTCTTGTATCATGAATCCATACGAAATCCTTTTCTTTATTTTTTTATTTGATCTGGCATGAGACATTTAATCACCTTGAAAGATGGTTGGAGGATGTCCATCAACATGTGAATCCCAACATGGAGATCATGATAAAAGGGAATAAATGTGATGTTGCTCATCGCGGTCAGCAAGGAAGGAGATAATTTTGCAATGTAACATGGGATTCTGTTCTTCAAGGCTTCAGCAAGAACAACACAGAATGTTGAGTAGGTATGATCGCCTTGAGTTGATACACTAAACTGTTTAATGCTAGATTAGTGTTTTCTTGCAGGACTTCTTCTGAACTACTGCAAAGATTCTTCAGAATATTCAGGAAGGTGTGTTTGATTTATCCAATCAGGTAAGACACACAAACCATTTACCTTATACATGAAATTTCAAACCTATTATATTTCATCTACTAATTATGTTATTTATTTTTTCAATAGGTCAACATGGAGATGAATTTAAAAAATGAAGATTCAACTCCACAGGTTGCTAATTTGGATTCTCCTATTTCGACTTGTGATTTTTATAGACAAATTTGATGATGATTTTTTTATTCATTTTTCAGTTGTTGGGTTAGCTAACATTCAGCTCTTTATCAGTATCTTATAACTCATATTTCAAGTACTTTTTGAGTGTGTAAATGATATCTTTTTCACTGTCCATTCCTTTGACACTATCCAATGATATCTTAATACGTGTTTTTTTGAGTTATAATTATTCATTCATGTTGTGATTTATTATTTATTTGGAATAATAAAACTACAATTTCATAATGTCTTCTTCTTAGACCCTACAAATTGTAATAGTGGAATGATTCTTCTTTTCATTGTCTGTTCTTGTGAAGTTTATTCATATCCAATCCTTTGTTTTTTTATTTTCAAAATTTGAATTATCCATTTGAATTAATTTTTTCATTGATATCATTGATATCTCCATCTTGAACACTTAACAAAAAATATTTATTCCTGATTAAAATAGTCATTTCTATGATGTCTCAAAAATTTCTCCACCCCACCAGTATTCTAATATCATGTTTCACTTATTTGTGATTTAAATATATACAATATTAATGATAATTATTAACTTTTAATAATAGTTTTCTCATACTCAATGTAAGAATTTATTTATAGAGACGTGCGTACGCACGGGTGATGTACTAGTATAATAATAAGATAACATGGAATAAGTAGTGAAGAAGGAGTATATGGTTTGATAAGGGGTTGTGTACATGTGTTTTGAATTCAAATAAAATTAGTTACTTTCTATCATGGATGAGAATAATATGAATATATCATAACATAGAAATTTTTACTTTTGTATTTTTGAAGACACAAAAATTTTTATCAAAATTTTTATATCATGGTAAATTGTGGGATGGAATTGTGTGTATGATACACTAAAGTATTGTTATGAGACATGAAATGTGATTTCAAAGATAAACCCTGCTAGACAATATCAATAAGTAAATTCAATTTGGTATTTTGATATTTTTAAATTCAAAATCATATCAAGGATTAGTCTTCTATTTTGAGAGGTAGATTTTTACATCACTTTTCTCTTTATATCAGTTCTTATTGTATGTGTGTGAATAGAATATATCACTCATCTTATCAGGGGGATGGTTATTTAGAAATAAAATAATGTAAAATAAACAATTATATCCCAATTAGTGATCTTTCTAGGATATTACATGTTTATTAATAAGTTTTCTTATATAATAGGTTCCATTCATTTATGTCTGGATATATTGAAGTTGGAGTTTTAATTATTTCCATGGTTTAATGGGTCTCTAATTTATACTCTCTACAATTGATAATATAAATTCTGTTAATAAAAATGGGATACTTACATTTTAATAGAAATTTTATCCTATACCTATGGTTATGATGTTTATATACCTTTTATATATTATTTATGATGTTTTTTAGGCTACAACAGATGGATTCCTTCTCCCATTCTTAAGGTGATTCTATAAAAAACACAAATAATGTGAATCAAGAGAAGGATTACCATTCCCGGAAAAATATTTTTGTATTATCTTTTAATGAAATAATTTTTTAATGATAAATGAATTATAAATGAAGAATTCACGTGGGAAAAGACTAAGAGTAATAATGAAGTAATAACCAAAGTGAAGTGGGAAAATTTATAGATTTATAGTTTTATGTATAATGATATCATGATAAATGATGATGAATTTTTGGACAGATTCTTTACATGGGGTTTTGAGATTAAGATCATGATCATATGTTTTTTTTGATATGTTAGAAGATTCTTAATTGGTTGATGTTATCTTGTGAATCCTACTAGATCTGTTTGATTCAGAAGACATTTAGTTTTATGATATAGATCCATAAATATTTTTTATTTATTCGTTAAATATATTTTTAATTACATATGAGATTATAAATGGTAATATTGTGAAGTATATGTTTATGAACATAAACGAATTTTATCCTAAATAATCTAATAATGATAAATATAAGAATAAGTTTAATGAAGTGGAATCCAATTTTTTTTATTCATATTTATATGTGGATTAGATGTTTGATAAAATGATGTCCCTTATTTATAGATATATGTGAATTGGAAATGGAAATTCTAATATAAATATTCTCTTGAAATGATTAAAGTGTGAATTCTTATGAAATAATTCTATAAATTATTCAATGTTTAATAAGATAAAACCAATTAAGATGATTATTAAAGACCAAGAATAAATTTCTAGAAGGATGCTTAAAAAATATAAAAATAAATGTTTTCCTATAAATGGAATGAAATTAATTTCAGAATTTAAAAGAAGATAAATATATTATCCATGTGTATATCTAGTGAAAGAACTGATGAATATGAAGAGGAAGTTAAGATATAAAGTTATGAAATTACTGAATAACTTCTCATTGCAATAGTGATTGTAAAGAATTTATTTATTGAATACTATTATGAAAGTATATAATAAGATACTAAAATGGAGTTCATAAAAAATATATGATAAAAATAATATCTATAAAGGATTTATATTTTGTATAAGAGAACAAAATAATGAAGAAATATAATCAATCTTCCCCAAATAATGAATATATTCATAGAGGAAAATTAGAAGCTACAATATAATAGTTATAGTTTTAATGAGATTAATGATAAATAAGATAATATTAATATCTATATAAAAAATGGTGATTATGAAAGATAATATTTTTGATCATACAAAACTGAAATTGATTAAAGAATATAAATTGAAAAAATTCGTATAAAAAATTAATATTATTATTTTAGAAGATTGAGAATGATCAATGGTGAATGAGTTTTTTAAGAAAAATAAAAATTAACTTATAAGGGTAATAATAATTTTTAAAAAGATTGTAAAAAGACTGATAAGATGTAGTAATTCAAGAAGACCGTGTTTTTAGAAACATTTTGGGAATCCCATAGGTCAAGAAATTCTAGAAACTCCAAAGTAAAACATTAGTACTATTGGTGATTCTAAAAAGGATGATAATAATACCAATATAAGGAATAATATGTTAAGATTTAAAAATAATTATTTTTTTCACAAAATGGAATTATGATTAGTGACTCAATGATGGAAAGTATGCAAGTACATTATTCTAGTCATCATATATGGAATGCATGATTTCTATGAATTATATGGGTACTATGTTGGATTGGGGTATATTAAAAATATGTTTTAGTTAAAATAAAAACATTATAATATACCAAGTTGAATTTTGATGTAATTATTATGGGGTATTTATTTCTCATTAAGGATGAATATTTAAAAACACATTTTAAATTCTATATAGATATCATTGATTGTGTTTTATGGTCTAGTAGAAGATGTGACTAATTTGGTAACTATGAAAATAATTCCCAATACTTATACTATCATTGTAAAATATTATTTGCAAAATTAAATAGCATCATAATTGTAATATCAATGGTAAGGAGAATTATTTATTTATGGATGATTTATTTAAATTATTAATAGGGTATAATACATAAATAAAAGATATCATATGTTAATATCAAATGGAAGAAGATTTAAAATATCCAAAATATGTTGATGATTGTAATGTAGGATCAATTAACATTGAAAATTATGGGTCCCTCAGGGATAAATGATGTGGTTCAATTTTTGTTGGGAAATGAATGATTAAATCACAAAAAACATTATTGATGGATTGAAATAGAACCTGTTATATTTTTAACAGCTTTGTGATGAAGGAAACAAAGTGATTATTAAAAAATAATATTTATTATTAAATATCCTAGAAGATAAAATATTTTTAATAGGATGAAAAAAACTAGAGATAAATTTTTTCAAGTGGACTATTCTTCAAAATCATATCATCATAAAATTAAGGAAGAAAATCATTTGTGGAATCAAAGTCTTCGTCATCATGATCAATAAAACATGAAATAGATCACCGAAGGATATAATGTTAATTATATTAATAATATAAAGATAAAAATTGATAAAAATTATTAAGATATATAAGTTGGATAATATGATTCAACCATATCATGTGATGAGGATTAAACATCCTCATCTTATTTAAGGGAGAGAATATATGCAGATGTCTAAATAGATAGAAAATAAATGACAACATTAAGCTTAATTTATCATTATCTTCACATTTTTTTATTTAGTGTTTATATAAAATTGGGGTAGTATTCATTTATATATATTTCTTTTAGGGGAAGTAATATCTTAGGAGGATTTTTTATTTCGAGTGTTTTTTAAAAGGTGTAATCTAGTAATTCAACACTATAAATGTGTGAACTTTCATTAATATTTCTATTGTGCATGCATGAACATGTTTATTATGATACTTCAGTATCATATTTTTCATGTTTAGGAAAATATTATAAGTGATGATAATGTAATTATTTAATTTTCAATACTCATAAATATTATCAATTTTAATGATTTTATCAATGTAAGTAAATAGGATTAGGTAAAAAGAATTTGAATATAAATCACTATTTTTATGGACAACATTATACTATTATTTAATATTTTTTATATAGAGTTCACATATAAATGATTATCATTGTTATATAATTATTCATTTATAATGTTTTTGAGTATTATAATTACTTCTATTCCATGGATGATAAAAACTCCAATGGGAAATATTTTTGAGACCAAGTTGTGTGTTAATAAATTTTGAGAAGAAGATTCCCTAAAAAGAGATTATTGAAGGCTAAAAAATAATTACTATGATTTTAGATTCAATATGTTTACAATGATTATAGAAATTATCTCGAGAGTTTATTTTTTTGATAATTTTTGAGTGGAAAATTTTTTTTGTTTCCTTTTGTATTAAACACATAAATATTTTTAAAACACAGTTTCTTCAGGATTATTAATTTCAAGTGAAATTCATTCCATGGTTGTAGAATGAAAAAATGTTCTTAAAAGGTGTTTTGGGGATGATGAATTAATATTTAAGGTGTTTTAGTTATAGGCGATACAATAACATCTTGGTTATACATAAAAATAGTCATGGAGATTATCTAGGAAGTAAAAAACATGAGATACATTGGACACATTAATTTTGTATAGTGGTTTGTTTGGGATATACACCTATTAAAAATAATTAGATTTTTTATAACATGAGGAGAAGATAATGTGGTATTTATATCCTATTAATGCATTGAAATGGGAAGAACCCTAATGTAGTTTATAAACTATGGGGTTTTGGGTTGGATTTTTTGATGTTTTAAATGGGGTGCTGCATACTATGTGTAATCTCATGGTGTGAAGAAAATTCAATCAGTCAGTATAGAGTATGGTGAACATGGTGGGGTGGATGGGTATTTTGATAATGATTTCTAAGAGTTTGAGAATAATTATTCCCAAATAGGGTTCATCATGATATTTTAATGACATTGTTAGGGAATGTTGTTGAAATAATATACAAAATGTCATGGAGATGAGTGAGGAAGTCATGGTGTGATGATGTTATCTGGTTTGGATTGGATCAGATGACAGGACTCTATTACAGACTCAAAAACATTAAATTCTCAATATCTAAAGTTAATAAAATAAAAAATGATTAATATTGGGGTAAATATGATTCAATGGTTCAATTATAGGAAGAATAATTTTAAATTTTGTTGAAGGAATATGATTATTTTATTATGAAATTGAAATTAAAATTCAATTGAGAAGAAGGTGTTGCTGTTACTATATAATATTCATAGGAATAAAGTATTTCATTTAAAAATTTTATACAATTATAGATAAAATAAATATGTTTTTAACATAGGATATACTTAAAAATAATACATATTATAAGAGAGAGGAATCATAATAATAAGTAGAAGAGAATGTATATGTTAAGAATATGTAAATAGTGTGATAAGTGTTTTTGTATGTTTTGTTAATTAAAAGTAAATAAGAGTCTTGTTATCAAGAAAGATAATAAAATAAGGAACTAAAAATATGACCAAATTCACAATAACTGATATAGTAGAAGTATCTTATGTTATTATTAACATTTTCAAATAATTATAAACTATGGGATGTAGTTTTTTACAAGAAGAACCAAATCATTATTTGGAGACATGAAACACATCTTCCGGGGTAAAAATTGGCTGTTTTTTACCTATAATTTAATTTTAGTGAGTTGTAATACCTTTTTCAGTTCCAAATCACTTTACAGAGTAAGCATCTCTTTTTAGAGTTAATCATTTTAAGTCATTATGCTATTGTGTTTGTGGGTGTTTTATGTGTGTGGACATAATATATCACTATTTATAATAGTTTGAAAAGGATGATTGGAAATAAACATAAAAAAAATTTATGATCACTAATTTACTCCGCTCTATATTAACCCATTGGTTCCTCTATATAAATTTCCAAAGGTATTCATGCTTCTTATTGGATATCCATACCTATTTCATGGAAATATATGTAACATAGGAACCTCTACAATTTGATACATTTATTACAACACTTTTGAGGGTGTACATATGAAACACCAATCTATATTAATTGATAGTAATTAGATTAGTGCACCAAATGAACTAAGTCACACCTCCCCTTATGCTAAATTATGGTCACTACTAGTGAGTAAGTAGATCGTACATTTCAGAGAAAATTCCCTTGATATAATAATCATCATAAAAATAAAATAAGAAATAAGTAACTAAATAATATATATAACATATTATCGGTGTATACAAAAAACAATAATACATCCATGCTATAAAAAATGGATTATATTTGTATATCCGAATAGAAAAAAACATTTTCCACTCATTCTATAAAATTTTGAAAATAAAAAAATAATAAGTTCATAATGAGGCTGTACAACTATCTCTCAGAACTGCCTCAATTCCATATCTAATCCTTATCCTACTATTTCAACCTAATCAACCGAACCAGATATTCTCAAATCTGTACAATAATTATAAGGGTTTCTTATACACATGGGTGTCTATATATGGTGTGATAAACAGATCTTATTATTGTTTCGCCATGTTCCTCTAATATAATCCATCATATTCATGTGTATTAATGAGGAAAATAAATAAAATAAAACAACTATACACAAGAATGTGTTTTAGGACACTGTGTACTAACAATTAAATCACATTACCTGACCACATATTATTGTAAAACATCATAGGAGAAGTCACCTATTTTCAAATACTATATCCCATACCTAAGGACTCTAAGTAGGTTACCATACTATCTTCTACTTCATACATAACAAAGCAAGAAAAGGCCATATTATCAAGTCCCAAACACTACACTCTGTATCAGTGTATGGTCCATACCAAACCTTACACCTATCTTTCCAAGTATCAATCTTTATACTCTTCATAAGGTTATGGTCTCATAAACGTAACCTACACCAGTAAATTCATAATAATGTTTTTTAATTCCAAAACCAACACACTCATCATGGGCCCACAAATCTAGTCCCTTCATAATCTATATCAAAATGAACATGCCCCTCCATAGTTGTGTCTCACAAACACAAACATGACCATATATTCTCACTCAATGTTATCCTACCAATAACTTCTTATCTAAGGTGAATCCAACTAGTTCAATCCCAAGGAAGGAGAGGATATAAAAATAAGTAATGATATACATAATTGGGAGTCTTAAAACTTAGAGGAAATTTGAATTTTTGATATGATGAGTGGTTTTTTGGTGAATTAAGATTATAATTCCCATTATGAGAGTTATAATTTATTTTGGGATATATTTTGAGGTTGGTATCAGGATCTATATTTTACTCTAGTTCTAGATAAATTTTCAAGAGCGTTAGGTGCATGTTAAGGTTATAGAGAGGTTTTTACCCTAGTTCATAGTTTAGTGTACACGAATTAGTGGAAACTGTTAATATCTATGTGTTTTGAAGAATTTTTTTTATAGTTTTTTTAGTTCATGGATCAAGTAAAATATTTGAACATGATTTGAAGGAAATGTTGTCGGTGTTTTGTGGACCAGGGATTGGTTTATTGGTGGTGGTTGGTTTCAATGAAACTATGAAAAAAATTTAATTTTGATTCACAGGAATGACACATAGTTGGAAAATTATTTGTTAAACCATATTTCCTTACCATGCACAAATAATTTTGTTGCAAAATAATGGTCATATATTTGGTGCACATTTTGAAGAAACATGTATCCATACTAAGTTGTTATCTTGTAATTGCTAAAAGCTTGTAATTCCACTTTTGACGCCACTAGATTTTAATTATCCATCCATAATTCATCCTCCTATGTATATCACAAAACAAATATGTATCCTCATAATACCCATTAATTCCATTAATATTAGGGTGTTTTTTGGTGAATTATTCATTACTTTAATGTGATATCTTTCTCTTACCCCAATATTCTTCCTCTTATCATTGCCTCAGTAATTTTGGTGGATCTCGATTATGGGTTAGGAGTCAAATGTGATGGAGCATGGAAGAATCAACCAAGAATAACAAGACTTCTATATTCCTTGGAAAGAGAATGTCTTGTGACATGGAACACATGCCTTTGTTTGTTAGTTTAGTGCTGTTATGATTCTTGATGTATTTTCAATATTTTTAAATTCAAATCTTTGGAATTTCCATATTAGTAGGTTTTGGTGTTAATGTTTTTTCATTACATAGCATCGATGATGTGTTGTGGAAATCCGGTTAGTGGTTGGTCATAGGTTTTGGAAGAAAAAGTTCCTCATTTAATAAGATGTTGGTAGATCATAGTTTTCTGCTAAAAGATTCATTGGTCTCACTATAATTTATTTTAGTTGTCTGGTTTTGTGTCTCTTTATAATTTTTAAATAATTAATGGATTATAAAATGGTTTTTGTTCTATTTATATCCTCTTGAGGGATAGTATGTGTTATATTTTGTATGAGTATGATATATATGTCTCATATAGGTATTTTTTTATAAAAAAAATCGATCTCTTGGATTTAAATTTAAGGAAACATTTCACGTTTTCTATATTGTTTCTTAGTGAAATAAGGGGAAAAATATTAGATATGAAAATAATCCTATAATTGGAAAAAGACAGCCTTATTGGTCTATTTAATGTTCTTTAAACAAGGTACATAATGTTAGAACATTATAGAAATTAGAGGATTTTTTAGGTTATTTTTTAGTAAGGGATAGATAATAATTTCCCTCATGGTTTTGTATGTGTTATCCTCACGGTGTATGGAATAATCGATAATTTAATAAAAGGATCAGTGTGAGACCTTTCTATATGGATAATTGGTGATCATCCCAGGTGAGGTTCTTGAGTTTTTTCGGCTATCTTGGAACAGTAGATTCCATGTATCATTTTTGAGGTTCTTTGGATGGTTCATGAGTGGAATGATATAGTGGTGAATCAGATTGATAATTCCAAGTAGCTTTGCTTGTGGTTCTTTGGGATAGCCCTTAGACATTGGGAATATATTTTAATGTTCTAGGAAAGTGATTTTTTAGACCTGGTTTCTTAAGGTTCAAGTGTCTGAGGTTTTAAAGAACCTTTTTTAATATTTATCTTGGTTATAGATTTTAATATAGGTTTATACTATCAGGTTTTAGGTAAGGTATGGTGTCATTTTGTTTAGGATGAGATGGGTTAGATCAACCTTTGATATTTCTATTATGGGATAATTTATAATCATTTATTAGTCAGGATCCATTGGTTCCTACTTGAGAATACCCTTTTAAATATGGTGTATCATGAGGTTTCCCATATGGGAGAGGTCACAAGTATCAGTGGTTAGGTTTTAGAGTCACCAGATAAGGTTCTATGTGTGGGGTTTGACAATAGTTAGATATAGACATGGTTCAGAGGATTGTGAGTGACCCATTTATATTGGAAACTATAGAGTGGTACTGTTGGTTTAATTTTTATCCACCATAGAGTTGAGAGACTAACTATTTAAGATCATTATGGTTTTAAACATCTGATAGTTTATGATGTTCGATCGATCCAGGTTTTATGTTTTATACTAAGGATGATTGTGGTTATTATTATCATATTTTAGTTTCAATAGGTGACCTTTGGGATATTATTATATTGGTAGTTATCCCTTATTTTGATATGACGACCTCATCTAATGAATTGTTCTAAGTAGTTCTACAGAGCTAATGGATGTTCTGGATGAGTCAACCACACTAGTAATGACTTATCTCTTAGTAGTTATTTATTATTTTGGTATCAATCATTATAGATAGGACCTAGGGTTTCTTCCAAGATCAATGATCTTGATAGATCCAAATTATTTATGAAGTACTACGAGGACATGGATAGGTTTTATAAGTGTGAGTATATATTCTATCAACAGTTTTAGAGATTTTGATTAGAGTCAAATAGATTGGTAGTGGTTTGAATTATTGTAGTGGATGTATATGGTTATTTCAATGGATTTAGTGTTAGTTATAGTTGGTCTTTTGATATTTGGGGGAAGTGTTATGATTTTTAGGACACACCTAATGTGCATTGTGATGCGGTGAGCCATGTGGTTAGTGTTTTTTTCAGATTAGGATGAATATGATTTTCTAGATCATAGTGGGATCATTAAAACCCAAGGATCTATGATTATTATAAATTTATGTTTATTACAGTTTTCTTTATTATATTGGTCGGGGTATATTATGTGTGAACTCACTTGGATATGATTATAGATTATATTTACATCACTAGTGTTGAATAATGATATTTTTTTCTCACTCTATATACATGGACACGGGTGAATTTTGAAACCCTCATGTATAAGTTTTTTTGATAACATATTGAAGTGAATGGGTCTATGATCCATTATTTTATAAATGTTTAGGATAGATCCTAAGGAGTATGATGATCATATTGGAGAATATTGATTACTGCTGGAGACTAGGAATCAGGTATGTATCAAGGTTGATAGTAGACAATTTTTTTATGTATAAATATGTTGTAATCGATGTGGGAATCTGATTGATGTGTTTATCCTAATCCCAAGTCTCTATGATATATTTTATTTATTATAACATTAATATGTTTTAATATTTTTAATAATTTGATACATATGGATGTAGATATATTTAGTTGTCTTCAACAATTTTTACACTTTGATATGATTGTATAGTGTCTCAACTATATTTCTTCAAACCCTTGATGGTAGTAGATAGCCTCTGATGTATGGGGTGGCATACCTAAGGACATAGGTTGAGAAATATTGGGTGAAGTATAAAGTATATTGTGGTTGGTGATTATAAAATAGTATTGAAGAAATTTTATTTTCAATGTTTTGGGAGTCAGTAGACAGGTGTATTAATGAAGTGCTGGAGCTCAACGTGTTCCCCATAATGATGCATTTAAAACATATTTATTGATGGAATGATTATGTTAGTAGGGTTATGGGATTACTATTCAAATATTTTATTTTTAATACTATATTATTTCACCTTGGATGATTCACTAGTGTTTTGGATTTATGGTATTTGATACATTGTATCTAGCTCGTTGGAATGAGGCCTATATATATGAATCATTATAAGCATGTTGGATTCATATGACATGTTCCAATTTGTTTTTTATTTCACTGATTATGTATTTTAAAATTTTAAATGTAAAAAAATATATATTGAATTACCCCATTTAGGGTTTATATGGAATTGCACATAGATGAACTGTGACTATTCTCTTTAGATGATACATCATTTGGATTTTGTGGTGATATTTTCTATAGTTATGGAAACTTAGTCTCTTAAATATGATATGGGTGGAGACCCTTGTGATTTAGTGAGATATTTAGATAAAAAAATGGTGGAATGTTTAGGGAAAGGATTCATAATAAATGTTTTTCATTATGTGTGAGCTTACTATGTTCAATTATAGGCCATATTAATACTTTCAGATTAAGAGATGGAGTTATAGGAGTGTTTGTGGTTTTGATTTTGTCATAAATGGGTTTGGTTTGTTTTTTTATGACCTACTTGGGTATGGTTTTGCTTCTTGGGGAATGATGAGATCACAGTTTGGTGATTGTGGTTTGAAAAATTCTAAAGTTGAAGGCATTCAGGTGGTGAGATTCAACATTCATGAGAGGTTCCTCATTTTAGATAGTGTGTATCAATTGTGATCTATAACAATACTACTTTTCTTATATAAATAGCAAATTATTTTAAAGATAAACCACATAATAGCATTACAAAACTAGGATCCAAAGGTTTTGTGTCTTGGTAATGGTAGGAATATTAATAATTTGAAAATTAAAGATAAAAAAAAATTATCTAAATTTTTCATCGTTATCCTTAAAAAAATAAATTACTCTTAGTATAAGTAATCACCTAAGGATATACCTCAAATAAAAGGGTTAGCTAAAAGACAAGTAATATGATCAATAAAGACATGGATAAATATTATATGGGAGAGAATAATGATCATCATAATAATATAATAATAGAATCATCATAATAATCATGAAAGGAATATTTATATAAATTCATGGAATGCTTCAATTCCTAACAATGTAACATAATGTTTGAGTGTTCAAATAACACACATAGTTGTGAACAAAGCTAACATCATGTTCATGAATAAAGTATTTGAATAATAATAATATCTTCATAATGAAAAAATGTATCATCATGTTGATGAATATTTCACATTATCTCATTAGATACATCACATTAACCAATGCATTAGAGGGATACATAATTCCATCCCACCCATCAAATCATAACATTTAAAAAATCCTACATGTCTTGTAGAATGTATATCAATAAAAGTAACGAAGTTACCAATGTAAAGGAATGGGTTTCATAAGGTTTTCATCACGAATACATTCATGAATAATATTTGGGGTTCCCAAATTAGAAAGGGAAAATATATTTCGAATAATCATTACCATTATTGATAGAAGAAGAAATAACTCAATAGGAGTAAAAGGTTTGTTTCATAAAGATGAGTTCTTTTGGAAAATATTTTTATTTTTCATAAACTAAGTTGGAATCATGCATAACCTCAAAAATATTAGGGAATAATAATTAAATTATATTCAAGTCACATTAAAGGAAAATCCACACCAAAATTTATCATGAAATATGTATAACCCAATGAAAGAGAACTGTGTTTGAGAATCCTCTTACCTTATGTGAGAAAGTGTTATAAACAGAAACATAATATCCTAGATAATAAAATTATATAGGCAAATTAATTAATTAAAAAAATATACATATATTTGATGTATTATTATTTTATTATGTTATTTATGACCGTTTTATTGAGTTATAATGTTCAAATTTTTTGTTATTGGAGTTTTCTTTTTCTTGGTATTCATGATTGATTCACTATTATTCACGTATTTCAGTTTATGTAAAATGAGAATAATTTTCTGGATTTTAAATTATATGTTTTAAATTAACATAAAATTTTTAAATGGCATTATATATCATTTGGTTATATGTTATGAGTATGATTCATTAGATAAAACATTAGTGAGAATGATTTCAATTATTTTGGTGGTTTTTAAGACCATCAAGAACCTGTATAATATAATTTAATATCGTGATTATATATTTGTTCTAGTACATTATAAATGTTATTAAATGTATATCAAAATATTATTTATGCATATTAATGTTTTTATGACCTACCTTTATGTAGTTAATGGAAAATAACAACTATTCATCTAGGGAGGTGGTGAATTAACACATCAAGATCGATGTTTTCATTTTTTTTGAATGGAAGGGATAGAATAAAATATTTGATGATGGATATTTCATTAAAAAAATAACATTTTAATTTATATAAGATAATGGATTTATCTTTTCACTTTCAGATATGGGAGGTGACAAGAGAATAAGAAAATGAAAAAAATTAAATAAAAAGATAATCAAATATGATTTTACCATATGAATTTATTTTTCTTGAGAACCTACATAAGGATATTGGGTTTTTTATTTTTCTGAGACCAATAGATCTTGGAAATGAATAAAAGGATTTGGAAGTTAATTGGGATAGATTTATAAAATATTCAAGGTTTATAAGGTGTGAGGAGAATAGTTGTTTAGGGTAGTATTTATAGGGTATGGCATGGGTGTTTTTTTATTTATTTTATTCCATAGTTTATTATTTTGGATCAAGAATATCAATAGTGTTGATTATTGATACCAAATAATGTGAATGGTTTAGGATAGTTTGAAACAATGTGTTCTTACCTCATATATATATCATCCATGACTTAATAATTCACATATTTCTCATATATATTCAGCAAAAATTCAATTATTTTAGAAAATTACAAAAAACTCGTCCAAATTTTTTTTCAATGTTTATAATTAAAAAATGGTCTCTGTTTTATAAAAATATGTTTGTAAATATGAGAAAATTCATTTCAACTTAAAAATATTATTTATTCGAAAAAATATTATTTTAATATTATAACTGAATTTATGACAATTAAAAAAAGTAATCAAACTGTCATAAAATAATATTATAATTATAATACAAAAAAATATTAATTTATGAATCTATATTATGTAAATAAATTTTATTTTATATCAAAATCTTTATTTTAAAACTGTAAATAATAATTTATGTTTCACAAAAATACCAACACATAATTTATCATTTTTAAAAAAATTTATTTTATTATAGTGTGATATAATTATATAATATTTTAATTTATTAGAGTAAGTAATATTATTTACACATTCATAGTTGAAGATACTATTATATTGGTAGAACTACTATTCCAAAATGTTCATGTTACTATTCTGACGGTGAGTTTACTATTCAATCAGTATAGGATCTCTAATTTCTATAAATATCACATATTTATTTCTTAATTTATGAGAATTATTTTTTTATTGGGTTGTATATGTGATGTATTTGTTTTATTCCATATAAACTAATTATAAGAAGGGAAATTCCATTCATAAATGTTTGGGTCATTACATTCTTCCCCTTTATGAAAATTTTCCCTGGAAATTTTATTTTACAAACTATGGTGAAATAATGTGATGGTTCTTATCCTTAATTTATTCCTATAATTCCCATGTAACCTCTTCATACTTATTACTCTTGTACAAAACCATGACAATGTTATTTTTTTATTTCATAGGACTTTGTCTTTTTATTCCAAGATCATTACTGACTACTCCTCATATGAGATGTCTTTCTCTAGTTGTACCACCATCAGATTTAGTACATATGAGGGGTTAGGTATGTACTTCAATAGGATAGATACATTGAAATTTTTATCAAATTTAACCTTATTTGGTGGAAGTTTAGGAAGACAGGCCATTGTGCCTATGTATTCAGGGATCTCAAAGGGTAATATGTACCTTTGGATAACCTTCTATTTCATTCATTACCACTTGAATCTTTTACATGATGTTATTATAAGGAAAACGTTGTTTCCAACATCAAACATTTATATAGTTGTTATCGTAGATCATTTTCTAACTCCGAGTAGATTTGAAATGTTTTTAGATGGCTTGAACATTCTCTTCATTCTCTTACATGAGATCAGGTCCATGTAGCTTTGATTATCCAACTTCATCCCAATAGGTTGGAGTTATACATCACATTCAATACATATCAGCATACAGAGCCCTATGAATACTCGAGTGAAAACTATTTTTGTATGAGAACTCTTCCAATGGGAGATTATTATCCCACCCTCCATTTAATTCCACTAAGAAGGCTATTATCATGTTCTCAAGTGTCTGAATATTCCTTTCAGATTGGCCATAATTTTGGGGGTGATAAGCTATAATGAAATTCAATTCAGTACTCAAATCATGTTAAATTATTTTCTAGAATTTATATGTGAACCTTGGATCATGATCAAAGATAATTAAAAGTGGAATGTTATGATACCCCGTGACATCAATAACATATACATTGAAATTGTTTTCAAGAGATATATCTTCAGAAATAGAGATAAAGTGGGTAGTCTGGGTGATTCAATCCACCAGAACCCACATCACAATATTTTTTGGATATCCTTGGGAGACCGATGAAAAAATCCATTGTGAAATTCTACAACTTCCAAATGGTTACAGGTAATGGATGCATCATACCCTTATACTTCTATCACTCTACTTTTACATTCTAAAACACCAAACGCCTTGAGAGAAAATCTGAAATATCCTTCTTCATATTTACTATTGATAAGTTTTCTCAAAGTACACAACACATATTGGTACATCCAGGATGGATCGAGAAAGGTTTTCTATGTGAAGTATCCATCAGATTGTTCCTTATCCTAGGAGTTGAAGGCACCCAAATCCTTCTTCCAAACTGAATCATACCAAGATCATCGATGTGTAACTCCCATATATTTCCTTCCATTACTACATTCACCTTCTTTTGTAGATAACACATTTTTTCATCCTTTATATTCTATTTCATAGATGGTCGTGCAATAATTTGGGAACGATAAGATGTATTCCCTAATACTATTATTTCTAATTCCATCATTTATATATCTATGAAGATATGGTCTTTCTAAATACATGTAATATATATAGTAGTATGTTCTTTTTTGATTAGATAATTAACAACCAATATCTTCTTTGGTGAATGTTGAGTTCCTTTTATGTTAATATATACTTTAGACTCTTGTGATTTGTATATATGTCACAATTCACACCATAGAGATAGTTCCCCCAGATCATTAAGGCGAAGATGATAGCTTCATACTACAGATAATGTTTTTCAAAATTTCTCTCATATATATTTGACTACAATGTGTAATATTCTATAACATTATCATTATTCATGACTACAAAACCCAAGCCTTTCATTGAAGTATCACTATATATCAAAATAAATATTTTCCACTATTTTGGTAGTGTGAGTACATGTGTAGTGATTAGTCTCTTCTTTAGATCCTTGAATCGTTCATCACATTTGTCATTATAGACATACTTTACCAATTTACAGGTTAACTTAGTTAGCGGCTGATAAAATTGTGAGAAATTTCTCACAAAACATTGGTAGTACCCCTCCCCATCCATGAAAAATTTGGATTTCTGGGACACTAGTGGGTCTGGCCATTCCACTGTTTTCATTTTTAAGGGTCCATGGAAATTACCAAAATTGTGATCATGTATCCAATTAATGTCACTTTCATCATCAAAAAGTCACGCTTTCTTAATATGGAATACAATTCATCCGTCTTTAATATCACAAGTAGAATACTTATATGCTCTTTATATTCCTCCTTTATTCAAGATTATCTGATAATATCATTGATAAAAATTATTAAATATTTGTCAAGGTAGTGTCTATATACTTTATTAGTCAAATTCATGAAGGCTTTAGGGGTATTGGTATATATGAAGGGCATCACTAGATAATCTTAGTTCCCATACCTTTTATAGAAAGTTGGCTTCTGAATATCATTATTCTTCACAATCATTTGAGGATATCTGAAATGAAGATCCTCTATTGATAAGTATTTATCTACTCATAGTTGATCGAGAAAGTCATAAATTTCTATATAAGGATAACAATACTTCATGGTGATGTTATTGAGATAACAGTAATCGATACACAAACACATTGATCCAACCATTTTCCTTACGAAGATCCCTGGAGCACCCCAAGGAAATGAACTAGGATGTATGAAAACTATTTCAAAATACTCATGTAGCTTCTTTTTTAACTCATCTGGATCAGTCGAGGCTATACTGTAGTGTTATTTTTATATAGGAGTAGTTACAAGTTTGAGTTATATTGAGAAATATGCCTCATTATATGGGGGAAGTCTGAGTAACTCTTTCGGAAATACATCACTATATTCCATTATAATGGTAATTTCCTCAAGGTTGATACTTCCCTTTTACTCAACCATTTATGTAAGGTATGATTATTCATAGGGCATCAAAACCCACACCATTGAAGGATTTTACAAAGAATATTCATGTAATTACTTTCATTTGTAGAGGATCATGGGGTGCTTAGGGATTTGAAAAAATATTTAATTTTCTAAATATATGATGTGTTCTCTATATAATGGGAGCTAATACATTCCAATTATATAATTTAACTCCACCAAAAAAAGTATCATGATACTTTATAGAATAATTTTCCCACATATTCTAATGAGAGAAGAGTCTGAAAATTGGGTTACAATGATCACACCACTTGGTGTTTTTATAGATATCTCTACGTCAATGTATTAGAGATTTGATTCAATAGTTCTAAAAAACATGAAATATATAAAGGGATGTGTATAACCAAAATCAAATAACACCATTTCTATTATTTAGTGAATAGGATGTGTACCTTGTAAGACCTCATTTTATTACTCCACTTCAGCATTTCTAATGGAATATGATTTCCATTTCTCATTTGGATTTTTTGGATTATTATTCAAATTTCCTTAAATTAGTTTATGTTTAATGCACTAGATTTCATAGTTCCCGTTTTCCCTTTTTGTGGTAAATTCACTCACACCATAATAAAATGAAACTCCAAAACATAAGGGTTGGGAAATTGGATGAAATAATACCTAATTGAAACTAGATAAAACATAGAGTACCCTATCCAAGGATATAATCACCAATAAACATATATACCAATGAGGCATGAAGAAATTAAAAAAAATTATATTCTCATTGCTTGGTAAAAATTGGGAAAAAGGTGTTGCAAACTTATAGGTTTTTCTAATCCATTGAAAAAGGGGAACCATGGATATTGGGTGGTTGATGTGTTGAATTATTGGATAATGGAGAACAATAACCCTTACATTATGAATATCATTTCCCTATACCACTTTAAAAGGATTCAATACCTTGTCATTGTAATTTGTTTCATCATTCATGGTATTTTTGATTTTTAATTTTCGATTGTAATATGTTTTTTTTATTTATCTAATATTTTTTATCCTTTCACTAAATTAAATAGGTTTATCAACCAATTTATAGTATAAAAAACCTCTTAATTCATGATCCAAATGTACTAAATCATTATGAATGGTCCAAGGTGAATCATAATGAGACATTGAAATGATATATTTTACATCTTATCTATCTACAAAATTTTGATTTAGAAGTAAAGGTAGAGATAGAATAAATGATTACAATCACCATTTTCCATCATCGTTGTTTAATTATTCCAACAGTTTAACATCAATGTATCCCACTAATATATTCAATATTCATACAAGTGTAGGTGAGTATTTTGAGTGGATGACTGGTATGTGGTTATTTTTTAATGTGGGAGATAGTTTAAAATATACGCTAATAAGTGTTCATTCCTACTCCCCAAGGAGATAAAATGAGTTTCTAATATTATTAATGGTACATCAGAAGGGTAGTATTCCTATACATGTAGAAACAGTGTAAGTGAAAATATAAATGGTATTGATTCTTCTTATTGAGTAAGGTGATATAGAATAATATATAAATCACGATAAAACATAGTTTAATCTTCATTAGGACTCTCTAATTTTATTTCTATCATATTGTATTTATTTATTTATTTTGTTTCAATTTATATAAATAAAAAAACCCAAATAATCATCCCATGTTTTTTACTATTTTAAAACATATGGAATCAAAAAATAAACAAAAGTATAAAAATTGTGAGTTTTCTATGCTCAGATACCTATGAAAAAACATGTGGGTAGATCTAAGAAATAAATATGGGATTTAAATACTATTTTCATAGATTGATTAGAAATTGTAGATGTAATGATTACACATTAACATTGTTTGAATGAGTATTAAGTATTTTTACATTGATTTTCTATAAAACAATGACTGTTATATAGAAAATGTTTTGTAGGATATCCATACGATTTTTTTCATATATTTTTATAAGTTTGTATATATGGTGAAACATATAATGAAAAATAATGATACCTTTTAAAAATTGTATTTTGTAAGATATAAAAATTGAATTTTGAATATATGTTTCATAATATGTTACACATGGTGTGAAATAATGTGAATTTTCACTAATTCTAAGTTAATATATAATTATTTCATGAATTTTGGAATTGTGAAAAAACTAGAGTAGTGGTTTAGAAAAAATTTTGAGATGTACAAGTGTAAAAATCATTGTCTTTAAGAAATTTATGTAGTTATATATATTATATAATATTATATGTTTCATCCATATTATTCTACACTAACATATGATGACTAGGTTGATCATCACATTATATTTATCTGAATTTTACAAGCATAAAAATAATTTTTTTAAACTTTAAACCATAAAAAATAATAGAAATCTAAAATTTACCAAGTCTATAACGTATAAGACATGTTTGAAACATTTTAATAAATATAACTAAACTTTATGAATCAAATGGGTCTCTTTATATGGATATATAGGATATATATTAGTTTTTGTGGTGGGTACAACAAGATGTAATGAAACTCCTCTAGTTGAATTTCCCTTTCTATATCTCTCTCTTATTCATTTACATCAAAGGTTTTAGATAACCATGATGTAGAGGTAAACCGTCCAAAACATAGGTATATTCATCTATACCATGTATACCCTAGGAGAGAGGTCTATATTGGATTCTTCTTAGTGATAAATATCAATTTCACAGAGAGGATATTGGATAGATTCAGATAAATAAAGAAAAGTAACAAAATTATTCTTTTATTTGTTATGTACAATATGAATGGAATCCATTATGCTTGAAGAGGGTTTTGTTTATGTATTCCCCTATGTTTGAATAAGTAATATACCCTATAATATATTTCATACAAATTAATATATATATATATATATATATATTTAAAATAATATATATTATTATAATTTTTATATAGAGACATAGTTACTTTATCTCAAATTAATATAAAATTTAATCGAGGAATTTAGGGAAATTATTATACAGTTTCAGGAAAAAAGAAGTATTCTAAAACAGTTAAATAAAAATATAATTCTAATTGACCATGTAGTAATATTATGTTCATTATCTATTTATAAATGAGGAAAAAGAATTTAAATATATAAAACATACTTAGTAGTAATAAATATTATAAGAATAAAATCATAATAAGTAATATACATAATCATAAATACATATATAAATAAAAATTGAAATTTTAAAGATAATAACCAATTTTTAGAATCATTTATAATAGTTTAAATACAAATTCATGTTGTTTTTATGAAAAATAATCATCGTTTGATAATTAATAATCTAAACTTTCGATGTTTATGGGTCTTAAAAAATGTTAAACAATGAATAGATAAAAATTAATTACAGTGAAATTAGTATCCCATCAATAAGATAACTAAAAAGGGTATAATATAAATTTAGAGTTTAAAATTTATTCGTGGTCTCTTTACTTAAATTTATTTTAAAAAATATGAATTCTTTTATATATCATTAAAAATTCATTATAAAATAAATTATTTTAAAATGGATATAGTCGTAATTTATAAAATCCAAGAAATTTTATTTTATTTTTGAAACCAGTGGATTCAAATTCTAAATTACACCACTTAAAATCTAAAAATGGATTTTCTAAAGCTTTAAAGTATAATAATATAATTTTACATGGACTATATTAAATGAAATCACATAAGGTGGTGTTAAGCTATTATATAATTCCGAAGAGTTTCACAGAAGTTTTTACACTAATGTTTTCTATATGGTTTTGTGATTTTTTTCAAGGAATATCTTTTATTTATCATTTAAAAAGTATATTCAAAGAATTTATTTAGGAATTTTATGTATTTGATATTTAATGGGTAAACGTTTACTCTTATGATGTATTTTTAATAGTTTAATAACAAATATGGGATTTTAAAAAATCGATGAAAACTTTTATAACCCAAAATATTTGAAATATATCAATTTTCTTGAATATATATTGTTAATGGATAAAAATTATTTATTTCATAAACTTATACACAAATAGATACATATTAAATATATTATATTCTTGAAAAATGATAATTAAATGGTTAAAACAGATTTATAAGATCTATTCCCAAAGAATTTGATTCCTTAATAAAAATAAAATTCATTTAAAACATTTAATTTATTTATAAGATTTAATTATTTTTAAACATTCATAATATATTAAAATATATATAATAATGGTTATATAAAAAATATTAAAAAATAAAAAATATCTTCTTGTTAATTTTCACAAAAATGACCTCTAGTGGAAAAATCATACAAAAAATTTGAAAAAGAAATGTATTTTTTGTAAGATATATATTTCAATAGTAGGAAGTGAAATATTTATTTTCCTAAAATAACATCACACTGAAAAAAATAAATAAATTCAATTGTTAATTGAAACATTAAATATATATTAAAATTAAAAGGAAAAAATCTTAATTTTTTTAAACTGATAATTGAAGCATTGAATGATCAATTAGTATCTAGGGAGTGTAAATTATTAGTATGAAATAATGGAATAAATTGTTAAAAATATATTAGTTTTGAAAATAAAATCAATGATCAACAATATAATTTCAATTTCTAATTTTATCATGAGTTAATAAAATACATTTTAAAATTTAGGGTTTTGATTATAGTTTATTATTTAAATATTTTATAACATTGTGATTACCTAATTAATAAGATATAAATTATTCTAAAATATAGGAATAAAAAAATTTGGAATATTATTCTAATTACGGCATGATCTATTAAATGTTTTTATGGAATAATATATAATAAAAGAATAATTAACCTTCTAATGAACCAAAATTAATTTAATTACACTATAAAAAGAAACACACATTAATTGAAAATACATTTTATGATTTAAGGATTTTGGTATATCAATAATTATATCATAGCATAATATTTGTTACATAACTAAATAATATATTCTCATTAAATACTATTTTAAAATTGATACATTTAAATAATTTAAGAGACACATGATTTGTAAACTATGTACCAAAAACCATTCAATACATTTTAAATGAGGTGGTAGAGGTTACATGGTTAGTTTTATAGTTTCTGAAGTATGAAAATTTATTAGAAAATTTATTTGAAGTAAGGTAGGGAGAGTGTATATTTAATAATCATTGTTTATAGATAATTTCCAATAACATTGAGATATTTCAAAACTTAAGTTAAAAATCTTTAAAATGTTTTAGTTCAATCATTTATAACTCATTATTTTATATTATATTACATAATCCCACTAAGGTAATATTTTTTGGAATCTCACCACTACGAATCATACCACCACCATATAATGGTTCTTAATAATTAGATCGACGGAATGTCTCTCCGTACCTCTTCTCCTCCTCCTTTATTCTTTTCCCCCTTAGTTATAATACTATATATAATTGTTTTTCATGATTTGTTAGGGTTATATTTAAGTTATTTATTTATGTTGATAGTATAATTTTATAGTTTACTATAGGTAATTGAGACAATTTTAAAACATGTTATGTTTACCTTTGATGAATAACATATGGCATGTTTCTCCATATTCCCATCATTGTTATATTAAACATTTTTTCAGTTGATATATTTTTTTAGGAAAAATAATGATATATAATTATTATAGGATTTAATGTGATACATAATATTTTTTTAAATAATTATATACATTAATAGGGTATATTAAAATGAATCAATCATTTTTTTTTATTTTTTTCCAGGTCAATATTTGAATGAATTATTATTTTTATTAAAAATGGGGTAATTTGTGATGGTTGATTTAAAATTATGATAATGTGAAAAAAAATTAATTTAATAATAGTATTTTTGTATTTAAAATGTTTTAATTATGGTATTAATGGAACCAAATAAAAAATTTACATAATAATAATAAATAAATTATTTAATTTTGATTAAATTCTATTAAATAATATGTTGTTTTATGTTTTTATGTTTTCATATAATTTTGTAAGATCTATTTTTTTATAATGATGGAATATTTTATATTCTATTTATGGATAATATTTATCATTACAATGTTTTTATAATTTGTATAGAGACAGAGAGTCCGAATCATTTTTTTACATTGGGTGATGACATGGAATCATGCTTTGGTGGCTCTGTGTCCACAAAAGGCCTGAAAACTGATTACCATTATATGATCTATATTTTTATGATCCTCACCTAAATTTTTTTTTGTATTTGATTTTTTTGGATAAATATGTATGGTTTTGATTGTTTTGTTTAATGAGTTGTTATTTATTTTTCATATATTTGTAGTTGGAGGGGTAACTAAGTGGTAAACCCTATAATCTATCTTCTAAATGACCAATGTTTGAATCTTGGAAAGCCCCTTGGGGTTTCTGTGATACATGTGGTGATTCGAGCGTGATGTGAGTCAGAGGTGATGTAGGCATGATGCCGGATGGTGGTGATGCAAGAATGATGAAAGCCTTGTGAAGATGGAAGGATAATGAAGGAATATTGATACATTGGGATTTCCTTCTATGTTCAAGGGATACTTTGAATATGGGAAACACACTAGTTAATGAGTCCCCCTCTACCCAGATAGAAAGAGGCCATTGCTTTCAAAATTAAAAAAGATGCTTCGATTCTGACTTTTTTAAAAAAATATATTTTTTTCTAGTTAATCTATTTAAAATAATAATTATACTTATTCACCTTTATTGTGTGTGTTTTTAAAATATATAAATTTTTTAAAAGATTCATGGGATTAAAAATATTTTAATTATGATGATAAAGTACATGGTTTTTCATTTTACAGGATTAATTTGGTGTGTTTTTTTGATATCATACTTGTTATTTTTACCCACTACATGTATTTATATCATGTGTATTCATATAGTTATTTTTTTATGTTATATAGGTAATATGAAGTCACTATATTTCTTCCTTTATGGCCTATATCAATAAAAAATAGATTATGGATGAAGTGAGGTATGAAAAAAACTTACCATAAATCGAGGGAGGAGTTTTACTGTCCTTAAAGATAGGGATATTTTATCAATATTATTATGATATCACGGGTGTATGTTCAGTACGTTTTGATCTTAAATTTAGTGTTTTATACATTATTGTATTTTTGAATTTGTGTTAACATAACCATTACAATTTGTTTTCTTCATATTTTATTTATAATGCATTTAAATAGTTAGAGTTCTTGAATTTAATATTGTTATATAATTACACCTAAAATAAAATAATGCAACATTTTATTATTTTCTCCATAAGAGTAATTTTTACAACCTATTTTATTTAAACATGTTAATTTTTTATTATTTTAAATAAGCACCTGTAATGATAATAATGTATATTTGTTGATATAGTTAGTTTTTTGTAGAGAATCATCCCCTATGATATTATTTTTATCCCCAATCATTAGTTTGATGAAATTCATGATATTTTAAAAACACCAAATTAAATGTATTAGTAAATAAATTATGTCTTTAGTTGTGCCACGATGTTAGGCTACTATAAAATAGTATTGAAGATATGAGTCATATTGTGTATTAAGGTTGTTGGTATTAGTTACAGAGATAGGATTATTCAGAATCAATAAATTCTATAAAAATTTTTCTAACTGACCTATCTATATATAATATTTATTTATCAAATAGTTCATATAAAATAAGAGGATGATGAACTTATCAAATGATATTTTTTATTTTTCATTGCAGGTGTCTCTAGCAAGATGAAACAGGGAATGAATTTGCAACCTGAATCAAGATATAAATGGCTTAGGTTTTTTTCTATATATAAATATATAATTATATTTTAAATTTCATGTTATTTTATATTTGTATAGATATATGTTTTTAAAAAATAAATTTTTATCTATTTTTAGTTTTCTACTAATGAAATATTTATGATCTTTTATAAATTTTTTTACTGAAAAAACAAAGAGAGAGTTTTTTTTGGGTTAATTGGAATAGTCAAATTAATGATGGATTCTAGTATGTACTATTCCTAAAAAATATAGGTAAATTAAGGTTTAATATTTTGTTCATTTGAATAAATGAGTGAAATAATGGGTTTTTATCTTTTTTTCCATAATTTATAAACTATTCGTAAAAGATTTTCTTGTAGGGAAAACCATCTTTTTGTGGTGTGTGATATTTTAAAATATCATATAGATTGTAAAGCCATGAAAAAAGTCGGTTATCCTCCATAATTTCATTTATAATCCATTTTTAAATATTCTATTTTATTATTTTTTTGATGGAAAAATAAATTTACATATACTATTTTGATGATATTCATTATAAAACAACTGTTTAACATCACTCGTAAGCCACTCTCGATAGGATGCTATAAGGCCTCAAGCATGTATCCTCATACACTATAGGTTGCATATTTCCAGTGATTGTTGATGATAATTTTTGGTGTACTATACTCCCAATACCAGCAAATCAATACTAGATTAGTAATAGAATCACCACAACAACATCAAAGTATGCACAATTAATTTCCTATGTGATCCATACATAAAAATTAAATAACATCAAAATTATATAACTATAAGTGATATATAGGATTAAGATATGTTAATATAATAATTACCTCCCACCACCCTTATCAATGTAATCATAACTAAAAATAAAATATGGGGAGTCTCAACTATAACTTGAGTACCTCCATGGATATATCTCCAACATCAATCAACATACTCCATCCCAATAATTTGAATAAATTATAACATGAAAACCAAAAATGAAGATTGTACATGCATAGAGGTTCATATATATGGTGAGATAAATAAAATATTTAAGGATACAAATAGTTCCCTACAAGCATTCAATCATATACAATGATTGCATATATAGAGAAGAACTTGGTAGTATTATACATCATTAATTAAATCATTTCAAGTCACTGTGTGCTAAAAAATTCACTATGATGCATGACCTCACATGGTTTAGCCAATTCAAGAAGATAATTTGTCTCAATATATAACCCAAAACCATACCTTGTTTATCAGGGAAGTATCATTTATCAATTCCTATACCCCTAAAATATCACTAAGGGGTAGAGACTCATATGAATTCTAGACGAAACATCTTATCCCAGATGGACACCCTCTTACTCGAGGTGAGGTTTAATATCATATCTCAATCACTACCCTCTCATTCAAGGTATTTTACCATGTCATATCTTGATAACTAACCTCTCACTAAATTATTTGTATTGTCTAGTACCATTAGTTCATTCACAAAAAAAGATAAATATATATTAGTCAAAAACAATTAACAAATAAACCATAATTTGGTAAAACCATTTGAAAATGAAAATGGAATTGGATTTGAAATATTAAAAAAATTTAGAAAACATGTTTAATGTTTATATTGAATACAATGTTATTGGTAACTTCTAAATGTACATTTTAAAAAATATGATGTCATAAATATTTAAAATAAATTATATTTTTATAAGAAATATTATATAATAGGTCATTAGGATATATATTATATCTTTGAAAAATGCGTGAAGGTCAGAAAAATGTATCAAAGTGAAAGGAAAACCCCTTTTTAATATTCTCAACAATAACATTTTTCAAAAACATATTATAAAAAGAGTAACAAAACCTTATTTATATTAAAAAATTATTTCCCAAATTGGGATTATAAAAAAAATATAATAAAATATTATGGGTGGAGATCCCAATAATCAAAGGACAATGTTAAGGTTAAAATTTATAACATAATGTAAGGGATTTGAGTTACCAATATCACATATTTAAACATATACCAAGAAGTGACGAATATTTATAAAATGGGTCATGTGATAGGATTTTTTTATATCTTGATGAAATTATAGTATTCCATATAATGAAGTCAAATATATTGATTTAACCAAAATATGTGATATAAGTTCAAGTGAACAATGGAAACAATAAATGAATGAATGTTGAGTAACCAAATATATTTAATACAAATTACAAAACTATGTAAATATCCACTTTACTAAGGTAGCAAGATTTAACATATAAATTCTATAAAAATGTTCATTAATGACATAAATATATCTGTGGCATGTGAATACACCATAAAAAATTAATCATGGTTCAGAAAATGTATTATGTCTCAATAAATTCTAATTGAGACATAGAAAACCCTTATTTCATTAGAATCACTTGAATGAAACCCCTTAAAATAGGGAATATGTAATTGAACATAAAATTAAATGATTTATAGATGAATAATGATTTTATATCTGTAATAGTTTGTGTATAAATAACAGAAATTAAATTTGGTCCATAATATCTAAAATGTTTCAATGGGGGGAATTTGAGACAAAAATACATACCTTGTTCAAGATTTATTCTACGCATGTGCAAAATTATTGAATAATCAAATTTATTTTATGAGGTAACTTATTATGAATGAATTCCTTTACATTTTATTTTATATAGAAAATTAATTATCAGAGGATAATTTTTTATTATATAGTTTTATTTCGTACATACATTACTTGGGGTTGTTTGGTCATTTTTTGGCAACACCATACATATGTTGACCATGATATAAATCATCTTAAAACATTTTCATTTTAATAATAATATTAATATTTTTATGGTAATAATTTTGTAATAATAAATATATTTATAAAACCACTAATGATGGGTGGGGATGAAAAAGGAAACTCATTGCCATTGGTGGTGGTAGTCCACAAGTACACATGATTAAGGTTTCCATTTCTTAATGAATAAGAGGGAAATAAAGTACATTAGAATTTGAAATTTCAGAATAAAATTTATATTTTGGATAAAATATTTTTTCTATAAATAATATTTTTTCCTTATAATACTTTGGAATATTTTATAGAAACTTTCTAGAGGTAGGAACTAGGTTAGTAAGAGATTTTTGGGCATCTATGTGATCAATATTGATATATGTTAAAAATATAAATTATATTATACAATGAAAATGACTCATTTTTGAATAAATTGATTATAATTGTTTAGGAACTTAGACATGGAATCTAAGGCCATGATTGATTCCAAAACATGGGGTTTATACTAAGTATGACATAAATTTGGTTATCGTTGAACGTTCTATAGAAGATGACCATTGGCGTGTGCATTGATTAAAACAATTAATTAATTTTGTAAATTTATTTTTCCAAAAATAACTATAATTCCCTATATATATACTTGTGGTTATATAAAATCCACAGGCTTATCTACAGATCCCTAGGAAATTATAGGAGGATATAGAGAGATCATTATCTTTGAATTTTTTTTGCGTGGATTGATACTGATATATATAATGGTGATTCATAAGATGAATGAAAATGGTGGTACATTATACAATGTAATCTCTAGAAAACGTGATATTTTATAATAATCAATTCAAACATAAGGTATGTATCATTATTTTTTTTCCATTTCTTCCTTCGGTTAAAATTGTTAAACATTACTTTCCATATCCACTTACTTCCGAGAAATTTGTATTTTTTTCCCCTGAGCCTAGTATTGTTTAATATAATTGATCCATGTTGTGTCTTAATTTTTGTTTCACCCCTAATTGTATTCTAATTTTTATTTATATAATTTTTGGAGGATAACAACTTGTCAAAAAATGGTTTCACGTTATTCATGTGATTTTCCTCCTCTATTATTAAAATTTTTGACCATCAGCCCATAGGGTCACGGTGTGACATTACTTGTCCAGTTTTGACTACAATCCAACCCAAAAAATCAT
This sequence comes from Viscum album, assembly GCA_963277665.1. Classification (NCBI taxonomy): domain Eukaryota; kingdom Viridiplantae; phylum Streptophyta; class Magnoliopsida; order Santalales; family Viscaceae; genus Viscum; species Viscum album. The sequence goes on from OY728161.1 coordinate 333,841,572, forward strand.
GGTGGATAAATGAAATATGAACTTATCAGTGTTCTATAGATGAATATATGTCTCTTTTATGATTTAGTTGATGAACTTTTCTATCCTAAATTTGAACGGTGTTGATGGTGATTCAACTACTGATCAAGTAGTAATATTTTGGTTTTCAAACCCCTGGAGCCTAGGAAAGAAGATAGGGGATGGAATAAATTTTATTTGGTGATATTATGTCATTATAATGAAGGACGAAGAAGTTGGAATGATGAATCTAGAGTCTAAATGATGGAATAATTCACTTTATACAAAATACAATGCTATACTCCATGTATCCCAAAGGAAAGATGATGTGTACTATATGATTCCACAGTTTCTAGGGTTTTGGATGAGTTAAACATGACGTGAAATTTCAGGGGAGCAATGTATCTTGTGATCCTACCTAGATAGAAAAACCTTATACCGACGTAACATTCCCAGTCCTATGTGAGGTTAGACATGTCGTGTTCCATGGGGGACACAACATGTGTATGTACATGTCTTACCAACCATGTACGATGTATACACACTCAGGACCACGGGTGAGTGTAAAAACTATGTAACCCATCTGAAACCCATTTATTATACCATGTCTTCCAAGGACATGTCAATGAGAGGATATTCCTTAGATTTAATACAAGGTAACACACTGTATGACCACTAGTACTCGCCATACACTATTTATAAAACATTTTTTTACACATATCTATTTTGTTAAGACTCACATTTGGGGCTATAAGTACCCCATAACGATTTTGTTTCCATATAAAATGTATTGGTAGACTTTATTTCGACATCATGTTTATGACACATGGTTATGTGAACATGAATATCATTTCAGTGATGCTAAGCTGGTGATAGCATTCAGGTGTGACCATCAGAGTGTTACTTAGGTCGTTAATTCCATGTATATCTTTAGGGAGTGGTCCACTACATACTTTATACATGTATAGTCAGTACTCCCCACTTTATAGAGGGTTTGGGTAACCTATTTACGATGTGCACTCCCCTACATAGAGCTCAGGCTGTGGGTGTAAACTATATTTAATTTGTGATCCATTGGATATGTTGCATTGGGGCGAAGTGTGAGAAATCAATATTACTGATACGTTATACACAATTCATGGCTAGGTGATAGTTTCCACATATCTGGGATAACCAAGGGTGAAGTATGGTACTTCCACACTATTTCTCATGAGATTGCACATTGTGATTGTCTAGGAGAGGTAACCTTTGGAGATATGGAAGGATAGTATGTTCTTAGCTAGATTGGATGATGGATATCCCCATTATCACTTAACATGGGTTTGTTTTGATCATATATGATGAAGTTTTTTCCTTATCATCCTCCTTCAAGGGCTATGATGACTATAATTTTTGATTCCCCTTCTTAGTTTTCTGTCCATCCCCCTAGGTATGTATATACTCACCCTAGAATTGGATTTTACTGTATGTTTTTTTCTTATAGAAATGATATAAAAATAGAAAATGAAATTCATGGAGTGGGTTCCATGGGGTTATAGTGGTTCTTGGATGTGTAGTCTATGATCGGTGGTCGTCATCGGTGATTTCGTGTTGGGTTTTCTCTAGTATTCCTATTTTATATTGTTTTTAGGATTGGACCATATTTATTGGTTGGGAATATATTTTTTCCCTTTCACATTAAGTATATTTAATTTTTTTTAGTTTATTTATTCCCTAGAGACTATTTGATTTATTTGTTATTTCTATATGTTAATATCTTTTATTATACCACTTTTCTTTTTCATAATGTCGATTGTGTGTGTTCATATAGGTACATTAGGCTATAGGTTACCATTTTATTTTTTTTATTATCAATGATAGTATTTTTCCTCTATCATGTTAGAGGTGGACATAGGGAGTCACAATCAACTCATCATTGTCCAAGTGATCCTTGGTGGGTTAAGTCATGATAGTGTGGTATTAGAGGAGGTTTATCCTCAAGTTGGTGTTTTGTGTGATACCCATTTCAAATATTGGTTGGGACATATGGAAATAGTGTCAGATTATATCAATTTCTACTCACAAGATATGGAATCCAGTGATAACATGGTATATAAAATACCCATACACTAGGAGTTTGTATACCTGTTGGTTTACTTGGGATATTAAGACTTCAGTTGTATGAAAACTAATGGTTTTTGTGTCATTTATGAGTGATGTAAATGTCTTTATTGTGTAATATCTCTAAATATTCTCATCTAAACATGGTATATCTAGTAAAATATTAGAATTTTTCCATGATTATAACTTGCTATGATATAAATTCATGGTCTTGATGATGGCTATTTGACTATGGAAGACCTAGTTCAGGGTCTCTGTGATAAACTAAACATTTTTGAGGATTCAATTTCATGTCCATTTTATGAGGTAGTTCTACCATAGGAGAATCAAAGAAATTTTCTTCCCATTAATGAGTAATAATACTGAAACATAGTGATCTGATTTGATGTTTTTCACTACATTAAACAACTAACTAAACTAGAAATTTTATATTTCTATACAAATATGATGACCATGCTTCTGGAGTTTTATGATTAGGGACCACCTAAATTACAGTGTTAGTCAAGTATTCATGTGAAATACATTGGATAAAGAATATAGTCTATGTTTTTCATTTTATATAGACACCACCTACACTACTGGTAATTTTTGAAAATGGCATATTCTATAAGGTAGTGATGCATTAGTGAGGTTTAGTTACTTAGTCTTATGAATTCAAGACACTCTCTAAGAAAAAATATTATTTCTTATTCTACTATGGGTTATTCCATCTATTAGAGTTCTTAATCAACATTAAAATATCATTTATAAGCCTAATTCTATGGATATATTCAAGGAATTGGAGTGCTAGGATTCTAGAGTAGGAAATGGATACCTTGGAGTTGAGATGCTTGTAATAGATAACAGACATTGGTCATTAGGGTCATGATGCAAGACACACACACAAGCTCGGAATTAGTTTTGGGGATCTATAGTTTAGTTAAAGAATATTGGTCTTGGTCATCATAAAGGTATTTATATAATAATAATTTTATAATATCTAGACATCAAAAGATTAAGGAATTCATTACATGTATATTGAATGAGCCTCAAGCAAGGGATTTCCTAACCTGTATTGATGGAGTTGGAAGACAAAAAATATATGATTTATACCTTGGGACTCTAGACCTAGTATGTCGTATGATATATTTCCTCTTTAATTTATACATTAGTTATTTTTTATCACTTCTCCTCAATTTTTTGGTTTACCCTCGTGTTTGTGTTTTCTGTGTATCTTCGAGTATGCAAGGATGGGGACACTTATCCCCCAAAATGCGTTATTTTGTGACATGATTTAAAATTGTACTGGAATGTCAGTGCCAACCAAAGTGGATAGTGTTGAGGTGTAGTGGACAAGTTTCCTTAAAATGTATTTTCATGGATTTTTTAACATTACTGAGGTGTTGGTGCAAACCTCGATCAAGGGAAAATGGTTGGAAAGAGGAATGTTAACTCCTAGAAATTGCAGCCTATAAAACTATAGAATCAATGCAATCTAAGGTATGTCCCATGAACCCTCTACTCAATCCTCAAAATGGTTTAGGTAACTCCTTCACGTCCATATACCTTACCTTTAGTTGGATGGAAGATTCCATTGGAGACATTAACCAATCCTATTATGATAATGATTCAAACTAAGATAGTTTCAATGACCACCCATTTCATTTAGAAGCGTGACTTGTCATTTAAAAAAGAGAGCTTCATGCATGCTCTTTCCCCAGTAGTAGTGAGACCCCAAGATGTTTTTTAGTCTATTAATGTGTGTGGGTATTTTAATTATACATAAAAATGCAACCAGAAACCACCCTAATATCATTTAGGCATATCAAAAGGACACTAGATATCATTAGGTCATGTGGGTTATATTTCAAGTCTTTCAAAGAAGGGTTTTATCAATAACCATTTTGTTCCAAGAGGTAGATCGATTTGTACACTTGATGAAAAAGAAGATAATAATGTAGATATTATATTATTAATCATCACATGAATTTGGTAATGTTTAATAATGAGTGGACCATATTGAGAATTGATAAACTTTTCAACCATCAGAACATTGAGAGGTGGTTATAAAAGATCAAACATAGTTCTGGATTACTAGTGTTGGGGAATCATGATGTCGATGTTATAAAGATTTAATCCTAATGTCACTATGTACACAATGAGTTCTTATTGATACCTTTTAGTTTGATTAATGACCCCTGTGGGTTTGTGGATCTTATAAACTAGATCTTTTAACCATACATGTTCTAATTCATTCTTTTCTTCGTGGATGACAATATCATTTTCTAGGTGTCATTGGTGGATCATGTAGTTAATTTGAGTATGTAATTAAATTTACTCTAAGAGAACCAAAATTATGGAGATCTCTTGATGTTTCAATTTTGGATAATCAAGGATCACTTTTTATGGAATTTAATCTCTATTCACGGTTTAGTTATGTATCTGATTTTTGATGCATTAATATATTGATTTCAACTTCATAGCATGGGGGATGTGTGAAACATCCTCAGTTGGTAGGATTATACTAAATATGAGTATCTAGTGCATGGTGTGTTACATTTCTTATTGATATTGATTCGGATTCATGTTGATGTAGAGGATATCATATAATTTTTATATGTTGACGTAGTTATGAATCCTTTTAAAATTTTATGTTACATGAATCTCGGCTTTGAAATATCATTGTTCGCAATGAATTTGTGGATATTTTACGCTCTAGGTGAGAATTATATTATTATTTTAGTCTAAAAGATGTTATTAGGAACATAGCCCATCAATGATATCTTAAACTAAGATATAATAATTGGTTAGAGTTCATACAAGACTATGTCGTTGAGGTAGTCTGTAATCTATATAAGGTAAATGTTGTGGTAGTTTCCTACAACAAGAAACCCCATTTTTACTTAGTGGAAGAGGCATCAAAACTGTTGTCCTATTTATTGATGTCCCAAGTGTAAGATAAATGTGAATTTTATCTTCAATCAATGTATATAAATCAACTAATTCATTAGTATTTGAGGGATGCACAATATGGAGAGCTCAAGAATGATTATTTACATGACCTGATATCCTCAATAGATGAACTAAATGAATATTGTAAAGGATGAGACAACATCACTAATTTCCCAGGATAAATTTTATCTGTAGTCACATTTTGCAAGGTTGTATTTTGGGGGTTTCATACATCCACTCATATTTACATTTGGGTATTGAAAACATGAGGAGATACCTTCATTAGAAGTTTTAGTATGCTAGTATGATGTAATGATTTGTCATGTATATTTCTCAACACCTCACCTATCTGTAGTATTTTATTTCAAGAGATCACATGCCTTCATGGATACCCATTCTTTTCATTTTTGACCATGATTCTAGGAATACATCATTATTATGGAGGGTATAAAGAGAGGATCTCGTGACCTAGTTATTTAACTACATGAAATTACACCCAAGGTGGATGTTTAGTTTATGCAAACAACCCTATTTTTTATGGGTAATCAGAGATAAAGTGAGTTTGGTTTTCATCTAATGCTATGTGGGACACTCCCCATTAGTGGGGATTTATTATAACAACTGTTATCACTATATTACTAATATGTATCCATGAGACACACTAAATAATAAACCCCATAGGTTACCCTAGTATTAGACTACTGTTGATAGGGACTTCACTTATTATGATAAAAATGGTGAATACGACATTGGAGAAGGTATCAGATGATCCATGATAATTCATGGATTGCTCAATATCTATTTAAATATAATGTAGACTAATATTGAAAACCTTTGGAGTTCATGAAATGAGACCATTTATGATTGATTTTATCCCATGATAAGCATATTTAAATTTTGACTAGGGAATAAATATTTCCGTAAGGATATTTGTGTCACTCAAGATCCTAGAGAGGTTTGGAAAGATCTCTTACCCCTTGTCCTTTCCCCCATAATTACACTAGGTACATGACATCTTCCATTTGTCAAAGATAATGAGATACATGCACAACTATACACACATTATCATAAGGGGAAAGATAGAAATTGAGGATGGAACCATCTTTGTAGAATAATAGTTGTTGATCAAGGGCCGGTCATAGAGGGAATTTCAGAGATGACCATTCCTTTGTTTTATGTTCTTGGTCGTATGTGGGTTTGTTTGAGAGACCCTAGGAGAGAGATAGATAGATAGAAAGAGAGATCTTGATGTAGGCTCATTTCACCCCCTCTATTGTCTCTATATTACAATTTTCTTTGTGAAAATACTTCGAGGTAAAAATGTAATGACTATGTTTTCAACTATAAGACAATAGAAATTTTTAAGATATATTTTTAGAGCTAGGTGGTGGGTCAATGTGATATTCTGGTGACCGAAGTTGGCTAGTATTAACATTTAAAAAATATAAATTACATTATATCATACATGCACAAAAAATTGGAATAAATGGATTTACCATTGTTTGTGTCCTGATATGGGATATCTGAGACCACATATGATTCCAAATTATTGGTTTTACCTTATGATAAAATGAAATATGGTCAGAATCAGACATTCCGTGGAAGAAGAAAATTTGTGGGTGCATTGAGTAACTTAATTTAATTAATTTAAAAACTAAAAACCCTAAATCACACTATATATTTTCAATTATTAAAAATACCTAGGGTTAGCCACATAATATTTGGATATCAGAGGAGGAGAAGGATAGATCAATAGATCTCATGAAGTTGATTTGTGGATCTATAATGGGAATATCACGGAGATTTATACAAAAAACGATGATGCATGGTTCGACATTTCTATGATAGTTTCGAGTGAAATCAATCCCCCCGTATTATTGGATGATGCATGAATGCTGAAAATATCAGTGTTTTATGGATTAGTCATGGTTTTCTGCTATCTTTGAGTGACAGCATCATGGAACTAGAATCCAAACTGTGGTGATGGTGCATTTACTACTGATTGGGTAGACTAATTTCAATTTTATGGCCACTGAAGTCTATGAATGATTATTGAATATATATTCCATCAAATTCAATGATCATGGGAAAGTTATATATTAGAGTAACTTGAATGAATCATGGATTTAAAATCATCATGAAGGATGAACTTATATTCTATGAAATTTACTATTGTACATCGTGTATCCTGGAGGAACACACTCCATGTAGTCCAAGTTTCTATAGTGGATAGGGGTTTTGATGATTTAAATATCACACACTATATGGAAAATCATAAAATCTATGTGATCCTTGTAACATCCCTAGTTTTTGATATGAAACAATAAGTTTGATATTTTATATGATACCCCACAATGAGCATAAAAAAATAAATAAATAACAGTGTTTAAATATTATTGTTATAAGATGACCATTGTAATGGTGGGTATGGAAAGGGTTAACTAAATTATAAAAATATTGTATACACACATATATATTATTCAATGACCTATTAATTATAAATTATTGTAAAACCCTATTCAAAATAGAAGAAATGTTTTTTTGAGAAATAATTTAAGGGTGCAGAAGTCTGATTTTTATCAATAAATTAACAAATAAATATTTTTGAAATATATTAATGTTATATATATCTATATATATTATAGTCATTTTAATGTTTAATATTCATATTATTTATGTTTTGGATATTATATGAGAAAAAATCCTATTTTATGCATAAAAGATGTATTTTTTTGAAAAGGCAATTTTGCTGCCTTTTGATGAGACAGTTATTTTAAAACTATTTTTTACACTTTTAAAAATAATATTTGATAAAATAAACTAATTATTTTAATTTTTAATATCAAAATTTACATGGGTTGAATTTTGGAAATTCTTCTGATAATTTTCATGTTTTAATGAATAGTGAAAAAATATTGTATTTTCTTGAAAACATCTTTTTCATAAAATTTATTTATAGTGTAAAACTATATATCTGAATAGATTTAAATTATAATTAGATAATATTTTTTTGGTTAATCAAATTTAGGTTATTTGAATCAATTTCACATTGAAATTGGATATAAAATCTTTGTGAACTTTTGAACATTTTTATTTTAAATCACAGTTTTCTTGTTATGTAAATGTGATTTATTTTTAATTAATTAATGAAATTTATATTTTTTTTAATTATAAAAATTGGATTCATATTTGGAATCAAATGTTCCAATTTTTTTTAAATAGTTCTCTTTTATTTTTGGGAAATATAAATAATAACATTAGTAATTTTCTATTAACACTCTTATGGGTAAATCAGGTAATTAATGATAAAAAATAATATTATAAATATTATAAAATTACCCTATCACTTGACATTATTTTATTGGAAGGTTATTTTTAATCTATAATAATTAATTAATGGAAGAATCAAATAAATTATATTAGCAATATTAAAATAATTTAAATTTTATGTAATTAATGTCATATACTAATTTTATAGATTAATTTTAAATATTATTGATTATTTAAATAATTTATTCGAATATATAATGTTGTTATGATATTTTTTAAAATTCAAGTGTTGACTAGTGTCAAAAATGACAAAAATGATATTTTAATATAAAAAAGATTTTTTAAATGATATAAAATTAATAAAAATATAAATTTATGATAAATTATATATATATGTCTTAATGTTTTTCCAATCACTCATTTATTGGTTTTTTTAATTTTATAGTAATTTTAAAAACCCTCAAAATGTAAATATCCTAATATCACTATAATAATTAAAAAGGTTAAATAAGGGCTAAAACAAAAAATATAAGGATTAATAAATTTTCAAAACGTTAATTTTTTTTTAGATTAATTGATTTAGACCCTGAATCATCCATTATTCGAAATGAATCAGGTTGGATCCATTTGGAAGTGAAAATTAATTTATATTAATTTTATAATGTGAAGAATTCACATTGTGCACCTCACCTCTCCTATAAAAGGATACCCATTATAATATTTTCATAACAAAAAAAACATATTTTTTATTGCAATATATTACCAAATCCCTTTCTATAATCCCTAAACACATTATATAGATCCTATTTTAGGCATAAAACTCACCTTATAGGTGTGAAGGTCTCAATCAAAGGTGATCATCCAAAGATGAGGTATCGTTTTTAATTAAGTGTTTCTATATTATTTCTTCTTCCACTTCCTTAAAATATTCTTAAACCATCATGAAAAATTACTCCAGAATCTTTAATATAATTTTATGTTATTATGTTTATATCATCAAATATATCCATCTCCAATTCCTTCAAATGTGAAAAGAATTATCGTTCGTGTGTATTGAGAATTACCGCCTCGACAACCGATATGATTTTCTTTCCATCATCATCTCTCAAGACTGGTTATAATTAAATTAAAGTTAATATATTATATTAATGACATATTTATCAATTGAAAATAATAACATACAAATTTACATTATTAACTTTTAGGCACATAAAAATGACAATGTCATTCGTGTGTACGTGTCAACTATCCCCTCTACAAAGCGGTGTGATATTTTTTCTTCAACACATAATATGGATGATATATATAAGTATATTTAAATGATTAATATTATATTGATTATGTTATGATAATTATGGAAATATAAAATAATCAATACCTTATTTCTATTATTATCATTGAAAAATGGAGACATTACTCATGTGTACTTACACCCTACCGTCTCTATGATTAAAATATTGTTTATTATTCATAACCATAAATAAAGGGTTTTATTTATAATTATAACTGATATATAAAAGTTATTTTTATATAATGAATATTATTCTAGAGATGATGGTCTTATAACCACTTTGACTATTGACATCATAATAAATTCATTTTGGACTCACATACCGAATATCATCAAAACAACCAATGTGAGCATAAATAATTAAGTAATTATTATAACATGATAATAATTTACATAAAAGGAATGATAAACATTAAAATGTTTATAAATAAAGAAAATAATTAACTTAATTTTATTATTTATTAAGATAAAGAACATATGTGATGAATCAGACCCAAGGTAAGAGACTTGGTCTAAATCTCTTTTCATTGAGGCATATTTTCTTTTTATACATCCACATTCTTCTAAGAGGTGTATATTTAGAAAATTTTACATATCGTATAATGAATTTATTTATTACCATGTTATTTTTAAAAAAAAATTATGCTTCATGGGGATTATGATTTAAAAGCTTAATGTGATATGAGACACCTTGAATGCTTAAATAATTAATAATCAAATATTTTTCTCAGTGCCATTATTATTGATATTAGATTATATTTTTATAAAAGGAATCTAAATTAAATTATATTTATATTTTTAATATTTATTTAATGGTTTTCAAAAAGTAATATTTTTATGGGTTATGTAGATAATGTTAGACATCCATTACAAATGGAAAAAGATAATTTTATTTTTAATGTATATAGTGACAAACAATTTCCCACTATCATGACCATTATTTGATATTGAGATTCTTCTATAAGCCTTCATGTTTTGAAAAGAAAAATAAACCCCTATTTTCAATTTATTGGAATTCGATTATTAAAAATAGTTTTTGAAAATGTATTGAATATTTCTATAACATTAAATTTCTTCTTATGCATGAAAATGATATTTTAAGAGTGATATCATTAACATTTAATGATTTTATGTGTTATGATTATATAATGTTACATAGACATTTGATGAGTGGTTATGGGATAAACCAATAATGGGTGGTTTTTTTGACCAAAAAGAGTGGGTGGTAATGTTATAAGCTCCAATACATTGTGTATGGAATTTGTCAATATATTTATTCTATTCATAAGAGTGACATGTATAGAAGTCAGTTTTATATTTATTTTATTTAAAAGAGTGACAAGTATAATTTTGTCCCAATGTACCTTTATGTATTTTATATTCTTTATAGGGGTTTTATGTTGTTATTGTGATTAGTAAAAAGGTTTAAAATGATATTATTTTCAATTTAATGTATTTACTACTAATTAAAGGTGAAAATTATTACTTTATGAAAAAACAATTCATGGGATTTAATGTTTATCAATGGATTAATGGTTTCATTATTTTTATATCCCATAATATAATTTTTATTCTCATACCACCTTTTTCACACAAGACATAAGGATGAGTAAGGATTTGGAGATTTCATATTATATGTCATAAATAGTTTTCACAAAATTTATGAAAAATTATTTTAAAAGTTATAGATTATGGAAAAAATATATATTGTTCAGATGTGTCCACTTTTTATTTTCTGGGTTTTGTTATGTTGGAGCCATGGAAAAATTCTCCAAATTAATAAATATAAAATCATCCTCAATATGAAAGAAAGTAAAATTTATGACTTAACTCATGATTATATATTGTTTATGTCTTGATGCTTATAGTTTGTATTAAAGAAATATTATATAAAATTTTTTAGGTTAGGATAGTGTTAATAACATTACCTTAGAATATTTTACCCTATAGTTAAGTTATGATAACGTTTAATTTTAAGATCACGATGTTTCTATGTCATATTCATGTATATTTTAAATGGTTTTCTGCTGAGGAAACATGGAAGATTTGGCAGGAAGTGATAAATAAGAAAACATCCTTCCAAATAAGAATCTTTAGATTGTTGGTATTGGAAAAAAATAATTTATTATAGTTATGATTCAGTTGACACATGCTATAAATGGTGGTGGTATCCATGATAGAGAGGAACCCAATTTACCAATATAGAAAATGTATATAGTGTAAATTTCATGAGGAAAATTCCTCCACCATTGAGAGGATCATAAGATCCCATTCCAACAGAAGGATGGATTAATGCCCTATAAATGATATTTGATGTCCGGGATTATTAAATATTATGATAAGAAAATGAATGTAGTGATATATTCTTTGAAAATATAATATATTAACATTATTTGTTTTATGTTGTTTCAGAAATTTTAAATTTTTATAAGGGATATATTAATATAGATTTAGAAAATGGACATCCTACAAGATGGTAAACAACCCATCACATCCACAAAGGCTATAAAAATCAAACCCACAACCAAAGGGTGATAAGGGTGTATCCCTAACAACTGGGCAACATGAATTCTAGGTTAGTATTATTTATTTCTTTTTAGATCAAATAATTGATGGATTATAAATTGATTTTGGTAACATATGTTTTATATAATATGTTTCAATGTAATTAGAAAATGTTTTTCTGATTAATTGAATAATTTTATTTCAGAATACTTTCACAATTTTGGGAATCCAATATGATCAAGGAAAATATAATACTACGATATTTTTTTTGATTAATAAAGGTTGAAATATATTTTGGAAGAATCTATGATTTTTTGTTGAGTTATTTTGATTTATGAATATGGTTAGCGTGTATTGAATATTACAAGGGAAATTAATTTTTTGTATGACACGTCAAATAAAATTTATGTTATTTTGAGATAAATTTTAAAAAAATTCAGGGAAGAATATGTGATTAAATAATTCTAATTTTTGGGTTTTAATCATAATTATAATATTTTGAGGGTTTTTATGGATGGTTTTTATGAATGATTTATATTGAACTTCAGGTATTACTATTGAAATTTGGAGATTAATGAAAATTTTTATCATATAAATGTTTATTATTTTTGGTTAATTATCTTATCTTATCCTAAAAATTTTGGTTTCTGGTTAACTTTTTCTGATAGTATAAGTAGATAATAAATATTTTTCAGATTATTTGATTCTATAGATATTTATTCTAGTGCTTCAAGTATGAAAAATTCAACGTGAATACTCATAATTTGGAGAAAAATATGAGTTTGTGGTATAATTTTATTAATGGGTAAAACTATACTTGTAAAGTAAGTATATTTCCTTATGTTAATAGTTTATGAAGTAAAATAATTGCTCAAGTCATTGTAAATGATCTTAAAACTAAAACATCATTCGTTTACTTTTCTTACAAAGAAATCAATGACCTTTTAACCAATCAGAGATTTATGGTTTTTTGATTGTTAAATTTATCATGACCATGTTCTCTTTAACACTTCATAATAACATGATTTATAGTTTTTATTGCATATCCACGTTTTCTACATGTAACCATCCTATATTTCATCTCAGCTTACCTTACTGCTTCCCTTTCATTATTTTAAAGTGAAAGATTCATTAATCCTTTTCCTGTTGTGGGGTTAATAACAATGTATTTTGAAAATTGAAGCCTATAGTTTTTTAAACCACATTCCAATTGTGAGGACACAATTTATTAAGGAGGGGATATAACATACCAATTTTTTCAAAGGAAACACTTTGTTCGATAGAGTACATGATGCACCTCATCGAGCTTAAACAAAATACTAAATATTATTATTTAAATGCTATCTTTATAACATAGAACATATAATGGTTTGTATGAATAAGGATAACTGATTTATGAAAATATATTTTACATATATATATATATATATATATATATATATCTGACGAATTAATTATAAATTAGTGTAAAATCCAATTTAAAAAAAGAGGAAATATTTTTCTATAAAACTATTCAAATGCACACTAGTTTGTATTATATAAAAAATATTGTTGGATTTTATTTAATATATATATATATATATATTATATTCAGTATATTTTTTAAAATACATATTATTTGTTTTCAAGATATTATATAAGAATAAATCAATGCATAAAATAATTATTTTTCAAAAATGTAGTTTTTATGCTTTTTGATGGAAGAATTTTTTTATGAACATATTTGACACCCTTAAAAATATTATTTTAAAAAATAAACTTATTATTTTAATTTGGAATACCAAAATTTACTTTGGTTTAATTTTATATATTTTTCTAATAACTTTCATGTTTTGATGAATAATGAAACATATTACATTTTTATTGAAAGAAACGTTGTCATAAAATTTATTTATAGTGTAAAATTATATATTTGAATGGTCATAAATTATAATTATATCATGTTTTTATAATTAAATATAACTAAGGTCATTGTAATCAAATTCACATTGAAATTGGATATAAAAATATTTCGAATGTTTGAATGTTTTACATTCAAAACTCTTTTTCTCGTTTCATCAATGAGTTTAATTTTTGACTAATTTATAAAGTTTTATATGTTTTTAATTATTAAAAATAGATTATATAGTTTTAATAATAAGGACAAAATTAATTAAATAACTCCCTTTTATTTTTGATTATTATGAATAGTATCTTTAGAAAAAAATTTATTACCACAGGTAAGGGTAAATCAAGTAGCTAAGGGTAACAATAATATTATAAAAATTATAAAATTGCAATAATTTTTTTCTATTTATATTGTATGATTATTATTCTTGCACACACATTAAAGGATTAGTTATGATACTTTTTTGGACTTTCGAATGAGAATATTACCTTTATAATATTAAATTCCATGGAATGTCAATATTCGATACATTGTTTTTTAACATGAAGAATATTTTATATATTGGGTCATATAGGTGATATAATATACTATAAATAGAAATTTTAAATCTAAAATATATATCTACATACTGGTAATTTATTTATAATTTTCATTGATAATATAATTACCTTTAATTGTGACACAATGATGATGCAATAATTAATTAATTAATGGAGGAATAAAACAAATGATATTAAAATAAATATAAATTGATATAATTAATCTACTAAACTAATTTTTTTGATAAAATTTAAATATTTTCTATTATCAATTTTTTTCTAATATATCATGTTGCTATGATATTTGTAAAAAGTCAAGTAATGAATAATGTCAAAATTGACATTAATGATATTTTAAAGTAAATATTATTTTATTAAATGATATAAATTTCATAAAAAATAATAATTAGTTAAATTATTTAGATAATTCATAATATTTCCTAAATGACACATTTATTGGTTATTTTTTAATTTATAGTAATTATATTAACCCTGAAAATAGAAATAACATGACATCATAGTAATAATTAAAAAGGTTAAATATGGGTTAAATAAAAAATATAAATAGTATAAAACAGTAATAACTTGTATAATTTTAATTAGATGAATTAATTTAGACCCAAAATCACCATATATTAAAAAAATAAGATTGGTAAAATTTTGATTTTAACATTAATTTAAATTAGTTTAATAATATGAAGAATTCTCAGAGTTCCCCTCCCCTATACTATAAGAGGACGCCCATTATTCTTTTTTCTTTACACCTAAAAACCTATTTGGTTCATAAAATATCTTCAAAAATATCTTCCTATAAGTACTAAATACGTTTTATACCACTTATTATATGTAGAACACTACCCTAAAGAGTTTTTAGGTATTCATGAAAGGATATCATCTAAAGATGAGGTATTAGTTATTATTATGTGTTTAATTTTATTTATTATTCCACTTACATAAAATATTATTAAACCATGATTAAGTAAAAAAATATAGTATAATAAACCAAATTATATCTTATTATGTTAATATCATCATCTAAATCTATTTACACACCCATTAAATGAAAAAAGAATTATCATTCTTGTGTACAAAGAACTACCGTCTCACGAACCGATATGATTCATTTTACATCTCCATCTCTAAAACTAGTTATAATGATGGAAGTAAAGATTATATAAGATATTAAAGACATATTTAGAATTATTAATTAACAATATAACATTTATGTTCTTCCCTTTTCATGTACATAAAACTAACAACGTCATTCATGCGTACATGTGAACTATCACCTCCACGAAGCAATGTGATTCATTTTTTGTCACCACATCCTATGGATGATATATAAAGTATATTTTAATTATTAATATGATATTTATGAAATTATGATAATTCTATAATATTAAACTAATAATTACCTAGTTTTCATAATTTTCATTTTAAAATGGTAATGTCACTCATGCGTACGTACGACATGCCATCTCCATGATTATAACATTGTTCATTTATCAAAAAAACATAAAGGGTTTGATTTAAAAGTGAAATTTATTATATAAAAGTTATTTTTATGTTCTGTATATTATTATGGAGATTATGTACTTATAACCACTTTGACTATTGAAATCACACCAAATTCATTTTGGACTGATGTACTGAATATCATGAAAATGTCCCACACAAGATTAAATAATTATGTCATTGTTATATCATCATAATAAGTAACATAAAAGTTATAATAATATTTAAAAAAGTTCTCAAGAAATAAAAAAATTAACCTAATTTTTTTATTAAGGAAGATAAATAACACATGCGATGAATGATACTCAAGGTAAGGGGATTCATTTCAATCTACTATCATTGAGGCATTTTTTTTATGTTTTAAACCCACCTAATCTCATGAGGTGTATATAAAACCACATTGACATATCATATCCTGAATTTATTTATTCTCATGTTATTTAATGTTTTTTTAGATTTTATTCATTAATAGGGCTTATGATGGGAATGTTCAAAGTGGTATGAGACACCATGAATGTTAAAAATATAATTATCAAATATTTTTCTCCATGTCAATATTATTGATATTATATTATATTTTTATAAAAGGGTTATAAGGTAAAATATATGTATATTTTTAATTTAATTTTATGGTTTTCAAAAAGGAATATTTTTTATGTTTTCTATATATAATGTTTATATTCCTTTACCAACACCAAAAAGAATATTAATTTTTAGATATACGGTGAAGAAAACATATCTTCTTCCATGACCATTATCTGATATTTGGCTTCCTCTACGAGAATTCCATTTTTAAAAAGAAAAACAAACTCTTATTTTTATTATATGGGTATTTCTTTTATTAAAATTATGTTTTGAAAATGGATTGATTATTTCAATAACATTTAATGTTCTCTTATGAGTTAAAATAATGTTTTAATAGTGGCATGTTAAAAATTGGAAGATTTTATGCATTATGATTATATAATGGTACTTGGAAATTTGATGGGTGGTTATGTGATAAACCAATGATGGGAGATTCCATGTTAATCAAAGGATGGGTTGTTATGTTATAAACTCCACTGAATTGGGTATAAAAGTCATCTGTATTACTATTCCATTTTTAAGAGTGACGTGTATGGAAGTTGACTATGTGGTTATTCAATTTATAAGAGAGACAAATATAATTTGGTATCAATGTACCATTATATATTTTCAATAATTCTTATGGGTTTTTTGGAATTTTTATTATTAAAAAAAGGTATTAAATGGGATTATTTTTAATGGAATGTATTTTCTACTTATTATGGGTGAAAATTGTTACCTAACGATAAAGTTTTCAGGGGGATTAATTTTTATAAATGGACCATCTATTTCCTTATTCTTATATTCCTTTTGAACCTTTTTTTTCATCCCACATTTAATGTTGTTTACATGAGGTAAGGATGAGTAAATAATTTTATATTCCTTGTTTAATGTCTTGAATAGTTTTTATAAAAGCGTTCAAAATTGTTTTTAAATGTTTTATGTTATAGGTAAAATATATACAATTCAAGAGTGTAACTTTTGGATTGTTATGGTTTTGTTATGTATGAGTCATTGCCCAATTCTCTAAATATCCAAACCTGAAAATATCCTCAATGTGAAGGAATATAAAATTCATTACAAAACTCGAGATTATGTAATATTTATGTTTGGGGTCTAAATGTCATACCTAGTCAAAAAAACCATGTCACCAAGGTACAAGTCCATATCCCAATGTGCCCAGACACATCATTTACCATGGGGGACACACATTCTGTATGTACATGGTTAGCCAATCCCTATATAAAATATTAAAAAATAGGACATTGGGTGAGAATACATGAAATGTGAACCATATTTATATTGTGTACTATCACATGGATTTCCAATCCATGTACCGATGAGGACACATCCATGTTTTTAGAGAGGGTTACATTTAGTGTACCCCTATTACATACCATCTACAATTTCATTATCTTTATACCAAACATATCTATTTCATTGGATCACAGAAATGGTCTTGTGTGTATCCAAAAATGAGTGGTTTTCCAGAAATACGTAATTTTTGGCCTTCATATCTATATTTGTGTTATAACATGAGGTGTTGTGAGAAGTATGATTCTTTCAGAAATTCTTAGCATGTTAATGTGATCAGGTGTGATCATCAGAGAATTAAAAGGGCCGATACTCCACTATATCTATCCACGGTTTGGGTCCCATATATCCTTTATTCATAATGAAATGTATTCCCCCAAATTAATGAGTTGTGATTCCTCTATATGAGGAGTGGAATCCTGGTCCATAATATTTAGTGGTGAGAGGGTTTTCCATTAGAGTAGTGCCACCTTAGCTATTCTACACCGTGGAATGCTGTGGGAAATCCATATTCTTAATTTTTTATATGAGATTCATGGATAGAATATCATTATCCATCTAATATGGAAAAAATTAGTGAAATGATCACATTACTTATATTTCAAATGAGGGTTATAATGGTTATTGTATTTGATAGGTGACCTTAGGAGCCACAAGTTGACTCTATATTCTTAGGTGGACTGAATGAGGGACATACCCTTTATCACCAGGATTTATTTCTAGAATAACTAATATTTATTTTCTCTACCCTATAGATTTTGGGGTTAAGATAACTATTGTTTTTTATTCTCTATAATGATTTTCAGGGATTCCTATTATGTATGTATATACTCACCCATGCATTAGATTTTCATGTATGTGTTGTGTCTTATGAAAACAACATATAGATCAATAATGAAATTCATGGACTTGGTTTTGGAGGATCATATTGGTAAATATTGGTTTTGAAAATATTCATTGGTATAATTCATAAATTATGAGCGAATCTAGATTTAGTATTTCTCATTTTCAGTTTTATTTAGGATGGGACCACATTTTTGGTTGGGTGTGTATTTTTTTCCTTGAAATTTCTTTATATTCCTCTATTATAATTGGTGTATTCTCATGAGGTTATTTATTAAGTTAATTGAAAAATCATTTTTATGTATTTTATTATAGTGAAACTAATGTTTTTGGAGATGGTTGTGTGGGGGAATCCATGTAAAATAGGCTAAGGAAACCCATTTCATTTTATGCCTTCTCGACTCTAGTCTCCAGTCCATAACCTATTAGAGGTGGTATTGGGGACTCAAACTCAAATAATCACTTTCTAGGTGATATTTTGTGAATCAATTCATGACGTATTTATTAATATGATTATTAAAAGAAACCATGATATGTTGTTATGAAAAAAATGAAGACATCACTTCATAGAGGTGATAGTTCGCACATATGCTCTTACAACGCTTTTATTTTCATTAGTGGATGGTGAGAAAGAAATAATGGTTTTGAAATTTATTTAAAAATATGTTAATATAAAAATAAAACAAATTTTATAATATTGGTATTTATAGAAGTGGTTTCCAAGAGGATGATTTGGAATAAAATATTAAATATTAGAAAATACATATGTTAGAGACTTGATCTTCTGTTAGATACCTCCATTAAAATTTAGGAATTAGAATAACATATATGGATAATTGGGTTAAGGATAGATGAATGATTTCAATGAGATCCAGATTGAGAAAGGGTACATGGGAAATTTTATTGGTTAGTTTATCATTTTATGGGTGAAAGTGATCCCCTTTTAAAAGTTAAGAAATGATAACTTTTGGGAACAACCATTAATTTTCACTGATATCAATAAGCAATTAAAGTGTAAAAGAATCCAAAAGTTACAAATAATAGAGTTTTGGGTGAACATGGGATGAAAAATCGTCTTTCAACTATTTGTACACATGTTCTAAACTTGGTGGTTTTCATTTCATCTTAGTTTTTTTACTTTTAGTTTTTTACCTTTTTAAGTGGTTTGTAACTAAAAAATTTAGGCGTTAATGATAATATAAATTCAAAAAATTTACCAAATATTTATATGTTGAACATAAATTTTATATCAATTAAATATTATTGTAATAAAAAAATATAAGATAATATTTTGTATTTAAAAAATTATATAAAAAAATAGGATTTATAAAAAATGGTGCTTTAACCATTATATGTTTTCAATTCAATTTAGAAATTTTGACTAATTAATTATTATTAAATATAATTATATATGGATTTATAAATAATATTATATGAATAATATAAAACATATTAATTAATTAATAAGATAAAAATTCTCCAATAATGATAAAAATAATTATTAAAAATCACAATTTTATCATTATCGTAGCCCTTAAATTCAATCGTAGTAATCATATTTTTCTTCCCAAAATTTAATTTAACCTTATAAAAAAATAATAGAATATTGATCTAAAATATGACATACATTTTTATATTAAATTTATTTAATTGAACAAAATAATATTTTAATATAAGAATAAAAAACAATATCTGGAATTAAATATTACTTAGGATTTCAAATGGATATAAAAGAGTTTTCTAAAAACAACAAAATAATTTTAAATTATTTATTTTACTCATTAATATTAATATTTTATATAAAATGATTTAAAAAACATGTTAGTAATTATTTGATTATGATAATTTTTTAAAACTATAGATTTTAGAAAATTTATTTATTATTAACTATTACCCTCTAAACAAATTATTTCCAAAAAATTTAAAAATTTTCTCTTAGTATAATATAATTATTATAAATACTAAAATGATTTTTTTTCAAATTAGAAATTTAAATGTTTTAAATTCAATTTTTTGAATAAAATCATAAAATGAAATAAAATACCTTTTCTAATGAAAAAATGAAATTTTCCAATATTAACTATCTTTATAATAATTTCATATTATTTAAAAACTAAATTGGTTTTAACCAAATTTTCATATCAAATATAATTTATCCAGATCAATCAATAATTTTCTTTTAAATAACGCATATCAGATTAAAATGTATTTTTTAGAAAACTATATAACCAAATAAAAATGATATTAGTAGTTATTTTTGGTGAAATTTTTTTATTTCATTCATATTAAAAGTTTCATTTATTTAACTTATTCATATATTTTAAATGTGGATGTTCTAATTAATTGCTTCCATTTCAATGTCTTGGTTTTAATGGTCATTGTTAAAATATTCATATTATATATATATATATATATATCTATTTAGTTTATGTTTGGTGTCTCATGTGGAGAAATATAACAAAAAATTACATATCTAAAGGTATACATATATCTCTGTTTTGGAGTGTTATAAAAAAAAGTAAATGAATCATATCTAACTCTAATGAAGAACCCATGGTGTACTTGATTTCAACGTACACTAGGAATCACCTAAACAAAACCTACTAGTTGATCCCACAATGATCTACCATCACTTATTTATCCATCTATCTAACTATACTTCCCTTAACCTAGGTCATATCCCCTTTGTGAAGCTATAAAAATAGTAAAAAATCATTCATTTTCCAATGAGGTGAAATAATGATCATACCAATCATAAAATCATAACCTTGACATTATCCCACCAATCATCACTACACATCCTACCCCACATTTGAAACCGACATATTTTTATAAATGATACTTGTTTATTAAAATACATATTTTTTATGTTATATTATATAGGATTATACACATAAAAAATATTAAGAAATCTATAAAAACTCATTTCTTTAATTAATATATTTACATCAATATGCAACTACACCCATGAAAATTATTAACATTACAAGGGGAAAGTATAATATATTAATATTACAATTAGAAAATATGGATCACTCTAATGTTCTAGAATCATCTGCCCCCATGAAAAACAAAATAGTAAAGGAAAAAAATATTAGTAAACCAATTATAATTTTTTAATTTAAAAATATATATATGTGATATATATTTTAGTGATTGTTGAATGAAGGAATGAATTGGTATTTATAAAAGGTAATATAACCATTCAAATAGGATGTGTCCATTGAAATAATAACCTTACTTTTAGGAACATTAATCTAACCATTGGGAATTGTAACCTGACCATTGGAATAGTAATTCAGTATCAATGAAATAAAATAAAATATTAATAATAAATAACATTATTAATATATGTAAATATTAATATTATAATTCCATAAAAAAATAACAAAATTAAAAAAAAATCAAAGAAAATATGAACTCATTTTTAAATAATTTTATTTTAGTTCATTTTGTAAAAATAAAAAATATAATATTAAAAATAAAAATAAACCATGTTTGAATAATATTTTTAAAAAATGAATATCATTATTAAAATAGAGATTATAAAATTTTCAACGGATAATTTTTTTGGAACTTTTCAAAATTATGTTAATTTTATTTGAATAGAAGCATTATTGTTCTCGAAATACTTTATGTTTTATGACATAATGATAAACAAATAATGAAAATTCTTATAATAAATTGTTGGTTTTGGAAAAAAATAATTAATAATGTAAATGGGTAATTTAAAAATAATAAACATAATTTTAAAACCTAAAATTTATTTTCAAAAGTCTAAAGTCAAAAGTGATCCAATAAAATAATAATTTTTAAAATTTACCCCACATTCCCATTTAATAAACTATTGAATTAAAATTATAAAGGGGTTTAATACCCTAAACCCTTTTTATCTTTTCAAATGTGATTCATTATGTAAAAAAATAACTAGTATAATGTTTACCTTTCATAATAGTATTTTGTTCAATATTTTATTCTAAAAATACCCCTAACTAGATAAAGTAATAAACCCTCTCCCTCCTATAGAAAAACCACTCCTCCCTCACTTACCATATCTATGAATTTACGAAAATAGACTCTATCATTCCCCTTATAATATTTATGGATATTTTTTTACAAATTAAAATATAATATTTCCAGAAATTAATTTACTTGGAAAAGGAACAACTTCCAGAAAGAGGTAATGCCTTTTTATCCATTAATTTTGTTTTCCTTTTATAATATCACTTATTTCGTTTCTTTTATAATTAAAAACATGTTAAACAAATTAAACACTATGTTAACAGGATTTTTATAATGTCAGAATACTATTAAAAGTATTTTTATTATAATCACTTATTTTATATCTCTCACCTCTTCATTCCAAAATGTTATGATAACGGTCAATTAACCACCAAAGAGGATGTTTCCAATTATTTTCATATAACTAACGTTATGTATGGTTATAAATTTTTTATATGATATATAAATTTATAAAAATGATAATTTTAATCATTTGGAAATTAATTTTACTTATGTATTAATAGCCTTGAAAAAAAATAGAAAAATCAAATGGAAATTAGAAATGCTTAGGGAAAACATGATAAACAAAAAATTTCCAATTTAAAAAAGGGAAATAAGAAAAAGGATCAAATGATTCTAATTGATAAATGGTGACATCAATTAAAATAATTAAATTCTACTTCCATTATCTATTATACCTATTTTAAGTATAACAGGTGAAGAAGTGAAGCAATAATTAATGATATAGGGTAATGGGATTCTGTATCCCAATTACATTTGTAGTTTAACCGACCATTCACACCATTTTCAATATCGATATTCCTCTAATTTATTAGAAATTTTCTTCAATTAATCTTTCACTTTTATTTTCAATGTTATACATGATGCTAACCTTTAAAAATATTTTGTAATCAATTTACAAATATTTTTCCAAAATACATCAATTTATAAAATATATCTTTGACTCATCCTGAATTATTGCTACTCCACTCAAGAGTTATGATGTTTTATTTATAAATATGACTTATCCTTTTCATTTGGTAGCCTCTAAAATTATAATACAATAGTATTATATAAAATATTTTTTGAGACTCATTCATTTTCATGGTGTAATTTCATTACTATTATTGTTATAGACTCTATGTGGTATGCAAGATTATGATAATTTTATGATGTGTCGGGTGTGACCAGAATTATATACCACACCAGTGCATTTTGTAATGTGATCTATCCCATGAAGTAATTTTTATTTTGCGTGAACATAATTTATGATTTTTTTCTTTTATATTGTTATGATTTATTCAAATATGTTTTAAGTGAGTATGATGAAATCATTGTAAACTACCATATGTGGAATTTTACCACTATGTTGTGATATTTGATGATTATGCATATGCCAAATTCTATTACATTATCAAATGTTTCCCTCATGATTATTTTTAGGATCCTATGATTATAATTTAATGTTGTTGATTATGATCACCCATGTAATATTAATTCATGCCCCTTTATTCAACATCTTATAAGGTTTTTAGATCACCGCTTTCATTGATGCATATCCTCGAGTGATTATATTTATTATGAATATATCAAAATATCTAAAAGGATAAATAATAATAATTTAAATAAAATTTAAGTTTTATTATGTAGAATTGATGTATGAGAAAAATTTTTACAATATACTAAACCTATGTATCCATGATTATATCAATATTGTGTTGTTTATCTTAGATAATGACATAGTTTCCATGGTAGGAAATTTTGGGTCACTATAGTTAGTATCAACTCATGATTTATTTAATTTGAGAATTTGGATTATAATTAGATATTTAAAATCCATTGAAAAATATTATGTTTTAAGAGAAACATTTTGTGTTTGGGTAATGTATTAGAGTACATTCTTATTTAGTAATGAAATTTCTATCTGGATATTATAGTGGATGCATATTTGGAATAGTTGTACATAGGGTTAATAACCTTGAGAGTGGTTTATTAGGGTTGACTCAATTGAAAAATATTACAGGAAAACATGACTTACTACAAACACGGATTAATACTATTGTAGGATATGCTTTAGTTATTCAAAAAACACTACAAAATATTATAAAGGATAAGTAACTAATGTAATTATTCCTCTTAAATTTTGAGGTTGATTAAGGAACATCACCCTATAAGAATCATCTCAGAAAATGAATGAACATTGGGATACCAAAAAATATGACTTTAGAAATAATATAAAGATAATAATATATTATTTAATGACTTATGTTTTTGTTAAACCATTTCTTTTTTTGGAAATAGGGGGAACTAGGAGATACCAAATCAACAACCTGTGTGAGGCACAAAAAATGATTTTTGAAATGACATTCTCAATTTATTGAGAGGTGGAGTTCAAATATTTATTATAATTATTACCTAGTTATATTAGGTTTGGAAAAATAAAATGAATAATGAATAATGTACCCCTTCAACTAATAATAGGTAGTTAGATATTTAGTCTTTAATGAGGCAATAACTAACACAAAATCAGAAGGACATCATATCCACTTATTGGAAAAAACGGATGAACTCAATGGATATGATCATTTATAAGGTCCACTTTATTGGGAAGTATAAGGTGGATTTATTATCTTAACATTTATATGTGGAGTCCATTCAATGTTTAGAATTGATATGGTATACCAAGATGAAATAATAAGTGAAATAAATGGAGTAGAAGACTTTAAGAAAATATTTGTTAATAATTATTTCACTTGAACACTTCAAACAACTATATAGTGTGATTTCTTAAAGATTAACTGAATGTAGGGTGAATCAGTCTTGAATTATGAGGGAAAATTCACAATGCTTGAAAGATAAGGTGATGACCTGATCCACCAGGGATCGCTACGATGGTGGATTGGCAAGCCTCTATAACCCCTAGACTGGAAACATGCATTGGGAAAGTATAAATAAAATGCAAGGAAATTTCCTAATGTACATTTATTCACACGCCCAAGAATATCTATGAATAAATGAAGATGAATATTAAAATAATACACTACTAACTAGACTATAAATCATTCGTGTTACAACCTATAGAAAATACAATAGTGTATCACAATGTATTCCCAAAATGCAATGTGAAAAAATACATGCCAAAACTGAATGGCTATCCCAAATTGACAATAACTTAAATGAATGAATGATTAGAGGGCCAAACTATTAACCATCAATATTTAATCACCATAAATGGTCAATAAAATCAAGAAACCCTAATCTCCATAGATGTTTGTCGATCTAAATGTTTTATTATAAAGTCATGAAACACATAATCAAAGCCTACATAGTGGTGAATATAAACAAAAAAATAAGGATTAACTAAAAAACCCAAAGGTATAAATAGTGAGAGATACAATAAAGGTTACCTCATCCCCTAACATAAACCAATATATATATATATATATTCCCATAAAATAAAACCAGATGAGAGAGAAAGGGGATATGTAATTTACAACCCAAACTAGGTCAATGAATTTACCATTATCTCCAAATAGGGGGTTTCTACAAGGCCCAACATCTCATGTGTATGTAGAGGTAAACATGTGGAGGGAAAAAACTTCACAACTATGATGCATAGTCAAGTGGGAGAAATCATCAAGTAGAGAAGACACATCCTACTAGAATAAGGGTTTACCACTCGGTAGATAGACAGAGACCCCATTCCATTGTTTATCATTGGTCTTCCACTAAGTAGATAGATAATGGAACCATGATCTAGTGTTCTAGGGGGTTCCACATAGAAGTTAGAGTATCCCCACCCTAGTGCATGTGGGGGGTTTCACATAGACACCAACAGACCCATACCCTAGTGTTCTCGTGGGTGACACTGAAATGGTAGAAGACCCACAGTTTTTGGTGTCAGGGGGTTCCACAAAGAAGGTTGGGGAAACATCAAATCATGCATCAGGTGGGTGAAACTTCTAAAATTGTAATGAGTATGGGGTAATCACACGTTTGTATAATAGGAGGCTACAGGACTTGATATCTCTCTGATGTTCATGCAAAATATCTACCAATGTCATGCATTTCTTTAAGAAGAGTACTTCTTTGAATATTCAATGTCTTATATATACTTCCAATATAGAGGATTCCATAATGATTTACCTGTAAATTCACCTAGGACATGCTTCTCATAGACCAACACCCAATTCCATACAAAGCAGATATCTTAGGTGTAATTTCTTTATAGGGGTACATGGTTTGTATGAGGAGACATGACATGTGGTCCCTCAATTTTAGATGGTCATGTTCATCTCTAGAAACATCTTGGAGGAAATTTAACCATTAAAGATATGTTAGGGGGCCACACAGAATGTCTCATCCTTGAGGGGACTACCTATGTTCTCTTGGCCATGCCCGTGTTCATCAGACCATGCTTGTACACATGACCATGTACTTGGCCATGCCTAGGCACCAAACCATATCTTTATACATGGAGACTAAACCACATGTCTTCATGGAAGGGGTCCTAGGATTGTACTTATTATACATGACCTGGATGCTCAGGGAGGGTCACACAATGAATGGCCGAGCTACACAACATGTGATCTTTATGTTTTCCCAAAGCACTAGTATTGTATATATATGGGATATACTCTATGTGTTCTTCTTAGTTACATAGCGTGTAGTAAAGAATATTCCAAATTCATGATTTTACTTCATTAATCTTCTAGATACAACCTAGATTCCATGATCTATACTGTTTTTCGTCCTAAAATCAATGATATTTTCTTCTTTCTATAAATTTTAAGCCTTTGGTGGTTATAAATAGAATCCTAATCTCCCACAGTTATCCTCCACTCATCCCCTGTAACTCCCATCACCCATCAGCATCCCAGATAATAGATCCATAACAAATATCACTCGAATCCCTCAACAAATCGTGACCCATTCGTAAATCACCATTCCAATAATTGTTTGAACGTCCTCAATGAATCTAATGGTTTTATCACACTCGAACATACCCTTTAAATAAAAAACAAAAACGATGTAGGACAACAATGAGTAATGTGATGAAAAATGGGGGAAAATATCAATAAAAAAGTTTGATAAACATAATTAGATAATATTTATTATCTAAACATTGTAAATTTGGATTCCAGGGTGAGATCATGTCATATGAAGAATAAATTTAATAAAATAATTTAATTCATCGATGAGATCATTCCAAGGGTGGGAAAATGAAGATCAAAATCAAATAAACAAATATCCATTCTGAGACATTTAATAAATGAATTAAACCACAATTGATGATCCCTACATAAATTATATATTGATATTTGTTGACGAATTATATTTATATTAATGATTTTGTTCAGATGTTTCCATTGTAAATCGATCTAACTTGATCAGATCACTAATCTTTGTATGATATCGATTCTCTAATGAAGGTCGTCATATGTCCACTCAATTATCACATGATTTATGTATCTAACAATATATAATTGTTATAAAAGAGTAATTAAAGAGGATTTAATTATGTCTTTTAGCAAAACAAAAAATAAATTATTTATTTATTTATCTTAATTAAATAAACTCACCAATGACTACCTAAACCGAACATCTGACACCATCCAACTTTAGTCCGCACATAGAGTAAATCCTATATTCTAGATTCAAACACGGTATTAGATTTATGAAATAAGGATTTATTTTAGAGATATTATATAATTTTTGAAATACTATGTTTACATGATATTAATATAGTTATTAATTTCAAAGTATCATTTTTTGGATCACTGTGTCTTGGAATCTCACTCCATATCAACATCACGCTCCTAAAAAATTCCCTTATATATTTAAAAGGATTACAATAGAAGAAGGGTATCTAAATTATTATATCATTCATAGTATTTCCTCACTAAAAATAAAAATCTAATAAAAATTAAGAGGATTATGAGCCAATATATGACTCTATGACTCCATGGAGCTCTCCTACATGCTTCCTTTTTTCCACATCCCATGAAAATAGGGATGGTCCATCCACACATGTTCTTATATAACTGATCCTTGATTGCCATTGGGTACTCTGTAAAGGGGTATCCATCCTCATTTTTTAGATCACCATAGTCAATAACATGAATATTATTATTCATATATCACCTTAGCTGTGACACCAAAAAGACATTATGTTTCTGTTCCAAAATTAGTGGTAGAGATAAGTGTAAGGATTATTTACAACCCTATACATGATCTTAAATGGCCCGATGAACCTCTGGGGTGGATTTCCCTAGATGAATCTCAACAATCCACATTGTAGGAAAAATATCTTTAAATTATGTACTTCTTACTAAAACTTCAAAGGCATATGATGTCATCCTGTATAGGATTTTTATCATCTTTGGGATTCCCAAATCCACTCTTAGATCACCTAATCCTTCTCTATCTTCATATGAACCATCTATAATCCAACCAAAAAAGTATATCCAACCTTATATGAACATCATATTGGCCAAAATGTTCTCCCATGTAGGTAATCGAATGGTACCATGTTAATATTGAAGTGATAAATATTTTAATAATCAAACACAATAATTGCATATGATCCTCCTAGTTCTTTTAGAAGTCCAACATCCATTCCATGAGAAAATATTCCATCAGCTAGATATTACGTGCAGTATTCCCATCCATATGGCGGTAGAACACTATAATCATCCTCAATTGGGTCCCAAATTCCTTCTAATAGAATATCTACAACTATGATGTAAACTAGAAAGCATGATCTAAGACAATCATCAACAGAAACCCATGAATCAAGCAATCTTCCACATGTACAACTACCACCATCTCAATAATAAAATCTTCTCCATGATGTAATGGATGTGAACTGACTTGGAAAGTTGATCAAAAATAACCCATAAGGCATAATATACATTTTCTACCTATATTATCTCCATGAAAATGTTTCTGAATCATTCATCCCATGTCCACTTTGTGACCTCAAGAGGATGCAAAAAACCTTATGGAACCTTGTTTCTTGCCTTCACCTACTGATATTTGAGAAATTGAGTGAAGAACTCTTCAATGATCCACCTCATTCCATCCCAACAAAAATTAAACTAATTATCCTTATATATATTTCCTAAACAATGATTTTTAAAATAGAATGGGTGAGAAAATCCCTTTCCACAACCTCTAACAACATGACTAAAACCACCATCCATCACTGGAAAATAATGACAAGATTACATCCCCTAGTGATTCTATATGGTGAATATATGGAGGATATATAGTCATGATGGACCTCATATTTGATGTCTCTAAATTAATCCACTCTCACATACAGAATTAGTGGAAGATTCAACACAATTCACTAAAGAAAATCTATAACCCTATCCTCGAAAAAGGTTATCTATAATAAATCCAATTGCTTAGATGCCTTATCCACCAAGGCAGAACAAGAATTCATGTTAAGGGAATATTCCACCTTACTTACCTTATTTTAAGTATATAATATCCCAAATTCATTATCCTATAAAAATTTCTACAAATGAGAATGTATCAGGTTCATATCACTCTGCGTGAAGATATACACGAGACTATGATGGTCGGAGTAAAAAGAAGATCCCTAAGAAGATAGTTCCTCTACATATTTAAATAGAAGGCTACTACTTCCAAATCTTGGTTTTGAGTGGCATAATGTTTCTCTTGGGGTATCAACAACCTCATCACATATTTGATTAGTACAAACCTCTTTGTTAACCCTTATCTGATCCCATCTCAATAGAAATTTGAATATACTATGTGATCAATTTCCTCCTCTAGTAGTTTAAAAATAGGAGAAGTAGTCTTCCTAATTATCATCTCCAAATAGAATCCATAAAACTATTTCCTTAGGTAACCACCTTCCCTTTCAATTTCGTGACATTCAAATGTGCTGAAATCCTGGAGAATTCCTCTACTACCTCACATAGTACCCCAAAAATCCAAGAAAACTCTACACCACTAACACACTCTTAGGTGGATCTACATAAATCCTCACTAGGATTATATATAATCCATAATTATAAATGTAATTCCCCATAAAGTTAGGCTCATGGATCCTGAACTGACACTAAAATATCTTACCAAAACTCTTTTTCTCTTAGAGTAAGTATATGACCATCCTTAAGTTAAATACTTACACCTCCACTAACATAGAGTATATGAGTAGGTAATCGATGAAGAATGACACAAAATGGTCTTGGTGTGGATGGAATACATGGTTCATAAAATACATAAATATTGTGATGGAAATTTTTACCCTGAAATGCATCACTAAAAACTAATAGTTTCGACAGTGGCATCAGAATTCCATATTTGTAATATCAAACTCACAAACCCTTAATCGGTGGTAGATGGAAGCATGATCAATATTTTATTACCAAATCACACTTATGAATTGTTTAAATAATACATAAGTCCATGAAAATGAGTAATTGTTGTTTTTTATGCGTTGTTCAATTGATGATGATCAACACAAAACCATAATACCCCATCTAACTATTTTCATGAATAAAACAATAGATTCTCAGGGGGGGAAGACTAGGTATGATAAATCTATTTATTCAATGGTCCTATAACTACACAATCAGATATAGGATCTCATTTGGTTATATATAATATGTTTTAGAAGATATAGGATTATTATAGGGATTCAAGTTAATGGTGAAGTCAATCTACCACATTAGTGGTAGTCATGAAACGTCCATAGGGAATATGTATAAAAACATTTTAATCACTTAATAAATATAGATTCTTGAAGATTCAATTGAAGAGAGTGATAAACAATGTAACTAATTATTGATGGGATATAACGTAAATATTTCAAGACCCACATGCTCTACTATAATATCTCTATCACCCACAATGTAGAATCTCATGCAATTAATCTTAAGTCATCTGACTCATCTACGATGGAAAAAATTGTCTCCAACCATGAACCCCTATACATACATAGTATTTCATCATAAGGTCTCATCAATATTATTTTGAGGTACCATAAGAAACTCTATACCGCAAGTGATCAAATTCACTATCGGAAGAAAAATTATATTAAAAAAGCCTTACCAATAGGTACTTCAATCTAAAGTATCAAGGATAATGTATCATCTATGTGCTCAAGATCTCTCATTAGATATAAGGATATAAATGTATGAATTAGACCTTATTATTTTTTACTGAATAAAGAGAATAATAATCATAAATTTTACCTTTGAATATATCATGTGTATCTTGGTCATAAGTATCTATTGGAAACAACTACTGGTCAACATGATCTCCAACTCCCTGAGGCTCTCATGGGTTTCCTTGTGGTGGTGGGAGTATCTAATAACATCACCCCCATTATCAACTCTTATACAAGGATCTACACCTCATTATATATCATGATAATATCCCTAGGTCCTCCCTAGATTTTATTGGGAGATCCCTAATCATGGTGATTCCTCCTCCATGTTGGTCCATCAGTTTCATACCTTCCCTGCTTAACATGTTAGGTTAGGAAATAATGTTCCATGTAACCTCATCTGTCACATGAATTGAATATCCTTTATTCAATATATCACTATCCTTTGTGAGGTACTCATGCTACATGAGATTTTTCTTGAGTCTAAAAATGACATGGAATCCTATGGCAAGACCTTATTGAATGGAACCTGCTACCTAATGTGGACATATTATCCCTTCAATGAAAATTACATCCTCCAGCTAAACGGGGTTCCTTATATAGGAATATATCTATCAATAGTTCCTTCTCAAACTCCCCAGCATAGGTGGAATGGCATAAGGGGACCACACTAGAATCAATGTATTTTAAGAGACCCTGATGAAACTTCCATGTCTGGATTTAACCATCCCAGATCATGTCGAGGGAGTACTGTATTTGGTTATCTAAACTAATATCACACTCATAAACTGACATATTACCCTGGTGCAGATCTATAACCTCCTAAACCCAAATTGAAAGAAATAATGAGACGTAATACTTCTTATAAAAAATATTTTGGAAGTGTGATCATGAATGTTCTGACACATCATAAATCTATATGACTAGGATCCACCATTTTACAGCTACTACATATAAATGAATGGATACCAATTCAAGAATATAATCATTCAGGGGTCTCATAAGACTAAATACATGGATCAATGACTCAAGAAAACCATCTACTATCTTGGGATCTGTCTCATCACCAAACCATAGTATCCATTGGTCAGGAAATGATGGATTGTGATAAGACTACATGCTTCCTCAACCTACATTGTTGGAATAATCTGATGCTCAATTGGTTGGGGCGATGATAACTACCAACCTATATTAAAAAACCCATGAGATGGATCCTAATATGAGGTATTATCAATCATCAGATCATTTTCATGATCTTGATTCACTAAATTAATGGTCCATATTTATGGTGGAATCCTATGAGTTATCAAGACAAACAACATTCAAATGATAATACCTACAAACACACATATCTAGGATCTGACTCAATATGAAAATTCAAAGGAATCAATACTAAATATTACATGTATCTATTTTCCCTAAAATAATGCCTCTATATATAAGGCATAATATAATGTAGTCAGATATCATGTGTATGGATACTATGACTGCCACACCAACACTGGTGATTGCCTACAAGGAGTCAATAAATCATAAGGGGCTAGCCAAATTTAGAAATTTATAAAAAAATCAGGAAAACTAATTAAATTTGTAGTACTTGTTGAGCCAGAGTATCAATCCTATAGGGATACAGAATATGTATTAAATTAATTATGAAATAGAAATAGAAATTGTATAATTTTTCTAGAATTAAAGAAACCCCAGCAGTAATGTTTGTGTTGAAATTCAATATGGGAGACATGTCCAGTTTAGTGATTTTCAGGTTAGTGTGATGGGGATTTCACTGATATTTATTTATTCCGTTTTGTGTTGGAATTAAATTATCAAGGATCAACGGTCTTGGTATTCTTCCCTATAGATATGATCACAACATTGGAATTGTAATATACTTCGTGAAACTAAAATAATAGGGAACCCAAACCCATTTTTAAAAATAACTATCATAGATTGAAAAATGGTCATCAATGAAGTAGTCTAATTAATTGATGCAATGAAATAATTCTCTTCAAATCACTTATAATGGTCCTGCAATGGAAAAAAAATAAAGAGATTAAAATTAAATAACAACTTGTTTTTCACAATCCAAAGCCTGAATAATTAATATAAAATAAACCCTAAGCACACATACCCTTAAAATCACATCACTCGACACTCTGGGACTTCTTGCTCGTGGAAGAGGTGAGCATCATGGAAACCTGTGAATTAATGGTGGTGAATTGGGACCTTAGATGGTCACTCATTCTTCTGATGTCCTTCCCTTGGTGCTTCTTGACATTATATTCCAATGAGTATCTTGGGATGGCTGTCTAGGCTGATATTAATAGGATTTTCGGGACAAATCATGTGGCATGTATCACATGATGTTTTTCTAGAAGTTGACCACTACACAACGTGTACCTTTGGTACAAGACATGCAGCTCTAATCCTCTTTTTTCCTTCACCATGTTGAATTTGTCAAAATGGTGTATACTGGTTTGAATGTCGTCGCGTCATGTACTGGTGTCTCATAATGTGTACTTTTCTTTCATGTTGTGTATGCTTATCACGAATTGTCCCACACATATACACCTTACTTGAAATGGTCATGATGTATAGTCAGTTTTTCTTCAGTAATCAGAATAACTGTTGTCTCAAAAAATATTCTGCTGAACCATGAGTAAAGTTCATGGCACGAAGGGTTGTTCAGCTAATTTTTCATCGAATTTTCTTTACTTTTTCAAATATTCTTCATTTCCTTCCCTAAAACAAAAAACCAATAAACTTGTCCAAAACATGACAATATTACTCATTTAAATACAAAATTAAATATATTAAAACACTCAAAAATATATGCATGAAATATACATATCAAATCTCCCACACCTAATTTCAATGTTTTACTCATTAAAGGAATCTCAACATACTAAAAATTATGTCTACCTTATCATGGTTTAAATTCAACTTCCATAATAGTTATTGATCAAATGGAAAATAAAATTTCAAGCAGATCATATAGAAAATCTATCAACACATCATTTTTCATAGAAAAAACTAACCATGTATTCTACGTTTTCTTTTTATAAATAAGCATTTCTTGTCAATAATTCATTTTTATTTTTCATATCATTATTAATATGTATGACATTTTCAATCAACATCACATGATTGTTTTTCACTCATCATCAGGGTAATAATGAAAATTAAAATTATAACATTCCTTAAGAACATGTAACATATGATATTATTGCAAGGAATCTAACATATCTATCACATAAATAAACAAAATCAATCTTGAGGGATTAATCATTAAGGATAAAAAGACTCTAAGGCTTTATTGTATTGTGTGTAAATGATATAAAAATTAAATCTCAAAAACGAGGTTCATCTCTAAATAATTTTGAATGATAGTAAAATAAGATCAATAAAATTCACCCTTGACATATTTCATTTCCCCTTTACCCCAAAATCTTTAAATTGGGCCCATGATATATGTATGTGAAATGAATAAATAAACCTCTCTTTCACATTTCCTTTATTTCTATCTTTTCCAAATTTATTCTTAGGAAAAATATCACATCAATCACCTAACCACATACGATCACAAATCATTGGTCTGGAAAATGGTGATCTTTTAACCTAACAAGACATAACCCATTTTTTATCAAGAGAGGTGAATAAATAAATACAATGAAATATACATGGACTCCCCTATATCATAATAGAAAAACCTCATAGTAGAATATCCACAGTAAAGTATATCCTGGTACACCCAATATGTTCCTACCCCACACTTATTCTATTAAATATAATGAAAAATAATTATAGTAAGGTAGGAATGGATAAAATAGGCTTGTAATGTGGCTCATTTCCTAACAAGGT
This sequence comes from Viscum album, assembly GCA_963277665.1. NCBI lineage: Eukaryota > Viridiplantae > Streptophyta > Magnoliopsida > Santalales > Viscaceae > Viscum > Viscum album. Next base: position 333,877,337 of record OY728161.1, read on the forward strand.
AATTCATGGCTTATACGAGATTAGAATTGGATTAATACAAGGAGAGTCTATGGATAAGGGATAAAAAAAGAATGCATCAATCATTATAAAAGTTATTCTATGTAGTCATTACTCCAAAAAGATTTAAATAATGTTCTAGAAGAAAGCATGCCCAATTTTCTCAGGAAATATACTATAGAATGAATGGAAAATGTCTGGCTCAGTGGATGCCTCGAGAATGAGAAGAATGGTTTGTTCAATCAGTTATGTAAATGCATATGAATAATTAAATAAATTAATGAAAACATTTATAATTAAAATTATGACCAAATACAAGAAAAAAATTCATTTTCAATTTTCAACATACTCCTTAAATCTGGATTTTTCAAATTCTAGTTCATATTCTTATCTCTAGTAATTATTTTCTATATTTTTCTCATTCAAATTAATTGACAATAAAACACAAATACATAGAATGGTAATTTTTCATGGGTAGTTTATAAATCCTACTTCAGTTGATTAAATAATGAATCATGTGAGGGGAATGAAATTGAAAATTAAGGCTCTAAAACAATTAAATGTGGGGAATAAAATAGAAAATAGAAAATTGAAAACCATAGTCTCCTTTCAATTGATTATTTGAAATTGGGATGTATAGGTTATAGTTGGAACCTTTCACGATGTGTATGCTCCCTTCAGGACGTTTAACTCTTTTGTAGCTTCCTCTCTTAATTATGTTTCTTCATTCCTTGATGATCCTACAAAAATAAAAATACACAAGTTAAATAACATGGAAAAACTAGGAAATTTGAAAATATTTGGGGATGAGTGATTTTTTCTAAAAACAGAAAGTATATAAACATAAATACTCAAAAACAATTTTCCCCCCAAAGTGATTATGTTTACCCCCAATGGCTCTAACTTTCCTCTTCATCTTAGGTGAAAGTTGGTTATAAAGATTTTACCTGATATGTATCTAAAAAATTTGTAATCCTTAATTACTCTGTATAGATTGGACCTCTCTTTTTTTGATACTAACTTCACTCTCTCATTGTTGAAAACCTTCCCGATTTCCATAAGGTCAATCCAGTAGTTCATAACCCTTTCTACATATCCAAATAGCAGTTCAATAATTGACAAGACATGTTATCTTTATCTAAAATACTATGGAACAAATTTTTCTCTATTATCTTCAGTTTCTTCTAACACTTTTTTTCTTTACTAATATTGTTCTTATATTCTTCTTCAGTCTCCATAATAGATAATTCATCTCTATTTCCATGGACAACATCATTCTTTTCTTTCATCAATTCATCTCTAGAAAAATCATCAACTAGTTCGTCTGACTTCTCCATTGGGTAGTGAAAAAGGAATTTTACCACTGATCCTTTTACTCTCAAACTCAAATATCTATTTTGAACATCAATATTTTCTCTTCAAGTAGCTAGGAATAGTCATCCCATGATTATTGTATCCTTATCTTTATCCATTTCTATCTCCCAAATAATATTTATGAAAATATAATTAATCTACTAAGCAATGACATCTTTAAGTAGTCCTCAAGATAATAACATGGTTGTATTATCTAGTTGGAACATAACTCAAATTGGTTTTATCTCCTTCAATCTTAGTCTCTTGAATGTTGTTTTTGACCTGATGTTCATACTCCAATCGAAATCACATAAATCTTTACCAAACTCATTAGTACCAATGGTAATTACAATAGAAAAACTACATGGAGGATATTGATTCTTAGGTAGGATTTTAGAAACTAATACAAAAAATTTCTTCTACCAATGGTATAGTGGCTAAGTCCTCTAGATTCTTCTTGTTCGTCACCAACTCCTTGATGAATTCAGCATACACTGGTCCATTTTCAATTTCCTCAGTGATTGGGATGTTGATCTGTTTCTTCTTAATCATCTTTAAAAACATATTATTCTTCTAATCACTCTTTAACTGTATTTATCTATATGGAAATTGTAGTGGTGGTTGGAATGGTGGTGGTGCTTATTCATCATCACATTCATCAAATTATCTATTATTTCCCTTACTTCCTTCTACAACTTTTCTTGGGTATTTTTTCCCTCTAAATTCTATAACCCTACCACATCTCATATTTAAACATCATAGTAATATGGATTTCACATATGTATGAGGATGATGTTCGGGACAACCTGGAAGCACTCCTCTTTTCTTTTCCCTCATTTTTTTCCAATCTGACTGAATTTTATTTCTAACTTTCCCATTGTAGCTTGCTAGTTTAGTGAGTCATTCTTAAATTATCTAATTGAATTTCAATGATATATTGAATATGATGTCATATTCTTAAGTGAATCTCTAATGGGGGTCATGAAATTGTACATGGTCTCTACTAGTGAATGTACTTGAATGATTAGTGTCGGACTTTAGTGTTGAGTTTCAAAACGATGTTGTCTTTATAGAAATCAGTGACCTTGATTCCGGTTTTCCTATTTTGCCTATTGCAACCTCTATCCCTTTTAATAACTCTGACAATTATTATCGAGATAATTTTTATTTTCACAATTCATACCATGTGGATTTTGGTTGGCCATCATCATATCCACCATTCTTGGAATCATCTCTATTTATAAATCAATCCATTTATTATCTACCATGCATGCTCCTTATGTTCTTTCTTCTTCTAGATGACATTGGAATCTGTTACTGGAAATATCATCCAATAGCTCATAACTCTCCTTGGGTAACTTTCTCATTGGGGACCCTCTTACAAAAACATATACTATGGACATATCCCCTTTTGATAATCCTTTACAAAATTATTGAATTTGGATCCACATATCAATTCCATGGTGTGGACAGCATATTATTAATCCTTTGAAATGTTCCCATCAAATATATTGAGATTCATCATTCAATTTCTATAAAATTAGAATACTTACTCACAAATACAAAGACTTTGAGTGCGGGGAAAACATTTTCAAAAACATTCTTACCAGATCCTCCCAGATTTTTATTGAATGTAGGAGAATACCTTGGATCCAATCATATGCATTATATTTCAGTGAGAATCTAATCAGCCATAGTCGTGCAGAATATTTTTTGATATTTATTAATTTGAATGTGTTACAAATATCCAAGAAACTAACTATATGTTAGTAGGGGTCTTCATGTTGTTTCCTAGTGAATTAAATTGAATGTGTTATCATTTGGATGACCGCCGACATGATTTCAAAGTCTTGGGAAATGACTGGGGGTATCAAAATGAATGGTTTGACTCTTGTGTATGAGGGTATCCCATAATTGATCAGAACATGTACCCCTTTTTCTCTTACATGAATTTATGGACCATCTCTATATACCATCTCATACTCAGATCCTTCGAATTGTTCCCTTCCAACCATGCTGACTTTTTCTTGTTTGACTTATTTCTTTTATTTTCATATCTGGCATAGAGTCTTCTCTAACTCCTGGTTGAATTAAATCAGTTCAATTTTGTCTTTCCCTCATATGGAGTACTCGTGAAATGGGTTGTTTCCAAAAACTACATCACAATACGACCAAGAATAAAACTAAAAAAATAAAGTAGTAACAGTTATCTAAATTCATAATTAACATAAGCAAAATTTTAATCGTCCCCGATAAAAGCGCCAAAAATTTGACTACCAGCAAGGTGTCATTAAATCCTAAGGGACAAGTCAAATTTATAAATTTATAAAAAAAATAGAAAACCAACTTAAATATACAGTACAGGTTGAGCCGTAGTATCTACCCTATAGGGATAGAGAAAATATATTAAATTAATTAGGAAATAGAAGTAGATTTTTTTGATTTGACTCGAAAGAAATAAGCAACATAAATATTGTTAGTGTTGGAATTCAATAGAGGAGACATGCTGGTTTTAGTGATTTTTATGTTAGTGGTCTTGGGATGTCCACGAAATGTACTTATTCAGTTTTGGTGTCGAAATTAGGGCAGCGATGATCCTCGGTCTTGGCTTCCCTCCCTAAATCTGTGATCACCCAGTTTATATGGTCATCTACTTAGTGAAATTATAGAAATAGGTAACCCAAACTCATTTTTATACATAAGAATCCTATATTTTATAGTGTTTATCAGATAAGTAGGATAATTATTTGAGGAAATGAAATAATTCTCTTCAAATCACAAGCAATGGTCACATAATTTCAAAAACGTTGAGATTTAAATAGAGTGACAACATTTTTGAAACATTACTAAGCATGAATACTTAAAATAAAATAATCCCTAAGAACACACCCCCATTCAAATAACATCACCAGACAATATGGGACCACTCGCTCATGGGGGAGGCGATCATCTTGGATACTCAAGGAAGAATAATGGAAAAGTGGTACCTCAGATGGTCACTTTGTCGTAAGAAGGCCTTCCCTTGGTGTTGTTTGACGTCCTCTACCTCTGAGTGTATTTGAAGGGATACCTAGGCCAGTATTTATATGATTTGTTCGTAGAAACATGCATCCCATGTCACTTGATTTTTTTTCGATGTATAGACCCCTACACGACATGTACCTAGGGTACACGACATATACTTGGGTTATATGACATGTACCTCATATCCAATTTTTTCCTCCACATCATTTAATCTACAAAAATATTGCATGCCGGTTTGAATTAGATCAAGTTGTGTACTAGTGGCTCACGGCATGTACATGGATTTAACACTATGTACGGTCATCCTGAATTGGCATATACAGATTCCATATACTTGAAATGGTCAAGATGTGTATTTGTGATACACGATGTGTAGTCAGTTATTCTTCAGTTTTCTCAAATATCTGGTGTCACACCGTGAGGGAATCTCTTGGTTAGAATAGAAATTCAATGAATTTTTCATCCACTTTTCATTTCTTTTTCAAATATTACTCATTTCTAACTATAAAATCTAAAGAAAATAAATTCTTCCCAAACATGACAAGATTACATATTCAAATGAAAAATTCAATATATTAAAACACTCAAAAATAAATGCATGAAATACATGTATCATATGGGATCCCAAGCCTAAAAGAAATAATTGATACACTATGATACCGGTTCCTTATGTCCTAACCAATATTCCTAATGAGATGACTAAAAAAACTATATCAAGGGAAAAATGCCCTTATACCACTCTATGATGACCTAAACCACCCGAGCCTTCCTGAATGATAGAAATTGTGACCACAACAAACACAGCCCCACCTCTCATTAGCTATGAGTTATTGAAAATCTCTAAGAAATTACTAAAATGGGATGAATTTTCCTAATGTACTGGTACGCATACTCCAAACCATCTCTATGCATAAGTGAAAAGCAATAATAAAAAATATAATAACATATATAATATTAACCATACATTTAACAACCTCTAGAGAAAAAATAGTGAGACTATGTAATTTCAATTGTAAAATTGAAAAAATAAACATCAATCCAGAAAGATTCTCTTAATATGTAAATAACTAAATATTCGAAAGATGATGGAGAATGAATCCTAATTTATATGAAATGATCACCATATATGGTCAATTTATCCAAGTGTCCCTAAGATCCACTAATTTATATGTTGAACTTCCTACCATCTACATAAGACATGAAACATGTAGGAAAAGTCTGTGTAATGGTGAGTATAAACATTCATAGTAGGATTCCCCAAATACTCAAAGGGAGAAACAAAGATATACACAATAAGGGTTATCTCAACCCATAACATAACCCCAATATATATATTCTAATATATGTAACCTTGATGATAATGAAATGGTTTCTCCATATCATATCCTAAACCATTTTAATGAATCTTGACTAATATAACAAGGGGGTTGATCTTCGATGTCCATATACTCGTATATCTAAAAATGTTACAAAATATAGGACACACACATCACCATTATTCCATGTAGTAGAGGGAGAAAAATATCCAAGTATAAGACCCACACCTTAGTATGATATGGGGTTTTACTTAGTAGATAGATAGAGGAATCATTCCCCAGTGCGTTAGGGGGTTTTCACTTAGTAGATAGATAGAGGAACAATTCCCTAGTACTTCATTGGTAGTGTTGGGGAACATAGATGGAATATGACCTATTCACAAATGAGTCCTGAGGGTTTCAATAAAAATGTAGAGGATCGATGAACTAGTTCATCAAGGGGTGGAACTTGAAAGGAAGTGGAATTATTCCTTATTTTTTCAGGGCATGCCACTCAAAAGGCAGAGGACCCACATCACAGTGCATCAAGGGGGATACTCATAAGGTAGAGGACCCATGACATTATGTGATAAGAGGTTATAAATAGACTATTTTATGGAGTATGGGGTTCTAAAACCCTGGTATGATAGGGGGATTCCAACCCCTACCTATCACGAAAGAGTGTAAATTGTTTATCCTCATCTTCTATGTTAAAAAACACTTACGGTATGATTATAAAAGGCTAAAATTACAGTACAAATGAAGAAGTTATGCTGGTTTTAACTTACATATATGGATTTATACCCTTTATTGGTGTATCCCAACATGTTATCCCACTCCATTTCCTAATCGTTTTCTTTTTGAGACATATATCAGAGGCCAGATCACCATTAAAAATATCTAAGGGGACCACATAGTATCTCTCAACAACTTTAGGAAAAACCTAATATTCCTATATGTGATCATGTTCATCATTTAATGACCATTTACACAGTTAAGTACATATCCATTGATGGGTACTAGCCCACACAAGTGTACTCCTAATGTACATAGTATTTCCTCCTACATAGGGTCCTGGGAATGTGAGTCTAGAACATGACTTGGATTCTTGGGGAGGGTCACAGGACATATGACCTAGCCATATAGTGTGTGAACTTTAACATTTCACTAAACCCTAGCACCACATCTGGGGGTGGGGGGAGGGGACGGAACACATTATATGTTCCTTTCGTTACATGAAGTGTAGTATAGAAATTTATAGATTCCTTATTTTCATTCACATGTCATCCAAATATTGACTCCCTACCATGATCCCCACTAGTTGAAAAAATTAAATCAATTGTATTTTTCACCATTAATTAAATCTGAGCCTTCAGTGGTCAGAAATCAAATCCTGATCCCCTGTGGTGGTTCATCATGTGTCTTGCACATCTCCCGTCGCAAGTCATTATATTATAACCTCAATCAATGGAAAACATCACCCAAAAAATAATAAAGTTTGATTCATCTTCAAATCACTATACCAATCCTCATTTAATTATCAACTATGAATCTAGGGGTTTGATCATTCTTGAACCCACCCTCACAATTTATAACTCTGACCCCATATTCTAATGATGAAGAATGTGAAGAGAGATGGGGGATAAGAATAATAAAAAGGATGATAGGCATCATTTTCTTGTCGTTATTATACAATGATTACTGACATTTGATTACGGGGTGTGATCATATCATAGGATGAATAATTTTAAAAAATCACTTCAAATAATAAATGGGAACATATGAAGGGTGGGAAAACATAGATCAAAATATGATGAATAGACATACATGATCAAACATGAAATTAAAGGGGGATACTAAAATTAATGAAAGCTATCTTGATAATGGAATGATCTTTTTTGATATACTCATTCACCATTGATTAGGATGATCCACTACATCAAATACCTTTATAGCCACCTCAATTCAATCACCGATCATTGTCTGATGTCGAATCTTAAATGATGGTTTTCATAGATACTCTCAAATCACCTAGTGTTTATCTAACTAAGACTAGTTTATTTTTATAATGAAGTATTTAAAGTGGATTTAATTAGGTTACTTAATAAAACTAATGAATTTTCATTAATGTTTTTTAATAAAGGCTCCCTTCAATAGTTTCCCCAATTGGACGTTTGATGATGATCGATATTAGGCTCCGCCTAGGATAAACCCATTTTCTAAATTAAATTATGGTATTAGATTTTATATATGAGACTAATTGTATAATATATTATATTATTTATAAAAAACTTTATTCAAATAGAATGAATATATTTATTATTTAAAAAATATTACTTTTGGGTCATTGGGCCTCAAAATCTCATGATGTCACACCAATTTCCTCAAAAAATATTCCTTGATATATTTCAAATATTAAATTGAAAAAAGGGTCTCAAAAGATAGAAAATAGATAAATTTTCTAGTGGGTTAAACCAATAAATTTTAAAGGATCTTAATATATAATACATTAGGTATTATGAAGAATTAGTACGTTATTATATCAATTCAGAGATGTAGTTTAGTGATTGGTCCAATTTTTATAGAGAAAAGAAATAAAAGAAAGAGTTTCATTAAAGTGGATCAAATTGAAATAGAGGAAGTAATATCTATCCACCCTCATATAATTAATGTGGGAAGAATAATCCAAGTAATTCCCTCAAAGGGATAGGTAAATTATTCATGTGTGGTAGATAATACCATTTATCTCATGAATTTCAAAGAGAAAAGATGATGATGTCCAATTTCATGGAGAAAAGGAAGTTACAAACCATGGTTTAATTCTTCAGACGTAGGGAGCATGGGTACTATTCATTCCACTATAATAATCCATGTTTCATTGAGGGTAATACATGTCAACAACAATGAAATATGATGGATTTGGGGAAGTCGTATTCGATAACCACAATTGAGGTGAAACGTTAAAATGATGTTGTATAAGGATCAATTCCTATTCAATAAACTATGGAATAAGATTTATTTGATTATGGTTGTATGATTTTCTTTATATCCAACATGTTTTCTAGAAAAATTGAATCACAACCCCAATATATTTAATAAGATACATATGAATGAAAATATAGATGTGTGATCAATGAATCCCATGTGTTAGGATCTTCCCATGTTAGTGTATGCGGGAGGATTCTTCCAGTGAATCTCAAAATAAACCCCTTAATGGAATTTGATGCTATACTATGCATGTATTTTCTCTCATTATATAGATAAAACATCAACTTTTGGTAAAAGTAAACCTATTTTTATATTCCTAACCTTTTCATACTCATTTAAAAATTCAAAAATGATCATGATTATAATTTATATAATTATTCTATGGTTTGGGTGAGGGTACAATGTGAAGACACATACATTTCCTAAATGGATTAGTTGAAGGAAAAAATTCAACCTCCATGAAATTCCCCTTTTCAAGGAATTCACTAAGGTATTTATCAATGTGTTTCCAAGACTTATATGAGGTATTTGGGGAGAGTTATCAATATATATCATCCATAGATACAATTTTATTTCAAAAATCCCTTAGGATGTCCTCAATCGAACTATACGACTTAAAGAAGAACCTATAAGCTCATTTGAACCACGAGTTCATAGACACAAGAGCATTGACTTGGGGTGTTGTGGTGCTCTCTATCATGAAAATGTATGCATAAGTGGGCCTTTGTATCAACTAACATGAGGTAAAAAATATTATTTTAAATAAAATGTATCTATTTACAAGGATTGATGTTCCATTCAATCAATTTAAAAGAAACCAAATATATCTCAAAATTCATTATTCATTCTGGATATCATCAAATGAAGTTAATATATGATATATTGAAATAACTATTTTCTGTACAAGTAATTAACAAAATGAGTTCATTGTGATGATATTTGGACACAATAATACACATGTATTATTTTTGGATTTGATGAATGAATTCCTTAGAGTATGTCATGATAAATTTTTGGTATTATTCATCTATTATATTTTCATTTAAACCATATTAAAGTAGGAATCTTAAGAGTATATAAGGATTGTTCTGGTGAGTTTATGAAAGGAGAAAATGTATTCTAGGGTCAATAAGTCTGACTTTTGGATGAAGAATGTCACATTCTTGGGGAATGTGGTCACAGGTGACATAATTTATTTGGAACCTTTAATGAAAAAGGCAACTGAAGAATTTCCTAAACCCACCAGTTTCATGGAAATTTATAGCCTTCAGGATGTATTAGGGTACTAATGATTTTTTTGAGATTTGTATCTTGATTTTATATTCCACTAACTATGTCAATTTAGAATAAGGTAATGCACATCTTAACATAGAAATGTGATGAAAATTTTAAGGATTCTAAGAAGAGGATAGTTAATCTATCTATACTCACACTACCATCAAGTGCATAAGGTTTTGTGATTCTTAATAATTATACAATGGATGTTCTAGGTTTTTTACTCATTAATATTGAATATGTGATAACCTATTCCTCATGAAAAAAAATTATCAACATGTAGAACAACCTGATGCATGCTTTGGAGTAAGGAAATGTGATTTTCACTTTATGTATTTAGAGGAATTTCTGATATTGGGAGAAGTGTGACATGTATACAGATAAAAATAGTCTGATTTATATATATTAAAATAAATGATGCTTAATACATATAATCAAATATGGATAGTGATGATCACAGACCATGATTACTATATTAACTAACATCCAAGAAAGGTGAACACTCTAGTTGATTCTATAGGAAAAAAATAATCTGATATATTATCCATGATACAAAATGATAAAGGCATTATTTTTATGGAGATTCAAAGGATTGTTCCAAAATTCATAATAGAATATATTAAATCCCACCTTACATAATTAATTTCACAAACATCTATGAAAGGGAAGATCAATGTGGAAAAAATGGATGATCTTTCTCACAAATACATCTCACTTCACAATTATTAATGAACATATCTTAGTTGAACAAGATTTGATGATATAGGTAAATGTTGTGGTTATTCTTCCTGGGGAACCTATTTTAACAATCTATTATTGTGACACTATGTTCACTTATAAATTATGGATAATTTTTTAATATGATCTAAGCACTGAACTGAATTTTAGTACAACATATCACCACTAAATAGATGTCTAATATGAAAGGATTATTGATAAACATGTGGAAATGCTAAGAGAATACATCATGTAATTTAAAGGTGGATAAGATCATCCTATACTATTAGTTGAGTTCTCATATAATAATAGTATCCATTCAAGTATTCTAATGGATCCATATGACGATCTATATGGGAAGTGATGTAAAACTTCTTCACATGGGGTGAATTTAGTAAATGAGAGCTACTTGGAGCTAATATTGTTCAAGAGATAATAAATAAGGTTTTGGACATAAAAAAACATATAATATATACTTATATTCATCAAAATAACTATGCGTAACACCATCAAATGGAATTAGAGTTTTAATTTAGATACAAATTTTCCTTCAAATATCATCATTGAAAATATTCATATAGTTTGGAAAGAAATGGAAAATTATCCATTTGTACATTGACCACTTTTAGATTCGTGATCACATAAGAGTCGTGACCTATCTTCTTGCACTTCCAAATAAATGGATCAATATTATGATTTCTTCCATGTATCTCTCTTGAGAAACAACATACATGATCCCTCATATGTACGGAATTTTGAAGTGGTATAATTGAAGAATAAACTCTCATGTGAGGATTATTTGCTGAAGATATTGGAACAAATAGATGAATTTATATTCAATAAGACAACTTACCTTGTTAATGTGTTATGGTAGATCCATAAATATAAATATGAAATGTGGGAACCATATGGAATAATGAAGAAGATGAACCTCCTCCTATTCTAAACCAATAATATTAGTTTCAATTTTCTTGATGAAATTTCTATTACGGGTATGAATGTAACAACATAGAGTTAAAAAATTATGTTTTTCATGAAATAAATGCGTGTTATTTTATATAATATTCTATTATACACATATAACACTTAAAAATAATATTATTATTTTATTAAAAAATATCATTTATTTAATTATAAACTAAGCCCATTGAAATGAAAAACATTATAGGGGTATTAATATAAAATTTTAAAAAATACAATGGGATATTATAGATTACTCGATTCTTCTAGAATCATCTCCCCTAAAAACATGACTATGGAAAAGAAACAAAATATTAGTAAACCAATCTGAATTTTGGAATAAGAAAATTTATGAACAATAGAGTAATTTTGTTTAATGGTTAATGGTGTAATGAAGTGGTATTTTGAGAGGTAATATGATAGTTGTAACAGTAATGTGACCATTAGAATAAAAACATGAGCATTTAGAATAGTAACCTTACCATTGGGAATAATAACATGACTATTAGAATAATAATCGACACTAAAAATAATAAAATTTAATATTGGTAATATTTTTCATGAGAAGTTTTTTTAAAATAAATATTATAATTTCCAAAAATACATATAATGAATTAAAAAACTCAATGATAATAAAAGAACATCTTTTAAAAAATGTTACATTAAGGTATATAGTAAAAATCATATTTTTTAAATTTAAAATAAAATTAACCTATAAGATAAAATTATTTTTCTATAATGAATTTCATTTTTCAAATCCAATGGTTCATATTTTCTACAGTTGAATTTTTGGGTATTTTATAAAATACATTAATTTTTACATAAATAGTAAAATTATTATTTCTAAAATACCACATGTTTAATTAAATAATGATGATTTAATAATGTCTTAATAAGTATTAAATTTTTTGGACCAAGAAAATTAATAATATAAATGTTTCATATAGAAACCAATCTTAAACTCTATTTTCAGAAGTCTAAAGTCAAATTTTTTCCCATAAAAAAACAATTTTTTATTTTTTCAACATTCATTTATAATAAACTATTAAAATGGATTTAAATATAGTTTTTAAGTCATAATATAATTTTATTTTTTTATATATTATTCAGCGTTTTAAGATTCGCTAGTAAAAGGATTACCTTTAATATATTAATCTATTTAATATTTTATTGCATAAATACCACTGTCCTCTAGTATAAATAACCCCACTTACTCCCATTGGAAAAGTGATATTCCCTCACTTAATAAGAACAATTAAATGTCAAAATTCTATTTATAATGTCTCTTATAATCATTATGAATTTCCTCTCATAATCAAACTCTAATATACCCATAAGTTAAGGGTTATAGAAAAGTAACCACTTCAAGAAAGTGGTAATTTCATTTCATCCTTTTATTTCATTATCCTTTTTCTAATTACATTTCTTCTTTCTATTTTCTAATTCAAAAAATATTAAACAAATTATACAGTATCTAGACACATTATGATCAGTGTGTATTGAAGAGTATCTTCATCTTTGGATGTGTAGCATGATTTGGTAAGAGTATTCATTGAGGTTCACAGAGAATTCATGATACTCCATGTATATGGTTCAAGATCAATTTTTTCAAAGAAATGGACATTAAATAGGGCCTCCAAAGAGACTTACGAGTAGATATGGTGTACTCACACTGTCCCTCTTATGTTGGGGCACTGGAGTGAGCTCTAGTGATGAAGAGATTCCAAGAGGAGGATTGGGGAGAAGTAAATAATAGTGGTTATCCTGAAAATGATGCCTCTATATTTGCTGATAAATGATATTGGATAAGATCATGTTACTCGAGGCACACTCATTCCCATAATTAGAGACATGGGTCTACTGGGAAGGAGTTGTACATGGGATCTAGTCAGCCACAAGAGAGGCTGTTTTATGATTGTGATGGATAAGGACATCTTTTGTGAGATTATCTAGACCACCATTATGCTAATAGGTAGATGTTCAATGTACCATGTAACACGATTTATCATCTATATCATGTTGTACTGCATGACAGAAGATGTGATAAAGGTTTGGGGAGAGCAGTAAGAGGTGGTAGGTGATTCAATATGATTCCACCACCACCCTCAAGTGTTCCCCTCTAGGATCATTGAGATGGATGATAGGGTAAGGGACAACTATTTCCCAAAGAGTCCAATGAATTAGAGGAACTGAGGATTATTATAGGTATTATCTATTTCAATTATAATTTTTTCTATAGTAACTATTAAACTCTATTATGAGGTACTCTTTTCATTCCACTTCTTACTCAATGATTATCCACTGTTCATGTGGAATTAGTAGAACCTTATGATAGTGTTTTTTTGATGTATCTTTAGAATCATGAGGAATATGTATGATTCCCCACTGAGATGTTTTATTGTGATACAATACAAAACCATAATGATGAGGAAATTACATCCAATGAAAATAGTTTCAAGGATTGGGGGATGATTTCCTATAACTTGTTTATTTTGGGTAGGGTTACATGTTGACTTGAGTTTGGCATGTTGTAGTCTATTTAGGGATAGATGAAAACTCTTCGGTTATATCAGTATCGATGTTAGGTTAGCGAGGTGTTGTACCAATAGATCCCATGACCGAAAATTGATAATGTTTAATTTTGTTTTTCCATTTTTCACGATCTTAGGATATATGTTTCCACTTTTATTATGTTTTCAACCTAGTTTGAGCTGGAAATTTGGTGTGGATTGAACTTTGGGGTTCCAATGAGTTCATTCATGTTGCAATCACATGAATCCTTTACTGAGATATCTAGAATGGGATTCCTAGTGGGGAGAATATTTTTTATTCTTTATCCTAGGATTTATTCATTTAGGGATAAAAATATTTAAGGTGGGGAGTGTTTAAGAACTCATGTTTTTTCTGTAAGACTTTGTAATATTTATAGGAATATTTCAAAATCCATGCATTGAGTCATCATGAGATTCGGGGGCTTGGAGACCCTTGGTACAGTTATATAATATATACTAAAAATATATTATCATGAAAATGTGATTTCCTTTATAAAAATAGAATAACTCATAATATGGGTCTTCAATTAAAAATATGAGACCTTAATTGTTTTCTTATTCTTTTCTTTAACCTTGGAACACCATAAATCTTGTTAGTGTCGGGTGGTCGGTCGGGGGTGAGCGTTGGCAGAGTGTTAAACGATATCTTATTGATTTTGTAAAAATTAAAACAATTAAACCCACCCACCTAGGGTAAGCTTGTAAGAGGCAAGGAGATACCCCCAACCCCTTTGTGATGAATGAACTAAGGGAAAACCAAGTATAAGAGTTGTCGCTGATCTTCGATCTTGATGGAGATCACTCTAGGATAATGGTACTACATTTTTGGAGGGTGTATATAAACTATAAGCATCATTGTTTCACTAATAGGTAGGTGGACTTGAGTTTTTTATGTTCTGAACCCTATTTAAATTCATTTTTAATGTTTTTTATCCCTTTACGAATGTTAGGGATCCCCTGGGGGTCGGACTGTGGGTTTCAATGCTGCTAATCTTTTTTATTCATTTTCAAAAGTCGGGTAATGAGTTCTCGGTACCCCACTACATGATTCTAATAAAAACACTTTCACCATCACACAATAACATAATTACCAATAACATACTATGTAGTGTCATGTCATATATAGTGTGTTCTCCCCATTTTTGGAAGATTCCATTTTTGGACTAATTCTGTGTACTGGGGTTATACACCCTGTAGTGATCCCAGGTCATGTGGTTGAGGAACATCGCCAATGATTCTTTATCATAAGAAATGACTACGTAGGAGTACACGACTAGAGGTTATGGTCAAAGGGTATCATACAGGGGAAGAGTATGAGGAAATTTATATGGGTTTAGTAATCCATGAATCACCATGTACTGGGGTGTTCACATTGTGTTGAAGACCTGACCATCCAAGATGTGTAGGGAAGGACACAACTAGGGGACTCGGTGAGGAGAGATATTACATGCACAACATGTACACACTGTATAAGCATACATGTCTCACAAAGAGAAGTTTTAGAAGACAAAAATATGTTTTTATCATAGTTACATGACATTTGGACCCCATTACATGATGTGTACCATTCTTGGGAACATTTTTGTAACATATCTCTTTATTCATGAAATGGATTTAGGCCTATGAGAAGCATATCACAAAATTTTTTCACATATAACATGATGGTTTTCTTCATGGTGGACGGTGAAATATGATTTGGAATGTTTTGAGAATGATGTTTTCATTGAGATGCTAGATTTCGGGTAGTGATCTGGGTGGATCAACAGAGAAATTTATAGATCATTACCCTTACCTAACAACACAGAATATGGGGCCCCAAAGAATATCTGGGCTGGTCGAGTAGTGATCTTCTTCTATCAAGGTGCAGGTCCCCTACCCATGGTGTGTTTTGATTTAAGCCATTATGAGTATGATTATCCTTAGAGATGTTTGACTGATAATAGAGGATTTCTAGGTTTATCCAAGAGATGCTTGGACTAGTAATCCTCTATCATTTCAATGCATGGGTTTCCCTAAGCTCTCAAATTGGTAGAGTGTGAAGTACCCTGTATTTGGTGGGGTAATCTACCCATAAAGCAGTACTCATGATGTTAGTACTCCTCTATTATACTAGTGTATAGGTTCTCCATATTATTCATGCATTTAGAGATGGAGAACCCTAATCACATTAGGGTGTAAGTCCTCCATTCCCATGTAGATAGAGTTGGTAATTCCCTATCACACCAAGGTGTGGGTCCTCTACCCATAGAGTTTGTACTCTCCAATTTCACCTGGGTTTTGGTCATCTCTCAGTGGATTTGGTACTCCCCTATCTCACTAGGGAGTTATTCCTCCATATGAGATGTAAAGATAAATTTCATACCTCCGTATTATACCAAGGTGCATGTCCTCTATTCCCTGAGTTGATAATCCCTTATAATATCAAGGATAGAGTCATGTCTTTCAGGGTCATTACTCCGTTATTGTGTTAGGGTGTTGGTTACCAATTTTTATTATACAAGTGTATATTGAACTTCATTATAAAAAATGTGTGATCCCTCTATCTACGAAGTGGTTCTCCATCATCATGAAGTAGAAGTGAAGAGAAAGTCCTCCATGAGAGTTGTATCTCCCTTTATTGTAGAGAAAATTTATGAGTGATCCACTCGACTTTTTATGCATGAAACGTAGTTATGATTATGTAATCCCTCAGGGCAGTGAGGTAAGAGCCCCTTTATATAGGTACTATAGAGGATTTGAGGGATACTTAAGAGTTAGTACTCCTCTAGCTATGGGGCAGTGGTGAGGATCAGTTCCTTCCACTCTCTCTATAACTAAGATACTTTTGGTTATTGTTATGGAATAGTCGTCCCTTGACTATGTGCAATGGAGGGGTGAGACTCTCCAATTGGGTTCTAAAGATAATACGTAGGGCAGAAGAGAGTGGTGTTAGGACCCATGGTTCAAGCTACAAGAGCTTGACCAAGAGCATGGTTCCCAATGGAGTGTGTTCACCTAGATGGTCCTTCAATGATATGAGACTTTTCCTTTATAGAACACATCAATCAGATGGGTTACATTTAGAATAACAAGGCTTATGGAGTGGGATATCTCAAAAAAAATAACTTCGAGTCTCGAGTAGAATGATATAGTTGACTATTAGGTCGAGACCTAATGAGACATGGAGAATTAGATGAGTAAATTTGGTTGATTTTGGGATTACATATAGTATTTTCATGTCTCGTAGTTAAAAAACCATGTATACTAAGATAACTAGAAATGTTTATCTGAATAGTGGTTCAGATGGAATTTTTCTATCGTATAGTTTTTCTCTTTCTTAGGTTGAGCAGACTATTTCTTCGTAGTTTCTCCATTTTAATTTAAGGTTTTGGGGAACCTACTAGGAATTTTTATACTCACATATGTATATGATTTTCCCACACATGTCATGTATTATAATTTTGACTTCCCTTTTAGTAATTTCCAAGGTGGAACCATTGTATGTTGAGCTCACTCAGCTATAAAAACCAAGGTGTTCTCCTGTTCTTGGTCGAGGTATATTTCTAAGGTTAATTTTGATAGTGGTCCCCTCCTTATGAGATGGTTGGGTTCTTTTTCATTTTTTTTGGGATATAATTTTTTTCTTTCTATACTTTTAGAAATTTTATTGTACTATAATTTAGGGTAAATCTTATGCATTCATTATAGTTTCTAGGTTTTATTTATGCATGATTTTATGATGATATATATATATATTTATTTATATTTGTGTGTGTGGGCACGTATAGGTGCCATAAGATAAGGCCTCCCATGGGTGTGATATGCTTACTCACCATTGGACACAATACATTATCCTATTGAAGGTTGGGTAGACATGGATTGGCCCCTGGCAGGTTAGATCATGACATATCCCTCAAACTCATTGGTTAATGTGATATATCCCATGATTTAAAGTGTATTATTAAAAAAATTATTCTCTCATTGTTCATTTTATGATGTTATTATTTACCATAAAATGTTATTCATTAAAATAATTCTAGATATTTTGAAAACTGTTAGTGTGATTTGAGCACTATGTAATTATGTTTCATTACTAAGATTATTCCAAATTACATTCCATTTCCAAATGTTTATCTTATGATTCTGATTATGATACCATGCTTATCAAATGATGATATCCAATATACCCACCCATGCACTATTGATTTATGTCCTTTATTCATCCTATTACATGGATTTTAGGTCATCTCTTTCTTTGATGTATATCCTAAATTGATTAAATGTATTAAAGAGATGACATGAGCTTTTGAATTATAAAGAATAATTATTAGAAGAATTATTATGTTTTATTATTCATAATTGGTATATGAGCATAATTTTACCAGGATAATAAAAATTCGGTTCATGGATTGTATAAATATTTGTTTTTATCTTATAAAGTGATGTAATAGTAATGTATGGAATTGTTGGGTAACTATTACTATACTTATCTCAAAAAAACCATAGAGAGATCCAAAAAGTCATCCCACACGAGAATCTCTGCAACCATATCAACCCACTCCAGTATCTCATATCAACCAATACCAATCATACTAACATTGATATCTCATAAATAGAATCTACCTTAAGTTACCTCATACCTTGATCTATGAACTATAATATTTTATTTGACCAAGATAAAAATTATTATCACATAAAAAACTAAATCATCAATGTGGTCCCACTAAGTAAAAGGGTCACTAATCAGGTATTTTGTAAATTATGAATAATTTATTGGTTATGATTTATATAATCAAGACATATTCTATCCAATTTATAAAAAAATTCATTTTAATAGTATTATGAAATCATTTCCACTTTATGAAAATATTTTATAATCTTAAGATATCATATGCTTAAATAGGTATAAATTTCAATAATTTTTTTGATGAATGAACTCATAGCCTAACTCTACCTAGAGATAATTGTATAAACACAAATTCGTATCCCACTAAGATTATATTATTTAATCAACTCAATAATAAACAATAATATACAATGAACAAAATTCATGTACCTGTTATGATGAACATTACTCATAATAGGGTTTTTATACCCAAACAAAAGGACTTTCCCCCACATAATACCTAAAATACTATAAAAATATTTATTTAATCAAAATAATGATGTAAAACCTCATTGTAATGATAGAATTACATCACTTTTGTGACACCCTAGAAGAGTGAAAAATGATATCAAGTGGCCATCCTCATACAACATAAGATGTTAGAAAATAGTGACAATCTAAGAGAAACACAAGGAGAGGTGAAATCATGTAAATAATAGATAAATAATAGAATTATCGTATCAGAATCCAAATAAGTGAAAATAATTACTTTTGTGTGTCATCCACCAAAATAGACAACATTTACATGTTATAATAGTAAACAATACTCATGCACAACTTATAAATATATGAAAAGGACCACCTACCATTCAAATTAGTATAAGTATAAATAAACAAAATATTGGTAGAGATTAAACTATAACTTGGGTCCCTCCTTGAACTAGTCTCTGTAATCCATCTACCAACTCTATAAATATTTATTGAATAACATTCCATATAAATAAATATAAGTTATTTTCTTACATTGAGGTAATAATGTAGTCATGGAGTATAAAACTGGGTACTATTACATGAAGTTCACCTCATATACTCTACAATATATGTTTCCCTCAAGCATGGAAAATATATTAGGAAACAATATGGAGTACGAATGCAAACATGTTTGGTCACTATGCCATTACCAAACCAGTATAATTCCTAACTACCCCTTATTCATATAATTATATAATATAATCCTTATCCCAAAATAACTCATACCTATATTTGGTTTCTCATGGTAGGGTCCAATACCTATGACTTTACCTCTACCCTCTCTATAGAGAAAGGGTCCTGTACCAATTCATGATGTTTTATATAGTCCCATACCACAACCTTTTCACTAAATGATAGGTCTAATATCTTATTCTAAGGAATAAACATTCACTCAGGGTAGGTATTTATTTCACATTCTATCCACTACCATCTCACTCACGGTATGTCCCCATACCAATTCCTAAACACAACCCTCACACTATAGGTAAGGTTATATAGAACACACTAACCACTAACCTGACATAGAGGTTTGGGTATGCTACTAATTACTAACCACTGCCTTTTAAATCATAGTTAGATCCTACATCAAATCCCAACCACTACCCTCTCACTCAGGCTATGGTCCAATACCACATATTGATCCCTACCTTACCACTAATGGTAGGGTCCCATAATATATATTATGTCAAATCATATACAGAAACCCTCTTACCCAGGATTGGGGGATCATCAAAACAATAAAATATGTGTAGAAAACAGATATTAAAAAAACATTATAGTTATTTCCCATTATATATTCCATATCTACCCACACTAACACCCCTACCTAGAACACTAATAAGGGGTAGAATAAGTAACTCAACATCACTACCCATACCAACCACATAATTCCAAGGAATCATCTCAATATATAAATATCCAATAATGGTGATGATACATGCCATTATGTCATACCGAACCCTCATGTAATACTACCTAGACACCCTTTACCTACTAAATAATAGTCTCTCACTTATGGAAAGAACCTCTTTTTAAGGTCTCAAGGAAACACCAATAAATCACTAGTCCATTCTTAACTATGTGATAATACTTTTGCACACCTATATGTGCCACACCAAACACACATTCGACTATAATACCATATAAAAAATTAAAAACACCCATGAAATACCTTAATACCTACTCAGTTCACACATAACATATCATATATTACACCAGGCAAGCCTAATATGAATTCTTGTTTGTTATCTTTTTTTATATCATGTTATCACCGTACTCCCTTTATACGACACTACCTAAAAGTTACCATGACACCTTTATACATACAACATGTTCTCATAGGATAACCCCAATAGTTTTATTAACCTCTTCTATAACCGTACAACATATAGATACTATGTTCAATAGTTTACCACAACTACTAGACTTGTTACCAATATATTCCTCCTCTCAACATTGGAGTTCCATTGTTTTTAGGCTATCTCTATAAATTTTCAAATATAATGACCAATGATTACATCCATTATTCTATTTTCATTTTTTTACCACTTAAAATCCCTTAAAATATACCAATAACGATCTTACAATTCTAAGAACAAATCATTTCATGATCTGAGACCGCTTTGGGACCATTATCCCATTCAAAACATTATGCACGCTGGAGGAATAACTATTGGGAATCTCCCAAATACAAATTCATTCATGGAATTGTTCATTTACTATATTAAATCTTAACTCAATCCTATTCTAGGACTTTAGACTTGCCTAAACCCTTTACATATTCTTGAACATGAACATGAGGCACACAAATGTAATGCACATGTCGAAGCACAAACAGAATAGTATTAAAGGGTTTAGATACATTTAAAATAGATTTACTATCCTTAATCCATTCTCTCTATCTCAATTTATATTCATATTAGGACCTAACATTCCCTTAAACTCCTATCTCACTCCATACAGTTACTATTATTAATTTTAAAAACTTATTAATAATCAAATGAAATAATTCAATGAGGAATAATCAGAAAATTTTAATAGAGTGGAAACTCGTTGATACATCATTATGAAATAGTTATCCAATAATACAAAAAACGATTCATTCATCAGTATAAAAAAACTCAACATAAAACATCCAATCATGTTCCAATTCAGTGAAACTTTTGTGAAATACATAATACAAGTCAATAGGCAATGTACATCTGAGGAAATATTGATCAATGAGAATAGTATACCCTATTATAAAACCAAGAATACTATAAATCATGAATCCCCATAATATATGTATGATTACACCATGATTTAGTGGAATATTCATCAAAACCCCCAATAGAAGCTTTTAAAGTCATGGGTGGAACAAATAGGTAGAAGTGAAAGAAGGGTGAGTGGAGTTAATCTTGTTCTCACCTACCGAAAATATCCTTGATGAACCATGAATCAGTGGGAATTTAATGGAATTATATGGTGGAGAAACAAGGGGGATACCCAAATTACTTATTCCATATGAAACTATGATAGAAATATGGGATCTCCCCAAAAAAGATAGGTCTAATCCCCCCAAAAAAACATGTCATTTTACTAAGTACCTGGTTAGCTAAAAATGGGTTATTGGTGCTATATTATCCTCTTACTGGGCCTCCATGGGATGGTGGAATGGCTCATTGGATTTTAGTGATACTACATAATACACCAGGTACACGATGACACAGAACCTGGTACTAGGTGGGAACTGTTGTAATTTTAGTTTACCACCCAACCTTTCCTTATTCTAAACCTCAAAAAAACATTTGATACATCATATAAAACCCTGAACACATTCAATAACATAACTATATATTTCACACCATGAATAATTATCATTTAAATCCATAATTTAAAAACACCTATTATTTAGAGTTATAAATTATAATATCCTCTATGTTTCACAACTTGAAATGGAATATATAATTACACCTTAGACTATATATAAATTTTTTTTAATGAGGGAGTTTAACAACCATTAGAGATGCATTGATAAATAATTTCCATCCATGTAATCCACATATGGGTCAATAACTATTAAATATATTATTTTTTCTTTTTTAATTGTTTATTTACGAAGAAATTGGGAAGATCATTGGGATATAAATTACACCATGGAATTCCATGTTCATAACCCTTAATATTTATAATAAGAGTCATGACCTGATGAATCCGGGAAATTGATAAAATTATTCATTAATATTTTCTTATATATATACTCTTTAATGACTAATATGATCATTCATGTATACCTATTGAAGAGATTAACTCTCAGTTTTTAAAATATGGTAGATTAAGAAAAAAAATTGTGAATAATTATTCATTTTTTTGTATAATATTTCAATAAATAAATTTATCTAAAAACTATAAAAGTGCATAAAAGAAGGATGTTGACCCATATGTCATTGAATATGTGTCAAAATTTAAAAATTAATGTTTCTGTAGTTACTACCGTATATCAGAATGTAGGGTTAAACCCACATGGAAGGTGGAGTAACCGATATTTTTTTCAAAAACAAAATACCTCCATTGAAAATAGTGGGTAGATATTATTTTAAACTTTTATATATATATATTTTTTAAATATCATATGAGAAACAATTTTTTACAATGAATCTAGGTTTTAAAATTGAAAAATGATTAAATAATAAGAATAATAGTGAACTAAACATAAAAAGAAGGATTGAGAAGAAACAGATCATAAAAAATACTAAGGAATTATAAACCTACTACTTTAAAATAATGAATTATTCACTAAATTATATTTAATAACACCTCAAAGAATTGTTGAATAATCTCTCTTTCTAGTATATTTAACAAAAAGAAGATTAATTTTTGGAGTTCTCCTCTACAAAAATCAATAGAAATACTTTAATTTTTTAAATGAAAAGGAAATTAGAATAAAAATCACTGTAAAATTACAATATTGTTGAAATTAAATCATGGAAAAATCACTAAAGATCAATCTATCTAATTGATTTTGATATATTTAATTTTATAAAGGTAAGGTTCAAATATTTATGATGATAATCTGAATCAATCTCTCTGATTTATTATGATTTAGTAAAAAATAAAGTGTGTTATGAAATATAAAAAAATACCTAGTAGAAATAAAATTATTTTTCCAAGAGTTTTATAAAAGAATAATATTTATGAAAAAAATTTAAACTTTACAATAATGATGTAATGAAATTCAAAGTAAAAGGAGAGTAAAATCTCCCTATAAAAAATCATGAAGTGCTACAACTCTGCTATGGGGTCTCCTACACTTCTTGCTCTCCCGGTGTCTATGTCAACTCTCCAGTAATGTCTCAAAGGAATGAGATGAATAATTGACTCCCTCCCTTCTGTATTCCTTTTAATTTTTAAATCCACTATCAACTTTGAATTTGTGATACACTGCATACAACTACTTCATTTCATCTCTTCAAAAATCACTAAACACAATTGTTGGTTTGATGAACTACTTATAATGTTATCAAAACCCCTATAACTGAATTCATCCAAGTGGTTTAAACGAAATTGGATGTATTTATGGATCTGTCTGAATATTCAAATTATAAACATAGTAAAAATAATAATTAGATGTTATGAATCTTTTAAAAATTAATTTTATAAATATTTAATTGAATATTTAATTATTATTACTATTGTTTTATTGAATTAAAAAGTTAAATTATTTATTTATAAAAAATTACTGTTAGAATTAATTGAATAATTATTTATTTATTATAAATAATTATTATTTTACAACATTTATTAAACATTATTTTTATTTTAATTAAATTAATTTTTTTGTTTTATTTTACTATATTTTTTTACTATTAATTTATTTATGTAATTATTAAATTATGAAAATTTATTAATTAATATATATTTATTTGATGATATTATTTTAAAAAAAATTATTAATTATTTACTATTATATAATTAGTTGTATTATTTATTTAAAAATAATATTATTTTTTATATTATATTTCATATTTTTTTTAAAAAATTTACCTCATTTCCTCCCCTGTATGAGCAGCACCATGGGAAGGGGGGAGTTTGCAACTTCCTCCAGAATCCTTATACATGATGGCCAAATTTTCTATGGTGACAACGAATTTAATGAAGGTGGGTTTTAGTGGCTTCATCCAATGGCGTGACAAGGCACTTTCTTCATATAGGATTAGTGTATTCAACTGTATCTAGTCTCGGTGGTAGGTTCTTCGATAGATCCATCTCCGCTTAGTAGAAATGGAGTCGCCAAATCTAACTGATTTGAGTTGCAACACCTTGGTTTCACATAGAAGGTTGTAACAACAACCATGACCTGGGGCAGTGTCATCTTTGAAAAAGATGAAGATGAAATGAAGGGAATCTCAACATATCTCCGGTAGAATTTTAGATTTGGAAAAAAGTTGATTGGTTCGTCCTTGGGTATGTAGTGGGTAAATCAGATCTAATTTTTTGAGGGATCTGGTTTTGAGCGGCGACAACGATTCACGCTCAAGTGATGGCTTGAGGTGGTTGTCTTGATCACATCTTAAGTTTTGATTTAACCGGATATGGTTAGGGGTAGGGTTTCAATTTTGTTTCTTCAAATTCAAGTAAATTTATAGATTTTGAAGGTCTTTTGTGTTTCTCTATGACCGAAAGGGAGGCCATTGTGATTTTATGGTGTGATGAATGTTTTTGGATGTCTATGGTGGATGTGGTGGTGGATAATACTAACAGTGATAGAGGATGGTGGTATGGTGAGATGGAAGGGGCCTTAGTAGAGTGGACAGTGTGTCTCTATTGTGGTCCATTTGTGGCAGTGTTTGGAATATCAAGGCCGAAGGTAAGAAAAATTATTGAGTGGTTGGTTGAATAGTGTATGAAGGAAATGAAAGCTTTTCGGAGGTGAGAAAAATTGGAATGGTGTCTCGCAACAATGACATTGGATCAATTTTTTATTTATAGAAATGGTGGCTCTTTGAGTCACCACTGTATAAGTCTAATGATGATTCAAGATTATAAAGAAATGATGACTTGTGATGTGTGTAATTTTTTTGAAAAATTAGTGATGTGTTACTTGACTACAAGTAAATAAAAAACAACACTAATCAATATAAAATTTTAATAAATAAAATAATAATCACAAATAAAAAATTAATTAATTAACTAATTACATGAAATTAATACGAAAAAAAATTAAAATGATATAAAGTCAAAGAATTTGAATAAATAATTAATTTTATTAATAGAAAATTAAAATTTAAAAAATAAAATAAAATAAAAATAATAACTGAAATTAATCGCAGATCAACGAAAAAATTTGATATTAAACTTTTAAATTGTATTAAAAAAATTTAATTAAATAATATTTAAATTAATAATTATGTTTAAATTAAAAATACATTAATTGTTATAAAGAGTCAAATTAATATAATAAGAAAAAATTAATAGATAAAAAATTATACAAAAAATTAAATTAATTGAGGAAATTGAAAATTTTCTTAACAATCGAAAAGATACAAAAATATAATTATTAAGTGGAAAAAAAATTTATAAAGTAGAAATAAAATTAAAGAAAAACAACAATAGTGAAAATTAATAATTTTTCAATTGATATTTCAAATTAATTACACAAATTTATTAACAAGTGAATTAAATTAAAAATAGAAAAAGAAATTAATTAGAAATAAGTAAAAAATTAATTAAAGAAATGATTAAAAACATAATAAAAATATGAGTAAATATGTAGATTTTAGAGCCACAAAAAATTCCCCCACACTTAAGACTTTATTTTCCACAAAAATTCCATTATTAATGAAATTTTTAAAAATTGAAAGAATTATTTATAAATCATCTAAAAATGAATCTTGTTATATAGTTTAAAAACACAGGACAAGAAATTCTGAAAAAGGATTTTTAAATTGAATGTTTCAAAATAAGTCTTGCCTAAATTTAATACTCATTGGGTGATCAGGGAAAAATTGTATCATATATTTATAATGATTTTATGCCTCATTTATGAAATTTACTACTAATTGTAACACCTGAAAATTCCATGGTACGTTTCCCTTTGAATAATGCAATAGATTGTGTTGTACGCAACTTAGAGTTTTAAAACACCATGACCTATCAAACTAGCTATTATGATTAGTAATCCCCACTTTTTAAAATTTTATAAATTTTATCCTTCAATATGGACTTCATTTTTCGATTCGGAATATCGAATTTGGAATAGGGTTAATTTTTTTTCTTTTTCTGAAAGCTTTCAATTTTTGATGAATAGTGAAAAAACAATGCGTTATTGGTTAAAACCATCGTTATATTTAAATAATTAGTTATTTTATTTTAATTTATATTAGTTCAAAATAGATACATAATACTTATATATGTTCAATGTAATTTATTGTAGTCATTTTATAATAAGTTTAGATATATAAAATTTTATCGAAATTTTTACCGTCTTTTACGCACCTCTTAAGAACATTTAGAGATTTGTATAAAACATAATTTTACTGCTTATGTGAGTTGAATTTCAAAAATCTGAGAGACACGGATGATATTAGTAAGTAAAATTTTGTTCAATAAGATGAAAATATTTTTTTTGTGAATAGTAGGTTTTTTACTTTTATTAACCATGGTTAAAAGTAAATAGGGTAATTAATGGTAAAAATGATATTATTATTACCCTAAAAATTGTTTTAATTCTATTGGATAAGTGTAATTCGACCAAAAAAACCATAGGAATAAAATATGATCCTTTAGGTCTCCTTGGATTAGATTAGGACATTTATTATTATTTTATTTAAGGAAGAGTTAAAAGAGTTAGAATCATAGTTTAATAAAAAAACATTTTTAATATTTGGTTATAAATAAGATACATTAGACTATAAATATTCATTATAAATCTAAAACAATTTACTACATAATTTTATTTTATTTATAATTTTTTGACATTAAATAAATAAATTTATTTATGACACAATGATGTTGCAGTAATTACCTTACTTATGAAATATTAAAATAATTGATCTTACAAACATCGAAATAAATCTAAATTGAGATTTTTAATGAATTACACTAATTTTATAGGTTACTATGACATGATAGGGTTTATATAATGAATTTTTTTCTAAGTAATAATTCTGTAAAAAATTTCACAAAAACAAAATACCAAATAGTGTCAAAATTAAAATATAAGAATTTTAAAAAAAAATATTATATTATTAATTGGTATTATATTCCTAAAAATCTAATTTAAAGATAAATGGATTAAATAATATTTTATATTTCATTAATTAACCACTTCAGGTTCTATTGGAAGTATATAGTAAGTTTATTAACCATATAATATAAAAAACAAAGAGGCACGGTAAGTGTCAAACTATTTAACTAAGAGTTAAATCTAAAAGAAGGCCAATCTAGTCACCCAAACCAATCTAAAACCTATTTTTTTTGGTGTTTTTCTACCCATTCTCACCATAAAATTGAAATAAATCATTTTTATGAAATTATAAATCTAAAATGATTTTATTATAAAATAATATTGCAATATTATCCTAAGGTTCTCCACACCCCTCTTAAAAAAGGGAACTTCACCTTCTCTAAAATTCTCACCATAAAATCCATTTGTCTTAACCAACCCCTACCCAAATATCCTCTCAACTTTTCTACCTTAATCATAGGGGCCATACTGTAGTCAGAAATCCAACCTAAGGTTCCCATTTGATCAAATTAAAAGGAAGAACATGAAGAAGAGGTAAATATTTCATCACCTCTTTCATGTAATTTTCTTCTTAGACTTCATCATTATTTGTTGTTTAAATTATAAAATAATAACTCCAGTATATTCTATATACTGTGATGTTATTATAAAAATTTTACAACCATATTTATTAGTCCATCCATCATATGAATGAAAAACTAACCGTACATGCATATGTACGGCTTACCGTCTCCACGTCGTGGTGTAGTTTGTTATTCAAAGACTTCATCATTGGGATGGGTATAATAATGCGTATAACTGATGTAAATAATATATATAACATGATAATGATTTTGTATATATGACAAATCATCCAATTATATATGAATTTAATAACAAATGAATGATATTTCCACTCATGCGTACGTATGGATTACCGTCTCCTCGAACGCGATGGGATTCATTCCCCATCACCTTCCTTCAATACTAATTTATAATTTATGATTAAAAATAATTTTTAATGACTTAATATCATATTTAATATGAATATGATACATCCTATCTATTACAAACATTATTTTCCTAAAAAATCATATAAAGGAATACAAATCAGTTAACACCCGAAATGATGATACTACTGAAATATAATTAACAAATAAATATTAGAAGATCATATATGATATCACATTTATGAAAATATTTTTTTTATAATTTAATAACAATGATTGAAATATTATACAGGAATTTAACATACCCTTGACCAATGAATATTACAAGGTAAGGGTTAATTTCAAAATCACTTTATTATCCAAGGTTGTTTTTACATAAGTATCTACTAAGACATATTGATCATCCACATCTATGTTTCATTCAAATGTATTTAAAAACTTTTTTAATATTAAATAGAAAATGGGTTAATGTCATTTATACCCTTATTTGATGTTATATGTTTTTGAAAGGAATCTTTCCGTCATTTTCCAAACAAGGTTCATTAGGACCTTTACCACAAAATTAAAGTAAAAAATGTTTTTTTAACATATACAGTGGGTGCGGCTACTTTCCACCATTATAACATCGTCAAAGCTTCCCTTACAATATTATATGAATATTTTCAAAATAAATGTTTTCTTTTATAATTATATTACTTTTAAATGGTTTTAAAATAGAACGAGGTATTTCAATAAGAAATGTTTTGATTTCATCTATTTCAACATCCTTTGGTAGATTTTAAGCTTGTTTGAAGTTTATTTATTTTGATACAAAATGTCCAAATTTTATTGAAGGTTTTGTGATATTTTTGACTGTGGTTGTGTTATTTTTAAACCATTCATGATTTATGGATAAAGTATAGACATTCTGAATGCTAGTTTTAATACGAATGATTATGTTATGTTTAACCCTTTTAATATGATGAATGCATTGGATGTAGTAAGTGGTTGGTGGATCCCTATATAGATCCTAGATGCATCGGTAAGTCTCATGACACAAACTAGTGTCTTGGAACAAGGCTTTGAAAAAATCTAATTTGTAGTCTTGGCACAAGGCCTTGATTATGTGGTTATGAAGTTTGGCATTATGCATTCTATCATCATGAAAGTGGTTACTGATATTACATGTGATTATTTGACTAGTAGACTAACCATTTGAATTAGTAAATGGAATTATTTGATTTATCTTGGACATATTATTCTGAATTTCTATTTTAAAAGGATTTTGTTTTAGTCTTATACATTTCCTTAAATTATTATGCTTATTTATGAATGATTCTTCTATATTGTTATCCTTACTGAGCATCTGAGATCACCCCTTTATTTGTTTTTTTTTTCCCAGGATGCGAAGAAGTATTTTATGACTGACCTGTAGGGATATTATAAGGGATATGAGTGCTACCAATAGAGACTATGTTTTTGTAGTTTTTCATTTTATAATGTAATGTAAAACTTATGAATGTATCATGTATTTTTCAGGGATACAAATCTAATCGGTCATTAGAGACTCGATCTTTTGTGATCATGCCAATGTTATGTAATAATGCACCATCTCTGGGTAACTGAGGTCTGAACATTATAGTTGGTATCGAAGAAAATTAAGTACAAACCTTGGAAGCTATATTAAGAAACTTTTTGATTATAGAACATTAACCAAAGATCGACTTTGAAGATTAATATAGAAGAACAACCTAGAATTTTGGTATTGTAGATATTTTGTGAGTTTTCTAGCAATACATCCATGTTTAGATATGAGCATGTAGAGGAAGATATGGCACAAATGTACCTAGGGGTAAAACCTGAAAACACCGCTTTGATCTAGACTCGAACTGGAACTGGTGCACGATAATGGGCCTTGCTACACTCTTGGTTACGACACTCCCATGAGATATGGTTAGGGTAATTCACATTTTCATTACAAAAAATTATGAATGGTTTATGGGTATTACTTTCTCCAAGAATTTTTTGTATGATTATGGATTATATCCATAAACCGTTCAATTTATGTTAACTATTTTACAACTTTATAATTATGTATTGTGATTCATAAATTAATCTATTGTATTCTATTGTTTATAAATAGAGTCTATTGGAAGGAATGGAAATTGTATAAATGCACATAATCTATATAGGGATTTCCCTCCTACTCAATATAATAATAGTGGATCGAGTTATGCAACTAGTGCTTATCAGCTTATCACCATACTAGGACAACTCACTCAGGTTATGAATAATAACCTTACCTATATGGAGCACCTTGATCCACAACACAGAGGATCAATGTTAAACCGATTCCTGAGGCAACAACCACCAACATTCAATGTGACTATGAATCCATTTTTAGTCGAGAAATGCATATGTTCCTTAGAGGAAATATTCCATGCTTTGTGGAGTAGCAAAAGGGAAAAATTTGTCATGGAAGTTTATCACCTCACGGGAGATGCTGATCAATGGTGGTCATTGATTTAAAACACAAAGGATGATTATGAAGTATCAAATATGGAATGGATGGAGTATAAATTGATTTATTAGAAAAATATTTTTCTCGTGACCATCGAGTTGATATAGAAAGGCCATTTTTGAGTCGGCGACAAAAGGAGGATGATAATGTCGCAAAATAAAAGGCTAGTTATACAAGGTTATCAAGGTATGCTTTATATTATATATGTAACCCAAGAAGTAATATTGATCATTTATTGGATGAGTTAAAACCATTTCTTGATAAAGTATTAGTCTCCCAATCCTTCTCATCGTACAAATATATTTTCTCATGTGCTATCAAGATAGAAAAATAATTCCCTATGTCTTATAAAATTAAAGCAAAGCAGGAGAAAGAAGAGATATGTTGAACACTCTTGAAATGGAAATAAGGGGAATAAGGGAAAATCTGAATACCCATCCTGTGGTAAATGTGGGAAGAAACACCCTGGTACTTTCCTGAAGGGAATGAGAGTCTGTTACAAGTGTGGTGAAAAAGGACACCATGCTCGTGATTGTAAGGGGATGAAAGAGGATGTCAATGTTGACTTCTATAATTGTAGAGAAAGGGGGAATTATGCAAATGAATTTCCAATGCTCCAAGGAAACATACCTCAAAAAATTCCAAGGGATCAAGGCCAAGCTTATTTTATCATTACTGCTGAGGTCGATGTTTTGAAATGCGTGGTGGTAGGTAATTTAATGGTTTCCTCAAGTTTAGAAAATGATTTATTTGACTATAGATCATTACATTATTTCATATCGTCCTAGTTTTCTCAGAGAAATTGATATTTTCAATTTGACTTTACAATGGAGTTGTTAGTAAAAACTTCTATGGGAAGTTTCATTGCAACAATGTTTTGTGAATAATTTCCCATTAGGGCATATAATTGTTCTTTATCTACTGATCTCATCGTCATACCCATTATGGAATTTGATATAATCCTTCGTATGGATTGGATTTCAGACCATGATGCA
The DNA here is from genome assembly GCA_963277665.1 of Viscum album. Classification (NCBI taxonomy): domain Eukaryota; kingdom Viridiplantae; phylum Streptophyta; class Magnoliopsida; order Santalales; family Viscaceae; genus Viscum; species Viscum album. Next base: position 333,909,763 of record OY728161.1, read on the forward strand.
AAAACATATTGTAAAAATAATGAGGTTACAATTCTCGATCATGATAAAAAGTACCTTATCATTAGAGCATAAACATCACCGCCAAATTTTTATCTAGATAAACCCCCAGTAGCTGCACTAAATTCAATTATTCGGGAGGAATAGAATGAAATAACTATGGCTGGGGAATGGAATGTTCAAATAGAGGACATACCTACTGTGCAAGAATATGTTGATGTGTTTCCTGATGATTTACCTAAACATCCTCCAGAATGATAAATTGAGTTTTCAATTAATTTAATACCTTGTTCAAGGCCCATATCGAATACCCCTTATAGAATGGACACTTTGGATTTAGTGGAACTAAATAAACAACAATAGGAATTGAGTATGAAGGGATTTATACTCCCTAGTGTTTCTCCATGGGGAGCCAATGTTCTTTTTGTCAAAAAGAAAGACAGATCTATGTGGTTGTGCATTGACTATAAGGAAATCAAAGTTATAACAATAATTAACATGTATCCCCTACCTCGCATAGATTATTTATTCGACCAACTTCATGGAGATCAATATTATTCAATGATTTACCTTCAATCTGGATATCAACAGTTGTTTGTGAAGAAGGGAGATATTTAAAAACAGTATTTCAAACCAGGTACGGGCATTACGAGTTTATAGTAATTCTTTTTGGGTAGTCTAATGAACCCTTTGTTTTCATGGATTTAATGAACAATGTTTTCAAGGAATATCTTGATGAATTTGTAGTGGTATTTATTAATGATATCCTAGAGTACTCCGAAAGCTATGAATATCATGAAAATCAATTGTGCATTATTTTAAATACTCATAGAAGAAATGAATCACATGGGAAATTTAGAAAGTGTGAATTATGGCTTCAGGAGATTTCTTTTCTTGGCCATATTGTCTCTAAGGATGGAATCACAATTGATCCTTCAAATACCAAGGCAATACAAGAATGAACAGCACCAATGAGTATAACTAAGGTACATAGTTTTATTGGTTTAGAAAGTCATTATTGATGCTACGTCTAGAATTTTTTTTGGTTGACAAACCCATTAACAAAGCTCACGTGTAAAGGGTTAAATTTGATTGTAAAAAGAGTGTGATGAATGTTTTGAATACTCAAAGAAAAAATTAGTAATGCTTCTATATTGACTCTACCATTGAGTAATGATGGGTTTTTTAATTTATAGTGATTCTTCAAAGAGAGGACATGTATGTGTCCTTATGTAGAATGATAGAGTTATTGCCAATGCATCACGACAAAAATAAATTCATGGGAAAAAATATACTACTCATGATCTTGAGTTAGCAGGTGCAATCTTTTCTTTGAGGATATGTAGAAATTATCTCTATGGTGAAAAATGTGAGATATATATCGATCACAAGTGTTTGAAGTATATGTTCTAAAAGAAAGAACTCAACATGAGGAAAAGTATATGTCTTGAACTACAAAGGGATTATGATTTCATTATACACTACCACCAAGGGAAGGAAAATAAGGTGGTAGATTATTTGAGTAGAAATGATCATGGTGTTTTGAACAAGATGATAATTTAAAGGGATACTATTTTCATGGATCTAGTTATGATTGATATTGGAATAACTTTGGAAGTTCAAACATCAATTATTTTTCAAATGGTTTCCAAACCATCTTTACTAGAAAGGAAAAAAATTTCTCATATTGATGGTAAGGAGTTTCAAAATAAAATTAAAGATGTGAATGATTTGATATTGAGTGACTTCATATATGATGTTGGGATTTTGAAATTTGGGAAGAGACTTTGTGTTCCTGATTAACCTAATCTGAAAATAGAATTTTTGGATGATTCTCATAGCTCCAATTTATCTATACACCCAGGTAGCATTATGATTTAAAGAGATTTGAAGGATCATTTTTAGTGGGACGACATGAAGAGGGAGATTTATAATTTTGAGCCAAGATGTATGGTTTTTAAACAAGTGAAATTTGGAAGGCAATAGCCTGGATGAGTCATGAAATCACTTACCATACCTGAATGAAAATGAGACAATATTACGATGGACTTTATCAAGGGGTTACCAAAGACTCCTAGAAGGAATGATTCCATATGGGTCATTGTTGATCATCTTACCAAGTTAGCACATTTCCATTTTATAAGAGAAGATTTACTACCTGAATGTTTAACAAGAATATATATTGTTGAAGTTCTAAGACATCATGGAGTGCCCTTATCGATTTTTTCTGGCTATATTCCCTATTTTACATCTTGATTTTGGAAAAGTCTTCAGAAATCCCCGGATACTAAATTTTTTCTGAGCATTGCCTACCACCATCAAACTGATGGACAATCTGAATGGACTATTCAAACCATAGAAGACATGTTGAGATTTTACTTACTTGACTTTGAAGGAATGTGGGATCAATATTTACCTTTGGTAGAAATTTTAATAAAATAATAGCTTCCATTCAAGTATTTAGGTCGAACCACATGAAGCATTATATGACAAGAGATGCCTCACACCAACTTGTTGGGATGATGTTGGTGAAAGAAAAATAATAGGCCCAGAACCTCTTAAGGAAACGATGAAAATTGTGATGGTTATCCAAACCCACATCAAAGAAGCACAAAGTAGGCAGAAGAGCTAGGTCGATAACCGAAGAAAGGATTTGGAATTTCAAGTATGAGATCATGTTTTCTTAATGGTATCTCTATATAAAAAATTAATAAGATTCAGTAATAAGGGTTAATTGAGTCACAGTTACATCAAACCATTTTAAATTCTAGAATGAATTGGGGAAATAGATTACCGTTTGGCAATGCCACCAAGTGTCTCTAAATCTCACGATGTGTTCCACATATAACTTTTGATAAAATACATTACTGACCTAACAAATGTACTCACCTATGGAAAAATTGAACTAGAACCTCATCTATCATATTGTGAAGTGCCTGTCGAAATTCATAATACCATAGAACAAGTGCTGAGAAACCGGACGACTCGTCTGGTAAAATTACTATAGAGAAATCATATGATGGAAGAGGGAACATGGGAACCCGAGAACTTATGATGAAGAAACACAAAAATATTTTTATGCAGTAATATTATAGAAAATTCGAGGAAGAAATTATTTTAAGGAGGTGAGAATGTAACACCCCAAGCTTCCACGGTAGGTTTCCTTTTAATTAATGCAATAGCTGGCATTATACAAAACATAGAGTTTTAACACACCACGAGCAATCAAACTAGCAGTTATGAATAGTAATACCCAATTTTTAAAATTTTATAAATTTTAACCTTCAATATGGAATTCATTTTTGTATTTGGAATATTGAATTTAGCTTAGGGTGATCATTTGGTATTTTTCTGAAAACATTCAATTTTTGATGAATAGTGAAAAACACTAAGTTATTGGTTAAAACTGAATTTTTATTTAGATAGTTATTTATTTTATTTTAATTTATTTTAGGTAGAAATAGATAAATATTACCTATATATGTTCAATTTAATTCATTAGAGTAATTTTATAATAAGTTTATATATAAAAAATTAATTCGAACTTTTTACAGTATTTTACCCAACTCCTAGGAGCATTTGCAAATTTGTATAAAACTTAATTTTACCGCTTCTCTGAGTTAAATTTAAAAAATCTGAGAGACACAGTTTATATTAATAAGTAAAATTTGGTTCAATAAGATGAAAATATTTTTTGTGAATAGTAACTTGTTTACTTTTATTTACCACGGTTAAATGTAAATAGGGTAATTAAGGATAAAAATGATATTATTATTACCATAACACACGTCCTAATTCTACTGGATAAGTTTAATTCTACCAAAAACAACCTTAGGAATAAAATATGATCTTTTAGGTCCACATAGATTAGATTAGGAAATTTATTATTATTTTATTTAAAGAAGAGTTAAAAGAGTCAAAATCTATGATTAATAGATTAACCATTTTTAATATTGGGTTCTAAAAAAGATAAATTCAACTATAAATATTCATTAGAAATATAAACCTATTTCCTATATAATGGTAATTTTTTTATAATTTTTAGACATTAAATAATTATATTTATTTATGACACAATGATGATGTAGTAATTTCCTTATTAATGAATGATTAAAATAATTGAGATTATAAACATCCAAATAAATATAATTTAAGACTTCTAATTAATTAAAATAATTTTAAAGGTTAATATGAAATTTTAGGGTTAATTAAATTAATTATATTAGAATTAATAATGTTTTTATAAATTTATCAAAAACAAAATACCAAATAGTGTCAAAATTGAGAAAAAAGAGTTTTTAAAACAAATATTATATTATTAATTGATAGTATATTCCTAAAAAATATAAAGTTATTCCAAAAAGCTGAAATAATATTATATATGTATTTATAGATCCAATTGGGGTTCTCTTGTATGTTTATAGTAATTTTATTAACCATATTATATAAAAATACAAAGAGACATGGTAAATGTCAAAAAAAATTAACTAAGAGTTAAATCTAAAAGATAAGTTTAATATAGTGACCAGAACCTATATAAAACCTATATGCTGAGTGGTTTTCGACCAATCCCCACCTTATCCTTGAAATAAATCATTTTGTATCTATTAGAAACTGAAAATTATTTTATTATAAATTAATATTTCAATCATTTCCTATAGTGCCCCTCACCCCTCTTATAAGTGGGAACATCCCCTTCTCTCAAAGTCACACCTTCAAAGCCATTTGGCTCAGCCAAATCCAGATAGAATATCCTCTCAACTATCCTAAATTCATCCTAGAAGAGATACTTTAGTTATAAATTTCACTTAAGGAGATGTTATCATCAAATCAAAAGAAAGATCTCGAGGAAGAGGTAAATATTTCATCACCTCTTTCAAGTTATTTTCTTCTTCCTCTATTTCTATTTTTTCCATTATAAAATAAAAACTTCAGTATATTATATATAATATTATGTTATTATAAAAATTTTACAACCATATTCATTATTATAACCATCATATGAATGACAATGTCACCATACGTGCATACGTACGACTTAGGATCTCCACGTCGTGGTGTAGTTTGATATTCAAACAATTCATCATTTGGATGGGTATAATAATGAGTATAAATGAGGTAAATAATAAATATAACAAGATAATTATTCTTTATATATGATATAAAAAATAATTATATTCGATTTTTATATCAAAAGAATGATATTTTCGCTCGTGTGTACGTATGGATTACCGTCTGCACGAACGCGATGAGATTAATTCCCCATCCTATCTATTCAAGACTAATTTTAATTTGATGATTAAAAATAATGTATAAAGACTTAATATCATTCTGAATATTAATAATATAAATCATATCTATAACAAACATTACTTATGTAACAAAGCCTATAAATGAAAACAGATTAGTTATCACCCGAAACGATGATACTACTAAAATATCATTAACAAATAAATATTAGAATATCATATATGATATCATATTTATGAATATTGTTATTTTATAATTTAGTAAAAATAATTTAACTATTATACAGGATGTTAAAGTACCCTCGACCAAGGAAATGTACAAGGTAAGGGTTAATTTTACAATGTCTTTATTATCCGAGATTGTTTTTACGTAAGTATCTACTGTGACCTCTTTTTCATCCACATTAGTGTTTTTTTAAAATGTATTTCAAATCATTTATAATAATTAATAAATAATAGATTAAAGTTATTTATACTCTTATTTTACCTGACATGTTTTTAATGGAATAATTCCATTGTTTTCCAAACAAGGAACTTTATGACCTTTTCATCAAAATTATGGTAAGAATGTTTTTTTAACTTATACGACAGGTGTGACTATTTTCTGCCATTATGACATCATCAAAGCTTCTCTAACAAGCTTATAAGAATATTTTGAACATAAATGATTTATTTTATAATAATATGTCTATTGAATGATTTCAAAATAGAAAAATACATTTCCCAAAAAATGGTTTGATTTCATCTATGACAACATACTTTGATAGATTTTGATCTTGTTTGATGTTTGTTTATTATGATACAAATATTCTATATTTTATTGAGGGTTTTGTGATATTTTTTACTATGGATGTGTTATTTTTACACCATTCATGGTTTATAGATAAAGTATTGACATTTCATATGCTAGTTTTAATATGAATGTTTATGTTTTGTTTAACCCTTTTCATACGAGGAATGCATTGGAATTAGTAAGTGATAGGTGGAGCCCACTGTAGCTCCTCGATGCATCGGTAGGTCTCATGAGAAAAACTAGTGTCTTGGAACAAGGCCTTGAAAAAATATTATTTTTAGTCTTTTCATAAGGCCTTGACTATATGTTTATGAAGTCTTTAATTATGCATTCCATCATTATGAAAGTGGGTATTGATCTTGCATGTGATTATTCAACTAGTATAATATCAATGTGAATAAGTAAATGTAATTATTTTATTTTATCTTTTCCATATTATTATGAATTTCAAGTTTAAAAGGATTTGTTTTTCTTATTAATTTCCTTAAATTTTTATTCTTATTTATGAATGTTTCCGCTATATTGTTATTATTACTGAGAATCTAAGCTCACCCATTTCTATGTTTTATTTTTCCCAGGATGTGAAAATTATATAATGAATGACTTGTAGGGATAGTATAAGTGATATGAGTGTTACCTATAGAGACTATGTTGTTTTATTTTTTCATTTACAATGTAATTTAAAACATATGAATGTATCTATTATTTCCATTGATACTAAACTAATCAATCTTCTGATACATGATATTTTTTGATCATTCCAATGTTTTGTAATAATGCACCGACTCTTGGTAACTAGGGTAAGGGAATTACACTGATTTACTTCAATTCAAGACTATTTTCTAAATCCAAGAGTGATAAAAGGTTAAAAATAAATGGAATTAATAAATTTAAAAAATATACCTCATTATTTTACATAATCCTAGGTACCAAAAGCAAAAAATTAAATTATTATTTTTTGAATAACCTTATTGATACTTCATAAATGGTTTTCTAAAATTAAATTTTCTCTTTCATCATCTAGATTTCATTATTTCCCTCACCATATTGAACTCGTTTTTGAAAACATGGCACTTAAATTGTTTCTTTAATTTTTCCTTACCACATATCTTGTACTAATAACTGCACAACTGATTTTATTAGAATTTTACTTTGGGCTTACTCACACACAATGTAACTAGTGTCTTAGAGGTTCATCGTGGGTTCCCAAATTCCCATTTTACATTATTTTCAAAAGATTTATATATAAACTATTTAAACTAGCACACTAATGTGATTATTTTTTAAAATTAAAAAATATAATCCCATTGTATAATGTTCAAACTTCAACATTCCTATGGTTAAGATCATGACTCCAAAAAAATGTATCCAATGTCTCTCTCAAAATTAGTTCCTAAACAGAAAATACATAAAATCACTAAGAAAATTCACTCAGTAATCAATCATCTTCAATAGTTTCAGATTCGACCAAAATATTAACTAACAATAATTTTTTATCCATAGGCACGAAATATTAGAAGTATAGTGTGGAACCTAAACAAACTTAAATTGTGATTTATTTGAAATTTAATGACCATTTTTTCACAAAAATAGTTAATAAGAATAGGGATTTGATGGGATTTCATTAATGAAAATATTATCCTCCCATAACCTTCCACCTCCCTCACACTTAAAACCAAAAATTGTCCCCAATGATGAATTAAAAGTGTGTGAAAAACAATATGACTTGAACGATAGAAAATTATTTTAAATTAATTAGAATAATGACATGTTAAAGGGTCTCATTGAAATTAAAATAGTATCATTTACACAATAAACATATTATATAATTTAATCGATTTACATGAATTATAATTATGTCTAATTAAAATGATTTTTAAATTTAGATTAAATAGTAGCATGCAAAACATTTATATATAGTGTATAGGGTGTAAGCAATTTTAAAAATATGGTACATATTGATTTTCAACTGCACAATGAATCGCATGATATACACCCAACAAAAAAATCATATTTATTAAAAAAAATTCTTTAGAATATCCCCACACATAATATATAACAATTAATAGAATTTAAAATAGGGAATAAGTTATTGCAGAAATGGTTCCGAAGATAAGAAGATTCAGTAAAAGTTTTATAGAAATATAAAAATAAACATTATAATTTATAGTTGAAACATAATATTATGGACTCATCAATATGTAGAATAATTGTGAATTAACATATTTTTTCAAATGAAAGTAATAAGGAGTGGAAAAAACGAATGCATAAATAAAAACTAATGGAAATACCAATTTAATTTTATTCCAGAGATGATTCATCATTAGAATTCAACTCCATTGTAAAACAAACAACATCTAATTTTTTATTTGGAGATTAAGAACTAGGAATACCAAAAAAAATATACAGTATATATCGAGATGGGATGGACAAAAATAAGCATCACTTTATTCAAAAACAAAATTAAAAACTCAATCACAGATAACCATGGGTTGACTCCCATGGCACAATAAATTTTAATTATTCAATTAGATATTATTGAAAATCTGTTTTGCAGCACAAAGAAGGCAATAAAGCCATTTGGATATCATTAAAAATATATTTTAACTTTCTAACCATTAACAATAATAGACAAGTTTTCCTCTCCAAAAATTTCAACAACACCATTCATTAAAATTATTAAAATTATAAAGGGTTCATACCATTTTGATGTTAGTTTTCTAGGAAAGAGATTAAACATTGAATTAAATAGAATGACCTTTTGTGTAGTTTTAAATTGACTATTTTTAATTTCATAATCATGAGAAAATTTGGCCACTATTTATAAATCCTAGAGTTTTTATAAAACTCTATTCTTCTCTAATCCATCTCACTCAACTGATGTAATATCGTCTATCCATCACATTTAGAATCATAATCCAAAGCCTTAACTTCCCAATATGACTTGTATTGCAAGAACACATGAAAATGAAAATATTTCCCAAAAAAATATTATATGGATACAATGAAATTGGGGTCTTGAAATCAATTATATATTCCCATAATGCTTCATCCACCTCTAAAGACCAATATTTTCTCAAATTTGAGACATTTTTCACCAGGATTTGTTTCAAAATTCAATTTGAGATTTCTACCTACACACTAGACCACAGATGGTAGGTATTGCTACTCTTATGATTGAATCCATAATTTTACATTAAATAATTAAATTTATATTTTATAATTTGTGTTATTTTATCAGTTATGTGGTCTTTTGGAATTCTAAATCATGAAAATATGTTACTTTTGAAAAATTGTATTACACTTTTATCATGATTATTGGGTAGTGCTACTACCTCAACCCACTTAGAAACAAGATCAATAGACACTAGAATATATTCATTCCCATGAGATGATGTAAAAAGAAAAACAAAATCTAAACCCCATACATCAAGTATCTCAACTTCCCAAATACATTTTTGTGATGACTCCTCCTTCCACACAATATTTCTAAGCCTTTTACATCTATCCCATCATTCAAAAATCTCCTAGAAACTATAAACAAAGTGGTCCAATAAAATACTGCTTGATGTACCTTTTATAAAGTCCTTTCTCAACCATGATTTACTCCCCAAGGTGAGGAGAATTAACTCTCCTATATTGGTGGAATATCTTATTTTAGAACACATCTTAAAATAATTCCATCATCAAACTTTTTAAATAGTAAAGGATCAACACAAATTTAATACAAAAGTTCTGAATTGAATATGTTTCTTTAGTTGTTAGAAAAATTCTTTGGAATTAAATTAGATGCAAGGAAATTGAAAAAATATAAAAACCAGGTAGACAATATATTTAAGATAGTCATAAGTTTCTAATAATGAATGGAAGAGTTAATCTCCCTTGGATTATAACATTGGGTATGAGGAAGCCTATAAAGGTGATCCACAACTAAATATTTAGCTCCCTATATATCTCGTATTTCAAAATAAAACTATTTCAATAGGAGAATAAATTTAAATTGTATACGACATGATTCCTTTTTAGAAAACAAGTATTTTTAGTCATTATGGTCAGTGAATATGATGGATTTTGAACCTGTAATATACTGATTAATTTTTATTGAGAACATAAAATGGCTAATTTTTTTAGTAGTGGTAATGTTCCTTGGAGGCTCATCTATCATCCTTTTAGCGTAATAAACCACATGAAACATCTTATTTCACCATTTTTCTACGATATCATTAACAAACATCTCACCTACACAAACCATTAGTTAAAAGGAAGGTTTCCAATTAGATGTAGTGATGATATGTGATGAATTGAGTTTTTCCAATACAAAATTGAATGATTTAAAATATTTTTCATCAAAGAATTATGGGGAATACTTGAAAATAATGGAACACATGTAATTTTTAATTTTGAAAAATTTTGTTATAAACCATTGGGAAAATCCAACACACCCTAAGAAACTTGTAACACCATTAACATTTTTTTAGAGGTGAAAATTCTTGAATAGCTTATATCTTTTTAGTGTCCACTTTTATAACAATCTTAGACAACTTATATCCCCACACTATCCCTATAGTGACCATTAAATGGAATTTTTCTCAATTAAGAACTAGGTTGGTCTCTAAGAATCTCTCTAAAAATAATTGCAAATTTTCGTGACGAATAACAGATTTTGTACCAACTATAGAGAAAGAATCCCTGAAAAAATATTTAATCTTTTCGATTATATCATAAAATATATACATTGTGCATATTTTAATGATATAAGGGGATTCACATAAACCAAAGGCATCCACTGGTAGGAAAATGTCCCAATGGGGCATGTCAAGGTAGTTTTAGTCTCATCTTCTAGAGATACTATAATCTGGTTGAAAATAGAGTAACAATCTATAAAATAGAAGATAAATTTTCCAGAAACACTCTTGAGAAATTGATCAATAAGGGTCATTGGAAAATGGTACTTCCATGTGACGATATTAAGACCCATGTAATCTATACCGACTCACCATTTCGTTGCTTTAATCAGTTGAATTTCTTAATTTTTATCAATTTATATAATAGTGAAAACTCCTTTTTTTAGAGAAACATGGTTCAAGGACAACCAAGTACAATGAAATATGGGATAGATAATTCTAGAATCTAGTAGATTGATTAATTCCCCTCTGACAATATCTTTCATGATGTGTTTCAATCATCATTGACACTATAATTTTGGTTTTTGGTATGGTTCCTAGGAATATTATGCATAAAAAATTAATGGATAATCCATTTTATATCATTTATGGTCCATAATATTGTAGATTTATATTTTATTAGAACATGAAATAGTTTTTATTCTTGGTTTTGTTTTAGGTCTTCAAAAATTATTAGAGGAAGTGTGTAATTATCACCTCGAAAAAAATATTTAAGACGTACAGGGAGTGGTTTTAGTTCAATTATGGATGATTTTTACTTGAAGGATGTCTCTTAGGCTTTGGAGGACCTTGTTCCTCAATATGTCTCTTATATAAAGTTTGAAAAGATAATTTTTTTTTTAAATCTAGATTAATTGTAGGATTCACAACACTACAGTCCAATTTTTCTAGATTTGTTTTTAAAATAATTATTAAATAAAAATTATCAATTTGTTTAATAATATATCCTTAAACTTCTCCAATTCTTTTTTGTTTTGGGGTCAAAATAATCACCTCCAAGTTCCCTTATAAATTCTTTACATTTATAATCATAAGATACATCTCCAGTAGAAGAAAAAAACTGAACAGTTGTGCAGTTTTGAATTTTTTTTCTAGATTTTATGTTTGAGGATATATTATAGATTGTGAAATATGATTATCAACTTTTATATTTATTTATGAAGTAATTCATTGTTTTTTAGTTTAATTAATATTTTTATGCTAATTTAATCTCAATTATTCATCTTCTAGAGACTCTATCTTATATAAGTTTTTAAAAAATGTTTGTCCCCTAACATTTTTAAATTCATTTATTCAGTATTGTTTCTCCCCAATTTTAAAGTTTAATTGACCCATAGATACATCAATAATAGCTCCTCTAGTAGACAATAATGGCCTAACAAGATTTATGGGCACCTCTTGGTCATATTCCATATCAAAGACTCAGAAATCGTATGAAAAAAACATTCTGATTACTACCAGTAAGTCATTTACCCTTCCTATAGGATCTGTGAATGAGTGATCATGCAATAATAGGATAAATGTGGTGGGTGGAAGATCACCCAATCTCAACTGTTTTAATAATGAGTATCAGGGCTAGTTGATATTAGAACCAATGTCACACAGGATGTTGATTTTCCTAGAATCCCTCAAAGTTAAGGTAATGAAAAATATTCTAGGATCATTGAGTTTTGGATGGATTTTCATTTAAATTACATCACTACACTCTTCAGTGAGGCAGTAGGTGGAAAATTCATCTATTATATTTTTTTGGGAAAGAATTTTTTTGAGAGATTTAAGGTAAGATGTAATTTGAAATAAGGCTTGGATGAAATGGATGTCCACTTGGAGCTTGATTAAAACTCCAAGGAATTGAATAAGTTTAGCCTTATTATTACTTTTTGTTTTTAGATTTTCAATGAAAGGTATAAGTGGGAAAAAATTCCTAATAATATTATAAATTTTATTGATTTCATCAACTATTTTATTCTTATTTTTATTTTTTCTTAGCTAAAAAAACTTCATATATTGTTTTAGGTGACAAATTCAGATTATCTTCATTTTCAACACTATTATATAGTTTCAAGATTGTATGAAAAGATGATTTTGTTTCTTCCATTATCATAAAGATTTTTACTTTTTGTAATTATAGAGTCTTTTCTAGGTTTAGTTTTGTTTTAATACCACTTCTAGTGGAAATAGCCATGAAAATTCCTCCGGGGTTGATTTCAGTTGTGATAGGCAATCGACCATTATACCAAGAAGTAAAGGCCCTATCTGGTTGTCCTAATTGAGTTTCCATGTTTTTAATTCTATAATAAGATTGTATGTTATTCGATTTATGTTAAGATTCTTGTTTATGAAGTTATGTTTTCACTATTTCTTCTTGAGAGTCCAATCTATTTAAAATTATATACAGTTATAAAAAAATATTACACTAAAAATTTCCTTCTGAATTTGATAATTCTACTATATATTCATTTTGAATGTTTTATCTCAGTTGGTTATGGAAACTATGGTAATGGGTTTCTTTATCATTCATTTATCTTTCAATGATCGGTTTGGATTGTTTCTATAGACTTTGTTATAGTTGGTTGAAAATGGTACATCCTTCGTAGGAATCATAGGACCATAGTGAAAAATATTTTAAGTTTATTGTTTTTGGGATAACATGTCAATGTTTGGAAATAAATTATCAGTATGGACAAACTATACAGACTGCGAACAACTATTCTCCAAGATATTGATTTGGGGTTTGAACAACTTTCTTTACAGACTGTTTGTAATTTTAGTTCATTAATGATTGAGGTTTATTAGTTATTTCACCCAATTGAGATTCAATATCTACTCTTGGACAAGTGTTGTAAACATTTGTATTCACTCTATTATTTCATATATTTTTATCTTTTGAATTCATGGAATGGTTGCTAATATTTTTTTCCTTAATTCTTCATCTATTATTTCATTGTAATTACCCCCATCAGATTGATCAACAAAGTTTTGAACATAGGAAGATAACCTTTCATATAAAGTGTCCATGGGAAAATGGGATGTGAGTTGATAATTAGGAAAGAACCTAAGAAGGTCCCAAAATATATTCCATTACCATGAAAAGATTCAGTATCCTATTGGTAAAAACATATGATTTTAGTTCTATGTTCTCCTTTATGTCTCTCAGGATAAAATTTTATGATGAAATAATTATAAACATGGTCCCAATTTTCAAATATGTTATCATCTAGAATCAAGAACCAATTACTAGAATTCCATTTAAGGAAAAGGGAAATAATCTCATTATAAGATAATTATTAGTGTGTCCTAATGGTGGTAAGTGTTTTAATGTATTATAGGAATATATAATAAAGGCTAAGGAGTCCTCATTTGGGAGTCCATTGAATGAAGTTAATAATGACAGGTGGGACTATTTCATTTTATTGTTTTTAGATCTAATAGAAAGTCTAATGTTAGACGGGTTGGTATAATCACGAGGGAGTTCAAACTCAGTCATCTTAGGCCTCTCATTTCTCTCTAATAGTTCAGGTTTATGGTTTTGCTCGTTATTAATTGGAACTCTCTGATTAAAATTTTCCACTTAAATTTTGTTTTTCCCTTTTAGAAAAATAATGTGTTTTTCAATTTTTGGATTTATGGGATCAAATCTATCAAAAAACGTTCTTGTGCACATTTAGTAGATAATAAAAAATCAAATTCATCACAAAAAAATTAATACAGTAGTACCAACAGTAGTTCAAAATGATTAGTCGAAGAATGAAATTGAAGAAATGGGAAATTGGTGACTCAAGAATGTCTGAGTCTAGCGGTGACTCATTTCTGTTGGCGACTCTAGAAGAAAAAGAAATGGTGACTCATTGAGACACCATTTCATGAGTGTGGTGGTGACTCAACATGAGAAAGTAACATTGAATCAAGATATGTGGAATTTTTTGAAAAACTGGCAGTGGGTGACTCCATCTAAACTAAATAAGAAACAACATAAATCAAAGTTAAAATTTTTAAACTAAAAAATGGTAATGAAAAGCAAAATATTAATTAATTACCGTGTTACTTGAAATTCAAATTAAAAATAAAAAATGATAAAAAATTAAAAAAATTAAAAATTAATTAATTATATTAACAAACAATTAATATAAAAAACTATAATTAAATTAAAAGACAGACAGAAATTAAACACAATGAAATGAAAACATTTTATTATAAAATTATAAATTTCATTAAAATATTTAATTAAAATTATCTCAATTAGTAATTGAGTTTAAATTTAAAATGATTACTTGATATAAAATATCATATTTAAATAAGCAGAAAAAAAATAATAGATTAAAAATTATATCTAAAATAAAATTATTTGAAAAATTGAAAACTTGATTATTAATTAAAAATAGGAAAACATATAATTAATAATAAGAATTGAAAAATAATAAGTATAAAGAAATTTAGAGTAATAAAATATATAAAATTAATTATGTTAAAACTAAAAATAAAAAATTAATTACATCAATTTATTATTTAATGAATTAAAGTATAAAATATCAAAAAATATATTATATAAATAAAAGTAAAAAAATAAATTAATTAAATGATTGAAAACATAATAGAAATATCTAGAAAATTAATATATTTTACATCCATATCAGATGTTTACTAGTCCAGGTAAGGGAAATAGTTTGGACATAGAAAATACATCATGTTTTATTATCCTCAACCGTTTATCACTCGATCTAGTAATCATAAAAAATATTAAATCTCAAATATTTTAGTTTTTTCATGAATTATCAATCTATCCAAATATTATTTAAATTTAAAAAATTACGATAAAGTATTAAGTTAGTGGATACAACAGAAAATATATTAGGAAATCGATAGGTGGTTAGATATAGTCATTTCATGTGTAGAAAATTAATAGGTTATGTTGCAATAATATGAAGAGAGATGAATTTCAATAGTGTAATTATTGATTTCATGGTTAATACAAAACTCTTTCTCCTATAATATAATATAGAATAATAAATTATGATTCTACTCATGTATATTATTGAGGTACATATAGTAAAATGTTTCTTCATGAACAAAAAAATTCCACTAAATTGGAAATCATGGACATTTAATGAAAATTTTCAGGTCAAAATCTTCAAAAAGTTATGGTTGAGGATTTACATAGAACATGGGATAATTTTTAAAAATGGAAACACTTGAATGAAGTGGATTTCAAATTAATGGTAGGAAGAGAAAATGAAAATACATAGAAACCCATGATTTATCTCATGATTTGAGACCCTAATAAGGAATGCCACAAATAAAGAGATACTTGGGATGCATTTTTCAAACTAGGAAGGTCCTAATAAATACATATGGCATCTTGAATATAATTATAATACTATATTAGCTTCATTAAGTGTAGTGTTATGTATATTGGATATAAAATCATCATACTCTTGAATATCTTCTGGGTAGTTGAGCAGTTTGTGAAACATATCAAATTTTTTTCGAATTCAATTGATGTGAGGTAACTCACTCATAATATAAAAAAAATATTTCATATTTTTAAATAATTATACAATAAATTAAATTATTTTACATTCCCTATTAATATAATTGTATAGTGTCTTTAGAGAATATATATATAATCATCCTATTTCATAATGTATCTTCAATATATCTCACAATTTTCTTCTCATTAAAACCCTTCTAGAAATATAATACTTATAACCTTCCATGAAAACCATGGTAATGAAAACATAATAATGAGTAGTCTCAGATTCCCAGAAATGGAAAACATAAGATTCATCTATCAATTATAATATATGAGTAGAACAATATGAGAATATTATATTATCACAAGAATGTTACACATAATCAATTAAATATCATTAACCATGATCCATGGGGTAATGATTTTTTATAAAAAAAAAATAAAAAACTCACATGAGTGTGAAGTAAAAATTAACCAATAATGTTCCATGAGATAATTTAAAAAGCATTTGAATGTCAGAAAAATATAATAGTACAAAATTGTAAATATGTATACATAGTAACAGGTTCAATCATTATATTAAGGGAATGAAATTTTGTACTCGTATAAACTTATATAAATTAAACTAATTTCCTGAATTACATTATGGGCATAGAATTAGGTCTATTAATTATCGTTGGGACATAAAACTAGGTATATGCATAATATTATGGTCATAAAATATATTTGATGCATGACATTATTATCTCATGAGTTCTTCATCATAACAAAATTAATTGGAGAGCTATATAATTTTAGGACAATGAAAAACATAATGAATACTGCGAATAAATATAAAAAATAATAAAAAATAATTTATTATATCATAATAACATAACCTATGTAAAAGAAAATAGATTTGAAAAAATTTCATTATATCATTACTCATTAAAATGAAATGGGTTTCACAAAGTTTTCATCATAACCCAATTAATATATGAGAGGGAACTTTGTTTCATAGAATATTCCACAAAAAATATATATATATTTATTATATATATATATATTTTACAACCATATTTATACAAAACATTCCATGTACCATTCATTTAAAATTTCTGATAACACTTTTATTAATAATTTCTTCATTAAAATGAACATTTCGGTGAAACTTGGTCCTTTTTCCATGAATAACTCAGTTTGATGGTTCCAATACATTAACCATAGTCATGGTTTCATTATTCCAAAAAAGTATTCATGAAATAATAATCATATTAATTTATAATATAAATTTTATAATTATTTATAAAAAAAAGTGACGAAAAATGAATTACATAACTTCATGAAGATTGTAGATCATTTAGATGGACAAGTCATATTTCCCTATTTTAATGGATATAAATAATAAAGGATAAATAAAAATTATTCTTTATTTAATTATTATTTATGTCATAAATATCTTATACATTCAATTAATATATCCTTTTTACAATCCATGTTAAATGGAAATGAAAAAAAATCACATCTCTTCATAGAGGTGGTTTTCCACACGTACAGGAACGATATTATCGTATTCAAATAGAAATTTGGTAGGGATGTTAGTAGGGGATTAGTGTAGGGATTTTCATTCTATAAATCACATCATGTGTGTGTAAGAGAAGACTAGTTTCATTGTTTTATGATGGAGATATAGGGCACAATTTTATTTTTCTACAATATTTAAACATGTTAACATCTTACTCATGAATAATGTCTAAAATGGGAAAAGAATCAAATATATGAAGGATATAGTAAAAATAATGTAAAAAACAAAATTAAATTAAGTTTTTTGAAAATATTTTATTCATTATATTTTATTTTTACCCCTAGTAAATAAATTTTTACCTTAACCGTGGTAACATAGTCTTACTATTTTTATTATATATTATTATCAAATATAAAGTTAAAATAAATACATAATATTAATTCTCCTTATTCCAAATATAGAATCCAATATATGATATTAAATTTATATAAGTGTATAAAATTTATGTTTAACTAATTGTGTAAAATAAACCAAAACTATTTCAATAAAAATTCATTTTCAATCATAAAATGTAGTTTTTCATCATTTCGTGCCATTGAAAAACAATTTTGCGAATGTTAAAATATATTTTTTAATAAATAATATATGAAATTGTTTTAAATAATTCATAAATAATAATAAAATTTAATTTTTAAAATAAAAACCAATTCCGTGCATGAAAACAATAGTTTTGAGAAAAATCTTTTTTTTACTTTGAAATTCACTTATTTTTTTTGTAACCAATTTATAAACAATGAAATAATTAATTATATATGTATAAATAATATACATTCAAAAAATTTCTATTACTATAAATACCTTCTAATTGATTTTTTATTCAATAACCATTATATTAAATAATAATAAATCAATGGAAGTTCACAGTTTGTTTTAACTTAGGTTTGTGTGTAAAAAATGAAATCAAAGAAATTAAATTTATTTAAAGAGCTATATATCATAAATTATAAGTCAGTTATGTTTTACTCATTCTAATTTCAGCCACAAATTTTTATCACACTGATATAAATAACTAAGTATACTTATTACTCCTCAAATCCTTGGGTTCCCATGTTGTTTTAATAAATATATGGTTTCACCAAAAAAAATTCACTTGGTGTGTGGTATTATCTCATAGAATATTCCATATTTGATATAGATTCCCACATATTATTCGTTAAATAATATTTCATGATCAAATTGTATGACCTATGATTTTAGTACTTTTAAAAGATAAGGTATGTACTACATCAAGAGAGTTATATGGAATAGATTTTGAACTTGGTAGAAATTTATTTGAAGTGTTTAGAGATAAGAAACCATCCTGATTTTCTTATGAATTTCAAAGGGATCTGTATATATAGGTTTAAACTTTCCCTTATTTCAAAATTTAATAAGAATCATTCAAGGAGATATTAATAGGAAAACCTTCTCACCAATATATAGATCTATATAACTCTAAGGGTTGTAA
The DNA here is from genome assembly GCA_963277665.1 of Viscum album. Classification (NCBI taxonomy): domain Eukaryota; kingdom Viridiplantae; phylum Streptophyta; class Magnoliopsida; order Santalales; family Viscaceae; genus Viscum; species Viscum album. Next base: position 333,928,968 of record OY728161.1, read on the forward strand.
TAATAACATTTCTATTGACTATAAGCTACCCAAAGGAGTTGGTGAATCAACTATACTTTATCTACAAATTCCTTAATTAGATCATGTAATAAACCAAATATCTATACATCCCACCATACATGGATTCATATGAATGAATTTTAATGCTCAATTAAATGATATTGATGTAATTAACATACACCAAAGAATATTTTTTATCCCAACCTCCATTGAAATTCATATAATTGGATCCCAACATATCCTCTATTGTTTGAATATTCTAGTCAGACTGAAGATCTATATGTGGATGATAAGTAGTTCTAACATTAAAATACGTATTAAATTATTATTAAAGACTTCTCCAAATATTCATGGTTATCATTATTTCTTGATAGGATTTGATAGAATTTTGTATTCCATACAAACATACCAATTCGTTAAATTATATTTTGGATATCTGATCATGTGTGAAATCATATTCAATAATAATGAAATGTGATGATTTAATAATGTGATCAACTAAAACCCAAATTTTATTATGTATATTATATTTTTTTTTTAAAGTTAATGCTTTTGTCAAAGACGAAAGCACAAATTATCATTAAAAAGGCAATAAAGTTACAAGAGTCTGAAATAAGTGATTTTTTTTCAATATTTATAAAAAAGCTCAAATAAATCAGCAGGTAGGGAGTCAATCCAAGTCATGCATTGGTGAACTCCTTTGTTGACAAGAGCATCAGCGACGGAGTTATCTTCATTGTAGGTATGCGTGGTGATGAAATCAATCCCGTGGAGCGAGTTAAGGTAGTTCATCCAACTAGAAGTATGCTTCCAGGCTAGATGAATGCTGCCATTCCATATGGCATGAATGATGGTGGATGAATCACTCTCAATCAATAGATTCATCTATACTCTTTGAAGAGAAAAATCAACAGCATGGATGACACCCAACAGTTCCTCCTCCGGCGATGACGAGTGTCCACATCCAACGAAGAAATAGCCCCGACACTGACTAGCAGAATCTCTAAAAATAGCACCGCAACTGACATGACCTGGATTTTTTTTGGAAGAACCATCAACATTAACTTTGATCCATCCCGACATTGGCGCCTTCCAAAAAACCTCGAAGGTGTGTTTTGGCTTTGGATAATTGCCAGGAACATGGAGACGGTGAAGGATCTCAAAGTCCCCAACTGAGTTGTTGCTGCAATCTTTCTGAATAAATGCAGCTTCCTGGATCGCAACAAGGATCCAAGATTTTCCTGCATTAAGATTTAAATAATGATTATTATGAATAAGGTCATTTCTAACGTACCAGATCTTGTGAATGAGATCTTCCACTACCGACAGCCAGATGTTGTTTATCTGCAAAGAAAGTTCAGATCTAGTGCAGTTTTTATGAAACTCAGATATAGAATCAGTAAAAGACAATCTATAATTGAATAGATCAAAAACAAAATTCCATAAGGCAGAGGCAGTTTCACAAGACTGGAAAAGATGATCTGCATCCTCCCTGTGTTGGTTACATAGGTGACATTTAGAACAAAGTTGGATACCAAAATTTTGGAGAATAGTATCAGTAGGAAATCTATTATGGGCAATACACCAAATGAGAGTGAGCCTGGAGGGTTTAATCCAAGGTTTATTAAACTGGATCACCCATATATAATTTTATTAAATGTGAGAAAAATTATTCTTATTAACGTTTTTGGAGTCTAGAATACAATTAGGGGTAGGTTCCCAAACTAGGAAGTCACCATCAGGGGAAAAGTAATGATTATCAATTATCTGCATAATATTATTATGTAGATCATGATGATGAAATTGAATAACATCTTTTATAGATTGATTAGAATCCCCAAGAATTTGACTAGATGGTAACCATGTTATCAAGGGGTTATCATACCATTTACCACACCAAAAGTTAATATAATAATTAACACTAACCATCCATCTAGATTTCTCCATGATCTTATGATAAGATTCCCTGATAGATGTCCAGATGGAAGAGTTAATGAAATTGAGATTCCCTTTTAAGAGCTTAGAATGAAATATATGATAAAAAAACATTAGAGTCTTTAGAAGAAGGATTAATAATATGCCATGTGAGATGAGCCTGGAGAGTATCATTGAAAAGATTTAAATTTTTTATGCCAATCCCACCTTTGTCAACATGTCTACAACAAGAATTCCAAGGAATAGTGACAAGCCTCCTTTCAATATTACTTCCAGTCCAGATGAAAATTTTAATATAAGTATTAATTTTCTTGAAAATGACAGCATGCCATTTATAAATCATGAGGGAGTAGACCATTTTAGATACAATGGTTGACATGAACAAGAAAAATCTCCCATCTATGGAGAGAGATTTCCCTTTCCAATTGGAAAGTCGTTTTATAATCTGATCGATGACATTAGCGAAATAACTGGCATTGGTTCTACCCTAGAAAATAGAAACCCCTAAATAAGTGAAAGTAATTACACCCTCTTTAATACCCAAATAAGTGTTAATACTATTTTTCATACTGACAGGAAAGTTCTTACCAAAAAAATGAAAGATTTATTCCAAGAGATCACTTGACCAGAGACCTCCTCATAATGAGAAATGGATTTCTTAAGAATATGAATATTCTTTTGATCCCCATTTAGAAATAGGATAATGTCATCAGCATAAAGAAGGTGAGTGGGAGCATTAAGATTTATAGCAACCTGTATAGGTTTAAGCTTACTTTGATCAACCAAATTAATGAGGAGTCTACTAAGATAATCCAAAGAAATTACAAAAAGGATCGCAGAAAGAGGGTCACCATGTCTAACACCTTTAGAATAATTAAAAAACCCTCTAGGAGCTCCATTAATAAGGATATATATGTAAGCTGAATGAAATAAGGTCCTAATTCTTCCAATGAAATGATCTTGAAATCCAAAGCTTTTTAGAACATTAAAGATAAAATTCCAATCAATAGTGTCAAATGATTTTTTAATATCTAGTTTGATAGCCACACATCCTCCTCTATTATTTTTATTTAAATTGTTAAAGCATTCATAGGCAAGACAAATACAATATTGAATGGATCTTCTTTTGATAAAACCAAACTGGTTCCAAGAAACAATTTTATTGCAAATAGGGGCAAGTTTATTTGCAATGATTTTGGTTATGATTTTGAAAATCATGTTAATAAGATAAATAGTTCTGAATTAGTGGATCTCAGAAGCATTCTCAACCTTAGGAATTAAGGTTATGAATTGAGCATTGATTTCATGCGGGATTAAACCACGAGTGAAAAATCTCTTAACTAGGTTACAAACATCCTTGTGGATTATGTCCCAAAGATTTTAGAAAAAACCATTGTTAAACCCATCTGTACCGGGAGCACTGTCAGGATTGAGGCCAAAGACAGTGTCTTTAATTTCATGATCAAGAGGAGTGCTCAATATCAATTCATTGTCCTGATCATCCACAAATAGATGAATAATATCAGGTTAAAGATCAGTGTTTAAAACTGGGCCATTAAAAAGATTATAATATTAAGAGGTAACATTATCATTGATTCCCACTTCAGAGCCAGTGATCACACCATCAATAGTAAGTTTGAAAAGAGGACGATTAGTCTTTCTAATTCTTTGAATGAAATTGTAGATTTTGGTATTACGATCTCCATCAGTAAGCCATTTGGTCCTGAACATGTTTTTGTGAATTTTATCATTGAAAGTAAGCAGGGAGTTATGTTTGACAGAGATATTCACTTACAATTGAGGATCCATGATGAAGTCAGAGTTGGTGTTTTGAGTTTGAAAAAAACTAAGCTCTTTCTCAAGTAAAAAGATATCCAAATCAATTTGTGAGTTTGAAGATTTGCACAAGCCTTTGAGGGAATCTTTGAGAGTTTTCAATTTATGTAAACAGGAAAAAGAATCTTGTTGATGTTTCATAGAATTTCAGATGTTGTGAATGAAAGAAACTCAATCAGGATTCAATGACCAAGCATTATTAAATATAAAAGGAAGGACATATTTCTTGTCATTTATGAGAAGGCTAACCAGAATAGGATGATGATCAGAGTTGAGCCTAGGGAGAGTGACACTAGAAATATTATCCCAGTTATCAAGGATCTTTATGTTAACGAAGTACCTATCAAGATTACTAGAAACCTTTTTATTATAGTGGTTTCTGTACCTAGTAAATTTTTCCCCAGGAAGAGTGATTTCAAAAATATTGCAGTCTTCAATAGCCACTCTGAATTCCCTGTAGGATATAGAAAGGTGAGAGGGTCCAATTTTTTCATAGGGGTTGAGGATGGCATTGAACTCACCCATGACCACCTAAGGAGATTGAATACATTTATCCAAATCAAGAAGATCATTCCATAAGTCTCTTCTATCTTGATATCTATTCATGGCATAAACCAAAGTACAAAAAGTATGACGATCATTAAACAAAAAATCACAGGTAAAATGTTGATCATAGGTTCTAAAAGTTTTTACATTTTTCAAAGAGGAATGGAAAAAATACACATAGAATCAGAATGATAATCTCTTTTGCAGGAGCCTAGGAAATTGTAATTGGGAGAACGAAATCTCAAGAAATTTATTTTGAAAGTGACTTTAGGTTCAGAAATAGCAAAAATAAGAGGTTTTTGAGTGTTTAAGAACCTCCTAAGAGTGATGGAGGTGTCATGATTAGCCACACCTTGACAGTTCCAATATAGTAAATTCATTACTAATTTGGTTTTGGGTTGGAACCCTTCTTATTTTTTGATTTCACAGCACCGTTCATCCCTTGAGATCTCGTGACCATTGGGGAGGATGGATTTTGTTTGGTATCCTATTTAGACTCCTAGTTTTCAGAGTTTTTCAAGTCATTTTCATTAGGATTAGAGTTAGGATTTATGATAGAGACCAAAAGATCCTTAATTTCCGACCTGTCCAATGGGTGCTCTCCCCTAGATCCATGAACAGGTAACTGATCATATAGAGACTGTGTCACATCCAAAGCAACATGATCTGGAGTGGCCATGTGAGAAGTGGAAGAAGGACTGGACATGTGAACAACAACATGAGCAGAAGAATGTTCAGAATAGGAATGTGTCATAGCCTTTACCAAGACAGTGTCAGAATATGATAAAGGTTTAGTGTTGTTTACAAGAAAAACAGAACTTAATCCCTCAGGATTCTGAGGATCAGAAGTGGGAATGATATTAGTAGCAGGTTTCTGTTTTCCAATAGGAAAATTGGATTCCACCATGCTACCCAAACATGAGGTAGCATCATGATCAGATTCAATCACAGGAACAGAAATCTTACTAACTGAGAGAGATAAGTTGTGAGCAGCAAGTGTAATAACTAAATGGAGTGGTAGATCATTTTTACCTGTAACTATAGTATTGTATTTTTCAGCATGCATATTCAACAGTGTGGCACTATGTGAGACAACCGAAGGCTTGGGGACTTTTATATTAGTAGAAACAGTAATATGATGTGTCATAGAGTCATAAGAACATGTACTATTGTGAACAAAGATACGAGAACCAGTCCATTGTAAATTTATTTTAACTCAAGAACTTTTCTCACCTCGATTTACAGTTCCTAATCCTCTTTTTTGTGCCTCTGTAATCGTAACATGTATAAATGGATGAGAATTTATCCAAGAAGGACACGATATATCCCATTTACTTATGATTTCATGATCTAAATTCTACCAATCCATTAATATTAAATCACATTCAATACTAATCACAAACAAACTATAATGATATTTTCTACTCAGAGAATCCACCACATTTTTCTCTTTCTAAAGGTTTTAATATATTAATCAATAATAATATTTAAAAAACACCAACAATATATGTTGGTATATATGAAACACTTTATATAATAATACATACATTATGTTATCGTAATTTTTATATTTATCAAATATAATACCATAAGAATAATGCACCATATTTTTAGTAAAATAATTTTTGCTGCTATCTCTAAATAATGATACAGGTGATTTTTCTCATGAATTTTCAGCTTTCATGAGGCATACGGTATCAAAATATTATTCACGTTGAGAAAACCTCTATGTAAGTTCTTTAATACATCACTAATAATAAAAGACCCCTCCACACTGTAGGGTTGTGTAAGAATAGGTGTATTGACCAACATTATTTTAGGCTCCTTGAAATTTTACTCACATTTATCCATCCAAACTAAATTTTATCCCATTTTAGTAAATTTTTTATTTGATTTGATATTATCGAAACATTTATCGTAAATTATGGGTATTATCCTTCCAACACATGAAAAATATAGATCTCAATTAATTTGTTTGGGTGGAGCCCATGTTCATTAACTTATTTCATTGAAGGTTCCATTGATATACCCCCACATGAGATTATATGACCCTATGATATGAATTTCTAAATCCAAAATCCACATAATATAATTTATCATCAAACTTAACCTTCCTTAATGTGTTCAACCCAATATGAAAATTTTCTTCATTTTTTTCCTATATCATTAAATATATTTGTATATCAACAATAAAAACTAGAAAAAATAAATCATGGTAGTCTATAAAGACTATATTGATTAAATAAATGATGATATAATGATCATTGGTATGTCGAAATATTATAACTATTAATTCATAATGTCCATACTTTATATGAAATGATGTACTAGGTATATCTTACTTCTTGAACCTTAGTTGATGATATGCAGATCGATGATCAATATTAGATAAATATTGAGCTCTCTGTCATTGATCAAATAAACCATCGATGAAGGGTAAATGATACTTATTCTTAATAGTGTTTCTATTATATTGTTAATGATAAATGAAAAGATTAATTGACCAGTCTATCTACATAACAAAAAGGAATCGGTGCACCCCATGTTATTGAACCCTAATGACTGAACCCTCCACTAACATTCTCTTGGAGTTACCTATTTAGTTCTTACAAATAAATAATTTCCATTATATATAGAATCTATGAAATATGTATAGCAGTATGTATGCATTCTATTTAAATCTCAACAACATTATTCAGGGTATTAATAAGAAATTATTAAAGAAATATATCCGCATAATCCTGAATAATATGTATACCATTGATGATGAATTTCTCCCAAACAATTTGAGATATATAAACCTAATGAATAGGTAGTATAAACTATATAATGAAATTAAATTCTATTGGATGTTACTATTTTTCATGATATTGAAAGATGATAATTGGTTGATTGAAACTATCACATGTTACTTCCCTTATTTGAAAATTTACATGAATCCATGCTCAAAATCACATAAAAATAAAATAGATAGATAATTGAAATATTATCAAGAAATAAATTTCCCACAAAATTCTATCTGATGTAATCTATAGACTAGAGATTAAATTATGATACCATTATTATTTTTTACTTATAACTCAATATCTAATACTTTATGAGGTAAAGTGTACCATAGAAAATTCCTTTGTCATAAAAGAGTCGGTCAAAAAATAATAAAATAACGAATTAGATAATCTAGGAAGATGATAAGTATACATTTCACCACATCTATATCATTGCCCAATTTTACAATCATGATTAAATTAGAATACACATTTTTTCCTTTGACTATAGATTTTATTTAGGATTATTATACTCATTTTTCATAGTACTACGGTTTTGATTCATATAGTTCCCCAAATTCTAATATCCAAAAAACTGAATTTATGGTTGTGTATTCAATTTAAATTTATCTCAATTCATTTAATTTACAGAAATATTCGTATCAAATTGACATTTATTTTTCAAATGGAGATTACTCCTACACATGAAACACCAATTTATTCAATTAATGATATTACCTAAGTTTTCATCCCCTATTTTTTGTCTTATAAAACATTAAAACTTCTTATTACCTATTTTTTACATACTATATGAACTTCCAAAATACATTATCTTACTTTTATTATATAAAAAATCATGATATTTTACTGTATCCATTTCCACCTTTTGTGCACATTGAATAATTTCATCATAGCTTCCAAAGTCCTCTATGGCTAATTCAAATGGATGTATCGAACTAAAACCAATTAATAATCAACCAATACTTGTTTCTTAGTTGATAATAGAACCAAAATATTACCTCAAAATTAATTAAGAGTTTTCATTATACGTAATAATTTATTCATTATCCTTCTTCATCTACTATAAAAAGTCCCTTTACATTTTAGTACAAAGAGTATAGGGAATGTACTGATTGAAGAATACCAAATTAAACTTCTCCTATTCCATGAAGTTTATTTTTTATTATTTACCTCATTATAGATATGATTACACCCTTAATTATACCTACCTTACATGTGATAGAATGATAATATAGATTTATTACAGTCTAATAACTAATTAATGAAAAATATATTTCCCATAACATTGTTCCATTTCATGGAAACTAGTAGTTTATAACACCTAAATCGGTCGGGTAGAAATTTCCACATATAAGATTCAAGGGCACATTTATCCTTCCATAGTTCGTTAAAAAGAACAACATGATCGTTGTTTCCACTCATAGTTTTAGAGAGTTGAGGGATCATAATCAAAAGATATTGAATCATATATTATAATCCATCTTGATTATTGTGATTATGTTTTTTCCAATTTCCATAATAATAATTTTTCACATAATTTCTTTTGGTTCAAACCATTTATTAAATTTAAACACATTGTGTAATAATCAATCTATATAAATTAGTTTTACCAATAATGTATTCTTGAAAAAAATTCCCAAGGTTCCCAAAATTATGACACATTTTTATCATTATATGACACATTATGTTTAACATATGTCATTCATAGTCTTCATATTTCCAAATATTTCATAATGGTTTATACTGAGAAATTTAATTAAAACAAGAATATCCCATTAGAGTATTTATCTAAGTGTTCATTATTATACCCACTCATCTGAACCAATGATGATCGAGTTAATACTCAATCCACCCCTTTCAGATTTATTACCTCCATGTGAATTTATGTAACCACTACATCTACTTTCTAGTATCCCAATAGAGATATATTTTCTATGAAAACCAAAAAATAACGACATTACCAAAGATTAATGATATTTTCATATACTTAGAATTATCCAAATGTTTTTCACTAAATTTATAAAATACTAACCTCTTTACTAAATAAATCATATTCTTATACCTTTTAAGGAAACCCAAAAAATGTATATATTGAAATTGATTTATTTTAGTTGAATATAAAAATGGTAACATAATTATACTATAAGGACCCGGATATAAACATTGCATATTTTTTAATTAAGTTAATCATTCAAATTTAAGATATTTTCACGTTTAGAGCTTTAGATAATTATGTTATAACATATACATAACAACTTGAATATTACATACATCTACACAGTTTCCATTTTTTCTCAAATTAAAAATTCTTGAAAAAATTGCCATGTCTAGATCAATGTTTAAGATAGCATGTCTTTTCATTGATCTAATTATTGACTGTATTCCAAATTATATCCTATGAAAAACAATTAAAAACTTGGGATGAGAATAAAAATCACACTAATGGATAAACAAATAAGGATAATTGATAGTTTTTTAAAAGAACATGTAAACAATGAAAAATTTATCATAAGTAATACTTTTCTCCTTTATGAAGTAGTAAATACTCTTCACTAAATAAAAGGTCATTGCTTACCCTTTTTTAACCAAAATATTACAATAAAACCCATATAATGAAAACATGATATATAAAGGTATCTTGGGACATAAAGATACTAAAATGAAATAACTATACGGTCGAATTCCACACATATCACTAAATGGAATAGCCATATGACTGACTTCCATAACCAAAGAATTGGAGGTTTTAATGTAACCATCCATCCTGATTTACCACGGAGCCACCCGTCATTTGGTTTATCACGTAACCACCCATAAAATGTCCAAGTACCATTATAAAATCATAACACATACAACAAATATAAAGGAATAAAAAAATTCCCACATTTCAATCACAATATATCGATTAAATATATTGAATCTAAAAATGTTTTATCAAAATTATTTTTAATACCAAAATACATAAACGAGTATATAGTATTTATTTCCCTTTTAAAAAAATTACGGTCTATTAAGGTATCAAAATATCAAATAATAATTGAGGTGGCTGAAAGTTGTTGTCACCGATTACGTTAAAAGAAACATTATTTTTTGTCATTTAGTAAAACGATTCTCCGAAAATGATTCCCTTTGAATGAAATGAAAAGTGAAATGTTTTTATACTACATATAAAAGAAAGTTGTGTATTAAAAAAATATGCCTCAATGAACGAAGATTGAGATGAAGTCGCTTACCTCGTGTCCGACTTGGCCCGTTCATTCCTTAATCTCATGAATAATAAACTAAAGTTAATTTCTACTTTCTTAAGAACCTTTTTCAAGTTTATTATTCATTTTATACCAATTATTACCACGTTATAAACATTATGTAATCATTTGACATAATAATGGTCATTTTGTCGATATTTGGTACTTGAGTCAAAAATGGACTTCTTATAATTACAAGTTGGTCATGTTATAAAAAGTTCATTATATCAATAAAAAAATTCCAGATTTAGGTATCATATATATGATATATATCCAGTACATACTTGTATTTATAATAGTACATAACATTTGGATATAAGAAATGGAATGCACTGTTCATGGAGACGGTAAGCCGTACGTACACACGAACGTGACTTCCATTTCTATTTTGTATTTTAATGGAATAAAAACTTAATGATACATAAGTATATTATAATTACAGTAAAATATAATATATAATTTCATTATACATTCTCTTTATTCTTTCCACATAATGCATGAACAAGTCATATCACTTTGAGGGGTGGTAGTCCGCACTTCCTCAAATTAGATTATCATATTTACCCACTATGGAAACCAAAAGGGTATTCTACAAATGAAAAATAAATAAAAATAGAAACAATATAAATATAATATATATCATATATATATATACATCACAATCTCTACCATGAGAGGCAATTTGAGAAATTTGAACAATCATCGTTTCGTGAAGCAGTAGTTCACCGTCCACAGAAACAATATGTTCTTTACCCATTAGACGAAGGTGCGTGTAAGTGTAGTTGGAATACTTATAATAACAACAAAATAACATATAGAGGAAATTTTTTTTGTTATAAAATAAAGTAATTAAAAGATTTTAGGGGGTTAGTGAAGTAAAATAAAACAAAATAAAACAAAATAATCATAGAGAAATTGTTACCTTTAATTTGTGTAACTCCCTTTAGTTTGAACCAATATGACTTCTTGAAGTTCTGTATTCCTAAGTTAAGGCATATAGTTGGAATAGAGGGGTATTGAGAGCTTATTTGGTCAAGGGTTGGACGAGACAAGGGGATTTAGAGGTGTGAGGAATGGGTTAGAAGTCGTGTCCTTTTATAAGGGGGGAGGATGGGCTCTTTAGGAATGTTTAAAACAATTATTTTATTATAAACTTATCATCGATTTAAAAAGGTCCAAAAATCATTAAAATCAAAGATAAGACGAATTTTTGTCTAAATAAAATCATCCAATAAGAATTTGACAGGTTTTGGATATTATTTTAGTCTTTATAAACTTATTTATTTAAATCCTTTATTAATAAGGTTAACACTGCATCATTATTGTGTCATGAATAATTTAATTTATTTGATGTCTAAAAAATATAAAAAAATTCCAAAATTTGGGAAATCTTTTTATATTTGTAATGAATATTTATATTCTAATATCTAGCTTATATAATCCCATGTAAAAATTTATTTACTAAAAGATATTTGTTTATGTCATTTTTGTCTTTACTTTAAATTTATTAATATAAAGTGTCGTTATCTCCCTCATGTGGCTCCATGGGGTCCCAAAATCTACCCAAGGATTCCCATGGTTTGATATGTATCAACCAATAGGATTAAGACACATGTTATATTAATTTTATATTATTATAATAATAATTGTTCACCCTTATTTACCAGATTTACCCTTTAACCATGGTAAATAAAAATTTTAGTGATGTAAATATTCATAATGTATATAAATAAAAGTTACATATTGACACAATTTCTACCTCATAATTCCAAATATGGAATCCATTTTTCAAAATTCAAAACCCAGAAGTGGCAGAAATTAATTTAAAATTAATTCATGCTCTCGAAACAAAAGGTGTGTTTTTATGAAATATTAACTATCATAATATTGACACTTATTTATGTCTAATTTCATAGTAAAATTACATATAATGTCAAAATTTGGATTAAAAATTAAAACAATAATCTAATTACACTTTAAAACCAATTAAAAAGATAATCAAACCTAAAATTTAAAATAAAGTATTCTTTCACTATTCAGTAAAAATGAATTTTATTAGAAAAATACCAAAATTTCATCCTATGTAAATTTTGATGTCCCGATTCTAAAGAATAATTTTATTTTTTCAAATAGAACATATAAAAGTGGAAAAACTATATTTAAAGAGGGTTCTCCATCAAAAGGTGGTAAATCGACCTTTTAATGAATATTTCAGTATTTATAACAAATATAATATTCTTTTTTATTTTAAGCCTCTAATATTTTTTGGATAAATGTAAAAAAGATAAATAAACATGTATAATCATATTTTAGTTAGTTCTATTCATTCCTTCCAATATAATGGCTAGTCATTAACTTCCATTTAAAATAATAATATTATATTATTAGTGTGCAACGTAAGATTTCAAAGAAACTCGTTGTTGGGTATTGGGTACACCATCAAACATAGAAATCCCCTTTAAAGTAAAATTAATATTTAATTCACAAATATTAATAAATATTAAAATCACATATTTCATTATTTACCTGGGATGTAACATCCTTCTCCAGTTTTGAAATTTGGTCCACACAATTTTATTCACTTATAAAATAAATGAGTGTATTTATCCATCATAGCATTTTCAGATTCCCATATTGCCTCTTCCACCATATAATTATTTCACAAAACATTTAACTGGTGAATTACTGTATTCTGCAATACTGTCTCTCTTCGGTCAAAAATGTGGGCTGTTTGTTCCTCATAAGATAGATTCTATTCCAACTGATCTACCTTTGGGCTCAAAATAAGAGAGGGATCAGGAATATACTTTCTCAACATTGAAAAATGAAAAAAAACTATGTACCTGTAAAAAACCTGGAGGTAAAGCCACTCTGTAGGAAACATATCCCACTTTCTCTAGGATTTCATAAGGTCCAATGAACCTCGGACTCAAATTACCTTACCAAAACACATCACACTCTCCCATGGAGAAACATTGAGAAAGAAATGATCACCTACCTCAAAATAAAGATAATTCCTTTGATTATTCGCAAATTTTTTTTTTCTGCTCTGAGCTGTTATCAGGTGCTTCTGAATCAACTAAACATTGTCTGCCATCCCTTCTACTAATTTTGGTCCCATCAACTTCCTTTCACCTATTTCATCCCAAAAATATGGAGTTCGAATACGCTTTCCATATAATCCTTCAAAGTGAGCCATCTATATACTCAAATGAAAGCTGTTATTTTAAAAAAAATCAACCCAGGAAATATGTTGGTCCCAACTTCCCTGGTAATCCATTGAACAAGAACATAACATATCCTACAATGTCTGAATTATTTGTTCTGACTACCCATCTGATTGCGGACGAAAAGCTATACTAAAATTTAATTTATTAACGAATAAATTTTGACGAGCCTTCAAAAAGTTAGAAGTAAACCTGGGATCAGGATTAGGTATAATGGAGAGTGGAAAACCATGTAACCAGACTATCTTTTTATCCTACAACTAGGAAAGTTGATCTAGATATAGAGTATCTCAAATATGAAGGAAATCAACATATTTAGTCAATTGATCAACAATAACCCATATTCCATTGTTACCTCGAGATATCCTTGGTAATCCAACAACGATGTATATGGATATATTTTTCCATTTCCACTCTGTCATCGGTAATGTCTGAATCATCCCTTTTGGTAACTACCGCTCTACTTCAACATGCTGATAGGTCAAACATTTCAGAGTAAAATCAGCAATATCTTTTTTCATTCCATCCCACTAGTAATACTCCCAAAGATCTATGTACATCTTAGTACTACCCAAATGAACAAAAAATGGGTGTAACACCCCAATATTCCATAGTACGCTTCACATTGAATAATACAATAGCGTGTGTTGTACGCAACTTCGAGTTCTAACACACACCACAACCAATCAAACTAGCCGTTATGAATAGTAATACCCACTTTTTAAAATATTATACACTCATATCATTCAAAATGGACTTCATTATTTGATTTGAAATATCGAAATTATCTTTGGTTGAATTTTTGTTACTTTTCTGATAACGTTCATATTATGATGAATGGTGAAATTACTAAATATTAATTAAAAACAACTTTTTTAATCGAAATTATTAATAGTGATAAATATATGAATTTTAATGGTTTTAAATTATATTTATAATATATTTTTACCATTTAATCCAATTTTGATCATTGGAAATATTTTCACATTTAAACCGGACATAAACAAGTGACAATCTTTTGATAGTTATTGTTTTTAAAAAACCAATTTTATGTTTTAACAAGGGAATTAATTTTAAATTAATTTCTTCCACTTATGTGTTTTGAATATGAAAAAATGGATTCTATATTTTTAATTAGGATACCCAAATTTTTTAAATTTTTTACTCTTATTTTTAGATATTTTGAATAATTACATTGGTAAATATTTTATTTACCCTGGTTAAAGGGTAAATCATATAAATAAAGGGAAAAAAAATAAAATTATAATAATAATTAATTACCCTAAAACGTGTCCTACCCCTATTGGTTGATACATGTCCCACCATGGGCATCTTTGGGTCGACTTTGGGACCCCATGGAGCCACTTGTAAGTGACAATGATACTTTATATTAATTAAGTTAAAGTAAATACAAAAATGACATAAGCATATATCTTTTAGGAAGAAAATTTTTACATAGGGTTATATATGTTATATTTTTTACTATAAATATTCATTAAAAAGATAAAACTATTTCATACATAATGATATTTTATTTACAATTTTTATACATTTAACAATTAAATTTATTTATGAAACAATAATGATGCAGAATTTTCATTATTAATGAAAGAATCAATTAATTGGTATTATAAATGTTAAAATAAATATAGTTTGAACGTTTTGATGCCATAAACAAATTATATTGGATAATATGGAATGTTATTATTTCTTAAATGATTTTTTTTGAATTAATAATGTTGTTAAGACTTTAAAAAAATCAATTATTGAATAGTGTCAAAATTGACATAAATGAGTTTTTAAAACAAATATTATATTATTAATTGATATTCATTTCCTAAAAATATAATTTTTGGAAAAAGGACTTATATAATTATATTTTTATCATTAATGAACCACTTGGTGGTCACTTGTAAGTATATAGTACGTTTATTAACCATATAATATAAAAATAAAAAGTGACATGGTAAATGTCAAACTAATTAACAAAGAGTTAAAAATAAAAGATAAGGTTAATAAAGTGACCCAAACCTGTCAAAAACCAATTTATTGAGTTTTTTTCGACCAATAACCACCATATAATTTGAATAATCCACTTTGGAGACTTTATAAACTGAATAAGAATTTATTAAAAAATTAATATTTCTAGCTTTTCCTAAGGTTCCCTCACCCCTCTTATAAAGGGGCACTCCCCTTTTCTCTTAAATTTATACCTTCAAAGACATTTGGCTCGGCCAAACCATGACCAACTATTCCCTATAATTCACTCACATAAACGTATAGGCCTTAGTGTTATCATAAATCCAACCTATGGTGCCCTTTTGATCAAATCAAAAGGCAGAACCCGAGGAAGAGGTAATGTTTTCACCACCCTCTTTTAAGTTTCTTTCTTCTTCCAATTCCTATATCTTTGTTGTTTCCAGTATAAAATAATAAATTCAGTATCTTATATATACTATGATGTATTATAACTATGGTACAACAAAAGTCATTATTCTACCCTCCCTTTGAATGACATGTCACCATACATGCTTACGTACGACTTACCGTCTCCACGTCGTGGTGTAATTTCTATTAAATACATTATTATATGGATGGATATAATAATGATGTGTGTTTGATATAAATATTAAATATAACATGATAATGGTTATGTATTTAAGATATACCATCTAATTTTAGATTATTTTAATGTCAAAAGAATGATATTTTTTCTTTTGCGTACGTACATATTACCGTCTCCGCAACGTGATGAGATTCATTTCGAAGTTCACCATTCAGCGACAATAATAAAAATATATATTACTAATAAGAATGTAATATATGACATAATAATTATACTGGATATATATATATATATATATTTATTTATGTACTTACATATATATTATTCACTTACTTTCGTTTAATACTATATGAAAACAGAAACAACATTTTTGCGTACATACGGACTACCGTCTCCATAAACGGTGTTTTCCATTTCATATATATGTCTATTATACATATTTATATTGTAAATATATATGATATATAAATCATTTTTTATATTCTGGAAGTATTTAAATCATGATCTATGTGATACAATCAAGAGTAACAAGTTAAAACAAGTATGATAAAGAAATCGATTATTACCCGAAATATTAATATAACATGTAAATTATTATTAAATGGGTAGTATAAAGTCATAAATGAATAATTTATGATATCATAAATATTAATATGGTTCTGGTATAATTTAATAACATTCTATAGTCTTCATACAAGAGGTTAAATATACCCTCGACTGAAGGAAAGTGCAAGGTAATGGGTTTTCATCTCACTACTTATTCCTATGAGATTCGTGCCATATTGACACAATTACCTTTTGTGTGTTTTATGAAATGCCTATAATTGTATTATTTGTGTAATACACTTTAATTTATGTGTATTTACATTTTCATTTTATGATACCTCTTTCATGCGGTGTATGTTTCGTAAGTTACCAATTTGTAAGGGTTAATTTCACAATATCTTTATTATCCGAGGTTGTTTTTACGTAAGTATCTAATGGGACATATTTATTATCCATTTTCATGTTTCATAAAAGGGTTTTCAAAGGTATTTTTACCCGAAATATTAATATAACATGGAAATTATTATTAAATGTGTAGTATAAAGTCATAAATGAATAATGTATGATATCATAAATATTAATATGGTTCGGTTATAATTTAATAACATACTATAGTTTTCATATAGGAGGATAAACGTACCCTTGACTAAAGGAAAGTGCAAGGTAAGGGGTTTTCATCTCACTCTTTATTCCCGTGAGATTCATGCTATATTTCCACTATTACCTTTTGTGTGGTGTGTGTACTACCCATATTTGTATTCTTTGTGTAATACACTTTAATTTATGTGTATTTACATATTCATTGTATGATAACTCTTTCATGCGGTTTATGTTTCATATGTCACCAAATTGGTAAGGGTTAATTTCAAAATATCTTTATTATCCGAGGTTGTTTTTACATACGTATCTAATGGGACATATTTACTATCCATGTCCATGTTTCATGAAAGAGTTTTCAAAGGGATTCTTTTAAGACGTTTTTTTACAAAAACATCATTTCAAATGTTTTAAATATTTACTTTTCTAAATCTTCTTCATTAATGTCCATTTCTTTAAAATTGTTTTTAGGGATTTATTTATACGAACATGATTGTTTTTAAAATGCTAATTCCTTTGAAAAAATTTGATGTGGTGTGGGAGACTTTCATTCAAAAAAGTATTTAAATGTCTTCCTTTCTAAATTGTGTGAATTTTAAATGTTTTTATTAAAAAGGGATATTTCTCTCAAAGAGTTTTACAAATCATTTTCATCTATGTCAACTTATTTTTATGGATTTTAAACTTGTTTGAAGATGATTTATTATGATACAAATCGTCCATATTGTATTGAAGGTATTGTGATATGTTTGACTATGGATGTGTTATTTTTATACCATTCATGGTTTAGGGATAAAGTATTGACATTTCATAAGATAGTTTTAATATGAATGTTTATGTTATGTTTATACCTTCTCATATGAGGAATACATTGGACTTAGTAAGTGAAGGGTGGAGCCCGCTATAGCTCATTGATGCATCGGTAGGTCTCATGAGACAAATTAGTGTATTGGCACAAGGCCCTGAAAAAATCATATTTGTAGTCTTGGAAAAGGCCTTGACTATGTGGTTATGATAGTCTGGCATTATGCATTCCATCGTTATGAAAGTGGTTAGTAAGATTGCATGTGATTATTCGACTAGTAGAATATCCATGTGAATAAATAAATGACATTACATCAGTTTATTTTTTCCATATTATGTTGAAGTTTAAGATTAAAAGGATTTTGATTTAGTTATACATTGCCATAAATGTTTACACTTATTTATGAATGTTTCTGCTATATTGTTATCCTTACTGAGCATCTATGATCACCCCTTTCTATGTTTTATTTTCCCCAGGATTCCATGATGTGTATTTTTATTGATATGCAGGGTTAAGACAAGGGAATAAAGGCATTAATAATGGATTATTTATGTTTTTTTGTATGTTATAATTTGTAATGTAAATTTCATGTAAGTAATCTATTATCCAAGACTGGTAAACAGATCGGTCTTTCGGGATATGATTCCTTGTAATCAAGAAAATGTGTTAAAATAATTCACCGGCTCTGGGTAATTGCGGTCGAGGCATTACAATGGGGAACAATGAGCTTCACATAGCAACTCATTCTTCAACTGTTAATCACAAGGCACACATAATCTCTTCCCAAATCTCAATACACAATCATTATCAAAACTAAATTACGGAAACATACCCTTATGAACAAACTTTTCCTTTTTTGCAACTCATTTCCTTTCTTATGCACTTTCATAATTTTATCTGATATAGATGAGTTCACTGACACCTGAAACAGAATAGAATATTTTCTTGCACCAACAACTTCTATGACAAAGTTCATCAAATCAAAAACCAATGGAACTTGTTCCAAACATAACATGGTTAATAGAGCATTAAATTTTCAACTCAAAGCATCATATACTTTATTTCCTTTTCCTGGATAGTAAAGGATCTTACAATCATAATCCTTGATTAATTCTGGTCATCTTCTCTATCTCATGTTTAATTCATTCTGATAGAATATATAGTTAAAACTTTTGTGGTCAGTATATATTTTAAATTTTACTCCATAAAAATGATGAATCCAATTTTTTAAAGAAAAAACAACAACAAATAATTCCAAATCATTTGTAGGGTAATTTAACTCATGTGGTTTCAATTGACCTAGAGCATAAGGAATTACCTGATCATCTGCATAAGTACACATCCAAGTCCGTTCGATGAAGCATCACTATAAATAAAAACTCACCATTTATGGAAAGCAGTTCAAAAAATGGATCATTCACCAATCTTATTTTCAATTCCTAAAAACAATCATCACATTCTATTCTCTAAATGAACATAAAACCTTTTCAAGTTAACTTTCTCTGTGGGATTGATAACTGTGAAAAATTCTCGACAAAACTCTGGTAATAACTTTCCAAGCCAAGAAAAATACAAATATCAATTATATTTGTGGGTCTTGGACATTCTCCAACAACTTTTATTTTATAAGGATCAACAGTTATTCCATTTTTTGAAAGAATGTGACCATGGAAAGAAATTTGTTGTAACCAAAACTCACACTTGCTAAATTTCCCATTCTATTTCTTTTTAAAGGATTGAAATACATTGCTTAAATGAAATACATTATTCTATTTAATTTTAGATTAAACCAAAATATCATCAATAAAAGAAACCACCATTTATCACCTAAGTCTACTGAGCCATCACTACAACGAACTATTCAACCCTGATTCTGACAATCTCAAGATGCTGATTGAGAAGGTCATTTCCCTCTGTATTCCTTCCCATCACAAATTCCCTATTTCTTCTATGAAAAACCATTCTTAATAGAGAAATATCATAGGTGAAGAAACATGGTAATCTTTAAATTCTACATCACTTCAATATTAACATAAATTAATATATGGAAATTAATTTAACAATACCCTAACTCGTAAAGTTATCTGAATCGACCATTGAATCTAACTATAAGGACCATACCTTAAACATTTCATATTCTTGCATCAGATAATAATTCACATTGAGGATCTTTTCAGGTTTAGATCACTAGAGAATTAGTTCATAACATATACATAACAACTTTAATATTACATACATTTACCCAGTTTCCATTTTTTCTCAAAATAAAAATTCGTGAAAAAAATATTCCTGTCTAGTTCCAAGTTTTAGATAGCATGAATTTTCCTTGATCTCATACATAACTCTATTACACTTTATGTTCTATGAAAAACATTTCAAAAACTTGGGATGAGCATAAAAATCTCCGTATGGGATACAGAAAGAATGAAAACTGTTAGTTTTTCAAATCAACAAATAAACTATTAATACTTTATCATAAATAATACTTTTCACCTTTATGAAGTTTTAAATACTATTCACTGAATAAAATATCATTTCATACCCATTTGTAACCAAAATTTTACCATAAAACCCAAATAAATAACACATAAAATATAAAGGTAACTTGGGAAATAAACATACTTAAATGGAATACCCATACGATCAAATTCCACACATATCACTAAATATAATATCCATACAGACGACATCCATACTAAATTAATTAGAGGTTATAATGTTTCCACCCTTCATGGTTTCTCACGACACCACCCGTCATTTGGTTTATCACATAACCACCCGTCAAATGTCCAAGTACCATTATAAAATCATAACACATACAAAAACTATAAAGGAATTAGAAAATTTCAACATTTAAATGAATATATATAACTTAAATATATTTACATAACAAATAATTTATCAAAACAATTTTCAATCCCAAAATATATAAAAGAGTATATGGTATTTATTTTCCTTATAAAAAAATTATGGCTTGTTTAGGAAGCTAAAGATCAAATAATACTCGCAGCGGCCGAAGGGCGTTGTCACCGCTTACGTTAAAAGATACATTATTTTTTTATTTAGTAAAATTCTTCATAGAAAGATATTACATTTTAATGAAATGAAAAGTAAAACTTTTATATAAAGTGTATAAAATAATGTCGTGTATTAAATCAAAACATGCCTCAATGAAAGGAGATTGAGATGAAGTCCCTTACCTCTTGTCTGACTTGACCCGTTCATTCTTTAATCTCCTAAATAATAAACTAAAGTTAATTTATACTTTCATAAGAACGTTTTTCAAGTTTATTCTTCCTTTTATATCAATTATTACCATTCTATAAACATTATGTAGTCATTTATGTTAATATTGGTCATTTTTTGATATTTGGTACATGAGTCCAAAATGGACTCTTATAATTACACGTTGATCCTGTGGTTAAACGTTCATTATATACATAATTATATTCATTATTTAGATATCATATATATCATATATATCTAGTATATACATGTATTTATAATAGTACATATCTTTTGGATATAAGAAATGAAATGCACAGTTCTTGGAGACGGTAAGACGTACATACGCATGAACACTACTTCTATTTCTATTGCGTATTATAAGGGAATAAAAACATAATTATAAATAAGTAAATTATAAATCCATTATTATATCATATATAATTTCATTAACTCTTCCTTTTATACATTTCACATAAGGAGTGAACAAGTCATATCACTTTGAGGGGGCGGTAGTCCGCACTTCCTCAAATGAGATTATCGTATTTATCTACTATGGAAACCATAATGGTATTCTATAAATGAAAAATAAAGAAGAATAAAAACAATATAAATATAATATATATCAAAAATATATATAGTTTTATCATAATTTCTACCATGAGAGGCAGTTGGAGATATTTTAACAATCATCATTTTGTGAGGCAATTGTTCCCCTTCCACAGAAACAATATGTTATTTAGCCATTAGACAGATGTGTGTTTAAGTGTAGTTTCAAATAATTCTCATAAAAAACCTAGTATATTTAGGATAACTGTTTTTTTTATAAAATAAATTAATTAATCCATTTTAGGGGCTTTGAGAAGTAAAATAAAAAAAGAATTTAAGAGAAACTAATACCTTTAATTCGGGTAAATCCCTTTGATTTGAACAAAAAGTCTTTTGAATTTCCTTATACCAAAATTAATTATTCTAGGTGTAATATAGGAATATTGAGAGCTTATTTTGGCAGGGTTTGGATGATCCAATGTTCTTTAGAGGTGTGAGGAATGGGATATAAGTGGTTTCCTTTTATATGGGAGATGTGGGGCTCCTTAGGAAAGTTTGAAACAATTATTTTATTATAAACATATATTTGGTTTAAAAAGGTAAAAAATCATTAAAGACATATATAAGATGACTCATGGTAGAAATAAAATCATATAAAATTTTTTTTACAGGTTTTGGATATTATTTTAATATTTATAATCTTATTTATTGAAATCATTTATTAATGAGGTAAATATTTAATCATTATTGTGTCATAAATAATTTAATTTATATGACGTCTAAAAATTATAATAAAACATCCATAATATAGGAATTTTATTTATATTTTTAATTAATACTTATAGTCTAAGATATAACATATATAACCCCATGTAAAAACTGATTTACTAAAAGATATTTGTTTATGTCATTTTTGTCTTTACATAAAATTAATTAATATAAAGTGCCATTATTACCCTCAAGTGGATCCATGTCATCCCCAAATCAACCCAATAATTTAAATGGTCGGATATGTACCATCCAATATGATTAGGACACATGTTAGGGTAATTTTATATTATAATAATAATATTTGTTTACCCTTATTTACCAGATTTACCCTTTATATATGGTATATAAAATTTTTACTGAAGAAAAAATATTCATAATGTCTATAAATAAAAGTTACCAATTTACACAATTTGGACCTCCTGATTCCAAATATGGAATCCATTTTTCCAAATTCACAAAATAGAAGTTGATGAAACTAATTTAAATTTCATTCCCGCTGTCAAAATAAAAGGTGTGTTTTTATGAAATATTAACTATCAAAAGATTGACACTTATTTTTGTCAGATTTCATAGTGAAATTAATTTCAATGACCAAAATTGTATTAGATAGTAAAAAAAATCTAATTAAACATTTAAAAAAATTTAAATGATTAGGTATCCTTATAAATAAAATAGATTAAATGGCAGTTTTGAATTAAAATAGAGTATTTTTTCAATATTCATTAGAAATGAATTTTATCCAAAAAAATACCATAATATCATCCTATGTATATTTTGATGTCACGATTTTAATTATTAATTATATTTTGTCAAATATATCATATAAAAGTAACCAAAACTATATGTAAAGAGTGTTCCCCATCAAAAGGTGGTAAATCGATCTATTAATGAATATTTGAGTTTTTATTCTTAAAATTTAATTCTTTCTTATTTTAAGCCTCTAATATTTATTGGATAAATGTAAAAAAAATTAACAAACATTTATAATCAAATTTTAGTTAGTTATATTCACTCTCTCTAATACGATGACTAGGCATTAATGAAAATTTAAAATAATAATATTATATCATTAGTGTGTAACGTGAGATTTCAAAGAAACCTGTTGTTGCGTATCGGGTACGCCATCAAACATATCAATCCAATTTAAAGTAAAATTATTATTTTATTCAAAAATATTAGTAAATATTAAAATTTAATATTTCTATATTTTCCTGGGATGTTACATATACATTTCCCATTACAGTAATGGCTTAGTTTATATGAAAAATAGATACATATTCATCTTATTAAACAAATGATAATCATCTTATCCCCTAATGTTACTCATATAAATACCCTCATGAACATATTATACAAAGAACCTTCCATAATACATGGGGAATGATGACATAATAAAGGGTGAGATCATATGACTATTAAGGTAAAAAATATGAGATATTATATAATGATAATATACGAGAATTGGGGTATGATAACTTGACCATAATATATTAAAGTCAAACCCATTCAATTAAATATATAATCCCGATATATAGAATAATGAGTTATCATAAAAAAGAAAAACTTTATAATAGTGTGGAATCATAAATAATCATTCATAATCCATGAGTAAATATCATAAACATTGGAACATAAAAAAATAACAAGCTAGTAAAATTGTGAATATGTATAAATAATAATTGGTTTACAAATTAAGTAAAAAACATGAAATAAATTCCTCACATGAACTTATGGACATAAAACCAAATCTATGTATTAACTTACAAAATTGATATAAGGACCACACATCAACTTATGTACGTGAAAACAAGTCCATAATTTATATTTTTAACATGAAATTTCATTCACTCATAACATAATTATCTAATTACTTATCAAGAATTACATAATCTGTTGGAGGGATATATAATTCTTTTCCCACACATCACATAATCAAAAACATTAATATGTGTTCCAAAAGATCCTAAAAATTTCATCATATCATCATATCATAAACCTTGGAATGGAAATGGGGTTCATAAATATTTCACCATTTTATCATATCATAACAAGTGGAAATAAAACAAATTTCATAGAGGTTTCATCAAAACAAAATTTACATGTTGATTACAAATGGGATTCGTAGAGTAATACCTAAATAATCATCACCATAAGATATCAAAATATATAATTTAGATGTAATTACTAGACTATATACCCACTAAATCATGAAAATTATGAAATGATATTGAATGAATAAAAAATACCTTTAATATAACATTCACATATTTTTTTTGATAAAATTATAAAATTTGACTTGATGTTGATAAAATTTTATCTGAAAATTAATATAATATTCAAAAATAATTTCATAGAATATAACTAATAAGTTATGTAAAATATGTATCAAACAAAAAAATTATGAAAATGGTGGGAATACCCATTTATTCCATACATGTCAAAAGAAATCATTCATTTAAAACCATTGTAAAAAGTCCAAAAATGGGTTTTTTGAAGAAAAATATAGAATGATCCCATTTTTTAAAAAATAAAATTAAAAAGGTAGTGAAAATGATTTTTTATAACATATTATTTCCATTTAAGAAATATCATAAATCTCTTTTAAAGTGTATGGTCATGGAAGAAAAATTTAACCTAATAGATAGGAAACATGGTTGACTTGTATTTAAAAAATATTTTCTCAATCGTTTTTAGTTTTAGAGACATGAAAATGTGTATTATATATATAAATTATAGGAATATAAAAATATTAATAAAATATATGGGGTTTAAATGAAAATATAAAAACATTCCATCAACATTTTTTTATATTTAATCATGAAATGAAATGAGTTTGGTGTTTATTTATAAGTTTTAATTCTTACTTTTCCATTCCATAATTTTTCGAAACCACACACACTTTCTTAAAAAATGATTACTTACATTTTATATTTAATGAGTTTTTGAATTTTTTCTAGAAAACATTATCATTTACAATAAATAATTTTTTTTTAATTATGAGTAATATATACTTACTATTATTCATTATAATGATCATAATGAGTGTGTGTATGATTAATCAGACTCATATTTATGGGACCAATTGTTAGATTTTAGTCATGTATTTTGTACTGAAAATGTCTTAAGAAAGGAATGATATTGGTACCAATAACGTTGGACTAAAAATCATAAGTTTTACCATATTATATTTTTTAACAAAGTACATCATACTAACTAATGTTTAGAATTCGAATACTGGGACATGTTTCTAATGTACGGAAAATAATTAACACTATAATGGTGTAAAACAACATGAAATTATACTTTCAGTTATGATTTGATGTCAAGTGCTAGTTGTTTTAGTCCATTGCAACAAACATGGAAATATGATCCTTGGGATATTTACTATAAATAATAAGTCATTTGAAGAGTTTGAGTGAATTATTTCTCTCTCTAATATATTCTAATGAATTCTAGGAATGAACTGAATATTATTATTATTTATTTATTTATTAGATAGTTGTATTATTATGAAATCTTTTTTAGGTTTGTTTCTTTAAAAAAATTTAAAATTTTATTAATGTCTGATCATTGTTATAATCTATGGATTATGGGTATAGGAATATTGAGTGACCGGTCCATTAGGTTGAGGGATTTCATATATATTATGACAGATCTGATCATTCGATCATTTTATTTTGGGAATAAGAAGACAAAACCATTTCAATCATTTTATCATGGGCTTTCTTAATAAAGAATCGTTGAATATATTGTATATACATAGCAGTGGATACCTTTAGTCAGGGTTATTGACTACCTTAATCTTAAGGATAAAAGAGTATTATATTTTTAAATAGCATGTATGTCATTCTTATATTTGTTTTCTAATTTTTTAATTATTTTTTACAAGTTCATATTCCAGTATAATTTAAAAGAAACCAAGTCACCATATTCACATTTCTATTTAATTTGTTTTTATAATATTAACTCAAATTAAGATACATTCTCTAATACAAATTGGATCCATTTTCATTACAATTTCTCTCTAATATAATCCAAAATTTATTATTTTTGAATATATTATTTTTAAAATTGAACTGAGTCCAACTACGACACCTTTAAATAAAGGGGATAGTGTTATCATTAGTTTAAAATTAGTAAACACTGTTTGTTAAACTAACATTCACCCCTCTAAAAAGTTCAGTAATCTAGAAAATTATTACTATCCTACAATTGGTATCAGTGGATGTTTTTACTACTCATATAGTTTCATAATTTTTACATTCATTACCTAATGAATGTTTTTTTATGTTTTTTATAAAAGTTTTTGTTAATTAAAATATTTCGTACACTAAAATGTATTTCTGGATTAGAAGTTGATTTTTTTTATGAGGAAAGGTCTAAATGTAGATTATGTAGATAACTTGAATCCAAACGATCCACCTATCTTCGATGATGCTGTTTATGAGTACTAGAGAGATAGGATGAATACTTTTGTTATAAAAATGGGAGTTGATAAAATTGTTATGAATACTGAAGAATATAATATTCATAATAAGTAAATTACTTCTTTTACACATAAATAGAAATAAGAGTATCAATTAAATTATAGAGTAAGGAATAATTTTTTATACTCCATGGATAGAATCATTTTTAGTGAGATATCATAATATGGTGCTTTTAACAATATATGGAAAAATCTTGAAGTCACACATCTTTGTAATTATAATTTTTTTGAGACTATGAGATATATATTGGGAGAAAAATACCAGGCCTTTGATTTAATACATGGAGAATCAGTTTCAATGATGCACCAGAGGTTCATGACAATTGTAAATAGTATTCAATCTATTGGTGAGAAAGGTACCTATGATGAAATCATTGTAGAAAAGATTATTGATATCATCCCTAATGAGTGGGAATGAAAAATTATAACTATGGATAAAAAATTATTGTTGAATAATATATATTATATGATCTCATTGTAACTCTTATATAGTATGATATAAGACTAAAGAGACATGTTCAGATATCCAAACAAAATGATGGGGTTACAATTACTACTACTTTATTACCTTCTAAAGTTGAAACACAATATTAATTTTTTAAATATTTGAGAAAAAATGGTTTTTTTATTCCATAAGATTATAGTGCTTCTGAACATTATAGGAATGAGTTATCTAATCTATCAAGATGGATGAACATGATAGTTGGAAAGAAATACTTCCAATAATGATATAAGAAAATTTATATGGATACACATGATAAGAATGATTCTAAATTCAAATTTTCAGAATTTTATAATGTTGTAAATATCATCTAAAAATCCAAGATTATATCTATGGAAATTGAATTCTTATAATTATTTTATATTTTATAAATAAAATGAAATCACAATGGGAACAAAATAAAAACATTATAAATGATCAATGAATGAAATAAGGGAAATTAATGAATCATTACTAATGGATTAGTATATTGAATGATTGAATAGTAATGTGACTATTAGGGATGGTAATTTAAAAAATAGAATAGGGAATTAATTGATTAAACTATAAATAAAATTTAGGTATCTTATAAATGAAAATATGATATAATTATATTATAGTGTAAGTATATATGTTATATAAAAATTATTAATTAAGTGTTGTATTTTTTATAAAACATAAGTGTTTATTTAAAATTATACAATTAATATAATTATTTAAAATAGAAATTATTTTCTTATAATTAATTAATAAATTAATATTTATGTTGCCTTATGATAATAAGATAATTTTTATAATACCTCATGTAATTTTTTATGTTTCAAAAAATGAGATTTAATTTTAAAATTGATATTTTTTGAATAAATAATGATATTAATTTATAACTAAATTTGTCATATTTATGAAATTAATTTCATAAAATGGAGTTCATTTTATAATCATAAATTTTTAAAAATTGTTTTGGAGATTTTTTCAAACCTACTTGAATTTTTGGGGAATAATGAAATATGCTAATTTAGGGTAATAAAAACATGAATTATTCTGTCATAGATGATGTATGGATTATTTAATCATATAATATCAAAGTTTAGTTCATTATTTAAATACATCTAGTGAAATGGAACAAACTATTAAATGTCTTGATCCAAAATAATAAACTAAAGAATAAAATAATCAAAAAACACTCCTCCTCACCAAAATAAATACCACCTTTCCCCACCTCTTCTACCCACACATTATAATCCTTGATGATTTTAATTTCAACCACATACTCTTACCAAATCCCCTACATCATGTAAAGTAGATTTTTTTTTCAAAAAAGACCATATCCAATAACCCTATGAGGGTTATCAGGGAGAATAATTCAAGAGGTAAAATCCCCTTTCATTTCTTTTAATTTTTTTTCAATTTATTTATTTTTATCATTATCTCTACATATATCATTATCCAAGTGGAACAATAAATATTGAATCACATATATAATGTAATTTTATTACTTTTATAGAATAATCTATCATAAAACCTCTTCTCATCTACCATTTATTATAAAAGCTGAAACATCGTTTGTGAGATGTTGATTTATCTCCTTTGAGGATGAAAAGTTTTCATTTTACATTACTGCCTTAAATTCTATTCATAAAACTATTATAAGGGTATAAAAAGATTATAAAATTTATGATATAACATTTTTTAGGCTCAGTAACAAACATATATAAATAATATTAAATAAAAAAACGAGTTCTTTGTGTCCAAAAGCCACCAAAATTAATATAAATGATTATCATTAATTATTTATATACTGAATCATCCATATAAAATAAAAACAAATGATACATAAGATCAATTAATCTTATAAATTTCACTTAATAACATATAATATCTATTCTGTATAATTATCCTCATTTTACATGAACTTCTATAAATGTATACATCTGAAGAAATCATGAAAACCATGAAATTAACACTCTCAAAACAACGGAATTGAACTCTATTACCCATCATAATGGCCATTAATGAACTTAATAAAATTATTATAAATAAAAAACTTGTTGAATTTTTTTTGGATTTATTAATTAAATAATCTAAAATCATTATCCTTTATATTAATGTAATGAATAAATTTAGTTATAAGGTAAGGTGATACTCAATCCCAACTCTCTTTATTTAGGTTATCACTATATATTACCAAATTTATGTGTGGATATTTACTTAAATGTTATTTAGATAATGTTTCATCATCCTTACCCTTTTATTTTATAGGATAAACATTCTTACAGTTTTATTTCATGATAAATTAAAATAATTTTCCAAAATTACTATTCATTCTAATGATTATTCCTCTTGATATTGTTTCTTCTTCAAGAAATATTCATGATTCTTATACCAAGTGTGTTATTTAATTTTTATTTTAGGAACCCAAAATTTTATTCCTGAATGTATTATTTATGAAGTTCTCATGAAACGCATTTTTTTCAATGATTTTATTTATGAAATGGATTGTTACATATTCTGTGTGGCATGTATGATTATGTAAATGATATGATATAATGAGTGAGCCCAGAATTATATAGAACTTTAATGAATTGTGTAATGAGATTTATCTAATAAGATAAGGTTAGATATTCATGAACATGATGATATATTTTTTCCCAAGGATTTTATTATTATTATACACATATTTTATGCGTAAACATGATACTATCATTATTACGAACAATAAATGTTGGAAAATAAACACTAAGTCATGCTATTTCATTTTTATGTGTTTCCACATTCCATGACTTTATCTAATTCTTTATCTCATGATTACAATTATGATACTATGATTATGATATCATGATGACGATTATTCTCACCCCACATTATATTGATTCATTTTTAGCGATCCTTTTATTAGGATTTTAGTTCACCACTTTCTATTATGTATACCCTTAGGTGGATACTTATACTAAAGAGTACATGAGGGCCCCAAATAATCAAGATTAGAATGAATGAAATAATGTTTAATTTTTAGTCTAAAAATTTTATGTTTGGCCATAATATTCATATGACACTAAACCTTTGGATCCTGATTATAAAACAGAATTATATTGTTTTTATTTAAAATGATGTAATAGTAATGTTAGAAAAGTAGTGCCACTATAGTTGGCATGAGATCATGGTTTAATAAATTTGTAAATTATGATTAGAAAGCTTTAATTAAAACCATTATTATGAGACTAAGTATATTTAAAAACCCAAAATCTTTGTTTTATATAAATTATATAAATAGGGATCCCAAAAGATATGAATTTATAGTAAATTTCCGAAAGGGAAATATTATTTATTCATGAATTGTTCGCTTATTTTTTGTTCAAACCTTTTTAATTTTATGAAGTGGGGGGAACATAGAGAACCCATATTAATAATATATCTAAGGAAAAATTCAGAGAATTCTTGAATGTAATCCCCAATTATAAGGGAGGTAGAGTTCAAAATTTCATGGAGGCTCTTACCCAGCTACCCCAAGCTATGAACAATAACATGAATAATGTGGAATTTCCCCCATTACCTAAGATGGAGTAACTGGATATCAAGTCTTTTATGCATCAATGACCCCTGATGTTTATTAGATATAACAATCTACTAGTCATAGAATAGTGGGTCAACACAATGGAGAAGCTATTTTTTGGGTTTCACTATTTTGAGACGGATAAGGATACTCTGTCTATTTTTTATTTGGATGGAGAGTATGACCAATGGTGGGTGTTGATTAAGAACATCAGGATAAAGGATAGAAATTAATAGGAGGAGTGGGATGATTTGATGATTTATTTATTAATTATTATTTCCTTCTAACACTTCGAACAAGTATGAATATAGAATTTATAGAGCTGATGAAAAAATAAGGTGAACCTATCATGAAATATGAAGTAAATTTCACATGTATTTCATGGAACTCTTAGGGTTTTATTTTCATCAATGATATCAATATATATATATTCTTTAATTTTTTTAAAAACAAAACTATTAAAGGTTCAACAATTTTGCGATTTTGGGAATAATGAAAAAGTTTTTCGATGTGATCTTAAAGTGGAAATGGAGTTTGGGGAATGGTCCCATGGTTATGTAGATAATAAATGAATGACAGAGTTTCAAGATAAAAGATCTAATTAATTTTTTAAAATAAAACCCAACCACTCACATGTCAAAAATGTGGGAAGTAGAATCCATGGAATTTCCACAATGGGATGTTTAAAAGCTTCAATTGTGGGAGGGAAGGACACCAAGCTAATGAGTGTCAATGATACATTTAGAAGATGGAAAATGTTCATAACAATTACATTACATCTCAAGAAATTAAAAAGTAGACACTTCTACTCAGATTCCATTTTTTCATTAAATAAAAACTCATAAAATAAAGAAACATGTCTAGTTCCATGTTTTTTGACATTATAATTTTTACTTGATCCCATCTATGACCCTATTCATATTTAAGACCCATGAAAAAACATTTCAAAACATGGGATGATAAGAACAAACTCAGTAAGGGTTATAAAACAGGGAATTAAAACCTTAGTCCTTTAATACATACAAATCAATGAAATCATACTTTTCAATCTTTAACATACCTCACAACATAATAAGTTTTACGAAGAACACATGGAAATCATAAATTATAAAGTTAACCTATGGCATCCATACCATACTTACATTGTATCTTTCACAGCTACATAAGGTGTTACATTTTGAATACCCATCACAGAATATTCCCTAAATGTATTAGGAGAAAAATTAATGTTTACCTCCATCAATTTACCCAATGAATTAGAGAGCTATCTCAGGTTCACCCGCCCTAGGTTTATCATGGAACAACCTGTATACATAATCAATTCCCAAGAACCATAACATATTCAAAACAAATAAAACAAACACAATGGAAAGATAAAATTTCCACATTTCAATCACAGTATATCATTTTAAGAAATTAACATAATCAATTCTTAATCAAACCATTTTCAAAACCTTTTAAAAAATTTAATAATGTGATTTTTGTATCAAAGTGTCTATTATAACTTTAAAGATTTTAAAATAAATTTTAATATGAAAACATTCATCCCAATATAAATAAATCCTTAAAACCATTTTTAAAACATGGATATTAATGATAAATATTTATAAGAATAAATATTTAACACATGTAAAAAAGATATTTTAGCTAAACAGTTCCTGAACAAATGAGAGAAGCTTGAAAAAAAACAATTGGGGAATAACATTTATCAATGCTTATAATATAATGAAAATAAGTATATTCATGATATAATATATCAAAGGGCAGTATATATACCATATAAAAGTGAATTGGTGTATAAAAAAAATTCTCAGTGGAATGTAAATTGAGACAAAGTCCCTTGGAATGATCATATCCTTAGATTATAGACAAATCAGTGACATAATTATGTGTGAAAAATAATAATTCACCCAATATAATTGGTTATGAAGTGTAAAACAATCATAGTTAATTAAAAAATATTCCTAGCATGAAATAATAAATAAGTAGAAGTTTAACCCAAATAATTGAAATTAGGATAAAATGTTCTCTAACAAAAACTCAACAGCCTAATGGCGTCGCTTTAAAATTCATAAAATGAGTTGATGAGAGAGAAAAGTTCCACTACCGATTTGGTAGCTTACTAAACATACATCCCATGAAGGAATGATAAAAAAAATGAAGATTTAAATACCCATAAATTAATTTATATTACAAAAATAATATAATCATGGGATGTACATGCACCATAAAAAAATAAATAGAGGAAAATATTGCATGAATCTCGTAGGAATAAAATGTGAGATGAAAAATCCTTACCTCAAGTCTGACATAACTCATTCATTATTTAATCTACTATAAATTGAGTATCTCCTTTTTGGATTTTATAAATTTATATAATCTTATATATTTAAATAATCTATTAATAAGTTAATCACAACATCATTATTGTTTCATAAATAATTTTATTTTTTTGAGGTTTAAAAATTATAAATAAAATACCATGATGTAGGGTATATTTTTATCCTTAAAATGAATATTTATAGTTGAAGAGATAACATATATAACCCTATGTAAAAATTTGTTTACTAAAAGATATATGTTTATGTCATTTTTGTCTTTATATTAAATTAATTAACATAATGTGTCATTATCACTCCCATGTGGCTCCTTGGGGTCCCAAAATCGACCCAAGGATGAAAATGGTGATACATATATCAACCAATAGGATTAAGACACGAGTTAATGTTATTTAATATTATTATAAATATATTATTTTACCCTTATTTACCATATTTTCCTTTTAACCATGGTAAATAACATATTTACTCAAGTAAATATTCATAATGTATAAAAATAAAAGCTACCAATTTACACAATTTTAACCTTACGATTCCAAATATAGAATCAATTTTTAAAAATTCAAAACACAGTAGTGGAATAAATTAATTAAAAATTAATTCATATTTTCAAAACAAAAATCAAGTTTTTAATAAAAAATAACTATCAAAATATTGACACTTGTTTATATCAAATTCTAAAATGAAATAACTTCCAATGAATAAAATTGTATTAAATGGTAAAAACATAATATAATATTAATTTAAAAAAACTAAAAAGAAATCTAACCATACAAATTAATTATATTAAAAGGTATTTTTTAATTAAAAAGTAGTATTTTTCACTATTCATAAAAAATGTACTTTATTAGAAAAATACCAAAATATTACCCAAATAAATATTGATCTATAACTTTTAAAGGAGAAGTTATATCAGTCCAATGAAACATATAAAAGTGAAAAAAACTACATTTAAAAAGGTTTCACCCTCAAAAGGTGGTAAATCAAGCTTTTAAACAATGTTAGTATATTTATGCTTAAAATTGGATTCATTCACATTTAAGCCTCTAACATTCAATGGATAAATGTCAAAACATTTAACAAACATGTAAAATCATATTATAGTTAGTTATTTTCAATCCTACCAATTCAATGGCTATGCATTAACTAACATTTAAAATAATAATTATATTATATTATTTTTTGGTATAACTCAATGTTCTCTGCAACATACGATTTCAAAGAAACCCATTATTGCGAGTTGAGTATGTTATCAGACATATCATCCCATTTTAATATAAAATTAATATTTTATTAAAAAATAGTAATATATATGAAAATTTTATTTTCCTTATTTACGTGGGTTGTTACATCCCTCTGCCATTTTGGGAATTACATCCTCACAATTTTAAAATTTGTCATAGAAACTTTATTAAAAGCCCAACATCAGAAAATAGTCAATAAAACTATCACTATAAAAGAAATAAATAGAAGTAAAAAGGTCAACCAAGATAACACATACTATGATTCCATTTAAGAAAACATGGATATTGAAGAGAAACTAACCATCAATTTCTGATAGAGTGTGATAGAAAACATAATTAAAAGAATGTTAACCACCCAAAAATCCCAAAACTGTTATAGGTTAAACGATATTTTATTCCCTTGTATGAAAAGTTATGGAAAACATTTTTTTAAGTTAGTTTTCATAAAGTTGAGGAATTTATTTATAATATTAATTAAAAACATAAGGATACATACTTACTGTCCTTGTAGTCTTTAGTCCTTTACTAAATTCCAATAAAATACTATTATTTTCTCCAAATGATGAGTATTCATGATAGCATGGTCACACTTGATGTTATAAAATCAACTTCTAGAGAATTAGATAATCCACAATAGCGGAACTATATACTTTCCATGTATTCAGACATTAACCAAAACAAAAAAGGATAGTACAAGATTAAATAATCCCCAAAAAGGATAATCTTTTATAAAAAAATAAATACTACTCTTAATCTCAAAAAATAAATAGACAATACTCAATGTTCAAAAAATACTATTTAATAAACAATTATCATTAAAATCCTTCAATATAATCCATACTAAGATTGAAAACCTATATTTAGAAGGATTTGATCACATAGCCTTCCACAAAAATGTTATGATTTATCTCCAAATTACATTGGAAACTCTTAATGTATCATACTAAAAAGTAACTAACCTAATCACATATTTTCTATGATATGTTAATAATTTCCATAGATAACCCAAATTTCTATATGTCCACAATAAAAACATAGATTATCCCTAAATAAAATTTCATCCATTACTCCACAAATAAGATCCCACAGTGTTCAATTTTTCTTAAGAATATAGTGTTCTCAAAAGAGGGAATGACTTCCAAAATTAACTTTATCACTTAATCACCAAATCATTTTCTATATTAAGGATATCCATTTCATGAAACATAAATTCCCATAATGAACTTATTCTTGATCCATAAATCATTTATCTAAAAAAATATGTCATACTAACAATGTAATTCACGTAGGCCAGTGGTAAGTTATATACCCTTGTCGCCCATCGGTTGTGGGTTCGATTCCCATGGCCTTTCCAGACGCGATAGGTTATCATCCATATATGGGTTACCCTTTTTATAAAACTACAAAATAACCATAGCATGTTTTAACCTCAAAGGTTTTCTTATAAATTTCATTTTCATACCAACATATTAAGTCCTCAACATATTAATTCCTGAAGCCTTATATATATTTTCCTTTTTTTAATTTCACCTCCATATGATAAAATAATACTATCCCTAATAGAAAAAATAGCATACCATCATCATGGTGTCCATATGGTTTCATTGTTATATTGTTCACGTAGGTAGATGGTCTATACATTGGGACAATGATTTAGAGATCCTTCAATATATTTTTTTAATTCATTAAAATACACCTTGTAAAAATTTTGTCATATTGGTGTTCATAGAAAAGTAGTTTCGAAAAATAATAATATATGATATATAATTTCAAAAAATCTAGTAAAACATGATTTTCAAAAAATATTTGGACTGATTTTAAAATGAATCTTTAAATAAATGGTATTTTTAAAATTCAATAAGTATCTGTTGTAGGATTATATTGTAAAACCAAATATAAATAGGTTGCACAAGGGTCTCCTTCATCATAACCTTTTTTAAAATCATAATATTCTTCAAAATATTGTGATAAGGTAATGTATTTGAAAATTCCTTGATAATATTTACCATTCTTGAAAATATGAGAATATTATTAAATTATGATTTTATTAAATACAACTCATGATACATGATGATATCATGGTATAGTGGAGGTCCATGATATCATATAAAACTACTTGAATGGAGTTTTATGATAGAAGAAGTTTCACAATCATCTGAACATGACTTTGACATAATTATTAAAAGCATGTAATCATGAAGAGTTAAGAATGATTTTTGAAATCCTACACCTTCCATTTGTAACAAACTTTCCTTGATCTAAAAAACTTATAAAACAATGATTTAATTTATATAATAGACACAAGGACTAACCATGTGTTTAACAAAGACTCATAATCATTAAAGATGACTAAACCAACCTCTGATAGGAACTATAAGGACCCAACGATAAACATTACTTAATCTTGAGTTAAATAAAGAATTCACATTGAGGATATTTTCAGTTTTAGGGCGTTATAGATATATGCCATAACAATTTTATTACATCTCAAAAAAATTCAAATTAGACATTTCTACTTAGTTGACATTTTTTTCATAAAATGAAAACTCTTAAAAAAAGGAACATGACTAGATTCATGTTATAGAAAACGTGAATTTTCTTTGATACCATCCTTGAACCTATTTATCTTTATGTCATGTGAAAAACATTTCAAAACATGGGATAAGTATAAAAATATCATTAAGGGTTATAAAAAAAATAAAGAAAACATTATTCCATCAATACATAAAAAATAATGAAATCAGACTTTTTAATCCTTAACACACCACACAAAATCACAAGTTTTATAAACAACACATTGAAATAATAAATCATAAAAGTAACTTCTGGAATCCATAAAATACTTACATTGTAGATTTCACAGCTATGTAAGGAGTTATGTTTGGAATTCCCATCCTAGTATATTCTCAAAATCAATTTGGATAAACATTAATGTTTACCTCTGTCATGTTACCCAGTGCATTGGAGAGATATCTCGGGCTCACCCACCAGATGTTTTTCACGGAACCACCTGTATACATTAACAATGCCCAAGAACCATAACATATTCAATACACATAAAACAACCATAAAGGAAAGATAAAATTTCCTCATTTCAATAACAATATATCATTTCAAAATATTTACACAATAAATGCATTATCAAAACATTTTCAAAACCATTTAAAACATTTAATAAAGTGATTTTTGAATCAAAGTTTCCTATACCACTTGGAATATTTTGAAAGAAATTTTAATTTCAAAACATTCATTTCTTTATAAATAAATACTTAAAATTGTTTTTAAAAAATTAAAATTAATGAGATAGATTTAGAAGAATAAATCTTTAAAATATATAAAATGATATTTTAGTTAAAGAGTTCTTAAACAATTGAGAGACACTTGAATACAAATAATTGAGGAATAAAATTAATCAAAACTTATAATATCATGAGATTAAGGAGATTCATGATGTAATATGTCAAAGGGAAGTATATACACCCTATAAAATTGAAATGGTCCATAGCAAAAAAAAATCTCAATGTAATGTAAATTGAGACAAAGTCCCTTGTAATGAACATAACCTTAGAGTAAGGAAAAATCAATGACATAATTTTGTGTGACAAATAATAATAAATAAAATATAAGTGGATATTAAGTGTAAAAAATAAATTTTAATTAACATATATTCATTGCATGACATAATCAAGAAGAATAAATTTAACTCAATGAATTGAAATTGGATTAAAAAGTTCTCTTACAGAAATTTGATAACCTAACGACGTCACTTTAAAATTCATAAAATTAGTTGATTAGAGAGAAAAGGGTATCTCATCACATGGACAAAATATTTAAAACAATTAGTATATAAAATAATATATCCCTACATAAATAAATCAAATTATTATACATGACATAAAATAAGTATTTTACTAAAGGACTACGGTGATAGTTCCCTTACAGATTTGGTAACTGACGAAACATAGCCCCAATGATGGAAGGACCATAAAATGAAGATGTAAATACCAATAAATTAAAGTATATTACACAAATAATAAAATCATCGGAAGTAATTACACTAGAAAAAATTAAATAGTGGAATATATAGCATGAATCTCACAAGAATAAAAAGTGAGATTAAAACCCATTACCTTGTGTCTGACTTGACTCATTCGTTCTTTAATCTCCTTTAAATCGGGTATCTCCCTTAGGTTTGAACGAAAATGCTTACTAGAATGACCTTATTCAAAAGGGATGGATTCTTGGAGAAAAATAGGGATATATGGAGATTAATTGGGTAGATTTTGGATGAGACAAGGGGCTTGATAGGTGTGAGTAATGGGTTAGAGGTGATGATTGTTTATAAGTGGGAGGATGTGCTCTTTAGGAATGTTTAAAATTAGTTTTTTATTATAAACTCGTCTTTTGATTGAAACCATGAAAACTCATTAAATTATAATATAAGATGACTATTTTTCGAAATAAAATCATCCAATAAAAATTGGATAGGTTTTGGATATTTTTTTAATTTTTATAATCTCATTTATATAAATCATTCATTAATAACGTAATCACTCCATCACCATTATGTCTTAAATAATTTTACTTATTTGATGTATAAAAATTATAAATAAAATTCCATGATGGAGGAAATATTTTTATATTTCAAATGAATATTTATACTCAAAGAGATAACCTATATAACCCCATGTAAAAATTGATTTAATAAAATATATAAGTTTATGTCATTTTGGTCATTACATTAAATTAATTAATATAAAGTGTCATTATCAATCCCAAATGGATCCATGGGGTCCCCAAATCAACCCAAGGATGCCCATGGTTGGACATGTATCAACTAATAGGATTAGGACACATGTTATAGTAATAGAATATTATCATAATAATATTTGTTTACCCTTATATCCAGATTTACCTTTTATCTATGGAAAATAAAATATTTACTGAAGTAAATATTCATAATGTACTAATATAAAAGTTTCATATTTTCACAATTTGGACCTTATAATTATAAATATAGAATCTATTTTCCAAAATTCAAATCGCAGTAGTGGATGAAATTAATTTAAAACTAATTCTCATTGTCAAAACAAAAATCATGTTTTTAAGAAATAATAACTATAAAAAAATTGACAATTGTTTATATCCAATTTCAATGTGAAATCACTTCCATTGACCAGAATTGGATTAAATGGAAATAATATAATCTAATTACACTTTTAAATCTTATTTAAAAGTCAATATACAAATATAAATAAATTAGATTAAAATGTAGTTTGGAATTAGAAAACAATATTTTTCACTATTCATCATAAATGATCTTTATCAGAAAAATACCAAAATTTTACCCAAAGTAAATAATGATGTCCTTATTAAAATGAAAATGTTTATTCAGTCAAATGGAACATATTAAAGTGAAAAAAATATATTTAAAATGGGCTCGCCATGAAATGGCTATAAATCCAATATTTAAAAAATATTAGAGTATGTTTACCTAAAATTAGATTTAACTACATTTTAAGCCTCAAGAATTCAATGGATAAGTATAAAAACATTTAAAAAGCATGTGAAATCATATTTTCTTTAGTTCTGTTCATTCCCACCGATACAAAGTCTGTGTGTTAACTACCATTTAAAATAATAATTATATTATTTTATTTTTCTGTATAAATCAAAGTTGTGTGAAACAAAATATTTCAAAGAAAATGGTTGTTTCATGTTGATTACACTATCATACATATCATCCCCTTTTAAATTAAAATTAATATTTCATTCAATAATATTACTAAATAAGAAAATTTCATATTCTTATTTTACCAGGTATGTTACAACACCACCCATGTTTCAATGCTTCAACAGAAAGAAGTAAGTGAACTATGCAAGCCAGTGCACTAATCCTCAACTCATAATGAGTAATATACATCAATATCCATGAAAGATAATTGAGAAACACAATTATTATTCCATACCTACTATTGAGGTGGAGCTTGAAAATGATGTGGTGAATGGTGGGATTATTATTCAATAAAGAATAGAAAATATACTACTTGATTCTGGTTCTACCCATTATTTCACATATTCAATTTCTATTAGAAAAATTAAAAAATAGGCTAAATATATGGAGGTTGAGTTATCTAAGATTATAGAAAATAGGGAAATTATTTCATCCAATGTCTAAAAATACACTCTGGTTAATGCTGGTGGACAGAACACCCAAAAATGTTGATCATAATTCAGTTATTAGAGGATGATTCTATATTGGGAATGGATTCACTATTTTTATAAAAATCCAATATCCACTATTTTGAATGAGAGATCACTCTTCACATCCTCATGTATACTTAAATTTTTTATATGTGTATGGAGCATTATGAATCTCATTCGGAATGCCATTATCAATTGTGGATATTACTGGATTGAGATAAATAATATCTTACTCAAATTATTAACACAATAGAGGGAATCATGATCAAATGCATGCCCATTTTTAGGAACTACATATATGTGTTCCATAAATAATTACTTGGTATTATTCCT
The DNA here is from genome assembly GCA_963277665.1 of Viscum album. Taxonomy (NCBI): domain Eukaryota; kingdom Viridiplantae; phylum Streptophyta; class Magnoliopsida; order Santalales; family Viscaceae; genus Viscum; species Viscum album. The sequence continues at coordinate 333,970,239 of OY728161.1, forward strand.
AATTTATAGGTTGAGTTATCAATTGAACTTATTATGGGATATCTTTTGATATAAAAGACACCACATAGAATGAACAAATATTGATTTTGAGGAATTGAATAATCCATTAAAATATAATTTGGACAAAGGTTTTATACACTCATGTGCTTTATCATGGGGTGCAACAATCATATTCATCAAAAATATGCATTGATGAATTATATTCTTCATTTATTATCTTGAGCACAAAATTATTTTGACAATGAATAATTATCTTCTATCATGGATAGAGGAATTGTTCAATAAACTATGTAGTACCTCAATTATTTTTTTCTCTTATTATTATAGGTTAAAAAAATATGAATAAAAATGGAAGAAACTACTCATGTGATTCATATTGAATAATATTTGACATTTTCCATAAATTTCTCAATGAAAATGGTCGAATTAGATAAATATGATGAAATTGGGAAACCTTGTAAATTGAAAAATGATAAGAAGAAGAAGAAGTATAAAAGATAAAGAAAGTGGAATTTGACCAGAAACAAAAAAAAACATAAAAGTAATCGTCTATTTTCTCCTTTGATGAGGAAATTAATTTCTTAACTCATGTATAGAAAGGATCAGTTTCGTCATGTAGTTATTTTGATTTTTATTTCATAATAGTTCTGGAATGGATACAAAAAGACGTGTTAAAATATTCTCTTGACAAAAAAAACATAACTCAAGAAATAAAATAGAAAGATTCGAAAAGGAGATATAAAATTATTTTCTAAAAATAAATACCATTATATAAGTAAATTAATTATTGTAGATAAAAATAAGAATTATAGATTTGTGGTGGTAGAGCTAGAGAAGTTGGAAAGTGATCTAAAAAAAATTACCTCATAAAGAAGAAGACATGTTTAAAAAAATTAATGTATCTTATAATCAAACATTAATTAACGAATATTATAGAAGACTCCAATTTTCCAATTTAGATAATATCTCATACATCTTAATTTGGTGAGATGATAGGTTACAATAGATAAGGTACATTTGTTCCTATACAGATTCAAAATAGATATGATATAACTAATATTATAGATGAATATGTGGGAAAAAATATGTCTAGAATTGTTCATTTGACTAAATAAAATGAAAATGGATGAAGCCAGTAATACCATTGACCTTTGAAAAATGTAATCATGGCTTATAATAAAATTTATTTTTTTAATAGGGTTATTAATATAATTGAAGATCACTATTCCGAAAACTTTACTTGTATTTTGGAAAATATGGGCATAAGGCATATTCCTTATAGTAAAATGTGTCATTTCCATGAATATGGAATGATAAAAGGTGAGATATTTGGAGTATATGAGAATAAAATATCATAGAAACACATTTAGGGTACCCATACAAAATATGTATGACTAAATAAAATAATTCTTTTGTAGATATGGATTAGACGATCCTAAATATATGTTATTTATTGATTAATTTTATGGAGAAGTTAAATGGGATTTTTATATGAATAAAAATATAAAAATAAAATAGGATGTCATTAAACTCATAGAATCTGTGTGAAATACCCAAACGGATGAAAATATAAAGAAGGAATGTTTGTTAATTTGTCCAGATCAACTAAATTTTTTGAAACAAATGTTGAAAACCAAAATTGATGCTATAATTTAGGTAATGAATATTATTTTAGAAGAAGATACTTAATATAAATATATTTAATCCACTTATTGTGATATTATAATTAATATAATCAGTGAGAACTAGATGGATATAACATGAAGAGCTCTATGAAAACAGAAGGAAAGAAAGTTTATTTACTTGCAGAGGTAGAGAAACCTGCTCCACATGAAGAAACAATTTATGTGAAGGTGAACTCTTAAAAATATGAGATAAAAGAGAGAATAAAAATACAAGGTTGATGGGATACAATGGACCTGAGTGTTATTTGTGAAAAAATAGGATTATCTATATTCCCATATGTATAAGATTTTTTAATAAAATGTAGGGAATTAAAAGAGATTGATGAATCCCTTGAAGGGGTGCATATATGATTTAATGAAGTAAAATATTAAATTGTATCGTAAATATGATCATCACTATAAAATAATAATTTAAATATTCTTGAATAAAAATTATCAAAAAAGTGTTGATATTATGGGGGGATATACATTTTTTCATTTGAAATGTCTAATGTGTTTGTTCAAATTATTGAAGTATAAATAAATTTTCATGAATTGATTTCAAAATAAGCTCCAAGGTGTGAAGTGAGAGTTGTTTAATAACGGTATCACATGTATTATTTTTTCATACACAATATTGATCACCCTGGTTGTACACTTTTGTTTTATATTAAATTTTTTACACATTTACATAGATCTTTTTTTGGATAAAATATGATTGAGAAGGAAAATATGTGGTGTAAAATGTTATGGAATAAGAAGATAATTAATTAGAAATTATTTCACCTACATTTTCTTTGTATTCATAGTAAATAATGGGGATAATGTTAAATAGACATATTGTGATTGATGTTGTTTTGTGGTATTGACAAAAATTATATAGTAGTGATTTAAGTTCTCTTTATTTTTATTCGATTTTTTCATAAATAAGGATGATTACCGTGATATAGAGTTAAAGTTAGTATATCATAATTAATGAATTGATGATGAGGATGGTTATAAAATATCCTCAACCTTAACAATTATTATTGTAGAGTTGTACTTATGTTAAAAAATATTTGGGTTAATTATGATTGACCATGATGCATTGGTCTTAACAATGAAATCCATGTAATGTTTGAGGAACTTTTACAAAAATACTGAGAATGAATAGATTCTATTATGGATTTTAAATATATATTATATGGATAATTATTTTTTAGAATATTAAAATTTTCCCAATCACACTACCCCCATGAGGGACCCACAACAACTGTTGAGGTGGGAAGGTCCAACCTTGATGAGGTCAGCAAGGAAGAAAAATGTTGGAATAGTGCTCCCACATAGATTAAATTAGGTGTAGCATTACACCGTGTAGGTAATCGTGATTGTGGAGGTGCAAGACAGCATTGGGCGGAGGTAGCGATTTATGTGAGCAGACATTTAACCAATTTTGGGCTGCTAAGGATGAAGCTTGGGTTATAATGGTTCTCATAACTTCTTGAAGTTTTTATGTGGTACATAGTTATGAGGAAACATTATATCCAACATTAAATACAAAAAATAATAATTAAAGAAATCTGATTCACTTGATCTACACTATTATTTTGATGTCTCGAATTGTCTTCTTCATTATGTCTCTTTGGAGGACTATTGATTTCCCGGATCTTATGCAACATTGTCTGAAGATCGAGTTGAGACTTCTAAACACCATTTCATTATCCTAATGATTTTAACATGATCAAAACTGTTTGAAAGATTATTTTTAGGTGAACAAAATATCCAACCAAGGAAATTAAATTTTAAAGAAATATGGTTTTACAAGGGAAATTATTTACGGTTTCACAAAGAAGAGGAGTTTCATAGTTGAAGTACTTTGTGTGCACGAGTTGAGTCGGAGGAACATTTCCTATAAATGAGCTAAAATTAACTGATTTTTATTAATATCTAAACAAAAATCCAAGAGCACCAATAGAGGGAGATAAAAACATGGTCAAATAACTACAATGATTTTTTTGAAGAAGAGTTTCTTCAATTCAATGTTTTGGATAAGAAGAAGATAACCTTGTGATCCTTAGACATGTGTCTTTAACTCTTGAAGTGATTAGTGATAAATTTTATTTACATGAAACCTTTTGCGATAACGTGATGTTCATTATCTTCCATTATTGTGTGAATATCAATAATAAACCTTTCATTCTCAAACATACATGAATGCCTTGATAGTGAAAACAAACTTTTCTAACAATAAGGGAGAGAGACCATATACTAGAAATAAAATATTTTTTGCGAGAGGAATTTTTTTTTAGTTTCATATATAAACTATTAAATGTATAATAGTAATTAATCAATTTTTCATGAAGTACAGTGAATGTATGAATGATATTGAATATCTAAGTATAATAGGTAGTGTGAAAATTAAACATGGAGTGTGAATATAGTGTGGCAGTATTTCTGTTCTAACATAAATTATTATACACCTACATTTGGTATAGAACCTGAAAATAACATTGGTGAGGTTATAATTTTACCTTGTTTCACAAAATATATAAGACCATCCATTTTTATACATGAATGAATTTTGAGAATAAACATGGAATATATATTTCATTAATATTTTGTATGAATTTGAGTATGATTTCAAGAACAATTTTTTTATAGAATATTCCCGAGTTTCCATTGTACTGATCTCAATATAGAAAAATTAATTTTTAATAGACAATGAGAATGATCTAGTAGTTTTTTTTAGTTGTAGAAGTTATTCAATTTTGTACATGAGTATATCAGGTGATCCTATTTGATTTTATAGAAATAAAATATATTGAGGAAGTGAAAAAGAAGTCTAAATATGATAGATATATTTAAATGATAGGATTACTTCTTGTGTGACTCGAGATTAGTAGACGTCTTCACCGAGACTCCTCAAAAAGAAAATTATCTACTGGGACTCTAGAGTAGGCTTATGTGATGTTGGTAACACAATGGGATGTATTGTAAAAAACATCCCACAGGGCTCTGATGTTTTTAGTGGTGGTGCTAACATTTAATCTCTAAGTGGCAACCTAGATTGAAAAATTGTGGGACTCTGTGTTAATGGGAATGTGACTTTTTCTTAATGTTAACACCTACATATAGGGAAACGAATGTAACCAGAGAGTATAACCAGTTGTATCAAGGTGTATGGAATAGTACCAATAATTGTAATAATCCATATGGGTTGTGATTTATTTTTATTTTTCCATTAATGGAGAGGTAGGTAATTAAAGACGAGTGATTGAGACTTTAATCATCTGTAATGGTCTGTTTAATATGTAATAATTTATAAAAATAGTTTACCACTGATTCACCCCCCTCTCAATGGTACCTAACATACCTTTAGATAGTTCATTCACTTGAAAATCCATTTATTGTTTTCAATGACTTACTTTCCAATACTATGAAAATCGTTACTCCAATACTTACATATAACCAATAATTGATTTTAATTCCTTACAATACTCAATAAAAATAAATTATTGTTATTATATTTATAATAGTTCACAGACAATTATTTCTCCAATAGCACTCTAGTGGAGCCTGTAAGAGTCTATAAAAAATATTTATACTAAAATCCAATATTTTCACATCTGTAATCTACCACATGAGGACTATTTCAAGTATTTCCATAAAATAGCCTTCTTTTTAACACTCACTACATACTTATTCTATATCAGTGTTCTTTTATTACCATTAAATTATCCATGTAATACTAAGGCATAAAAATACCTTAAAATTCCTAAAATATGACCAATATAAATTTATTTTATTGAATTTTACTCATACAAATGATATATGCTTCCAAAAATACATCATCAATAATATCCCTAATAAAGTGATATTTCGTATCAATATGTTTGATCCTATAATGAAATATTGTATAAAAAACAAATATGGATTGTTATTTTACTTTCAAAAAAATATTTTTCCCCTACTTACTTTATACTTACTCTAACTAATACTTAAACTGTGGAAACACTTTCATATCCACTATTATTAAAATATAATCTACTTCTATGTCTGAAAGTTAAACTACCTAGATATGATTTGTATATCTAGTCGATTTTTATTCCGCTATTAATTTATATATACCCTATGGTTCTTCCCTTGTTTCCCACATGATAAATTAATTTTACTCACATACATATGCACTAGATCATCAGTTATAAAACAAATTGACAATTCCACACTCTATTTTAGATATTAGAGTAACCAATTTATAGCATCCTAGAGCACACTTCCATGATTCAACACGAACCTATTGAAAATAACCATTTTAAATCAACTAACATGATTAGAATAAAATATGAAATATATTATGAATTAGGCCACTCATTAATATAAAAACATTTCAATATACATCTTTATAATCTATTATAGGTGCCTTCCCATTGGATAGATTAAATTGATAAGTCATTTGGGTTGAAATTAGATTTATCCAGACATTCCATAACAGAACAAAACCTTTCTTATAGAGTCAAACTATGACTTTATCACCACTCACACATTATATTAACTATTTATCACTATCCCTAAAATCTTTTTCATTAATTTATGAACTTTTGTATTAAATATTCCATCTTACTCCTAACTCTTCTATACTGTCTATTCATTTCTAGAACTACCAATACTCTAAATCTATATGCAAGCAAGTATTCTGAGAACACCTTCACCAAACACCAATAAGTAAAATAAATTAACAACATTAGTCTAAAATAAATCCTTATCCTTCACAAATTCATAAAATATCATATTCCATATTTTGGTATCCCATTCCAAATATAAAAAATTATTTATGATATTTTACATCAAATCCTTTATTCTAGTTTCATTGAAACCAATCAGTTGATCAACAATGATTTCCTCCTGAAAATCCATATGAATGAATTTTATCCTCATTTTTTTCAAGTTTTAAAACATCTAATGAAAGTATTCCAATAATTATCAAGATAGTTATTGACTTTACAACTAAATATAAAGTTTCATTAAAAATAATCAATTTATTTTTAAATGAATTTCAAAAACATCTTTATATTATATTGTATCTCATATTCTAATACATCATTTAACTAGTAGATCCAATTGTTATGAGGTTATTAATTCCTCAATGACAGATACAACCTCTCCCATATTTCAGTCACAAGAAAGGGTATAATATACACCTTTTTTCCAACTCCATTATAATTGACTCACTTACACTATTCACCCCTTAAGAAAATTTATCGTTTCCACTATCCATTAAAAGAAAATATTCCATGTCTGATTCAAGTGTAATCAATGTTCTTATAACTATTGTAATGAATTGTTTTTTTTTCACAAATTTATATTTATACTTTTTGGGGAAAATTCTGATACCATGTACTATGGCGACCTGCAATTTCGAGGCCCAGTGTGCCCAGAACTATTTATTGAAATATGTTATGTTTTTAATAGTACGCATGAAGGATTTTCAAAAAGTTGGAAATAACTAATAAATGGGTTGTAAAATAAGAAATCAAAGGGAACCATTGTATTCAGAGTAGAAAAAATACCATAGTTGAGGCCTAACAGCAACCATCATAGGATGATTGTGATATATAGTTTTTGGAAATAACCCTATATAAAATAAAAAAATAAAAATTATTTTATTTTATAATCCTAATATTTCATGAATAGAGGTGTAACGACCCAATGTTTCACTAATGGACATCAATCTTGATATGGTTAAATATATCTTTATATAAAACATTTATATCAATTGACAACTTCGTTGGTTTTAAGTTTAGAATTGTGACCGTTACTTTTATAGTCATTGAACAGTGATCACTTGATTAGAATAAACATAGGGCTTTAACAGTTCCAATTTACCCAGATAAAAGAAGTGATGGCCTCATCCAGTAGAATCACTCCATACGAAGCCCATTTGTCAGAGATCGGAAAAGAGGTGGTGTCCTTTGGCTTCGCTCTTGACCAAGCCCATGATGAGATTCATCATGTCAAGCTCGAACAGGACCATATACGGGAAAAGTGGAAGTTGATAGAGATTACCACTCTAGCGATGTTATCTGAGCCAACCCAAGAGTCGGTCACCATCGCACACCTTACCTTTAGGTCTTATGCGGGTGGTTTAAGGGGTTATTTACCAAATCTCTAGTTCTATGTTAATGTACATTATTTTTTGTATATAATAATGAATATACTTTCTTGTGATTGTTGATAAATTGTAAATAGTATTTAAAGTGAAAATATTGTTTTTATTTATTATTTAATTAAGATTTATATTTTATTAAATTAAAGTATTTTTGAATTAAATAATATTTTAATAATATATTATTGTTATTATTAAATTAATTTTATTATATATAAACGATCACATAATTTTATGAATACAATTGTAATTTTAATTAAGGATTGAAATCCATTTTTGTCAAAGAACATGAATTTTCGATAAATGTCGGTTTTTATTTTAAAAATGAAAATTAATAGAAAATTATTTCGATAAAATAAATTTTATTTCTAGAATCAGGATGTCGAAATTATCCAACGGTAATTTTTCAAAATTTTCTGAGATAGTCAATTTTTTGGGTAAAAATTAAATATTGTTTAAATATATATTGTGTTTTATGACATCATAATGACCCAATTGTGATGTAATAAAATACTATAAGCTTTATGTTCGGCCAATATATGTTTTAACATTAAAATAATGTGATTTTGGGTTTGTTTGACTTACCTTTTAAAGCATTAATGGAGCCTTCAAGATTTATTAAACACCATTTCATTTTAAATTGTTTTCCATGGCAGTGTGACTCACCTCCACATAAAAACCCTATTATTTTAAGAATTTCGGACTTTGGCCCTATAAAATATATTTTTCCTCTTCCCTTTTCCAAAAAACATGGGAAAAAACCATGGGATGGTTTGAGGTTTGGATTAATTTAATATAAGGGATCCCAAACCTAAATAATAAAGAATTCTCTCAACGTTCCTATATAAACCCACCCATGCTCCCACTTCCTCCTCACTCAATGCCTTTGAATTTCATCCAACCTATGCCCTATACTCTCTATAATCCTCCCAAGGTGCCCCAAACTCCCAAGAAGCCTCTCTCATGCCTCTCTCAAGCCTTTTGAAGCACACTTCCAAGTAAGGGTTTTTTTCTTCCTTTCTCATTTTTGTCCAATTTTTTTATGTTGTTTTCACTTTCAATATCAATTATGAATGTTGGTGTATTGTTTGACACCTCCCTAATGCTTCCCTATTGAAGTTTCAATGATGTAAGACCCCTTTCTCTCTCATTAAATTCCTCCCATGTACTCCCGTTACTCTGTTGAAATTCCGAAAGGAACTTCTCTCTCCTCATTTACATTCAAGCAATACATTTGTATCATGAATATAAATTCCATTAAATTTTTTGAGACATTTATATATATGACCTAATTAATTTCCATTACATGTAAATATGATGAGGAACCCCTTTATCTATCATCCTCCATTTTTATGAATTCTTATGTCACGCTGTTACGCTGCCGAAATCGCACCAATTTTCTAAGCCAATTCCATTGTGTAGTGAATACCATACCCATTTCTCCATCAAGGGTTTTCACATTTTTGCACATTTACATATTGATTATAAAGTTTCATTTATGAATTCCACATTCCTTTATCATGGACTAAATTATTATGTTTTATGTTTCCATGTTTTATGATCCATGTGGCACACTTATGCATGCAATGAAATGTTTAAGAAGGGTGCACCCTTATAGAACTCCAATGCATTGGGTAATGTATAGTATCATGATACGTCATGTGCAATGAGTGATGACTCATGCTAATTCAAGTGCATCGAGGGTCTACTCATGCTTCATGTGTGATTAGGATTTAATCATGCTCTATGTTCAATGAACCTTGGCTCATGCTAATTCAATGTTAAGTGTTGTTTGCACATTTCCATGATATGATTATCATGATTTATAATGCCTTTGTGTTCATGTTTCTCTTGTGATCTATTGATAGGCCTATTGTCTAACATGTATTGTACTCCTTATCTATTCCATGTTTATTCCCTTGCTCTGCTTTATAGATCACCTCTTTTCTTATGCAAGTCCTCAGGTTATCCCATGCAATGCTAAGTACGAGGGAATGTAGTTGTCATGTAAAGGAAGTTTTCAATAAAGATGTTGTATTTCATGATTTAAGTTGTTATGTAATGATACTAATCCCCAAAGACACTAGACCTCTCGATCATCCATGCTGAATCAAGTGAATAGTTTATGTAATAAATCATGTTTAAGTTTGTAAAAAAGCATGGTTGTTATAAGAGGCATATATTAGAAATACAAGACAACCATTGAGTTCATAACTGGGTGTTTCCCTAGGTGTGACTTATCTTTAATCAGCATGGGTCTTCGGTGGAAAAATCCGAAAAATGCGTAATAATCATTAAATAATTTAATGATAAGTATTTTTTTGACAAATCAACGTTCACACCCTGACCTTGGACTTCTATTTTGTACTATTTACTCGGTCTCACGTCATTTGTACGAGGTTTAGTTGGGACCCGATTTGAAATTTTCGAATTTTGATGTTTTTGGTGGGTTTTCGACCAATGTTAGGTCACCGCAACATTAGCGGTGAACGTGCGTCTGGTCCCGGTGAATGCGCGGTGGTGAAACACTTTAAATAAATAATAAATTAAATAAATAAATTATGTTAATTGAAAAAAAACTAAATAAACATTTATATCGATAAAACAAGATAAATGTTTAAATTTAAATAATGAGAATATGTTTGCGCAAATGGTAATATTATTAATATTTATTTTGGTAATAAGAATATTATTATTAAATTATTATAAATATAATTATTATTTAAAATTAAATATAATAAAATAATAATTTTATTAACATTACATTTATTATTAATTTCTTTTGTTGCTATTAATACTATTTTTATTGTTTCCCTATTAATATTATTAACATTATTATTATTGTAACATTGATATTATTATTATTATTACATAAAATAAAATGATAAGAAATCATATATATTATTTGTTTTAGTAATATTTATTTCTTTTCTTATTATTATTTATTATATTTTATTATTGTTTTTTAGAAACCCTAAACCTACCCCCAGTCTCGCATTTCTCCCCCCACCCCAGCATGTGGCCTCCTGCGCGCTGCGCACCTGCACGCTTCCACTTCCCCCCATTCCCCAGGTCATTCCACGTTGTGAGCCCCTCCTCGCATAGGATGTCACCTTCCTGCTCTCCCTCGAGCCAATGTGTCGGCTGCCCTCCTGGAATCCCATCACCCAACACCTCTTCTCCAGGTCGCTTGCCTTCTCCCCTCTGCACCATGCGTCCCACCATGTTGATAGCCCCAATGACACCACCTCACCTGCGTCCTGGACTCTACACTATGCGCTCTGGCTCACCCTCCCCTGCAGGTTCTGGCCTGCTATGCCTATGTCATTCTTTCTCACTAGCCACATGAGTCCTCCTACCCGACCACTTTGGCTCCCTATTCGGCTCGCCCTCCCTGCTCATCCCACTCCAGGTCCGACAAAGCCTCCTCCCGGCGTGGCGAGCCTCACCGTACTATTCGACCAGCCCCGCAAGACCCTACTGTAGCTCTGTTCCTCACTTCTCGGCACGTCACCAGCCAACCCGAACTCTAGCCGCACCCTGTTTCGGTGCGGCCAGAAGAATATTTCACAACGCCTCCACCGTACTCTGGTGAGGCAGCGATTCCCCTCTTCGTCATTCAATAGTTTTTATCTCATTCTAATATTTGTGTTTCGTTCAATTTAACTAAACCTTGATGTATCGTTTTGTATTTCACTCTTTTAATTTAGTATTGTAGTTGTGTTATGATGTCCTGATATTTTATTTATAGTGATAATAATTATTTGGATTGGATCCTGGATTGATGTGTGTTTTCTAGGTTTTCCGCCACAATCCGAAGTGAGGGTTTCAGTATCGTGAACACATATATATTATTGTCATTATTGTGTTTGGAATTCCTTCTATTTTAATTGTAGTACGGATAATTATTTTGGTGTGAAATCATTCCTTCCTATGTTCTCATGATCACCACTGTTGTCCGATGTGATGTTTTTCATCCCTTGTTTTGTTAAACACATTATTTTTGAGTCATGTTTATATCATCAATTCCCTGGTTTTTTTGAGAGGTGCATCAGACTTTGCCATTTTATGTTGGGTGTCGGAAATTGTTGTAGGGTTTAGAGATCATTTTCTAGTGTGCACACATATTTTCCCATGAATGAATATAATATATATATATATACGCCTTCTATGTGCCTATTCCCTCATGTCGCGGGGAACATGTGCATCTGTTTAAAGGTGTATATATATATATATAGAAGTGTGTGTGCGTGTGCAAGAGAGAAGTTGCTTGAGTTAGAATGTTTCTACTAGACTTCCTTGAGGTAGGTAAACCCAAGCATTTACATTCCGTTGCTTGCCCTTAATTCTTGAGGTTTTTGTAATATAATTATCTTTCAATGCATCTTCATGGTGCTCTATAAATCTTCATGTGTTGTTCTAAAATTATTTGGTGTTTTTAAAGATATGGATTACATGAATCTTGGTTTAGTACTTGTATATGATTCCTTTGGTGTTTTTAAATTTCCACTTGTTCTTTTTTGGTGAAATGGGATGTTTGGGTGGGGTTTTACCCATAAAAATGTTTTGTTAAATTGTGTTAAAATATGTTTTTGATATTGTGTATAAAATGTGGTGTTTTCCCTAGTTGTAGTTTGGTGTTTGTCTAAAATTAGGCTTTTGGTTTATGAACTTATGTGGTATTTTATAAGTGAGTGATATGAGTGTATTTGGGTTGAATGCAAAGGGTGTATTTATAAAATTTGGGTTCTAAATTTTTTGTTGTTTTTGGAGTGTTTCCCTAGGTTTTTCTTGATTGGACCTAGAAACATGCTAGGGTGAGTTGTTGGAAAATGAATGGAGTGTTTGTAAATTTTGGGGTGTGTTTGGGAGAAAGTGGATGTCAAAGCCCATTTGGAACTTTCTTAGGTGTTGTTGTTTTAACTTGACTTAAAGTGAACTTGATATGGTTTTTGGGAAATGATTTATTTAAGGGTCTATTTGGCCACGTTGGTATCAAGATATTATTTGTGGATATTTTTGAATGGGTTAATAAATGTTTTAATAAAAGGATGAGTTTTGTGAAGCGAAAGTCCCATTTGGCATTTTAGATTTGATGTTTACAAAATGTTTGATATATGTAAATTGTATGAGTCATGTTTTCCATCATTGAAACTGTATGTTTGGAAAACCCCTCCTTGGTTATGACCCTTGCCTCGTATGACAATCATGTGACCGGAGGGTCCTTGGTTTGGTCCTCCTTTTGAGAATATTTATTTTAAGGCATTGGACTAACCTAAAGGTGGTGGGGGTGGTGCCGGTTTTTGTCGCGTATTGAATTATAGATATATGGCTTGTTATTTGAATGTGTGGCACACCTCTTTGTGATCATAGCATGGAAACTTAGCATATCAAGGGGGTTTACTAAGAATAATTTCTGCACTGGTTTAGAATATGCACTAGCTAGTGGCCCTTAGTATGGATTATACTCTACTAGGGGATTTGGCCCCTCAATTAGGCCATATAGGGTAACAATGGGCATTAGGGTGTAATGACGTCATCGAGAGTAGGAATTCCTTCAAGATGAGTCACATGTATAGTACATTTTGGTCTTCCTCCGAGTTCCTGGGTTTTCTATGATCCTTTGATACGAGCACTTTTATTACCATTACCCTTGCTGTGTGTGAAATCATACCCTTATACATGGTTTTGGTGTTTCATTGATAGTTTTGTGTATATGATTGGTTTCAAAAATGAACTTCAATGTAGCTGTTTTGGAAAGGTTTGTGTGAACCCCTCTTTTGTTTTCTTTTCCTTGTTTTTTGAATTATAAGGGCAATGGATTCGTGATTGTTAGTTTTCAAAATGATGTGAAATATGAAAACCATATTTTTATAACTGTAGTTCAAACTTGTATTATTGGGTTATTTTGGAACTGGAAAATGCATAGATTATGTGGTTCATTTTTTGCATTCCTACTATCATTTTAAATGATCACGAATATCCTTCATTTTTAGATGCAGGTTCAGCTATTTAGTTCAGGTACTTGTTTCGTCTACCCATGCGAATCAGGCTGTTATTTGCTGGATGTGACCTAATAGGTCACAAAGAGGTATGTACAGTTTATGTTTCCTGTGATTTCTAGTTTTTTTTATTGTTAATTTTTGTTTATCTATTTATATTTTGTTCATGGGCCAAATCCTTCCCAATGGTTAAGTGTTGATGCTTGACACTAGATGCCTGCCCGTGGGGATCGGGAGCACCACTCGGGCCATTTCCGCGGGCCGACTCGGGTGATCGGTTCATGGTTGACCCGGGTTGGTTCGTGAAAAAATGGTATCAAATGCAGGTTCGTGTTATTTGGGGTGTATGGAAGAAGGAGAATAATACTGTTGGGGATTCGGAGGTAGATTACGGGTCGGTGCCTGATCACCACTACTCATAACAAGACCTGAGTTACTAGGGGTAGTCTGGGATTTGAGTCTTTTGTCTTTGTTTGTTTTGGATTGAGGGATGAAAATGGGGGAGAATCGGTTCATGTTGCATCCTAACATGGGGTGGTGACCCATGTGGAGCGCATGTTCGGTTTAAGGTCCTATTAGTGTTATTCCATTCATGGGGTATGGCTCGCAACTATGTCGTTGGGTTAGGCACACACAATAGTTCCTCTTTTCGATGGTTTATAGTTTGATATTTTTCATTTCAAACTCAGTTGATGTGAGTTTGTGTTGAAAATGAAAGTGATTTCGAAATGAAAAAAGGGGTTTTCTTCCAAATTGTTTTTTTAATTATTAAAGTGGGGTTTTTAAAGAGAAAGTGTATCGTTTTGGAAACATTTGGTATGGGTTTGGATTTGGTAAGCAAAAGAAGTTTTTGAATCATGGAACTCCCTATGGTGGGTCACACATGCATGGGTATGTACGAAGAGTTCATGGGGTACTTGTTTTCAGAAGATATGAGCTACATTGAATGAACAGACATGTGACATCTCATATGTTTCCATAGGTGGGTTTTAATTTTTTAACGAAATAATGGCTTTTGAAAATTGATTTATGCTTCTGTTTTTATATGTTTGGATTATGGGCCTATTTCCCTGGGCTTGTGTTGTTTCCTTGATTGAGTTTTGGATTGATGCTGGTTTTGATAGTGTTTTTCATGTTGTTATGAGTATGCCACCAAGAATGACTCAAGAATTTGCTAATGAGTTATGCCCAGTTCCTTGTTCTTTTTGTGTGTTGCCCACTTATCGAGTTAATCTAAGTGTGTTAGAGGACGTTGTATAGTTTGGGAAGATTGTTTGTCTTCAAGTTATTGGGAACTCACAAGGTAGTTATGGTTCGTACCATCACAAAGTTATTAGAGGGATCAGTTATGGACTAGTAAAGGTGGTATGTCTAATCATCGTTAGAGTCTCAGGTGTAGTTGGTGGGGGTTGTCTCTCGTGAAGTTTTTCCTTCTGGCAAGGATCTTCGTCTACCAACTCCCAGTTTGTGGGACCATTCTCTTGCATGCCCCTAGTCTGGCCGGTTCAGGCATTCTAAGCCGCTTTGTCGCATCCCTCCAAAGTCTTCCTACCATGTCACTGTTCAGGCCCCCCGGAATAGTTTTTAAAGAAGAGTCATTCTGGAGGAAGGAGTTGGGAAGTAGAGGATGAAAACGCTTGACTGTGAGGTAAAAGATGCTTCAGCCATCAGATCCCCAGGCATAGGTCTGGGGGTGATTCTCGCGCACAATCAAGAGTTTATGAGGGTGTTTGGAACCTTGGTCTGAATAATGTTTTCATATTTGGGATGAAAATATCCTAAATTTCCTTGTTCTATTCCTGTCTCTATCGTAATATCTTCCTTGTGGTGCTTGCATGAAGAGAGATTTCTCCCACATTCCAAGTGGTCTTATCTTCTCTTAGTGTGGTTTTCAAATTTTTTGGTCTCTTTAAATGGCGTGGGCTATGAATGAATGGACCTATTCTAATTTCTTGTTGGTCTCTACTGTGATTTATAGAGGGATGTTCGTTTCGTGAAATTAATGGGAGGTGTTGAGTTGATTTTTCATCCTTAAGTTGTTGGGTTGTTTCGTAGCAAGTTTTCTGACAAAGGCTCAGGTGTGTTGTTTGGTCCATGTTGGGAAAATGAACGAGTTTGGTTTGGGAGTTCCCACATTGACCCCCCTGGGGGAGTGGGGGGGTAGTGCGTTCGAGTTTTGAGGGTTTCCATCTTAGTGAATTCTAGTGGGGGGGGGGGAGAACCCTCCCTTGTTCTCCCCACAACATCGGGCAGTGATTGTCCATTAGTTGGTCGGGTGTAATGTGTGTCGGTAATGGTCTCCCCATGCCTCTCAGTGACATCTGGTTTGGTCTGGTTATGGAACCTAGTTGTGTCAACTTTTGGATTGATGACTTTCTAGGGGAAGAATGTGACTGTGGTGGGGGAGAATTCTCACACCCCGAACTCATATTTCTATTTATTTTATCTTATATTTACTATTTACTCTATCCCACGTCATTTGGACAAGGTTTATTTGGGACCCGGTTTTCAATTTTCAATGTTTGATGTTTTTGGTGGGTCTTGGGCCGGTGTACGCTCACTGAAATGTTTGCGGCAACCGTGTGTCTTTTCCTGGTGAATGTGTGGTGGTGAGACTCTTCAAATAAACAAAAATAAATTAATTAATTAATTTAATTGAAAAAACTAAATAAAAATTTATATCGATAAAACAAGATAAATGTTTAAATTATAAAAATGATAATATGTTTCTGAAAATAGTAATATTATTATTTTTTAATTTGGTAATAATACTGTAATTATTAAATTGTTATAATTTTAATTATTATTTAAAATGAAATATAAAAAAGTATTCATTTTATTAACTGTAATTTTTTTATTAATTACTTTTGTTGTTATTAATATTATTTTTATCATTTCAGTATTAATATTATTACCATTATTATTATTGTAACATTGATATTATTATTATTATTATTGTTACTTAAAATAAAATGGATAAGAAATGATATCTATTATTTGTTTTATTTATATTTATTTCTTTTATTATTATTATTATTTTTATTATATTTTATTATTTTTTTTATAAACCATAAACCTACCCCAGTCCCGCATTTCTCCCCCGGACCTGCGGCCTCCTGCACGCTACGCACCTGCATGTCGACGCTTTCCCCTCTTTCCCTGTGTCTTTCCATGCTGTGAGACCCTCCTCGAATAGGCCGTCGCCTCCCTTCTCTCCCTCGAGCCCATGCGTCAGATGCCCTCTATGAATCCCATCACCTAGAACCTCTCCGTCAGGCCTCCTACCTTCTCCCCTCCACACCCTACATCCCAGCCTGCCGACAGCCCCAGCAGCCCTACCTCACCTACGTCCCGGTCTCTACACTCTGCGCTCCGGATCACCCTCCATTGCATGTTCTGGTCGGCCATACCTATGATGTGCTTTCCCACCAGCCACATGGGCCCTCTTTCTCGACCACCTTGTCTCCCTATTCGGATCACCCTCCCAGCTCATCCTGCTCCTGGTTTGGCACAACCTCCTCCCAGCGTGGTGAGCATCCCCCTCCTATTCGACCAACACCGTACGACCCTCCTTCGGCTTTGTTCTGCCCTTATCAGCGTGCGACCAGCCAACACGATCTCTAGACACACCTTGTTTCGGCGTGGCCCTAACCATATTTCGCAGTGCCTATGCCCTGCTCCGGTGAGGCCAAGGTTCCCCTATTTATCAAACCATAGTTTTCAACTCATTCTAATTTGGGAGATTCCTTCAATTTAACTAAACCATGATATCTTATTTTGTGTTTCAAACTATTAATTTAGTGTCGTTGTTGTGTTATGAAGTCCTGATTGTTTATTTTTAGTGTAGATAATTATTTGGATTAGATCTCGGCTTGCCGCGTGTTTTTTAGGTTCATCACCACCATCCAAACTGAGGGTTTTAGTATCGCGCACATATTTATTTTATTTTCGTTATTGTGTTTTGAATTTATTCTATTTTATTTGTTGTATGGATAATTATATTGGTGTGCAATTTTGACTTTCCATGTTCTCGTGATCACCACCACTGTCCGAGGCGATGTTTTTTATCCCTTGTGTTGTTGAACACTATATTTTGGAGTCGTGTTTATATCATCGACTTCCTTTTTTTTGAGAGGTGCATCAGCCTTGGCCATTTTATGTTGGGTGTCAGAAATTGTTGCAGGGTGTCGAGATCATTTTCAAGTGTACACACATATTTTCACAGGTATGCATATATATATATACACCTTCTGAGTTCATGTTCCCTCATGTAATAGGGAACATGTGCATCAGTTTAAATGTGTGTATATATATATATATGGTAGTGTGTGCGCACATGAAAGCGAGGTGTTTCTTGTGTTATAAAGTTTCAACAAGACTTCCTTGAGGTAGTAAATCCAATTAATTTACTTTCCATTTATTGTCCTTAGTGCTTGAGGTTTTCCTTATATTATTAACTTGCTATGCATCTTCATGGTACCTCTTTAAATCTTATTTTTGTGTTCTAAAATTATTTGGTGTTAGAAAAGATAGGGTTTTCATGAATCTTGGTTTAGGCCTTGTACATGATGCCTTTGGTGTTTTTAAATTTCCACTTGTTATTTTTCGGTGAAATTGGATGTTTGGGTGGGGTTTTTCCCATAAATGTTTTTTGTTAAATTGGTTTGAAATATGTTTTTGATTTCGTGTATGAAATTTGGTGGTTTCCCTAGTTGTGGTTTGGTGTCTGTCTAAAAACATGATTTTGGTTTATGAACATGTGTAGTATTTTATAAGTGAGTGATATGGGTGTTTTTGTGATGAAAAATTGGTGTATTTATAAAATTTGGTTTCAAAATTTTTGGTTGGATATGGAGTGTTTCTCATGGTTTTCTTCGGTTGGACCTGGAAACATGCTAGGGTGAGTTGTTGGAAAATGAAAGGGGTGTTTGTAAATATTGGGGTGTGTTTGGGTGAAAGTGGAAGTCAATACCCAATTGGATATTTCTTATGTGTTGTTGTTTTAACTTGACTTAAAGTGAACATGGGAATGTTTTTGGTAAATTTTTTATTTAAGGGGTCGTTTGGCCACATTGGTATAAAGATAGTAGTTGTGGTTTTTTAATGGGTTAATAAATGTTTTTATAAAAGGATTTCTATTGTGATTCTAAAGGCCTGTTTGGCATTTTAGATTGTATGATTATAAAAGGTTTGATATGGTGAATTGTATGAGGCCTGTTTGGAATCTTTCAAACTTTATGTTTGGAAAACCCCTCCTTGGTTAGGACCCTTACCTCATATGTCGATCATGTGAACAGAGGGTCCTCATTATGGGCCTCCTTTTGAGAATATTTATTTTAAGGCATGGGGCTAACCTTAAGCTGGTAATGGTGGTGCCTGTTTTTGTCCCATGCTGGATTATAGATATATGAATTGTTATTTGAATGCATGGAACACCACTTTTTGAACATAGCATGAAAACTTAGCATATCAAGGTGGTTTACTAAGAATGATTGCTGCACTAGTTTAGACAATGCACTGGCTAGTGGCCCCTATAATGTATTATACTCTGTTAGGGGACTGGGCCTCTCGGTTAGGCCATGTAGGGTAACACTGGGTGTTAGGGGGTTATGATGTCATCGAGAGTAGGCATGCCTTCAGGATGAGTCATATGTATAGTACGTTCTGGTCTTCCTCCGAGTTCCAAGGATTTCGGTGAACCTTTGATACAAGAACTATTATTAACATCGCCCTTGCTATGTTTCAAATTATACCCTTGAACTTTGTTTTGGTGTTTCATGGAATGTTTTGTATATATGGTTGGTTTCAAAAATGATATTCAAAGTAGCTATTTTGAAAAGGTTTGTGTGAACCCCTCTTTTATTTTATTTTCCTTGTTTTTGAATTTTAAGGGAAATGGATTTGTGATTGTTATTTTTTAAAATGTAGTGTAATATTAAAACCATATTTTTATAACTGTAGTTCAAACTATTATTATTGGGCTGTTTTTGAACTAGGAAATGCACGGATCATGTAGTTCATTTTTGGCATTCCAACTGATCATTGTAAATGCTCACACCTATCCTAACTTTTTAGAAGAAGGTTATGCTATATGGTTCATGTCCTTTTTTGTCTTCCCGTGTGAGGCAGGATGTTAGTTGTTGGAGGTGACCTATGAGGTCACAAGTGGGAATGTACAGTTTATGTTTCATTCCACAACTAGTTTTTTTGTTTATCGATAGCTTTTTTTTTATCTATTTATCTTTTCTTCATGGGAAAATCATTCCCAATGGTTAATTGTTGATTCCCAACAATAGTTTCCGGCCATTGGGGATCGGGAATGCCCCTCGGGCAATCCCGCATGCCAGCTCGGGTGATCGGTTCATGGCCGACCCAGGTAGGATTGTGACATCATCATATTTATTAAAAATATCCTTATGATGAAATCCCAAGGATAGCTTCATAACTATGGGAATTTCAAAGAATCCCTTAGGAGAGATTGGAGAAAGAATCCTCTTATGCGAATGATGATGGATCAGAGATCTGATCATAGATCATAGCGCCAATGGAGTTGGAGGATCTCATCAAAGATGACAATGCAACTATTCATCACCAATGATAGATCCAAATACAAGGTAGGTAGTTATTCTTTATGATTAATTTCCCATTATTACATTTAAAATTGGTACCAACCCACAAATGGGTTGATCTAAGGTTTGATCGCTTTCATGATGGGAGTTATAGTGTAATGATTAAATGGGGGTTAGATCTACGTGATTGCATCATTATTTGTAATTCCTCTAAAAATTAGGATTCGAGGCTGACATGAAAAAGGCCAAGATCTGTCCTTCAGGTGCTTTTTTACTTCTCCCATCCCCCCTCATTATTTATATTCACCAAATACTTCTTGATTGTATGAGTGGGTGAGTTTTTATCTACAATTTGTGGCACAACCAATCAAGGTCGATGATCTGAGACCCCCATGACACCACAGAGGTGCGATGGTAGGTGCAACGAACTTCGATTGAGATAGTAAATTACAATGACAACGACTAGAGGAGACAGTTATCGAAGGTAGAAGAACGGGGAGACAACATCTCCAACCTATATAGGTGAGGAAGCACTGGTCCGGGTAGATGACATGCTGGTAGGGTAGCTAGTGGTGGAAGAATGTGGAAGAGGCACACGTTGGGGCCAACATGGCCGGTTGAACTTCCTTCATCATTGAACTAGGTATGCAACTTTATGCCACATAAGAGTTACATGTGGTGGCAATAATTTTGTAGGACCAAGAAGTGAGGCTGAGATCATAATGTAAAATATAGCATGGAACCACATCATTGGGAAGTACATGATCGGGGCAAACCGTGTGTTGTACGCCGAACTAGCCCACATGCGGTGGGCTCAACTAGAGGAGATGAGATGATCTGGTGGCCCCATGAGATTGACTAGACCATATTGGGGGGGTTGGTTCAGCTATACCAAGTCGGTCTGGGCCGGTTAGTTCAGCCAAACCAGGTCAGCTCTGGTTGGCTGGACTAGGACAGTTCAGTCCGTGGGTCGAATTAGACCCAGACTAGACCCGGGTCAGACCTTTTCATTAAGAAAATCGTCACTTTCAAACGACATGTCTGTTTGATGAACCATTTGCAGTGTTGGGACCCTTGGGACAATATGGTAATTTTTGAGATTCTTTAATCGTGTTCTTGTGGAGGATCACATAAGACATAATGGATTAAGGATTAAGATCTCCTGGAACAACCATGCTACGAGAGGAATATTTTGATGGAATGTGACTTGGTGAATATGTGATATTGGGGATTCATGATTTATTGACACTCCATGTATAATTGGAACTCTATGATTTATCAACACTCCTTATTTTATTGACATTCCATGTGTGGTCAAACCTCTGTGTGTTATCAGCACTATGTTTGTTATTAGAACTCAGTGTCATACTAATACTATGTTTATTATCATGTTGGATTGGGTCCTCCATTGGAGATGGATCTCACATAGATATTTAAAATATTTACAAGGAGTGGACCCATTAACTTGGTGTGAACGATACCAAGATAGGAGTTAAAGCTCCCTCGATAGACTGAGGATAAAACTGCTCCATTCATGAGTGACATAAGTTTTGTGGGTTAGTTAGGGGTAGTACTCCCTTGACATGGGACACTGGTGAGGTTTGAATCCCTCTTCTCTCCCTTTCTATAGCTGATTCACATGTTGCACAATTTGGAGGAGTTCTCCCTCAACTTTGTACAGTGGTGAGGGGAAGACCACTTCACATAGGTCAATTAACTTGTGTTGGGTGCAAGATGGTTTTGACTGGACCCCTAGAACAGGGAACCAGAGATAGACCTAGTAAAATATTATTATTTTACTGCATCTCTCAGATGGGTTGCATCTGAGAATATTCAGCTCATGGAGTGCATCATCATAGTTTTTTTCTTATAATTCCATGTTATGATGAGAATCTTGTTTCTAGATATGAGGTTGAAACCTAATGATACTTACTGTCTGAAATTATTATATCTAGATGTTTGTGATATATATGTTGTAGACATATATTTGTGTGAATATGACTACACCTCATGTAATTTTTGGTGGTTTAGTACTTGTATTCATTTTTGGTGTAGTTTATGTATTTCATTGTGGTGTACTTCATTTAATTCATTATGGTGTAGTTCATTTACTTCGTTTTAGTTTTCCTTTGTGGTTTTTAGGTGTCCTACTTATTATTATTTTTTTCACCCCTGTATGGAATATTCTCGCACATGTCATGTCTTGTGTAGACTTTCGACGATTTGATAGAGTCCTATGTGGACTAGTACCACGTGGTGTTAAGGGAGGTCAAACAGTCGAGGTGTGATCCTATGGCTTCAAAAAAATATACCTATACCTACAATTCAGGTAATATTTCTTATAGATGAGTTTTATGATCCTATGTGCTCTTTTTTACAGACAATTAAATTTGGTGGGATATTATTTTGGCTTTATTTACTTTCCATTTTTCTAATTTCATACTATTTCGTTGGTATCTTAGTGATATGAATTCTTACATTTTTAGTGTTTTTACATTTTAACAATTTGAGCTTGGAGTTATCTGAGTGTGTACATGTACTTAGGAAAATTCTTCCCATTTCTATGATATGACTACTCAGAGCTAGTCACCATACCCTTGCGAATTATTGGTGGATTTGGGGTAGTCACCACATTGGCCCCTATGTGATAGGGTGTGACATTGTGTTATTAGACGGAATTTATGTTCTAACTAATAGACCAAGTGTCTATGAGATTGATTTGGGGAAACAATGTTAAATTTTTTGAGTTCAGATTTCAATCCATGGAATCCAGTGTTGGTGTGGAAAACAACATATCTATACAAAAATACTCTTAATTATACTTTTCAAATCATTACATGAAAAAACTTGTTTAATAGAAAAAAGGGTACATGCATCATATAGAATTTCAGTGTGTTCGCATGTCCTTCTTGAATCAGATTACGAGGTATAATCTATTGACCATGGTACATCTTCTGATATTTCATGATTCCTCCAGGTAGATAACAAGATAGGATTCCACAGTGAGATCATGAGGATGATCCACCAGGTGACAAGACATCAGTAAAAATAATTTTTGCAGAGATAAAACCTCTAGGTGTTGCACCAGCTATACCACCACATCTAGAGAGGCAGATTGTACCTGTAGTACCTGCGAATGAGGAGCACAGGTGAAGCATGCCTCATGAGTTTCAATGATAGATACCCCTAAGGATTGGAGGCTATCCAAACACACAGGTTTCTGATTACTGTCTTGAGGCAGAAATATAATTTATTCTTCTAGTTCAGACATAAGCAGATTAGATGTGGGTCTTGACATCAAGCCTTTTACATATATTAGTAGGGATATGATGGGGTTTGGATACCCAATTGTATGATGAGGTGAACTTTATTTTGATAGAGTTTGAGAACATATTTATAGATGAGTTATCACTTTATATGCTATGTGATTTTTCATGTTCAATAGATTCTACAAATCTAGAAAAACTACATGTGGGTATCAGAATATTCAATGAGGTATACTGACCTTTCTAGAAAATCGATGGATATGATATACAACTAGTGCTTTAAGGCTCAGATAATTGAGAGAGGTCTATGTAGGTATATATGATCCAGCATTTTCCCTATGGGAATTCATACTTATGCTAGGGTGATCAAGTGAAACCTTTTTGTTGAGTGTTATTTGTCTAGATTGGTATAGCCTGTGGTGGTCCGTAGTTGGAAACGAAGAGATGAGACCTCAGAAACATGATGTTGTTGTCAGGTGTGGATGTGTGAAACGTTTTGAGAAGAGGTGCCAACATATGTGATATATAGCTTAAGTCACATAGAGTGAGTACAATCATCC
Source organism: Viscum album (assembly GCA_963277665.1). Lineage (NCBI taxonomy): Eukaryota > Viridiplantae > Streptophyta > Magnoliopsida > Santalales > Viscaceae > Viscum > Viscum album. The sequence continues at coordinate 333,994,442 of OY728161.1, forward strand.
TGTAGAGAGGAAATGATATTAATGTGATGATAGGGGAAATATCTAGAGAGCTTGTCCATCTAGTTTTACTAAAAATAGAGAAATGGTGGATGGACCCCTGATGTAGATACAATAATATAAATAGACATATCTGTTGGGAGGAAGTCATGGTGGAGGAGTTGGGAGAATAGTAGGAGGTGGTATACATTTTCACATGTTTCCACCACCACGGAGAGATGGTCCATACCATCCATAGGGAGCTGGAGGATAATGAAGGGAATAGATGCATGTGGTTGAGGTGTATAACCCAAGGGCTATAGGAAGGATTTGAGGAACTATCTTTGTATATTATACCTAGTCTTCCATTTTGATAGACATAGGTTCTAATCATCATTTTTTCCATAAACGTTTTTGGAGACTCGTAGATTCTGGATAAAATGAAAACTCGACCATTAAATTTGGATACTCTCACTAGAGGATACCTAGTGATCACAAACTAGTGCTGATAGTGTGACACGACTATTAGAGGTGAGAGCTTCAGTTGGAATATCATGGTAGCAGTGTCGAGGCCAAACATTGTCAACATTTCTATAGACATTTTACCAACATTATATTTTTAGATTGGTTGTTTTAGGTGATGAATGTTCTTTTTCTATAGTTGTGGAATGTGCTTTTATTTTCTAGGGAAAAAGAATACCAGAAATCATAGAACGGACTCACACAAAGGAGAGTGTAGCAGATGACTTATCAATTCGCGAGCCCATCCCTTAGTGCACTAGATGTCATGAGTCCTCAATTTCTCATAGTATTGGTGGGGTTGCAGTGGATCTAGCGAAGGGTGAGATTGAATCATTAAATATAGTTCCTCCAAGATTATAATTTAAAATACTTTATACTTCTAGGAAGTGGAATGTGGTAGAATATTATCTCAGTAGTAGATCTAGTTAACTAATGATGAATGAGGAATCAGAACCATTTGTGTCATTAGAAATATCATTTGTTGATAGAGAATTAACATCCAAACACCAGTTGATGGTTTTCACCAGCACTTTTATAGAATGTGAGAGAGTAAAAACATAAGAATACCAACTAAGAGACGATATGTGCTTATATTTTCACCGAGAATGACCCTAATATATATTTTAATGGTGGGGAGAACATCGTTATTTTCTAGGGATGCACCATATACTGATTATGTTAAGGGAGGAGTTTATTAGGAAGTTCCATAATTTTCCGCTAGGTAATAAATTCTCTTTTGAACCCTAAGGTCTCATTGCGTATAATGGATGAATTCCTTATTTTAAGTATGAGAGTCCATTTTTATGTTTGTTACCTAATGCTTGTGATGTGATGTAAGCCTAGGGTGGCTGATCCAGGATGTGTATTGTGATATGTGGGGTAGGGAGGCCCAATTTTTGTGGCTACAATGGATAAATTGAGTTGTCAAATGCTTCAGGATATGCATGTGGGTGTCGGGGAGGACACCAAGGATGATGAAATGGTAAAAGTTGGGTTCTTATTTAGATTTGTTTTGGGGCTTATCAACTCACCGTGTAAATACCCTGTGATTGGAATGGGTTTATCCTTTCTTATCCAACGGTACTGAGATGAGTCAGGGAAGGGATATCGAGGGACTTCTTGATGGGTTTACCACATATTTCTAGGGCACACAATACTATTTGGATGATCATTAACCGACTCCCCATGTTAATCCACCTCCTAATATGTCGGGAGAAGTGTTCAGTAGAAATCAAGGGATTTCTCTATACGTATGAGATATATGGACTCCACGGAATTTCATCGATGGTAGTTTGAGATCGTGATTCTTATATTACATCTTTGTTGTGGATATTTAGGATCTACATGAGTGGTTCTTTCGTGGGTGGTTGATTCCTCTGGAACACATTCAATGTCATCATAGGAATCTCCAGGAGAGCACATAATAGCATGAGGCCTTGGTTAGTTCTTAGTACCCTCATCTATTTTAGTTTCCTCTGTTTTGGATTTCGGGGATGTAAAGACTTAAGGTGTGGAGAATGTAATGACATTCATTTTTCATAATTTATTTTTAGGAAATATTTGTGAAAATTATGAGATGAGGTGCTGAGATGATGTGTGATTCTGAGGCCTGGTGTTCCGGGAATAGTTTTTTATTAAAAATTATATGTTTTTAATATAATTAAAGCGATGTTTTTCTAAAAAGTGGAATACGTATTATATGGGTTCTTAAATCAGAAATACGATGGTTTGTTTGTGATCATAGAAATATAATTACTTTAGGAGGGGCCAAACATCGGCCGAAAAGGGATGGTTGTGAATGATTATTTTTGGATGTAACTGGAAATGAAATAATTAAATTAAAAATTATTTTATTTTTAAATATTAATAAATCATGAACAGAGAATTAGATTGGAAATATAAGACAACATTTGAGTTTTTAATGTGGTTTTTTACGTAGGCAGAACTTAACTTTTGTAGGCACTAGTATTCTGTGTAAAAAATAGAAAAGGATGTGATCATCATTAAATAATTTAAATATAAATTATTATGTTGAAAAAACATAATTTTACATTAAAAAAAACCTTATGCAAAAATCTTAGGGTTAGCCACATAACCCTGGGACCATCAGAGAATCATTCGGGAGAGTTTGGAGAAAGAATCAACTCAAGTGAACAATGACATATCGAAGATTGGGTCGGGGATCGTCATGAAAAATGAGTAGGACGATATCATCAGGCATGAAAAAACAACTATTACTCTTCAATTATATGTCAAAACTTGAGGTAGGATGATATTATTTGTTACAAATCTCCCATTCATATATTTTATGATGAAAACAGACCAAACCATGAATTGTTTGATCCATTGTTTGATCGCTTTCGGGATACGAGTTATATATTTTGGGATTAAATGGTTGCTATATCAATGTAATTGACTTATTATTTGTGATACCTATAAGATAAAATAATCAAGAACTACACATAAAAAGAGCCAGATCCATCTTTCGGGAGATTTTTGACTTCTCCCCCCCATTCTTCACCTTCTTAATGTTGTTCGTGATTGTATGAGGGAATGATTATTGCGCCCCTGATTTGTGGAACAATAACCTGAAACCCAAAATATCTGAGACCCCCACAACAACACAGAGGTTCTATAATAGGTGTAATGAACATTGGGAGAGGCAGAAACTAATGGTGGTGCAAGGCCGCAATATAAGGACGTTTTGACCAGAGGTGGTGATGTGAGGTAGAGAGAACTAGAGGTGGCGTATCTGGATGATTCAGGTGAGGCGACACCGGTTCTGGTGGATGGCACATTATTAGGGTGAGACTGCTTGATGGGAGGTTGTCTCTAGTAGAACACGGTATGAGACTGTGCTGGGGTTAACATGGTGGGTGGGCATGGGCCGTGGAGAGAGTTCGCAACATTGACCGACAAATGTAGCTTGATTCCATGTTGAAGGAACCCGTGGGGGCAGTGTGGCTATGAGACCATGAAGAGAAGGTGGCCCGAGCAAATGAAATATGGAATGAAATAGTATAAGTGGGTGGAACGCAGTTGGAGCTGACCGTGTGCGGCACACCAAATTGGGAAGCATGTGGCATGCCAGACTAGAGGATCCGGGCCACTCCAGCACCACGGTGGGCCAAGCCCAGCAGGTTGATCCCAGGGGGCCAAAATGGGTTGGGTTGGGCCGGTTTGGGACTTCTGAACTGGTTTGGGTCAGGTCTGTTTGGTCGGATCATACCAAGGTCAAACCTTTTTAGCAAAATAGTCTTAACATTCATATAGTGTGTCCATTTTGAAGAGTTGTTTGTGGAGTTGGGATCCTTGTGATGAGATGGTACTTTTGAGATACTATAATTGAGTTTTTGTGTATGTTCACATAAGACCTTATTGATTGAGGTGTAGGTTCTCCCAGAACAAGCGCACTATGTTCTGAATCCTCCAGTTGGTTGTGACTTGGTTACTGCGTGATTTTGGGGCTTTATAACATATTGACAATCCATGTGTTATCGACACTCCATGAGTTATTGACAATCATTGTTTTATCAACACTACATGTGTTATGGACACTTTATGAGTTATCAATGCTCAGTGTGTTATCGAAACTTCATGTGTTATCAAAGCTCCATGTGTTATCGATACTCATTATGTTATCAAAACTCCATGTCTTATTGACACTATGTTTGTTGTCGACAGTCCATGTATTATTGATAGTTCGTGTGTTATTGAAAATTGTGTCTTATAGAGACTGTGTGCCTTATCATGCGGGAAAGGTTCATCCATTATAGTTGGATCTCTCTCAACTGTTAGAAATATATCGGTGTATCGGACCCATTCACATGGGTTTAATGATACTTAGACAGGTTTTAGATATCGTTCAACAGATTTAGGAGTGGGATACATTGATTAGAAGCGAAATAAGTTTTTTTCATTATTATGGGGTCTTACTCCGTCGACTTTGAGGTTGTGGCGATGTGTGATTTCCTCATCTCTCCATTTCTAGAGAGGATGCACGTGGTACATAGTTTGGAGTAGTGATACCTCATCTGTGTGTAGTGGTGAGGGGTAGACTAGTTCGCATGGGTTTCTTATTTTTCACTGGGTGAAATTTGGGGTTGATTTGACCCCTGGTGGTGGGAACCAGATCTTGACATAGTAAAATGTTCCTGATGGAGTGCATCTCTCAGAAGAGTTCCATATGAGTTGGATGAGCTCACAGAGTGTGTACTCTTGGTTTTGTGCTACAATTCAATCCTATTACGATTATTACGTTTCTGTATATGAGGTTGGAACCTTATAATAGTTAGTGTATGAGATGACTATATCTAGATGTTCTTGATATATGAAATTTAGACATATATCATTGTGTAGATGATTGTATGTCATGCATTTATTTTTGGTTTACACCATATATTTATTTATGATTTATTCCGTGTATTTATTTATGGAATACTATGTGCATTTAATTGTGGTTTACTTTATGTATTCCTTGGTAGTGTTCCTCTGTGGTTTCAATGTTTCCTACTGAGTATTGTTTTACTCACCCATTTACAACATTTTAATGTACATGTTATGTCTTATACATGAATTCGACACGTTGATAGAGTCCGTGGTGGACCAGGACTAGGTGGTTATTAGAGAGATTAGATAGTCTAGGGGTTCTCCTATAGCTTCAAACAAGTGTCTTTATACTTACCCTTCAGGTAGTATATTATGTGGAATAGTTTCAGGAACTTATGTGTTTAGGTTTACAGACTCTTAATTTTGGTGGGATTGTATTCTAGCCCTTTCTACTTCTTAGTTTTCTAAATATCATTCTCTTATGTTGGAATCATATTGGTATGCATGCTTTTTTACTTGTTTTTTTATATTTTAGCATTTTGGGCTAGAAGTTGTGTGCATATGTATAAGTACATAGGGAAATTCTTCATGTTTGTGGGATATGCATACTCAGTGCTAGTAACTATCCCCTATCCTATTGAAGGCAAGCTTTTGGAAGTCACGATATGATCCCCTTGAGAATGGGTCATGAAAACTCCTGTAGAAATCCTTAAATAAAATCTAGTGAATGACTTATAATTTTGGAATACTGATCGTTTCTTCAACTATGATTGATCATTTAAGTACATATTTTTTCCAAAAACCACCAAAATTTAAACATATATTTGAAATTCAATATTTTCTGGTACCCTGAGATTATCCCTATCCCATGGACAAATCAATAATTATAGACATTCATTAAATTAAATATTTTCATGACAATTTAATTCTTTCTCCTCCACTATGTATTCCACCAAGTGAAAATAATTATACATGATCCATTCATTAAATATGAAATTTCAATAATTGGTGGACTTCAATTATTTATTATTTCAAATATAAAATATAGATCCATCAACAACATTAATCACATAGAAACATTTTTAGGACATAACTTATAGTTTTCCACTCACTAAATCATCTTTAATATAGGTTGTTATTTTGATGACATTTATGTGTAAGACATCCATAGAACTACAAGTCCATATTTATTAGGTAACTCTTTCTTAATTAGTTAAAATAGAATCCCATTGATCAAATAATTTTCAAAATTCAACACTTCTTTCCAAAACTCATTTTGAAATCCAATGGAATCCCTTAGGTTGGATTTCTAATCAAACTAAGGCCTTTAGGTTGATTTTAGGGAGGTTGATAGGGTATTTAGGTAGGTTTTGTCTGATCCAAATGGCTTTGAAGTTATGAATTTGAGAGAAGGGGGAGTGCCCTTTTATAAGAGGGGTGAGGGGAACCTTAGAAAAAACTTAAAATATTATTTTATAATAAATTAATATTCGGTTTATAATGTATTCAGAGTGACTTATTTAGAATCTAAGGTGGTTATGGTTCGAAATCCACTCATCAAATATATTTTAGATAGGTTTGGTTCACTATATTAACCTTATCATTTATATTTAACTCTTGGTTATATTGTTTGACATTTACCATGTCTCCTTGTATTTTTATATTACATGGTTAATAAACATACAATAACAAGCCAAGTGATTCTCAAGTGGTTCATTATTAATATATATGACATTATCCATGTCATTTTTCTAAACCATATATTTTTAGGAATAGAATATCGATTAATAATATAATATTTTTTTAATACTCCTTTATGTCAATTTTGACACTATTTGGTATTTTGTTTTTTTCTAAATTTATAACAGAATTATGACTTTGAAAAAAATTTATATAACCAACCCTAATATGATATATTAACCTATAAAATCAGTTCAATTTATAAATAGTCTTAAATATAATTTATTTTAATATTTATAATATCAATTATTTTAATATTTCATTAATTAGGTAATTACCGCATCACCATTGTGTCATAAATAAATTATATTATATAATGTCTAAAAATTATATATATAATATCATTATGCAGAACATATTTTTATATTTCTAATGAATATTTATAATTTAATTTATCATATTTATAACCTTATATTAAAAATGTTTTATTTATTTAACATTGATTTTATCTCCTTTAACTCTTCTTTGAATTAAATAATAATAAATGTCATATTCTAATCCAAGTGGACCAAATTGGTTCATATTTTATTAATGAGGTTGTTTTTAGTCTAATTATACTTAGTCAAAAGAATTAGGACTTGTGTTAGGGTAATAATAATATCATTTTTACTCATAATTACCATATTTACTTTTAACCATGGTAAACAAAAGTAAAAAGTTAATATTCACCAAAAAATATTTTTATCCTATTGAACAACATTTTTCATACTAATATCAACCAAATCTCTCGGATTTTTGAAATTCTAGTCACATAAGTGGTAAAATTATGTTTTATGTGAATTTGCAAATCCCGTTGGAGGTGGGTAAACGACGGTGAAAAGATCAATAATGCTTTTATATTTCCAAAATTATTATAAACTGACTCCAATTAATTACATTGAACTTATATAGGAATTATGTATTTATTTTTACCTAAAATAAATTTAAATAAAATAAATAATTATTTAAATAAATATTCAGTTTTAAACTATAACTCAGTGTTTTTCACTATTCATAAAAAAATGTATGTTTTCAGAAAAATACAAAAAATATGCCCTTTGCTAATTTCAATATTCTGAATCCAAAAATGAAGTCCATTTTTAATGATATAATTTATATAAGTTTAAAAATTGTGTATTACAATTCATAACGGCTAGTTTGATTGGTTGTGGTGTGTGTTAGAACTCGAAGTTATGTTCAACACATGCTACTTTATTATTCAATGAGAAGCGTACTGTGGATGCTTGGGATGTTACATTCTCCCCTCCTTCAAATAATTTCATCCTTAAAATTTCTATAATAATACTTCATGAAAAGACTCGGGTTGTTCTTCATCATAAGTTTCTAGGCTTCCCCCATTGCCTCTTCCATCTTATGGTTTCTCCATAGATATTTTAACAAATGAGCCATCTTGTTTCTCAGCACTTGTTCTCTGGTATTAAAAATCCTGATGGGCACATCGCAATAAGACATATCGAGTTCCAGATCAACTTCCTCATAGGTGTGTACATGTGTTGGGTCAGGCATGTATTTTCTCAACAATGATATCTGGAACACCTCATGAACTTTAGAGAGTTCTGGAGGAATTTCCAAATGGTAAGCTACAACCCCAATTAGTTCTAGATTTTCAAAAGGTCCTATGTACCTAGGAATAAATTTACCCTTCTTACAGAAACGTATAACACCCTTCCAAGGAGATACCTTCAAGAAAACATGATCTCCTACATGAAATTCCAAATCCTTCCTTTGGTTATCCTCATAGCTATTCTGCCTACTTTGAGCTACTTTGATGTGGTTTTGGATTACCTTCACCTTTTGAATTGTTTCCTCCACTAGTTCTGGGCCTATGAGTTTTCTTTCACCAACATCATCCCAACAAGTTGGTGTGCGACATCTCTTTCCATATAACGCTATATACGGTTCCATCCGAATACATGAATGGAAGCAATTGTTATTGGAAAATTATACCAGAGGTAAATATTGATCCCACATACCCTGAAAGTCTAGTGAGCAGGATCTCAACATTTCTTCTAAGGTTTGAATAGTCAGCTCTGATAGTCCATCTGTTTGAGGGTGGTAGGTCATGCTCAAATGATGTTCTCTATCCAAGTCCTTATGAATAAACTTCTAGAATATTGAAGTAAAACGGGGATCATGATCAGAAATAATCGATAGGGGTACTTCATGAAGTCTCACAACATCATTAATATATGGACCTGCTAGATATTCAAGTGGTAGATCTTCTCTTATTGCAAGAAAATGTGCTGACTTGGTAAGACGATCAACAATGAACCATATTGCATCTTTCCTTCTAGGAGTCTTTGGTAGTCCCATGACAAAGCCCATCGTAATATTATCCCATTTCCACTCACGTATGGGAAGAGGTTGCATGACTCCTCCAGGCTGTTGCCTTCCAGATTTCACGTGTTTACAAACCATACATCTTGAAACAAAATCAGAAATATCCCTCTTCATGTTGTCCCACCAAAAATGTTCCTTCAAATATCTATACATTTTGGTGCTCCCAGGGTGTATAGAGATATTGGAGCTATGAGCATCATTTAATAATTCCCTTTTCAGATTAGGTATATCGAGAATACAAAGTCTCTTCCCAAATTTCAAAATTCCATCTTTATACACAATGTCACTCAATCTCCCATCATTCACAAATTTAATATTCTTTTGAAACTCTTCATCATTGGTGTGAGAACTCTTAATAGTTTCTAGTAAAGATGTTTTGGCAACAATTTAAAAATGAATTGAAGTTTTACCTTCCATGGTTATTCCCATGCCCATCTTCACTAGATCCATGAAAATAGGATCCCTTTCAATTCTCATCTTATTCAAAACTCCATGATCTTTTCTGCTCAATGAATCTTCCACCTTATTTGCCTTCCCCAGATGGTAGTGTATCATGCAATCATAATCCTTGAGAAGTTCAAGACATCTCATTTTCCTCAAGTTGAGTTCTTTTTGTGAGAAAATATACCTCAAACTCTTTTGATCGGTATATATCTCACATTTTTCACCATAGAGATAATGTCTCCATATCTTCAACGAAAATATTACAGAAGCTAACTGAAGATCATGAGTAGGATAGTTTTTCTGATGAATTTTTAGTTGTCATGATGCATAGGAAATAACCCTATCATTCTTCATAAGGATACAACCAAGTCCTTTCTTCGATGCATCACTATAAATAACGAACTCATCATTCCCAGATGGTAGATTCAATATAAGAACATTGACTAATCATATCTTCAGTTCATCAAAACATACTTCACACTCTTTTTTCCAAACAAATTTAACCCCTTTTCATGTGAGATTTATTAATGGGTTAGCCAATCGGGAAAAATTCTGGAAGAAACGTCGAAAATAACCAGCTAAAACAATAAAACTGTGTACCTCTGTTATACTCGTTAGTGCTATCCATTCTTGGATTTCTCTTTTCTTAGAAGGATCAATAGAGATTCCATCCTTATAGAAAATATGTCCAAGATAATAAATCTATTGAAGCCAAAATTCACACATTCTAAACTTCCCATATAATTCATGTCTTCTTAGAGTCTTCAGGATAATGCACAGAGTGATTTTCATGATCTCTATAGATTTTGAAGTATACCAATATATCATCAATAAATACTACTACAAAATCTTCGAGATATTCCTTAAAAACAGTGTTTATTAGATACATGAAGATATAGGGTGGATTAGTCAAACCAAATGGAATTACAGTGAACTCATAATGCCCATACATGGTTTGAAATCCTATCTTAGGAATGTATTCCTTCTTCACACACAACTGATGGTATACAGATCAAATATCAATCATTGAAATGTATTGAGCTCTATGTTGTTGGTCAAATAAATCACCACTGCGATGTAGGGGATACTTGTTCTTTATTGTTATAGCATTAATTTTCTTGTAGTCGATACATAACCTCATAGATCCATCTTTCTTCTTAATAAAATGGAAAGGGGATCCCCATGGAGAAACACTAGGGAGAATGAATCATTTATTACTCAAATCCTATAGTTGTTTCTTTAGTTGAACTAGTTCCATAGTGGAAATTCTATAAAGGGTCTTCGATATATGCCTTGAATCAGGAATTAAATCAATGGAGAACTCAACTTCTCATTCTGGAGGATGTCCAGGTAAATCTTACAGAAACACATCTACATATTCTTTCACAACATGTACATCCTCTATTTGAACATTCCTTTCCTCACCCATAGTTATTTCATCCCCTCCTTCCCAATAATTGAATTTAGTTTAGCTACCAGGGGTGGATCTAGATAAGAATTAGCGGGTGAAGATTATGCTCTAAAGATATGGTGTTCCTTATCATGATCATCATAAATCATAACCTCCTTCTTCTTAAAATAAATCTTCGCATCATGGTCTGAAATCCAATCCATACTGAGGATTATATCAAACTCAATCATAGGTATGATGATGAGATCTGCAGATAAAGAACAATTATATGCTTTAATGGGGACCGATTCACCAAACATTGTTGCAATGATACTTCCCTTAAGAGTTTTGACTAACAACTCCATTGTTAAATCAAATTGTAAATATCTAATTTTCTTTGAAAGCTGGTAAGATATGAAACAATGTGATGATCCAAAATAAAATAAATAATTTTCTAAACTTGATGAAACCATTAAATTTCCTACCACCACGTCGTTCAGAGCTTCTATATTAGCAGTAGTGATAGCATAAGCATGGCCTTGATCCCCTGGCATTTTCTGAGATGCTTAGGAAGATCATTTTCATAATTTCCAATCTCCCTTCAATTATAGAATTAAACATCGATAGCTTCTTTCTTCCCCTTGTAATCATGTGCTTGGTGGCCTTTTTCACCACACTTGTAAGAGACTTCCATTCACTTCAAGCAAGTACCAGGGTGTTTCTTTCCACATTTACTACTGGATGGATATTCAACTTTTCCCTTCTTCCCCTTATATCCATTCCCAGAGTGATCAAAATATCTCTTCTTCTCTTTCTTTTCTTTAAAGTCATAAGACTTAAAGAATTCATTTTCTGTCTTTATAGCAGATGAGACAATATATTCGTATGAAGAGAAGGATTGTGAGACTAATTCTCAATGGAGAAATGGTTTCAACCCATCAAAGAAAGGATCAGTCTTACTCCTTGGATTACGTATATAATCTGCTGCATGCCTTGCTAACCATGTAATGTTAGCCTCATACTTTGCAACATTCTAATTCTCCTTTTTCCTCAGACTCAGAAATTGTCTTCCATATCTACTCGATGGTCACGAGGAAACTATTTTTCTTAGAAAATCTCTTTAAACTCCCACCATTACATACAAGACACTTCTTCGTATTCCTTTTTATTTTGTATCAATGACCACCATTGATCAACATCTCCACTGAGGCATTAAACTGCCATGACAAATTTTTCCCTTTCACTACTACTCAATGCCTAAAATATTTTTTCTTGGGAATTTATCCATTGCTCAACTACTAGTGTATTTTTACCCCCATTGAAGGTTGGTGGTTTTTTCCTCATGAATCGATCTAACATTGATCCTCCATGCTATGGATCTGGGTGCTCCATACGGGTAAGGTTATTATTTATAACCTGAGTGAGTTGTCCCAGTATGGTGATTAGCTGATCAGCACTAGTTACATCGCAAACTCCACTATAATTATCTTGAGCAGGAGGTAAATCTCAACATTGAGTGCTTGCATTGATATGGTTTCCATTTCTTTCACTAGGTACCATTTCTAATCAATGGCATACACTAGATTAGTTTATGAATCAAAATACATAAATCCAAACTTGTAAAACACTTAACATGAATTGAAATGTTTATGGATATAATCACTAATCATAAAAATGTCTTCTTTGAGTAAGTTTATACTCATAAACCCTTCATAATGGTTTGTAAAGAAAATGAGAATTATCCTAAGCGTATCCTAGGGGAGTGTCGTAACCATGAGTGCAACAAGGCCTGTTTTCGTGCACCAATTCCCGTTCGAGTCTAACTCAAAGAGGTGTATTGGGTTTTACCCCTAGGCACATATTTTCCAGAGCCACATCTTCCTACTCATATCCAGAAAAGGATTTATTGCTCGGAAAACTAAAAAATCTCTACAATACCAAAATTCTAGGAAGTTCTTCTACAGTAATACTCAAAGTCCACCTTAGTTATATGTTTTCTAGTCAGAGTTTATCTAAATCTAGTTTCCAAGGTTTGTACTAAACTTCCTCTGATACAAACTATAAAACCCCCACCCCAGTTACCCAGAGTCGGTGCATTATTACATAACATTGGCATTATAAAAAAAGATCAAGTCTCAAAAGACCTATTAGTTTAGTAGCCTTGGAAACACTGGATACATTCATAAGTCTTACATTACATCATAAAATGAAAAACTATAACAAAATATTGTCTCCATAGACCACACTCATTTCCCCTCTTACTATCCCTAAAGGTCATTCATAAAATAATTCTTCATACCCTAGGAATAATAAAACATTTAAAGTGGTGAGCACAGATGCCCAGTAAGGATAACAATATAGCGGAAACTTTCATAAATAAGAATAAATATTTAAGGCAATGTATAACTAAAACAAAATCATTTTAAACTTGAACTTCAACATAATATGGAATAAATAAAATGAAATAATTCCATTTACGTATTCACAGGGATATTTTATTAAACAAATAATCACATACAATATCAATAACCACTTTCATAATGATGGAATTCATAATTCCAGACTATCATAACCACATAATCAAGGCCCTGTTCCATGAATAAAAATAATATTTTGTCAAGGCCTTGTGCCAAGACACTAGTTTGTCTCATGAGACCTACCGATGCATCGAGGAGTTATAGCGGGCTACACCAGTCACTTACTATGTCCAATGCATTCCTCATATGAATAGGTTGAAACATAACATTAACATTCGTATTAAAACTAGAATACGAAATGTCAATACATTATAGAAAAACCATGAATTGTATAAAAATAACACATACATAGTCAAACATATCACAAAACCTTCAATACAATATGGAAGTTTTGTAACATAATATATCAACTTCAAATAATCTTAAAATCCATCAAAGGATGTTGACATAGATGAAATCAAAACTATTTGAGAGAAATATCTATTTTTTTAAATCATTTAAAAGTCACATAATTATAAAAGAAAACATTTACTTTAAAAATATTCTTATATTCTTGTAAGGGAATATTTGAAAATTTTATAATGGTAGAAATTAGCCGCTCTCGCCGTATAAGATAAAAAAGACATCCGTAGATTAATTTTATCGAAATGGTTAAAAAGGACCTTGTTTGGAAAACGGCAGAAAGATTGCTTTATAAATATCTTATAGAAAGTAAAACATGGGTATAAATGACTTTACCACAAAGTCTATAATATAGTAAGAATTTTTTTAAATACATTTTAAAGAAACATGGATGTGGATGATAAAGAGTTCCCAATAGATAATTACGTATAAACTACCTCGAATAAAAAAGAGATTGTAAAATTAACCATTACCTAGTACTTTTCTGTGGTTGAGGGTACATGAAAATCCATTATAATGGTAAAATAATTGTTACTAAATTATACAGGAATAATATATATTAATACGGTATCATATACGATCTTTTAACATTTCTTTGTTAATAATATCTTTGTATTATCGTTGTTTCGGATGTTAACTAATTCGTTTTCCTTTATATGATTTGTTTTGTAAGACGTGTTTGTTATGGATAGGTTGTATATTATTAATAACCATAATTATATTAAGTATTTAAACATTATTTTTAACCATAAAATGAAAATTATTCTTGAATGGATATGATTGATAATGAATCTCATCGCCTTCGTGGAGACAGTAGTCCGAACGTACGCACAAGCGACAATATCATTATTTTGATATTAAAATCGTATATAATTGGATGTTATATCATATATAAATAATAATTATAATGTTATATTTATTATTTAATTCAATTACACATCATTATCATACCCATCCAAATAATAACGTTTTGAATAAGAATTACACCACGACGTGGAGATGGTAAGCCATACATACGCATGTATGGGGACATGTCATTGAAAGGATGAATAGAATACTGAATATGGTTGTACCATATATATAATAACATCATAGTATATAGAATATACAGGAGTTATTTTTTTATAATTTTAATATCAAAGAAAGAATAAGTGGAAGAAGAAAGGAACATGAAAGAGGGTGGTGAAAACATTATATTTTCTTCGGGTTCTTGCTTTTAATTTGATCAAAAGGGTTCCATAGGTTGGATTTATTATTGACCTAAGGACTTCAGGTTTAAAATATGGATGTTTAGAGGATATTTGGGCTAGGTTGGCTGATCCAAAAGGCTTTGACGGTATGAATTTTAGAGAAGAGGTAGTTCCCTTTTATAAGTGGGATGAGGGGCACCTTAGGAAAAACATAAAATATTATTTTATAATAAATTCATATTCGGTTTATAATGGAACAAAAGTGACTTATTTCGAGGATATAGTGGGTATGGGTCTAAATCCACTATACCAATAAATTTTAGATAGGTTCGGGTCACTATATTAACCTTATCATTTATATTTAACTCTTAGTTTAATAGTTTGACATTTAACATGTCTCTTTGTATTTTTATGTTATATGATTAATAAACATACAATAACAAGCCAATAGATCCCCAAGTGGTTAATAATTAATATATATAAACTTATTTAAGTCATTTGGACTAACCTTATATTTTTAGGAATAGAATATCAATTAATAATTTCGTATTTGTTTTAAATACTCATTTATGTCAATTTTGACACTATTTTGTATTTTGTTTTTGCTAAATTCATAACAGCATTATTAATTAAAAAAAATACATATAACCAATTATAATATGTTAATATAACCTATAAAATTAGTTTAATTTATAAAATTTATTAAATTCATTTTATCTTGATATTTATCGTATCAATTATTTTAATATTTCATTAATTAGGTAATTACTACATCACCATTGTTTCATAAATAAATTAAATTATTTAATTAATAAAAATTATAAATAAAATATAATTATGTAGGAAATATTATTATATTTCTAATTATTATTTATAATCTAATTTATCTCATGTATAACCCTATATTAAAAATGTTTTAGTTATTTAACTTTGATTTTTTCTCTTTTAACTCATGTTTGAATTAAATAATAATAATTGTCTTATTCTAATCCAAGTGGACCAAATAGGTTCATATTTTATTTCTAAGGTTGTTTTTGGTCGAATTATACTTATCTAATAGAATTAGGACACGTCTTAGGTTGATAATAATATCATTTTTACCATTAATTACCCTACATACTTATAACCATGGTAAAAAAAGTAAAAAGGTTACTATTCACAAAAAAATATTTTTATCTTATTGAACCACATTATTCTTACTGATATCAACAGAGTCTCTTGGATTTATGATATTCCACTCAAATAAGCGGTAAGATTATGTTTTATGTGAATTCGCAAATTCTCCTTGTAGGTGGGTAAAAGACGTTGAAACGATCAATAATGTTTTTATATTTCTAAAATTATTATAAACTGACTCCAATGAATTACATTGACCTTATATAAGAATTATTTATTTTATTTCACCTAAAATAAATTTAAAAATAAATAATAATTATTTAAATTAAAATTCATTTTTAAACTTTAACTTAGTGTTTTTCACTGTCCAAAAAAAATTGAATGTTTTCAGAAAAATACCAAAAATTCACCCTAAGGTAATGTTGATATTCTGAATCCAAAAATGAATTCCATTTTGAAGGATAAAATTTATAAAATTTTAAAAAGTTGGTATTACTATTCATAACGGCTAGTTTGATTGGTTGTGGTGTGTGTTAGAACTCGAAGTTGCATACAACACACGCTAATGTATTATTCAAAGAGAAGCATACCATGGAAACTAGGGGTGTTACAAACATTATTCTAAATGAAAATTGATTAAGAACCTTTAGGGTAGGAGTACATTATAGTTTTATTTAGTTTAGGAAACAATATTTCTATTTTTTGTTAATGGTTTATTTAATAATGAAAGGGCTATCGAGATTAATATTAGGTATATGATAAAAAGATGAACTGCATTCAAACTTGGTTAGATCCTACATATTAGTATACAAATAAAATAGATTTCTATAGTTTTTTTATCAAATCAACTAGTTCTACCTAGGATGTATCTATTAATTTATCGAGAGATAGTGACAACCTAGAATCATTATGCCTGGTGTCTATGGTAGAAAGATTTTTAGAATAATGGTTTTGGCCTAATCTACATTAAGCATGATAGGGTCCTTCCATAAAATATACCATGGTTGGGTATGTTTAAATGAATTGGGTATACAGTAAAATTATATTATGATTACTATCCCTTAAGGTTAACAATTTTATAATTAAAAATTTATTATGTTCAGATATACCTACTCTCAATACCTACCTCAGGTGTTTTATCCACTCATGTGAGAATGAATGAAAACATATGAATAATTGAAACAATGATAGACATTCTAAGAATGTTTGAATTTAAATATTTAATACACATCCAATGATTTAGATTCACAAAATGGGAGAGCATGAAATATATAATTAAAGATATGTAAATCAGAATTCAATAACATACTTATTTGGAATGAGAGTATAAATAGATACAACATGAATTCGATGATGAATAATAATGAATGATGGTTGAAATGAAAAAAGTAATTGATGGTGTTGTTGAAACAAGAACCACTTCAGTTGTAATTAAAATAATGAAAAAGGATAATAAAATTGACTTTATAGGGAGTAGAATAAAAGCTAACTCACGGGGCAAAAAGTACATAAGAAATCTATTATGGAATCTCTCAATATTGTTATCGAGATGCTTTATCTATAGTCGAAATATTACAGGACGTGTAATATATTTTACATAGTGTAATGTGGAATCCACGTATATATCTGTGGTTATTGAGTATTATGTGTATCTCTCAGGTATCTCGTCCAATATATGAGGTTTTACAATATTCATGACATGAATCCAATTCTTATGGATTGTATCGTCCTTCTAGATGAATCTTCATTATAGATTTTTTGTTCATGTGGTTCATGAGCTGTATCCCCAATTCACGATTTGAAATAGATTCTTCTCATACAAACATCATTAGTTGGGTCAAAAAATGCATCTTGTCATCCGAAATCGTATGAGATTATATTAAACAACATGAATTGTCGATTCACAATGTGTAATAGAAAACTTCTACCCATTTAATGCATTTTATTCTTTGAAATCTTTGGAACTTGTTTCCCGTAAACTATAGCACAAACCAGGTGCATTTTCAAATAAATAAATCAAAATTCTTAACTAAATAGATGAAAAAATAATATATGAATTCATATTATCAGAAGTATTATCTCAATATTCAAATAATTATATTCCACTATAAAATATAATAACCAAGAAAAGATACATTACTCTATAAACTAGGAATAATATGCAGATATAGTCACAGAACCCTTCTATAACTCCATGAACTTATAAGCATGGTCAATATTTATAATTTCAAAAATGAATTGTTTGAGAAATGAAACCGTTAATTGTACATAGGTAATTTCATCTTTCTCAAAAACCAAATCATGGAATGGAACCACATGATAGTGGTTCATTGGATACTAAATATTTAAAAAATAACTCACTCCTCATTTGATTTATATACTAGATTGAATAATTCTCTTAAACAAGTCATTAGAGTCCTCTGTATCTTATAGTCCACCAGTGCCCTAGAAAGTCAAATGATATTGTGGATGGTAATATCAAGCATGATTATACATGGTCATATGAGTGGTTACTTCTATAAAAAGAACTATATTAAAGAGTCCTAGATAAACGGGATATGCTCCTTGGATCACCTATTCTACAACATTAGTGTGTTGGGGTACACCCCCATACACTACAATTTTTAGAATGAGAGAATCTTGGGAATTTATAGTTATAGGTCTAGTCAAATATCATTGAAGATATATATATGAAATAAATATAATATTTTAATTGTATATAAACCATACCCAGTGTATGGGATCACATAAGGTTTTCCAAGGATTCTACACTTATCGAAATGTATAAACATCCTATCACTAACTCGTGTCTCTATTCCTACAGGTTAGTTATAATCATAAAATATACACTGAAATAAAAAGAACCACTTAAAAAATTAATGACATTAAAAAAATTCACAAAATATTTGAAAAATAGATATATCACACTAAAGAGGATCTATCTGAAATAGAAAGAACAATTCAAGACACTCAATTAATATACAACACGTTTACACGCATAAACATGGAATTTGAACCGATATTCATATTCATGATTCATGAACTCATATGAATTATCATTGATTAGTTAATAATATCATTTTAATCACACAATATGAATTTAATTAATAGGTATATAAAAACTCTATTCCCCTCATTTATGGAAACTTATAAGTCCAATATACAGTGCTAGCTAGGAATATTTGTAGTTTCTTTACTCGATCTTGAACTATTTTATCTCCCATATACCATGTCCAAAATAAAGTAAAATAGGTGAGAAATGTTAGTTAATCTTACTCTTCTAATACTATTTTTTAACATATCAATTTGATCCATCTGGTATTAGAAGGATTTTTACATGAACTATTCCATGCCTCCCAGTATACGAGAGGTTACCAAATACCAGTGAGGTTATAATTTTCATTAACAAGGAAATTTTTAGTCAAAACCCATAAGGGAACTATTATTGTATCAAATTCATGTTAGGAAGTTCCCATTGTGTCATATAAACATGATTCATCTATTGAATGTATCCTCATACCTATGATAATATTTGATATAATCCTTGGTATGCGATTTCTATTAAAATATAATGCTAAAGTTTATTCCAAGAATAAATAATTTATAATTTTTGAGGAAAATATAGAATCCATTATATTTATAGCAGAAACCTCATCACCCGATTCTTATCAAATCCCACCCCCAAAAGCTTTACTGAATGAGATTCATGTGGATGAAGAGAAAATAACATCTTGGGATGAAGGATGGAACATTCCAATTAAGGATGTACCTATTGTATAATAATATATTAATCTTTTTTCAAAGGATTTACATTGACATCCTCTAGAGTAGGAAGTTGAATTTACTATTGTATTAATCCATGATGTGAGGCCAGTATCAAAAACTCCCTATAGAATGGCCACTGTGGAATTAATATATCTGAAGAAAAAAATAGAGGATTTGTGTAATAAGGAATTTATTTTACCTAGTATTTCTACATGGGGAGCCCATGTTTTTTTAGTAGAAAGATGGATCAATGAGGCTGTGCATTTACTAAGGAGAAATAAATGTTATTACAATAAAATCATGTATCCTCTTCCACACATTGATGATTTATTTTATAATCTTCATGGATCTCAATATTTTTAAAATATTGAACATCATTATTGATGTTACAAAATTTTTGTAAAGAAGGTTGATATTCCAAATACAACATTCCTAAATAGGTATGAGAATTAAAAATTTACTATAATTCTGTTTGGACTAACTAATGCACACTCAATTTTCATGGATCTAATGAAGATAGAGTTCAAGGAATATCATGATTATATTGTCATAGTATTTATTCATGAAATTTTGGTATACTCTAAATGATATGAAGACCATGATATCCACTTGAAGAGTGTTATGAAGACTATTAGAATAAATGTACTATGTGGGGTGTTTTGTAATAATTAATTACAGCTTCATGTAATTTATTTTCATGGATATATTGTCTCAAACGATAGAATATCTAATGATCCTCCAAATAAAAAGGAAACAAACGAATGTCCAACACTAAAGAATATTACTGAGGTATGTTGTTTTACAGGTTTAGCAGGTTACTATCAATGTTTCATCCAAAATATTGTCCGATTTGTAAACCCATGAACCAAGATCACATGTAAAGGGGTTAAATTTTTTTGAAAAAATAGTGTGAAAAAAGATATGAATATTTGAATAGAATATTATTCAATACTTCTATATTTAGTCTACAATATAGAAATGATGGGTTTGTGATTTATAGTGATTAATCAAGGAAAGGACATGGTTTTGTACTTATGTAGAATGATATAATTATTTCTTATACATCAAGGATATTAAAAATACATGAACAAAAATACCCAAATCATGATCTTAAGTTAGCAGTATTAATATTTTATAGGATGATATGGATACACTATCTCTATGGTGAAATATGTGAGATATATATAAATCACAATAGTTTTAAATATATTTTCTCAGAGAAAGAACTCAACATGACACAAAAAAGATGGATTGAACTACTCAAGGATTATGATTTCATAATATACTACCACCCTGAGAAAAAAACAAGGTGGAGGATTCTTTGAGCATAAAGGGCCATGGTGTTCTAAAAAAATGTTCGTTGAAAATGATCCTATGTTCATGGATCTAGTAAATATTGATATGGTAATTATCAGGGAAGGTGAAAGATCATTAATTTTTCAAATGTTATTCAAACCATCTTTACTAGAAAGGATAAAAATTTCTCAGTCTAATAATGAGAATTTTCAAAAGAAAATTAAAGCTTTAATCTATGGGAGACTGGTCGAATTAATTTATGAAGATGGGATTTGTAATTTTGGGAAGAGGTTTTGTGTTACCTTTATACCTGACCTCAAGAGGGAATTATAGGATGATTCCCATAGCTCTGTAGTATCTACAAACCTTGGTGAAACTATGATGTATACATATTTGAAGGAATTTTTTTGGGGGGAAAAATGAAGAGGGATATTGATAATTATTTTTTGAGATGTTCTATTTGTAAACATTAAAAGCTCGGAAGAAAAAATCCTAAAGGATTCACGAAACCTCTTTACATAACAATGGATAAATGTGATAATATTATGACATAATTTATCATGGAGATACCAATGACTCCCAGAAGAAATGATATTATATTGGTAATTATCAATCATCTTACCAAATCAACAAATTTTATTTTCATAAGAGAAGATTTACCACTTGAATGTTTGACAAGAATATATATTAATGAAGTTTTTATACTTCATAGTGTTCCTATATCGATTGTTCAAGATCGTGATCCCCATATTACATCTATTTCATGAAATGTATTCAGATTACCATTGACAATAAGCTTTGTTTGAGCACTAACTATCATCCTCAAATTTATGGAAAATCAGAATGAACTATTCAAACCTAACAAGACATGTTGAGATCTTGATCACATGACTTTTATGGTATGTGGGAACAATATTTAACTCTATTATAATTTTACAACAACAATAGATTCCATAAAGTATTTATATAGAACCATATGAAGAATTATATAGAAAAATATTTTGTACCTAGACTTGTGGCGGTGATGTTGGTGAAAGAAAACTCATAGGCCCATAACTTATGGAGGGAATGACTTAAAATATAAATAATATTTTGACCCATATCATTACATCTCAAAGTAAGAAAAAGATCTATGCCAATAATCATAGGAAGGATTTTGAATATCAAGTGGGATGTCATGTTTTTGTGGAGGTATCTCTATGGAAGAGGGTTATAAGATTCAGTAGGAAGGGTAAATAAAGTCTTAGGTACATCATACCTATTGAAATACGTGAAGGAATTTTAATTGTATATTAGCATTTGGAAAAATTTCCAAGTCTTTCCAATGTTCCTGATGTGGTCCACATATCTTTGTTTAAGAAATACATGCCAGAACCAACACATGTACTCACCTAAAATGAAATATAACTGGAACCCAATCTATCTTTCATTGAATTTCCAATCAAAATTCTTGACCGTAGAGAATAAGTATTGATAAATTGGATGACTCACGTAGTAAAAGTTATTTGTAGAAACCATAAAATGGAATAGGTGATATGGGAACATGAGGAAAAATTTTTAAATAATAACAAAAATATTTTTATGATGTGATATTCTAGAAATTTATAAGATGTAATTATTTTAAGAATTGAAGAATGTAACACCCCACAAATCCAATGTACACTTCTTTTTAAATAATTTAATAGCTTTCTCTACATGTATCACCAAGATTGAGCACACCGTGATGATACATTTAATAAGAGAGTATGTATATTATTAAATACATTTTGAAATTTATATATTCCATTCAATTTTAATATTAATTTCATGGGTTTCTTAGACATGATATAAGAACATATTAAAATTTTCAAAATAAACAATTATTTTACAAAAAATGTAGTTTTAATTACTTTTAGTGGATAGTAATTTTTCAAATCCAATATTTAACACGTTTATATATTCCACTTGAGAAAATAAAAATCTTATTTATAATAAAAACATAAAAATTTATTTTGGAAATTGTTTTTTGGTTTTTATGATAACTTATTTATTTTAATGGAGATTGAAAAATACTACATTTTAATTCAAAATAGCTTTTTCATATAATTTATTTATATTTTTAGATTATCCATTTAATAGTATCTAATGTTTATCTATATTATGATTTTATAATTTAATATAATTTATTTTATTGGAATCATTTTCATGTTCAAATTAGATATAAACACATGCCGATATTTTGATGGTTTTAACGGTTGAAAAACTCGTTTTATTATTTTGTCAATGAGGATTAATTTTAAATTAATTACCATATCTTATGTGTTTTAAATTTTAAAAAATTGATTCCATATTTGAAATTAGAGGGTAAAAACTATTTTAATAGGTTAATTTTATTTTTTTGGATATTACAAATAATAACATTAGTAATTTTTTATTATTGTAATTAGTGGTAAATCATGTAGTTAAAGGAAAAATTAATATTACAAAATAACCCTAACACCTATAAGAATTATATTGGATAAATAAATTATACTTTTATCACTTATTCTTATAAATATAATCATTTAATGTACCTTTTTCCCTGAATATGATATGAATTTTATTAAAATCAATGAATGTGACAAAATGTCACACTCGCATTTTATAAAAGTATATTAATTTTAATATATAGTTATACAAGATATAAAATCAATGATAAATAGTTTATGTAAATCTGAAATAATTACATACCTCATATAAATTTATTAATAATTTTTATAAATTATATAATTACAATTAATAATGACACAGTAGTGATGCATAAATTATTTTATTAATTGTAATATAAAATAAATGATTTTTAAAATATTATAATAAAGATAATTTCATGTAACTAAGGTAATAAAATAATTTTATAGGTTACTATGGAATTATAGGAGTTTATTTAATGATTTGATTCAATTTTATAAATTTTTTTGATTTTAATTAAAGTAAATGAAATAAATACTGTAAAAATTTACACTATTGATATTTTATAAAAAATAAAAATTATTAAATTTTTTAAAAATCCTAAAAATTATTTAAAATAAAAATATATTATTATATGTTCTGAAATGTCATAAAATGTTCATTTATGGACAATTGAATCTGTATAAGTAAAATTCTATAAGCTTTTAATATTTAAAATTTTATTACCATAATTAAAATTAAATATGTTATTTAAGGGTAAATCAAAATTATAAGGTTTAATATAAAACCAAAACATGTAAAAAAAATTGGATTAAGAAGATGAGATTAGTATCACATTATGATTTATTTGGAGGTGTTTAATGGACACATTTTCTTGAAAATAAATTATATATTATTAAAATCAATGATAGTAACAAAATATCACAATCTTGTATTTTAATGTCTTTTATGACTCCAGAAATGGCCATGATGAATCTGTGAAAACATATAAAAGTCAATTTGGATATAAATGAAATAATTTTTTTAATTAAATTTATTTTTTATTTTTAACAAATATAATTACCTTAAAAATTTACTTCAATTTTAAAACAATATTGATTTAATTTACATAACAATTGAATAAATGATTTTAATAATATTAATTTTGATATATTTTTAATTATTTAAAGTTACTAAATAATTTTATAGACCTAAAAGATATACTATAAATGAATTAAATTATTATATTTGAATTCACAATTTTATTTAATATATTTAAATTCAAATTAACTTAATAGTATTAATTTTTTTAACAATGTTATCTAATTGAATTATTTTATTATTAATTTATTTAAAAATTTAGAAAATGTTAAACAATCAAAAGGTGATAAGATATGGTCTAAAAGTTAATCTAATATTCATTTATGGGATATTTTTAAGAATTTTGATCTAGAATAGTCTTATTATTGTTTATTAATTTTGGAGTTTCCAAAAGTCCCCCTCCTATCTCTTTTAAAAGGGAACCCTTCTCTTTTATTCACGCTTATAATGCCCTTTTGTTCAGCCACCCCTACCCAATTATCCCCCAAAATTTCATCAATTCATCCTAAAGCCCATACTTTGGGCATAAATCTTATCTAATGAGTCCTTTAGTGAAAATGAAAAGTAGATACCTGAATAATTGGTAATCATTTTATCAATTCTTTCAATGTTATTTTCTTCTTCTACTTACACATCCTACGTTTCCTACATAATAAAGTAATAAATCTTGTATCATCTACCTTTTTATATGTTATTATTTTTATGGTACAATCATATTATTTCTTTTATCCATCTTATGAATAAAAATATCACCATACGTTCGTACGTTTGGCTAATCGTCTCAACACTGTGCTGTAATATTTTATTCAACACTACTTTATTTGGATTGGTGTAATGATGACTATAATGGATATTAATAATGAATATAAAATTAAAATTATTATTTATAATTAATATACCATCTAATTCGTTACCATTTTACCATAAATGGAATGATATCGTCACTTGTACTTACATTCAACCTACAATCTCCACACCATGGTGAGATTCATTCTCCACATTAGCCATCAATGAATCATTATATTATTTATATGATTAGTAAAAATTACAATTAGAAATTAATATAATTCTAGATATGAATAAAATACATCACATTCATAACAAACATGACTAACATAGCAAAACATGAATTTCAAAACAAAGTAGTTAACACACGGAATAATGGTAATACTGAAATACTATTAAAAAAATAATATAAAAGGATCATATATGATATAATTAATATTTACATGGTCATGGTATAATTTAATAACATGATTTAACCATTATAAAAGATTTTAATGCACCCTCAACTAAAATAAAGAATAAGGTTAGATTTAATTTCACAATGTCAATATTATTTGAGTTTATTTATATGTAATTATGCACTAGGACATCGTTATAATCCACATCCATGTTTCTTAAAATGAAATTAAAAATATTATATTAAATTTTTTAAATTATTTTTTACCAATAATTAAATTTTTATAAAATCATTTGAATTGAATCTTTACATATTTTTTTCAAATGATGTACTTTATAAATTTTTTGAAAAATTTAAAAAAAAATGTTATTAACTTAAATGAAGTAAGAAGCTATTTTTTGACCTTATGATTCCCTAACATTTTAAAGATTATCATTTAATAATACAAGGATATTTTCAAAGGAAATGTTTTATTTTATAATTTCACATATTTTGAATGAGTTCAAAGAATGATGATATATTTCTCTCAGAGAGGTTTAATGATTTCGTTAGATTATTTTCATCTATGTAAACAACCTTTGTTATTTTTTATTCTTAATTGAGTTTGATTTATTTGTATACACTTTTCTATGTTATTGAATGTTTTATGATATTTTTGACTTTGGATGTTCTATTTTGATACCATTCATGGATTATATTTAATGCATTAACATTTGGTATTCTTCTTTTAATACGAATGTTTATCATATTTTTCCCCTATTCATGTAAAGAATGTATTAGACTTAGTATTTGACAAGTGTGGCCTTCTATTACACCTAGATTCATCAGTAGGTATCCTAAGACAAACTAGTGTATTATAATAACTCCTTCATGTTATGGTGATTTATATTTTTGGCATGGGTCTATGATGATATGGTTATGATGTCCGGCATTATACATTCTCAAATTATGAGATTAGTTATTGATATTTCATGTGATTATTCGATTATTAAAAAATCCATGTGAATATTTAAAGGAAATTATTTGATTTGTTTTTTCTATATTATGTTGAAGATTACGTTCAATAGGATTGTGTTTTAGATTTATATCATTCCTTAATAGTTTATACTTATTTAGGTAACATTCTTCCTAATTGTTTACTATTACTAAGCATCTGAGATCACCCCTTATGTTTTATTTTCCTAGGATTCCAAAAAAGTGGACTATGTTTGATATATAGGGTTAAATATTGAGAATAATGGGGTCTAAGATGATTATCTATTTTTTCAATTTTTGATTCTAATGTAAGTATTACGTATATAATATATTTTCCCAGACTGGTAAACAGATCGGTCCTTAAATATTTCATTCCTTATAATAATCCCAATGTATTAAAATAATGAATTGGATCTATACTTCTGGGGTTAGGGTGTTACAATTATTTTGTTCTAATCATACAAAATATGTATATTTTATTTTTAAGATCATAAATATTTCGATTTCAATTTATGTTTAAATTAATAAATCAATAAAAATGTAGAGAGAAGTGAAAATTGAGGAAAATTTATTTATTAATTATATTTTAATATATTCCAGAAAAATATATGTTCTTGGATTAATTATAATAATTTAATTATGATATAAAAAATAACATTTCCTTTAAATTATAAATTGTATGATATTTATATAATTCGCTATTTTATAAAAGTGATGAAAAAATATCATTACGATTTCACTAACATAATAGTTCTTGATTTCATTAAATTTATGTTAATATACTCAAATAAAGAAATTTAATTAACAAATATATGTTAAAAAATTTTTATTTTATGTTCTATCCTTAATATTATAGATTTGTATTTAAGAGAGTATAACTTCTCAGCGTGATTAACATCAAATCATAGGTCAGATTGATTAATCAATTTTAATTATTCATATATATATATATATTTAAATATTTATAAATTTATAAGATTTAATTAAAATATATATATTAAAGGAGGGGATTAAATTTCATGGTTATAATCATAATGAATATTATAAAAATAAAAACAACCATACTTGTTTTTTGGTTGATCTCTTGAACTATGGGAGATATCTTCTTATCTCAATGCTGATTCTTCTATAGATATAAAATTTTAGAGGATTTATTTTAATTAATTATATAACAATATTAATATATAGGCATGTGAATATTTTATAATTATTTTAAATTGATATTTTTTTTAGTTTGAATGAAACCATCATCTATATGAACTCTTTGACTAACGAAGAAAAATTAAAATAATGAGCTAAAAGAAAAATTTATTAAATATTGTGGTGTTAATGTGTTAATTTCATGGGGTTATTAATAAATGATTATAATATTTACTTTATTTATAATGTGTATTCGAATCAATGCCATTATTTATTAGTATAATCCCATGTTTTATGGATTACACCTTGAGTTTTGGCATTGAATTTATGGGTTTTTGAAATCAAAGTGTTGAAATTTTCTACAAACTTGTGTGATATGTCTTGCTAAGTGATGCTCTATATAATGAGGTATTGATATAGTGATGAAAAAATCAAAAAATTATATTCCATTAATCTATAATATCATTTTTTAATGTTCTTATTTTAAACCATTTTCCACATATATATTATAAAGGAAAAGTACACTACCTACATTCCTATCGAGATATATTCAATGGTTTCAGAATAAAAAAATATTTTGTCTCATTCCCCTTTAAATAAAATTCTATTGAAGTTAAAACTACAAGATATGAAGCTAGTTTTAGTTTATTGATTAAATATAGATGTATTTTCTACTGACCAATTTTTATTTTCACTTCGTGTCCAGTTTACTTAAATTGATGGATAAATTATGAAATTGTAGTTTTGTTAAGTTTAGCTTGGTTATTTTTCTTATATATTATAATCTATGACTATGAAATGTATTTATAATATATATTGTGTACAATTATTTATTTATAAGGATGTAATGATAGAATTTTACATGATTATATATTCATGCGTGAGACACCATAAAGTATAATTATAATACTGGGGATTTTGGTGCTCATTTCTTATAATGATTGAAAACATTTTACAATATAAGAAAGATAGTATTGATAATTTTTTTACATTTATGTGGTGGTGTTTTTATTATTGTGAATTTCTATATTCAATTTCAAAGATTAAGATTATTTAAAAAAATTCTTGTCATCATATAAGTATCTCAATTCTTGACAAGTTATATAGAAGCAATAAATATAAAAATATACAAGACCAATAAGTCAACATTTGTAATTTAAAAAAGGGGAGAGAATTATTTTATAATAATTTTTCCAAAAACCATTATTGTGGTATTTTTAATACAATTATAGTCAGTGATTGAATAATTTTATTAATCAATTTTTATATTTTTATTAAAATAATTTTTGATGAGTGTGATATTATAAATTATTCATTCCAATGGTTATATATTCCATGGAATTTAGTTAATATTTATTTATTTAGGTATAGATTGGTTCTTGTTGTTTGGGGATATATGTTTATAATACACAATTATCATTATTCCCTTATTTCATGATCCGTGATTTTGAATGTTTTTAAAAAATGGTCATATATTATGACATGATTTCAGTTTAAGATGAAAAAAATCTGGTTTTTATAAGATATTTGGTGGCATAATAGTACCAAGATCGATGTGTTTTGTAAGAATAATGAGTTCTATAAAATAAATTATTCAATGTAATATGATAATTTAATTACATTGTTATATTAGAATTTGTTTTGGAAATTGAGATAAATCATTATGAGGTCCAACATAAGTTGATATTCTTGATATATATTTATCTAGAAAATTAAGAAGGTTATTTAGTGAACATTCCTAAATTTAATTACATTGTACTTTAAAAAAATTATTTGTAGATTGATAGTTATTATTTTATTTTAACAAATAAAATATTTTGGGTCTAAATATAATGTAATGATAAAACTATTTATATCATGATTTATTTTTAAGGATAAAAATTTTCATAGACTGTTGGTAAAATGTAATATTTCTGGTTTCCATTGAGAATTATTTTTTTATATACACATAATTTGTCCCATAATTCAATTTTATTAGGTCTACTGGTTCTATTATTTATTATATTTTGCTTTATTTTACTTGAAACAATTACCACGTGTTCTATGGATAATATTATGAGATTATAGATATAATGAGTTAGTATAAATAGAATTTATTATTATTTAATTGATAATGGAAAAACATATACTTATTAGTTAGTATGTATTTATATTTTACTAGATTCATTAACACTCATATTTAGTAAATGATGATGTTATGCATTATAATTAGGTAGAGCATGATGTTTTGAATGAATGTACTAGTATTCTAATAATTATGGAAGAACAATAATTATATCCTTTAATGTGTACCACATCAAGAAATATAAATCTTCAATTTTTCCAGAACGGTGGGTTTTATATTTGGTGACATTTTTATAATATTACAATATTGTAAAATGTTTTAGAAATATTGTTATTATAATTAAATTTTTTTTATTAAATTATATTTGAGACTAATAAATATATATATTATTTTTTAATGGAAATATTCCAAGAATAATACATCAAAAAATTCACCTAATAAGGATATAGACAATGACTAATTGGTATTTTCAAGCAAACATGAATTTTCTAGAAATATGTTAAAATTATTTGATTAAAATTTAAATAAAATAAAAAATTCAAAATCACATACAAATGAGATTTCCTTTTAAATGTTTTCATCCATTACATGTAATTTATATTAAATAAATATTTAAGAGTGATAAACAAAATGAAATTGTAATGACATTAATCTGACCCATGGATTGAAGTAATTATTAAAGAGAAAATTTAAAATCCCAAAATTTACTCTATTATTTGATGCCATTAACAAAAATTCACATGAAATGATATGTATTTATAGTGTTTTTGTCAATATGATTCTATTAATATATGGTTTATGATATTTTGAATATTTTTTTAGAAATATTTAATAGATATGTTTTGATATAATTTTTAATGAGGTTATAACAACTTTGAATTATGATAAGTCATATTGAAAATGATACATCAATGATTAAGTAATAAATAAAAATAATATAATAAGGCTAATAACATGATCATCCATTGTACTGTATGATATATTTTTAAGAGAGATGTTTTCTTGCATTTATTATCATGTCTATATTTATTTGACTATATCCTTGATTCTATTGGTTCCCAAATTTTTTTCAATGTGATAATTGATATCATAAATAAATTTTTTGAAACATTTTATAAATGGTATAATTTATTTCTTTGTCCATTACAATCATGATCCTAGGTTAATTCATGGAACACCCATAACTCTATACTAGAACACACACCCTAGTTTGTAGTGATGCATTTCTCATTCATTCGATACAATAATAACATCATATAACCTATCAAATGTATTATTAAAACAATTGTTTTGCATATTATACAAATCCTAGGAACCCTTAATAAAGCTACATATAGTATAGCAACCCACAGAGTAAGTTACTCAGAAGAATGTTTCTTATAAATATAATTCAGTATATTAAATAAAAAAATAGAAATAAAAAAATAGTGTTTATCATCCTTTAACATCATCATTACACATATTTGATTTACAATAAAAAAGAGGATATAGTTGAGAAATAGGGCTATTTTAGTCATATGATTTTTTCATATATAGAACCTTTAAGAGATAACACTTTTCTTACATCTTATGAGTATATTTTTGTAAATGAATCTAATTATTGAAATTTATAGGAATGATGTTCAATATAGCCATGGGAGAAAGTCCCTATAATTTTTAAGGGATGTTTTTTAAAATCAAGATATTTTTCTTTCATAATGTTCACCGAGGTCAACTCCAAAAGTAACATACATCTTTTTTCCTGTTGTATTCATTATGAAATCAAAAATATCATATTATCCAATACTTTTCCCAAAAAATATTATATTTACTAATAAAATAGTTCTATAGTAATACATTAATGATGATTCAATTTGATACACTCTCATCTGGCAATATAAGCAACATTGGTTCTATACCACATACATCCCATATATAACCCATTTTGTGGAACATATAACCTTTTATTCCTTGTTGTATGACCATAAAATTCAAGACACAATGGTACTGTTTGGGAAATCTAAATAGGAACACCATAGGTATCTATCAGATGACCATAAAAGGCATTAAATTCCATGTCATATGTCTGTGAAATATCTAATCAAACAATCTATGTTTTTTTTCACCACATAACAATACATGGAAAACCGCATTTATAGGCTCAATATCTTGACCACGAAACCTTCTCTCTCCCATTATATTATAATCCTACATTTATGGAATTAAATTCATTTCGGACTTTCTATATTGAATAAATATATTGTGTAAATAATAGTAGGTTTAAAATATTAGAATATAGAATTATATTATATTTCATTCCTTTAAATTTATCCATGTCAATCAATTACATTAGTCAAAAGTATTACTATTATTTTTACTAATATGGATTTCTAAAACTTGACATAAATATATAATAGTTTAATTGAAAATAAAAAATTATCCTTTATATGATGATTCAACCTATTGTCCTTTCTATTTTGACATGTATTTCCTTATAAACCTAACTAAACAGTCATGTTATAGGAAATATTAATAACATAAAAATGTTTAACCCCACTTGAAATCATTTACTTTTGAATAATTATAGTTATCAATTCATTTTAAATTTAATAATACAATAATTTATTGTTTATTATTTTATATTAGAATCTGTATGTCACCTCACGAAAATTTAATTATAGTCATGTTCTTCCCCAACCAGTATAGGGGAATCTCAATGAAAAACAGAGTTTCTATGTGATATCAATCAATAACACTAAAAATTTATTCCACTGATTCCACTGCAATAACTATCTCATTTATGATGAACGAAAACATATTTTTTGAGAACCTAACTCCAGGAATTCTATTTTGTAATATGATGGCATAATAATTCCTACACAGTGACGTAACATTGAAATTTGAATTAGATTGTGATAATATAGATTAGTAAAGGACATTAAAGCATAAAAAAGAAAAATGCTAATAGGGGGAAAGTGGAACCCATATCAACATTAAACCTCTTTAGTAATCTCTCCCTAGAGTGAGATATTTCTCACAAACCCTATGTAGAGGAATATAAAGAATTTTTTTTTAAAATTTGTGTGACTAATCCATTGCTTCCATGAACTCATCCCATTAATCATGGTCATATTCACCACTAAATTACATTTACCTCTCATCAAGTTATCGGAAAACATAAATCATTATCCTTCAAAACTATGATTATAGGAAGAAGTTTCATAATACTGGAAATAAAATATATATATATATATATTTATGAAAAATATAATATTCCCACAATTTTAGTTATTCCTATAAGTATTCATCAAATCATAATAATTATATAAGTAAATTATAATGTAATCATTAGTATAAATCATTGTTCATATTTGAGGATGAAATTATGGTATCTATAAACTAATATTTCACTCTCAAGGGATAATAATCAATCCTATGATATCCAACCCTATGGAAACATTTTAAAAATCCCTGGTGGTCCTCCCCAATATACCCACTATATAATACTTCTTAGTGGAAAATGATCTAGTTGCAAATAAGGTACTTATAAATAAGTAAAATAAACTCACCACATTGTTCCTCTTTATTAAATATTGGAAAAAAATAACATTAGAGTTCCTCTCCATAGTAAATATTGTAAAGGTTCTACCTTTGAAAAAAACATTGATTAGAAATATGTCCTTCATATAGTGAAATGTAAGAAACTTAAAACCACAGTAGCCACACTATTGGAATAAATGATATAATTGTCATAGAGGTCCTCCAAAAGTAACCAATTTTGGTGTTAATCCAAAAACATATATGTAAATTGAAATTAGTGGACATCCTTGTTATGATAGAAATGAAAAAAATATTCAATACCTCACCTAAGTATTATCTAAAGAGTTTCTCACCCTGATAAATGAATACATTAGAATATAGGACCTCACTATTTTGATATAGAATCATGAAACATTATAGGTTATCCCTAGGGTACCCCCATAGTGGTTACCCATTAAATTGAACATCTATCAAATATTATGGTCTTACCGATTGTAATAACCAAGAAAATATTCACCATGGATTTCATCTATACAGTATTAAATAATGTGACAAATAGGGATACATTCCCAAATATATCAGACATCAAGTGATATAATTATATAATAAAAACCCTCTTATCTAGTAGTGTGCTATAAATAAAACACTCTTTGAGAAAGAATATTATTTCATGTTTATTGGTTATAGTTTTTAAGGTTCATGAAAAATCCAAAGGGGCATACTGAAGAAACTAATAGAAATTTTTATGTGTGTTTTTTGTTGTAAAATATTTATAAAGATCATTAGAGGTTTTTGATAATAATTTTAGGGGATTAAAGACACATATAGATTATTAAAGATGGTTTGAGTAGGATGGAGTAGAATTGAAAATTTTGAATATATGTTCTTGATGTTACAGTTTTTATATAATTTTCTAATGGTGTTGTATGTATATGATATTTTAATATACATAGTTTATTAATTGATGTGAAAAAAAGAATATATGAATATGAATGAACAATAAATAGTTAAAAAATATTTATGAATGTATGCATAATATTTTCTCTACAGTGAAAATAAATATGAATATGGAATAAATCATACATATATAAATAAGATGTTTTTATGTAGGAAAATTGATACGTCAAAACAATTATGTAATGTGTTAGGATTATAAAATCATATGAAATAGTATACTTTTTTAAAATATAATATAGAAAAATAGTATTCATGTTATATAATGTGACAAATAAGGATTTCAATGTGATATATAAGAAAAATCTCAACATGTATAGAATTTTATCTGATGATTATATTTTTCACAATTGTGATCAATAAGTTGTGATAAATTAAAAACACTGATAGAATATGTAAGATACATCTCATCATATAAAAGATATGTGTTATACATATGAAATTACTTTTCTTATGATTAATATAATAGCTATAAAAAATTTAAGGACCATAAATTTTGTCATGATGCTTCTGAAATATTAACCAGATAATTAATGTGAGATTCGTAATATTAAAAAATTCAAGATGATCATATTTATTGTTAAATAAATTTATAGTTAATAGATATTAATTATCAATATAGTTTAAACTTTTTAATGATAATTCACATTCCTTGAATTTATATGGGAATGAGATAAAAATTAAAATCAGTTTTCTAATTCAAGATACCACTTTGATAAGAAGATTTGGAAGAACAATTTTCATAAAAAAGATAAATATATTGATAGGGATTAATGTAATTTATACTTCTTGTTTTCCATTAATACATGTATAGATTAAATGATTTCAGTTTTTGGTGAATTGAAATCAAGTATGTAGGTGTGATAGATGACAAAAGAAGATGCAAAAAACACTGGATCTCAAGTGAGTTTAAAATATGTTCATTATGGCTATATAATATTAGTTTCAAATTGGGCTTGATTTCTATAACTGATAATGATTTAATATGATATAATGATCTAATAGTTATGAGATAATATGAAAACGTATAAGAAAATCATGAGAATGTGTTGTTTGATAAACCCTTAATGTTTTTTAATATATTCTATATTTAAAAAATTGATATATATAGAGATCAATAATGGATTGTATCTGATCATTTTTTATATTGGTGTAATTGGAATCTATTATAGATCATTTTCAGTCTTTCTATTGAGAAGGTAGAAGATTTATTCGTTCTTGTATAGTCACAATCACACATAGATCACTCTAATATTTTGAGGTGGAATGTTGAACTATATGAAACACTATATATATTATTCTAGAAGTTTAAGAACAAAAAATAGAAGAAAAATGTATTTTAAAAATATGTTAAGATATATAGAGCAACATTTAAGATATATTTCACACAAGAGTAATAGGATAATCTGGAATGTTGTTAGGATCCATGATAATGTCAGAAAAATGATTCTATAGTTGTATAATGACTCATAGATGAAAACATTACCTCAAATGTGTTATATTTTACAATCCAAAAGAGTCATGGAATAACTACTTCATTATCTTTTACTCATGCAAACATTTATAGAAAATAATCAGGCCTCTAATCTCTACAAAAAACCATATGAATTATGCACTGACATTGGGATGGTACATTGTAACAAATCACTATGTTATTTGATATTTTTTCAATTAATTTCATATGTATATGGTTAAAAAATAATTTTGATCAGATAAAAACTATAAATGATCATTTTTAGATAATTTTTAATTTATATAATATAAAATTTATTATCACTATCTCATCTCCATTATAAGTTATTCAACTACATGTTTCAGTACGTCGGGTGACATAAAAGCTTAATAGGTTGTCTATGAGGTACATTCTAAAATGAAGGTGAATTATTTATAATATCAAAAACCATAAACCATAAATATTTTCCAATATTTTATAGAAATAATTTTCATTTCATGAAGAATAGGATTGTCCTCTATCTTCATTCACATGTCTTAAAAGTGCTCAATTATTTTATTGTTTGTATTAAACTACATTAGAGAGATAATATACTGAAATTTTTCAATTAGAGAAATATTTAAGTATATAGATATTCTATAAACAAAATATTTATGTTTTTATACAATAAAGTGTACACAAAAGGTATGAGAATCATGAAAACCAATGAGGTTTGGGATAAAATTTAAAATCTTGTAGAAATAAATGTTCATTTTAAAGAATAAAAATAGATAATGTGGATATTAAATTATAATGATATTAGTTTATTTGATGATGAGGTAATTAATTACCAATTCTTAATAGAAAATTAGATACTCACATAAAGTTATTTTATTATACTTTGGATAAGTCGATAATTATCAAGAGACTTATGAGTGTGATAATAAAATTAGCAACTATAACTTGATAATATATCAAATATTCAAAATGAAACTCAAGGAGAAAACGATATTCAAAGATATGCATAAATATAAGACCAAAGAGTAGGAAGTTGAATCATCTACTTAATTTAAAAATTATGAAGGAAAATTTAAAGATTATATGAGAATATTTCTCCTATATTTAACATTAAAAAAATGTGGAATTGAAATTACTAAAGTAAACTTGAAAAAAGTGGGTTATGTGTAGTGGAATTGGATATTTTTGGAACATTTTATAAATGAAAAAATTAAGATTATAAAGATGACGACTTTCATGAATGGCACATGAGCCTCAGCCCGGTTGGTGAGGAATTGATAAGTGAATCTAAGAGACCTGAGATCAAATCCGGGTGGAGGTGAATGTCAGGGTACTGTAGTATTAATATAGCAGCATTGTAGTATTACTATATCAGGAACTATAGTATCCACTGTTTGGTTCTATAATAGTTGTAACTATTCATCCATCTAGGCCTTTGGGACACTTGTTTGGTCCTATGGTCCTGCAAGGCTTTCGGGCCACCAAAGGCCTTCAAGCCAGTTGTTTCTCAAGGCCATCGGGACACCTTAAGGCCTTAGTCTGACCCCAACTCCTTCAGGCGACATGAATGAAGAAGTAATAGTATGAATAAAAGGGAAAATGCTTCAGATGGGGATTCATGGAAAGAATATTTATTGGAACAGATCTAACCGGAATTTGAAGAATGAGAGAGCATGGCTTTTCCATCGATACCAAGCCTATGCACATTTTCATTGGATAGTTATCCGACCAACCCTATGAAAGTGGAGTACTGATTTTATGACATATTTTGGGGAGGAGAAGTTCCAAGTTGTCTTTCCTGGGTGATTCCCTCTATGACTTATGATTCATGTAATTGCCTTTAAGCCTTTGGTACTTTTAAGGGTTCCACATCACCTCTTGAAAGATGAATTATAAAAATAATAAAAAATGAAGGCCTTTGGTCTATTCGGAATGAATTTGATGAATTGAATAAAAGGAGTAAATAGATGGGAAACCCTAGAGAAAAAAAATCTAGAAATAACAAAAAAAAGATCAAATAAAGAATGAAAAATACGTATTTAAAAAATACAATATTACGACTACTTTATATAAGGTTGCTAATATGAATAACATAGGATGTTAAATAAGTTTTTGAAGATGGTTTTTAATATTGAAGTAGAATATAACATAACAAAATTAAAGTGTACTAATGTTGAGAAGAAAAAAATATGATAAATATACATTTGAAAATGTATTTTAAATTTTTCAGGAATGATGACGATGGAAAGATTGCATCATACAATTCTCATTGGTTTTGTAGATGAGTATGGGTGATTGGGTGCATCAGGATTCACAAGTTGATGCATCATCTTGAATTTTGTGGCATGAGATGGTGGTGTGTATGTTTTTTTTTAATTTTCTTAATATATTATAGTTTGTATGTGACCTTTGTTGAAATTTATAATGTGTTTTTGCTGTTTTATAAAATCCATATTTTAGATTGTGAAGTTCCCACTCAATTATAAAGTATTTATATAAAATAAAAAAGATAAAAATTTTCTAGAAGGTTTTATAAATAAATTAAATTTTATCAGAAACTATAGATAAATTTTGTACATAATATCCTAATTTTTTTTCAATTATTACTTATAACAATATAAAATTAATTTTTTCAAATATTGAAGGTTAAATTGGAAAATATAGTAAATCATTTGTTGATAAAAATAATAAAAATTTCATTTATATGTAAATTTATATTTAAATGTGCTTCAGAGGGATTTTTAACTTAATAAATATGGAAAATTATGCATGAAATGTACCTATATTTCATGATTAATTTCAAAGAAATATTTATTAGTTTTTTAGTATAATTGTTTAGAAGGAAAATTAATTATGTTGTAGATTTTCTAGTAGAAAATCTATATTTTCGCATAATATATTTATGTTTCATGGTTTATGATATTGAAATAATCACAGTGGAATTATTTAATATATAATTGTATAAAACTGGAAAGAATAATTATGTGTAAAAAATTAAATCAATATTTACTACTTATAACAAATTGGATTAATTATAATATATTTATTAACTCTGTTATCAGTTAATTCATTATATAGATAAATATACAAAAATTCATTATAGGTAAACTCAATTTTCTATTCAAGATAATAAGACCAGTAGAAGAAGAAAATTGGAAATCATTTTTTTAAGATGTATCTTAAATATAGGAAAAAGTGAAATTCGTGGATATTTTATATTTTTTTTTCCTCAAACAAGACATGAGATTAGAAAATCAATAAAGAATTTTGAATAAAATTTTGGTGATACAATTACCTTTGGGAATGAATTATCCTTGTAGATGAAAAGAATTCATATAATTGGAATTGAATCCCAAATGTTGAAAACTAAAAATTTATTATTTATAGATGGGAGAAAAGAAAACATGTTGAGTGGGAGTTATATTTATGGATATAGTAAATGAGATTATTTTTATAAAAAAAAACTTGAAAAATAAAGAGTACAAAATATGGATAAATTTCTAATAGCAGTGAAATATCCAATAGTAATCTTTTCCAAATTTTCGACTCATGAAATTATTGCAATTTACGGAGGAAAGGTGAGAAAAAAGTTTTCAATAAAATATTTTGACACATTTTCAAAATACATTGAAGAATTATTTCTTAAAGATACGCGGTTAGAGTTTTTTATCATCTAAAGAGATAAATATAATACATCATTTAAAAATGGTAATAAGGGGAAAAATTGAAGTTATAAAATGGTGGATGTTTATCCCACCATAAAACATTAACTAATACGTTTTGATATTTTTGGGAAAGTTAGACAAAAATAAACTATGTTAGATCATTATTTCTTTACATTCATTAATTATTTCATATACATTACTTTTTTGAGGTTCATGAATAAAAAATAAAAAATAATGGAGATGATTAAAAAATTTAAGAGAATAGTTGGGAAAAAATTGGTTGTTATTATCAATATGCATATAAATGATAATGAGAGGCAGTTCACCATAAATTCATTTCAATCCTACAGTGAAAATCATTGTATTAAATATATTTATGTATATCCTTATACATACTATAAATTGTTCTATACTAAATAAATAATAGAAAAATGGATGAGATGGTTAGAACCATGCTAGCATAATTCAAAATATTAAAGATCATTTGGAATGAAGTTTTAATCACATCCATGAATATATAAAATATATTATTTCCAATAATAAATAAATTATTAATTTTTATGTTATATGGAATAAAAATATGTCTACTATGAATTTCTATAGAGTTATCAGAATTCAATGTTTGATGATCATTAAAAAATTAAATTTATCAAAAATGGACGAAAATATGATGAAAGAGTCTTCAATGGATATATATCCAATAGAAGTGGATGTGTCAAGAAAAAAAACAGGTCAACCTTGAACCAGTCACCTAATCCGATCTATGGTATAATCTTAAGGGAATTCCTGATCCCAATGGGCTAGAAACTAGTGGCAATCATCAACAGATCACACAAATTGACAAATTTATCCCAACAAATAATAAAGAATCTAAATAGTGGAATGACGAACGAACCACTCCAATATATAAATAAAACAATATAAAACATATTTTTTATATTAATATGAAAATAAAACCAAAATATAAAGGAATTCAATTGAAAAAGATGAATACATGATCCCTATGTGACCCCTGGGGTCACTCTCCAACATAAAGATCACTCATCGCACAAGGAAATCAAACTCAATCTAAAACCTACACCACGGCTAAAAATAAGAAGAAATGATATGGGTGAGTATTAAAACTCAACAGGTAAGCCCAGATAAATTTACTTCTCAATCCAATTCCATTAGTATAAAATAAAAATCAACTTCAATTATAAAATACAATATATGAAAGTATGTTTTTAATCATTTTTCTGGAAAAAAAACTATAGTATATTTCCCAATGTCACTTCAAAACAATGTTTGTTTATAATGGTGAGACATTATCATTTCAAGGGGAAATTGATAGTTTCATTCACAAACATCACAATAGATTGTAAAACAATTTTACTTGAAAAACATTTTTCATAATCCTTTTGAATCAGACACATCACTCACCGAGAAATGAAATACAAATGAGAGAACTAAAATAATCACATAAAGACGGAAATAGATATGAACATACAAGTGACCAATTATATCAATCATCACTAACAGTGTGTATGTTCCAATATACATGGGTGAACCTAGTTGATCGTGAATAATACAGAACATACTAATACATGAGAACCATCCCCGGAAGCATGGAGGACACGATGAATATGAAAGAACCCTAAATACTCTTGGCCACCCAATCACTAGATAGATTGATTGGAAAATCCCATAGAAATGAACCCAATATATCCACCTATTATAGGCCAATAACTAGTGCATAATATTTTTAGCGTAGAAATCATTCTATAAAAATTATCTCACTATGCTGGGTTTCCATGTCTCATGAATAAAGTGTGTGGGAAAACTGATTCTAACCACGAATCAAATCATATTTATATACAACAATAATTCAACAAAAGAACTCACCTTCATTCAACCTAACGATCGATTCACATTCCATAAATGTAATAAAACTCAAGGATTTTGTACCAAGGACCTCCAATTGTTATAAAATATCACAATGATTCCACAGTGAGGATCCCAATCCATTAAGCACAAATAAGGCATGAAAATACCCCAATATAGGTTTCCATAATAATCTATTTCAGTATTTCCAAAAAAAAATCAAATGGGCCTTTAATACTTCTCCACAAAACCATCACTCGAAAATAAACAAGTAAATTTCATCAAAAGGGGAAAACAACCTTTTTCCATTTCACAATTATTTAGAAGAAAATTCCTTTAATGTACTCATATTTCAATTTCAATTCAAAACCATTATAATCATAAATTAAAATGGGACACTAGTGTAAAAAACAAGCTAAACCACATTTTAAAACCAATACACATTCTTTTTAAATCCACAACTACATTGAAATACCATAAAGGAACCCAAATAACCATTTTCTATATCGAAAATATATTCTCAAGGCTAGCCATGCTTTATATTTTCCAAACCACATGAAAAATCGAATTGAGAATTTAATTTAATACATAGTGTGAAATATTTTAAAAAAAATTCTATTTAACATTTACCAATGAATAAATCTCTACATTGCACACCAAATAAAAATTTCATGCAATATAAATCAAACATTAGTTATCAATGGAGATGTGAATGACATGAAACAAATTAATCCTAAATAAAATATTGAAATTAAATGGTAAACCTTCCTCAAATCCATAAAACACCAACAACTTACTTATTAAAAAAAACCGTTATGGTTAAAAGAGCATTGATATATCAAGTGGAACCCTAGATGAACAAAACCCCCAATCTTGAAACACACTAGATACCAAAATCATCCCAACATGGCCATTATTGTTAGAGGAGAAGGTAAAAATGATTGGAAATCAATGTATAATGAGAGAATATCCATACCCTTTTAATCAGGGTGAAGAATCCAAAAGAAATCACAAAAAATCACCATAAAGGAGATTGGAGGAGCCAAGATTCTCTATGGGAGGCATCAAAGTATGGGGATTTGGAGTTGGGTGTCCAAGGAAAAAATCCCACTAAAAGAAGTTGAAAAACCAATAATACACTTTCCTGAGTGGGATG
Source organism: Viscum album (assembly GCA_963277665.1). Taxonomy (NCBI): domain Eukaryota; kingdom Viridiplantae; phylum Streptophyta; class Magnoliopsida; order Santalales; family Viscaceae; genus Viscum; species Viscum album. The sequence goes on from OY728161.1 coordinate 334,036,906, forward strand.
CAAGGTTAACTCACATAGTTTAACAAACAGTGAAAAAACTATTTAATTAGCCAATGTCTAGTGCTGTATGGGTTGTACACTTTGGTTGTATGGTTAGTTAAACCATTAAAAAACTGTTTACCCCCCTCTCACATACTGCATGGTTAATCTAACTATTCAACTTAAATGTGAAACCTGGATAATGTCCCCAAAACCACCATTTTCACACCACAACTCAACTAATAGAAGGGGATAAACCAATCAAAAAACATACCCCATAAAAAGGGTCTAGTAGGAGTGTTATAATTAAAATGTCCAAATCACCTTCTATTCATACAGTCCCTCAAAAAGTGAAAAATACCAAATACCAACCAAAACTAACATGACTAAAAACTTATATCAAGAGGACGAGATATACAAAATTTAAACCAAGAACACCCAGAACCCAAGAGAAAAACTATTAACCAAAAATAAAATAAAAAAAGGATGTAAATAAATATACGAGTGTGAAAGGATGTAAGTGAATAAAATAACTTACAATTTATATGTACGTCATTATATGTAGATAATTGAATATATATCTAATATTAAAGAGCCCTATGATGATTATTCTGAATTTAATTTTTATGATTACAAGAAGATTTTTAATAATATTAATAGTAAATAAGCTATAAATAATCTACATGTTTCTGATATTGAAAATGATTATAACACTTATGTATATGTTTATACCTTTGATAGGAATATAAAATATTAAAGGTCTATGTAGTATGTCAATGTTGAAAATAGAATCAAAATCCAAATTCACTAGTTTATACTAACAAAATATTGATATTGAAAAACAAAATTTAATCTATTTATACTAGATTAAATTTGAGGTTTTACAATTAAAAAACTATTATCTATCAAATTTAACAACATTAAATTGATAAATATGTCTAAAAAATGATAAATAAATTCTATAAAATAGGATGTGTATCAGATTAAAAATAATTCCATGTAGATCCTTATTCCAAAAATAAAATCAAAAATATAATTGGAACCAAGTGGAAATTCAATAATAAGATCAATGAAAAGGAAGAAGTATCATAAAACATGACCATATATGTACAAAAAGACTAATCATAGGTTGAATTGGATTCTCTAGATGACATTTTTATCCAATTTCAAGACATTATTCCAAATGTTTTTATTGGTTGTTTTAGATAAAAGGTAGAATATAATTTACAGGATGGATGGGAAGACTAAATTCTTGAATATAATTCTAGAAGATAGATACAATATTTAATAAAATAAATGAATTAGTCTATATAAATTTAAATATTTAATGTGAAGGCCACATAATTATTTATATGGATTAAATAGATAACTAGAGCCTTGTATTCAAATATAAATGGTTCTCTAAGAGAATGAAGGTCACTAAATGGAAAGTGTATAATAAGTTCAGGGCCATGGAAATGAATATAGGTACTCTAATTTTTGTTGTCTGTATTTATGAAATCAATTTATTATCTGATAAATAATTATATTTTAATGGGTTTTCAAAATAATAAATATTTATTTTGTGAAGTTTAAACATGGATATTTATGAAAATCAGTAGTTTTATATGTTTTGTAAAAACAAAATATTTTTTTTCATTTTTTTAAAAAATATATTTTTTTGAAATATTGTATATGTTTTTTATGGATGACCCCAAACAACTTTCCACAATTATAAATATTAGGGTCAACATGGAAAATATTTTTTTAGAAAATATCAATAAGATCTACCTTATTAGACTTATTGTCATCTTATTTTACATCACTAAATTAATTTCTGTTATTGCCAATGTAGTAAAATTGTGTTAAATGAATTAATGTGATGAAAAATAATCACATCTTAAGGATACCATGTTGTTTCTTAGATTCAAAAAAGGAATCATGCATTTATAGATAACTTATAAAAGATGTGAAAATATAAAAATGTATATATATATATTGATAGATATTAAGAAGGAAATTTTGATGACATTAAGTCAGCATTGGAAGGGATTCTTGTTTTTAATGAAAGATATGAGAGCTTTCACAGTAAGATAGATAACTTAATTACATTAATTACCACAAAGGATGTGTATATGGATAAAATAAGTGCATGAAATACAATTTTATAGATGAAATAACATCTAGAGTACTTGAAAGTTATGTCATATAATTCAATAAAAATTAAAAGTGATAAGAAAATTTTGATTGATTTCCCTAAAAATCCAATACTGTATAGTAGATCTAAACATATTACCATCATATTTTTTTGTTATAAAAAAGAAGGATTTTAATGTGAATATAAGGAAGGTATTCATTCCATTGGGGGATAAAAATTTGGATAATGTCACTAAATCCATTCTCAAAATTTTATTTGAGATTTTGATAATAAACATGATTTTTATCACGTCTCTCTTAGTTGTGGAACAATGTGTATATCCCAAAAATTCATTGGATTAAATTTTAGAAGGGAAAGGGAGACACAAAAAAAATATTTATAATTTTTCAATGTGAATATAAAGTTATTATAAAATTGGGGATAAATGTTTAATGAGTTTTTGTAATGGGAGGGATAAATTCTATATGAATTGGAAAAAAATTATTATCACCGAGGGAGGAAATTCTTTATAAACACTATATTATCTAGTGTTGTGGTGTCAATATAATTATCTTTGATAAATGAGGTGGTTTTCTTATTATTTTTATGAGTTATTTAGTTTTAAAAAATAAACCAAGTGGGAGATTGAAGAACCTATTAGAATTGTAAATATTATAACTTTATTTTTCAAATATCTATTATGATATAAGAATGTTTTTAAAAAATATTTAATGATTAATATGGTTTCTAGAGGTTTCAGGTGATGGTTGAAGCTTGATGGAGATGAATTTTGATTATTAATTTTTTTAAAATTTATAGTTTTTGCACAATTTTTCAATGCTACAGAATATGTATGATATTTGATTATATATTAATTTTTCTTTAAATAAAACACTATAATACTTTTCAATGGATAAAATAATACGTTGATATAAAATATTTGTTAGTGAAGATATAATATATTTTCTAGGGTATAAAAATTATTGACTAACGGAAAAATATAATGTATATATGTAAAATTATTTTGTGGGGGAAAGTGGATAAGTAACAAATATTTTTTTAATTCATGAGGTTTAAAAAATAATACATAAGATCACATTTTGAGGAAAATATATAATGAATAACACCCTAGACAAGGGAAAAACTATGATATATAAGGTTTTCCAGGTGAAACATAATAAATATATATTTTTTGATAACATTTTTATGGAAGAATAAATATATCACTATTTTTCTACAACAAATGAAAACATTCAAAACCATAACATATTAACAACATACTTCTTATAATGTATAATATACATATAATTCTTAATAAAATAAATTTATACACATGATCTATCAGTTATAAAATAATTTATGTTCTATATGATCTGGATTATACTTCCAAATGTAAATCTATAATATTATTGGGTTATTAAAATAAATTAAAAATAATAATCTATAGTTTCACTATAATACAAACAATGGTTAAGAGATATTAATAATGTTTAATGATTTAATTCCTCCTAGATATGTATAATTCCATAAATCTATGTGAAAATAAGTTATATGTCATAGTTGGTTCAATTATTCAAGAGGAAACTATGTTGTGAACATAATGCCACTATGTGGTGAATGATGATGAATAATATCACTAGAGAGTGTCTTTCAATGACCACTATATGTTTTCTTTGTAGACGTGGAGAGTTTAAATTTTTATTTTTTTCAAAATAGATGATGAGACTTTATGAGTACTAGATGAGAAACGATAATTGTGTAAAAACATGATATTAATTGATTTTAAATTAAAAAATAGTTCTATAATATAAATATTAAAATATGGTTTAATGAAAATGATTAATTAATATTTAAAATTAAAGTAATATCCATGATATCTCTCAAAAAATAAAATAACATAGTGGATATATAGAAAACGTGTTGTTGATATGATACTGGTAGTTTATTTTTCTCTATTAAATAAAAGAATAGGAATTGTAGTTAGGTTTATAGGGTAATATATTTACAATTAATTTTATATTTTTAGGGTAATGAAATTTTATTCTCATCATATAAAAGGTTGTGATTGAGAAGGAATATGAGTTGTCTGTGCTTTAATTCTATCAGCCCTAGACATATCATTCTAAAACACAGATTAGGATGGTAAACATGAATTAATACCATTTTATATGGTTCTAGTATTATAAGAACTCCTAATATACTATAATCATTTGAAAATACAATATAAAAACATCCCTTCATACAATGAAGAACTTATCTACATAAGAGTAGAAGTTTAATTGCAAATGATTGAGGGATCTAGGATAATATGGTCCAAATATTACTATTATTGGTTGAATATTCAATGACAAACCTTCACGTCTATAATAGATGGTTAGATAGTCTATAGGACTCAATGAAGAATATTTTATTTTTTATTTAAATGAATAACTATTTTTATTATTTATTTCATTGATCTTGACTTGAATAGGTGATATAACATGTTACTAAATCTATATGTGATATAAAAATCATTCACTTGATTTTATATTATTAACATATGATATTAAGGAAGGTTTTATCAAGAGTAAATCCTATAGAAATTACTTTTTTAATAATGGAATTATAAAAATTACTATCCCTGATTCATCCCCCTATTATTATTAATGCATAAATTGAACTTATGACATCAAGGAGTTATTAACTATAATCATCCCATAAATCTATCTTAGTGGAATATGAGAGATCAGTAATTCAAAACCACATCTATAGGATTACATTTTGTGGACCAAGAGAAATTTTCAAAAAAGCACTAGAATCATAAGAAAGGAATATTTTGAAAATTGAAGAATCAATAGTCACTCATAAAAAATTATAAATATAGACACTATCAACAAAGATAACATTATTCAATATAGTACCTACACATATATGACCATATAAAAATGTATTACAAATATAAATACACATGATATGTATAGTTAGAAGGGGAATTGTTTTTTTTGAACTTAGGAAAATTAATATTTATTCCATTTAAAATGATCTGGTTCCTAGGAATTTATTCCTTTTCAATGCAAATGACTTGATCAGTATACAATAAGTCAAGATATTTCAAAAATAATGGTAGAATGTTTTCTTGAATCATTACCCCAACAAACAAATCATAGGACATAAAATTATGGAATACATTTTTTGTAATAAACTAGGTACAAATAGATTTTTTTTCATTTTTATTAGTAATATTGAATCAAATAATTAAACTCACTTTGTTAAGAAATTTTTAAAATAATTAATTTTATTTAAATGATTTATTATAAGGTATCATTAAAATTATTATTATTAAAAATATAGAATTTGTTTTTTAAAAAAAATTTGTTTTATTTTTGAAATTAGTCTGCCAAAATTGTCGTTGTATGATTTTTTTGAGAATTTAATGAAAAAGTTATATTTTTGGTGAATAGTAATAAATACATATTTTCTAAAACACACTATTTTTATGAGACCACCACGAAATAATCTTGGTATAATATATATTAAAAATTTCTAATTAATAAATTATAATTTTATAATATAAATATTTTACAAAAATAATTCATACCATGTAAATTATAATATATTTTGTAATATGTATAAAAATCGATGTCATTAATGATATAATGACTACATATAATTGGAAAATTCAAATTCTATCCCCTAAAGAATATTATTTAGTGACAAAAAGTATTTTAATTAATTTTTTTATTAATTAGTATTTATAATTTATGTTTTTATGATATTCTATAATTTTTGTGTTATGTAACATGAATATTATCCAAATATTTATGCAATGATTTTACGAGTCAAGAAAATACAAATTAAAAAATTAATCTTGTTTTCTTCGCATGGATATGAATAAATATACATAATGAAAGAATATAAATGATTATATAGAACCAAATTAATTTCTTTTTATTATATTAATTTATTTATAATTTTTATAGATGAAATAACTAATTTTAAATAATATCAAACATTGATGAAATGATTGTTCAAGCCAATGAAAACCCATTAAATGATTTTATAATGATATGAGTGCACATAAATGACCAAAAAATTTCAATAAATATTTTTGGATGATTATTTATTTTTTATGATCTTATTTGAATTGAATTTGGGACCTTTGGTATCAAATTATATATCTTTAATCCACTTAAAATAATGTATTTAAAATATATTCAAGTTGTTGACACTTTGGTTTTTAACTAATATACATTTTTAAAAATATGTTTTCTAGAAATTATTTTCCAACCATTAATATTATTAGGAATGATAAAAGATTTATCTTAATTATAAAAATTTATTTTCAATTTTTATGAAACAAATAAATACGTTAAAGTCTAACACTATGATAGAAAATTAATTATTAATTAAACGAAAAAAATAAATAAATCAAATTAAAAATATTATCATAAAATCATATTAAATTTAATTAAGCATATAAATGAATTATATAAGTAAATATTACATTTATAGGATATAATAAAATATTTATTTGAAATTTAATCATGTTTTTGATTTTTTTAATGTCATGGTAAAAAATAGTTGTAAGTTAAAAAAACATTATTTGATTAATATAATATTTTATTAAATTATTTTTATAAACAAAAGATATTTAATAAAGGAAAATGGGTTAATATTATTTTTAGAAACGTAATCCTCTGTTACTTTTAGGCCTTTTGGAACTCTTTTCCCATATAATACCAAATTAATATTTTAATATTTTAAGAAACTCGTAATTTACCCCTCACATCAATAATAAAAAGGGACTCTTTCCATCATATAATTTTGTCAACTTGAGCATTCTTCGTAGAATATACTCTACCAAATCACCTTCTTGTTATTAATTTCCATGTTTTAGAGTTTATAATCTCACAAAAAATACAATTATATGTGACTTGAGTAGGTTCCAATGATAAATATTTATGAGGTAAATTCCTCCTTCTCTTCTAAATTATTTATCACTTATACATTATCATCACCACATATCCAATGTTTTATGGTAAATTGGGTATCATATATATACTATATTTTTATTTTTTTTAATGGTATATCGATCATCAAATCTCTTAGTTTTTTATTTTATTATAAAAAAATCTCCATCCATAGTGTGTCACTTCTCCTCTTTCTTGGATAATGTGTTTTCGTTTCTCATTAAAAAATTAAAGTGAATACTAAATTCACTTGTAATTTTTTAAAATTACACACACACACAAATATATATATATATATATATATATATCTCTCTGTGTGTGTGTGTGTGTGTTTGTTCTATCATTGGGAGTATTATTTTCATTTGACAGGAAAGCCCATAATGATCCGACCACCAAACCATGAAACAAACACACCTGAAATAATGGAAATAACAATATATTTTTACTAAATGTGTAAGAATATGTTATAAAAAGATAATGATCGGTTTTATAAATATTCCAATTATTCAGTAATACATTAATAACAATCATTAAACATTTATATATATGTTTTGAAAACATTTTAAATAAGTCAAACATGTGGTAAGGGACATTCTTTTAAATCATTTTGGTTATCTCTCTTTTACCAAAATAAAAAAAATGGTTTCAATTTATAAAATATGGGTTTATTTTTTGATTTCATGAAACCTTAATGTTAACAAGCATAAATTAAAATATTACATGGATATTTTCAAAAAAAATTCCCTTTGTTTGGGTACATTATTAATTTGAATAAAGTTATTTTCCTTAAGGAATATGTTTATGCTACAAGTATCCATGTTTTTTGTTTATTTTATGGTTCATGGGAATTTTTTATAATAAATTTTTGAAAAATTATAAACCAAATATTGATGGGTCCATTATCTCAATCCAATTCATTAGGTATGTTTGAAATTAACCATAATTGTTATTCAAAGTTCAATAGTAGTAGTCACATCATAAGTTATCCATGATGGATACATTTCATGGTGTCCATGAGGGATACAAATAATATTTTATTAAGGGTTAATATAATAATTAATAATGGAAATAAAATGATTCCCCCTATTCCCTAAATGGTTTCTTTATTATTACTGTAATTTATGGGAATCTCATGATTTCATAATATAAGTATTTGTCAATATTAAGGGTGATAATTATATCATTAATGTTTTTATAAGTATTCATGTAATTATAGTTTCTTTCCGTATTTTTAGGTGTGATACTATGTTTTTTGGCTAATCCCAAGTTTCCGTATGTTTTTCATTGGGTTTATTGTTAGGTAAGATAATATAAGAAACCAAGAAAAATGGTTTGAATATATTTTTAAAAAAAATCATGATTTATTTTCAAAATAATTTTGTTATGTAAAAAGGAATATTATTTTACTAGTATGAACATTTTATGAATTTTGGTATTTATATATAAATTATAACCTAATTTTATCTAAATATAAACCTAGAAAGATCCTAAAATTTAATTGAATCATTTATTGACATAGTTATTCAAGATTATGCGATGATTATGGGTGGGTCACTATAGTTGGTAAAAGAGGATTATTTATATATATTTAGAGTTTATGATTATGTTAATAGAATTCCATAAATGATTTTAAAATTATGGTTAATTTGAAATGATATAGAATTTATATATTACCATGTTGATTATTCTAAATTATGTTTATTTATAATGGTTTTCTATAGGAAAATCGGGAAGGTGAAGTAGGAAGTAACTAATAGGATGATATATTTTTTAATACATAACCTATAGTGGTGGGAGTTGGAACTGAGAGGTTTTTGATAGTAATGGTTCTGTTGAAATAGGAAAAAATAATAGTTGTATCCATGAAAGAGAACAACCAGAGATATAGCAAAGGAATGTGACTATAGTGGGACATTTTATGAGGCGAAATCCTCTTGATTTTAGTCGATTTTTTTGAACCAGGGGTGGATAAATTGTGAATTGTATCCCTTTAAATGACATTTGATTTCACGGGGTGTTAAAATAATCCAAAGGCTAGTCAATGTTTTTGACGGTGTAGATTATTAGTGGCATTCAATGGTCAAGAATATCAGGGAAATAGAAATTATTAAAGCCTTAGAATGGGATTAATTTATGAATATTTTCCATGGAAAATGTTTTACTATGGATGTTCAACATTATATATAATAGAAATTCAGTCAATTGAATAAAATTAAAAAGATTCAGTGGTTTTTTATGAATTGATATTCACTCAATTGACATGGTATTCCCCAAATATTTTTCACGATATTGAATGTCAAATAAATAATTTATACTCAATATTTAAGCCATGATATAGAATATTATTTAATACATATGAATTTAAAAGGTCATAGAAACATTTTCAGTGTAAAAATAGTGTATACATGTAGTTTTAAGATTAACACATGTACTTTTAAAACTAGAAAATGAAATGGTCCGAACAGTAAGCAATGGGTAAGAATCAATCACTGAAATCTTAATGTAAGAAAATTCAGTTCTTGTTTTATGGAATGTTTAGTAAAACAAACCATAGGGAATTCTATAACAAATACAATAAGTGTTTATGATATGTTATGTTTGGAAATATGGATTGATATTTCAATGAAAAATATCTCAGTATTGTTATGTTTAGTTATGACAAGAAGACTCTAAACTATTTTAAATGTTGTAAAGGTGTAGAGAAATCCATTGGGACTACATCAACAGATTTTTTCAATCCAATGAAGTGGTATCTGGTACACTATTTTTTTACTCAGATTTTTCTAATTAATTATTGGATATACGGTCCACAGTTTTATTCATTTTAAAATTTTTTCTAGTAAATTAGAGATTTAAAATCATGAAATAAATCTATACATTTAATAAAAATTATAGGTGGAAATTTAAAAAAAAGGAAGTATATGAATCTTCTTCTTGTTGTCTAGGGAAATACATTACCTACAAACCTTTTTTTCTATAGTATTGTTTGATGTTATTTTTTGTATGGATTGGATTTATTTTTACCATGATAAGATTTACAATAAAAATAAAGAAGTTATTTTTATTAAAGATTTTTATATTGTATACTAGAATGAACCCACACCCTTTATAAAATATTAGAATGTTTAGAAACGGTTAAAATATAGAAATGAATGTTATCTGTCATATATAGTTGAAAATAATGAACCATTCATATTAATGATGTTCTAGTGATAAATGAATAACTATATGTTTTTTGATGATTTTACTAATATTATAATATACTTGGATGTTGAATTTTCCATTGACATAATTCCGGATGCTATTAAAAATTTTAAAATCCCATCGTTGTATGACTCAAGTGGAACTTCTATAATTGAAAAATAAGTTACATGAGTTGACTGATAATGGTTTCATTAATCCTAGCACTTAAACATGGGGTGATCTTGTTTTTTTTGTTAAAATGAATTATGTTTCCATGATGATTTCCATTAATTATAGATCATTGAAATCCAATACTATTAAGAATAAGTATCCATTTTCTTGTATTAAGGGCTTGCTTGATCTTTAGTAGTGAGATCAGTATTTTTTCCAATATTTTCTTCTGATCTAGGTAACAATAGCTGTTGGTGAAATAGGATTACATTATTAAAACAACATTTCATAGTAGATATTGAAATTATTAGTTTTTTGTTATTCACTTTGGTTTGAAAAATTCCCATTATGTATTTATCGATGTGATGAATAGAATATTGTTTAAATATCTAGATAAGTTAGTGATTTTTTTGATGATATTTTGGTTTTGTCAAAAATTTAAGAGGATATGGAAAAAATATAAGGATTTTACTTGAAACTCTTAAAAAAATAATTTATACTTAATATTATTCAAATGTTATTTTTGGTTAAAAAATATTTCTATTCTCAGGAATGTGTTCAATAAATATAGAATAAATATTTATACATCCAAAAAATAAGAGGTTGATGAATTTAAGACACTAAAATGTGACTTAGATTTTATTTTTTCAGGGATTCTCATGATATGGATAGTATTTTTCGAAAACTTTCCACAATTATCTAGTCTAGAGACTAAGTTAACTCAAAAAATAGTTAAATTTTTCAGGGAAAATTTTTTGTTGATTATTTTCAATAATTAAAATGAATATTTGTTAATGATCATACTTTTTATTGATCTGGTAAAGGATTACGATTTAATGATTAATTACCATCCATGAAAAGAGAAAAAAGTAGAAGATATCTTCAGCCAAAAAAATCATGCTTCATTAACCAAGTTACATGTAGAACAAGACCATTTGATTAATGATTTGATGAATTGTTTCTTGGTAGTTTGGCGTAAAAAAAGTTACTATGTTTTTTAAGTTTTTGGTGTAGTCATCACTGTCAGACAGAAAGAATCATGATCATAAGGAAGACTGTGATTTAATGAAAAAGGTTGAATTGGTTAAAAATGCATGCTTCCAAAATTTAATGTTGATAAAATATTTTCATATGAATTAAAAAAATTATGTATGCATTATATTTAAAAAATTAGAAAAGATTTATTATGTGAATCTCATCATTCTTCATTTTTAGTTCACCCTAGAAGCACTAATATTTATAGAGAACATTGTGGTTGTTACTAGTGATATGGAATGAAAAGAGATATTTACGATTTTTATATAAAATGTTTGACTGGTCAACAAGTTAATAAAGAGACACTAAAGGGGAATATTCATCCATTTTTAGTGCCAGAGCAGAAATGGGAAAATATAACGATGGATTTTTTTGTGGGACTACCAAATAATTCGCAATATAAGAATGTGATTTGGGTTATGGTTGATCAACTAACTACATGTGTACATTTCATTCCTATTAATGATATACTATCTGTAGAACAACTTTATCGGTTCTATCTTATAATAAATAGTTTGGTAACATGGAGTTCCTTTCTGCGTCGTATCTAATAATGATCATTGGTTCACTAATATCTTTTGTAAAGGCCGCCAAATTTCATTGAGCACATAATAAGATTTTAGAAATGAATTTTGTCCTTAATATGATGGAATGATAAAGTGAATGATTCATAAATTGGAAAATATTCATTGAGTTTGTTCAAGGGATTACTAGAGATGTTTGGATAATTATATTTCTTTATTTTAGTTTTTTTAATACTAATAGTTTTCATTCTAGTATACATATGACCAATTTTGATGAATTTTAGGGAAATTGGCATTTAACTACATCATTTTGGAATAAAATTAGGGTAAGGAAGTTTATGGGACAATAAATTATTAAGGTAAGTGGCTCAAAATTTAAAGACGATCCAACAACATTTGGGGAGTCCTCAAAGTAGGACCAAAAGTTATGTAGATAACAGGAGGAAATACATCTCATTCAAGGTAGGTGATCATGTTTTACTTGAAATTTCTCCATTGAAAAGTGTCATGATCTTTGGTATGAATGGATATCTTATTCCATGGATCATTTTACATTATTAATTATTAGTTAAATATGGACCATTTTCCTACTGAGTATACTTTCCTACGAGTTCTACCCAGGTACACAATGTTTTTCATGTTTTTATGTAAAAGAATTATATTCCAGATTTATCTCATGTGTTTTATCCCATAAGTATTTCATATGGAATTGATCCTTTATCATAAAGATAAACATATTCATATTCCTAATTGTAGAGAGCAATTATTATAGAATAAGGTACTTTACTAGGTTAAGGATTTGTAGAGAATCCTCATGGTGGAAATATCAACATGGGAATCAAAAAATTATATGAGAGAAATATATCCCTATTTTTTAAATAAGTGACTAAATAAATAGTATACAATTTGAAAAAGAGGAATAATGCTACAAACCATGTACTAATATAATATATTTTTTAGTATTTATTAGTATAAATGAATAAAATAGTCACATTAACTATGTTAAGTATCTTTTAAAATAAATATTTTTTTTAAATAATTTAATTATAAGGTTATATTTAAATAATTAATATTCATGTAAAATTAATTCAATTTTAAAAACTAAATTAATTTTTAATTAATCATTTCAATATTATATATGTATGAGTTTTTGAGAATTTTCTGAAAATTTTATATATTTGATCTATAGAAAAAATACTGTTATATAAAAATATAGTATTTTTGCAACATCGTCAAGTCTTAATTTTGATATAAAATTCATTAAACATATGTAAAATATCACACCCCGACCTATCTAATTAATTTATTTCATTATTTACTTTTGTTTTTAAAATATTTTTTTGGGATTGGGATGAGTACCGTACAAAAATTTTGAATTTTTTCAAAAATTGCGCATTTTTTATTTGACGTCATTGGCCACAGGAGTGGAGGGAATTTTGGAAACCCTATGAAGCTTCACCCATGGAAGTGACATGATACATCAATCATAGAAAAGTTAAAATGGGAAAACATTGTGATTTATTGGGTTATTTAACATTTTTATTGAGGATAATAAATGTATAATTATTATTAAAATGAAATGAATATTTTTATCATTCTTTTTTTTACCTTTATGACTATTATTATTCTTTTTAAAATGTTTCATTAGTATTGTTACAATTATTTAAAATTTGATTAATGTTATTATAATTAAGAATTAAGCAATTGTTAATAAATAATTTTAACATTATATTATTATTATTAATGATTTGTTGTTCTTAAGATTATTATTTTTATCATTTTTATATTATTTTTATTATTATAATGAGAATTATTATTATCATTATTATTTTAATTATTATTATTACTATTTTATATTAAAGTTATTATTAATAATATGATTATTACTATTCCTATTAGTGTTATTACTAATTGGGTATTATTATTATTATTTATAATCTTTATTTTTTGGTGTGTTATGTTTTGTTAGTTTTAATTCATTTAATTTTTTTTCTACATTCCATTTATTTATTTTATTTTTTCACCACTCTTTATGTCCCTTCTCTCTACATGTCACGACCTGCTTATCCCTCGCTACCTTAATTCCAGGACGTCTCACCCTTCATCCTCCCCTCACGCCGCCTCCTTTCTTCCCTTAACTATTCTTATTGTTACATAGACCTTGCCTCCCCTCTCCATCTAGGCTGCCCCACAGTCACCATTAGGCGCACCTCCATCTTCTATGCCTTCGGCCTCAAACCCTCTAACTGGCTGCAGACCCACCCCTAGTACCCTCAATCCACCCTAATCCCTTCATATGTCGCTCACCTATTGTCTGCGCACCGTTCGACCGCCACACCACCTCCCTGCCGCACCCAAGTCTGGTAACCCCCTATAGGTCATTCCCCTCTTCCTACTAGAATCTATCTCTGTTGCAACCTCCTTTAATCATCCATATAGCCGACATCACCATGTTGTTGGCCCTCTCCCCCTATCGACCTCTTTTCTAGCGATGAATCCCGCTTTATGTAGTTATATTTTCTCCCACTCCAGTTTATATTATTCCACTAATATGGTTTCAATTTTTATGTTCCATCCTATGTTTTTTGTTTAATCATACTATGTAAGGTCGATTTTAACATCCTTGATGTGCGAACGATGTGTGTTTGATGTTTCAGACTAATATTCTGAACATTTCATTATTCTTGAGGTTGGATCCCATTGATTATGACTCTTTAAATTAATTTTTCTTTGTTTTCTTGATGTTCAAACCTCTTAGTTTTCTGGTTATTTGTTTTTATTATTAAATTAATTATATCATGTGGAAATTCTTGGTTCTACTTTTTTGGATAATTGTTTCACATGTTTAATTTATTTAATGTGTTTTGTGGTTAATTAACATGGTGCCAATTTAGTTTTTTTAAAAAAATTGGGTTTGATTAATTAGATTGGTGAAAATTTGTCTTTTAAAATAATTGAGTTTGTCTTTGATACCTTTTTCCACTTATATGTGAAATATGGTGTGTTGTCTTACAAAAACGGTTTTGTGATGTTTAATATCATTTCATGGGTTTCTGTGTTTAGTTTTTTAGACTATTCATGTCTTCATTTTTCTGTTTTGGTATGTTGCAGGTGCACGTTTAATTAAAAATGGGGTTCTAAACTGATTTTGGGTGTGTAAATCAATGGGGTTCTATGAGGAATTGTTTTATAAATTTTAAAGTTGTTTATTAAATAGTACATATGGTGTTAATTATGTTTTGAAAGTATTTAGAGGTGTTTTTGAGTCGTTTGTTCATCTAGACTGTTTTTAGTTTGTGGTTATGAGTTTTTAGTATTTGTTTATTTGTTTCTTCACATTGGGATGATAATTCAAAAATATGACAGTTGTCAGCACGTTGTGTTTACTTCTACGTATGTGTGAGATATGTCACATCATCTTAATCGTGCTACAAGCCAAGGAAGGTCCCACACTACACTCTTCTTTAAATTTAGAATTTATTAAATTCACGATATTTAATTGATTTTCAATAAATGTGAAATATTGTTAGATAATTAATCTTTGAATAATTGATCAATGTATACAAAGATGTTTATTTTATACATGACACTTGAATTATATTCTTGATGAATTTATGCACAATATTGAAATAATTCCCATTTTTCTTTTGAACATAAGTCACAGATTTTCATGTGTGGTTCTATTTTGATGGTAAAAGTTTTCATATGGCGCATGAGAAATTTTTTTTCATTACTCTTGAGAAATGAGGTTTTTATTTAAATTTGGTTAAGGCCCATTTGGCACATTGATATAATAAATTATTTTAAAAAACATTCTTTGGGGTGACTCATGGGTGACTATATTGTCTTCGTCAATTGTGAGAGTTTGTTGTGTGTGACATGTGTGCATTATGACTAGTTACTTGATTGAAACTGTTTGACTCACCCCCATTTTATTTAGTACTCAAACATGGAAACCTATCATAGTAAGTGAATCTTCTATGAAAAATTGTTGCATTATTATAGACTACGCACTGGCTAGTGACCCTTAGTACGGACTTTTCTCTGCAAAGGGATTGGGCCCCTAAGTTAGGCCAGGTAGGGAAAAAATGAGTGTTTAGGATTTATGATGTCATCGATAGTAGGAATTCCTTCATAATGATTCACACGTATAGTACGTTTTGGTTTGCTTACAAGATCCTAGGTTTAACCCATGTTTTATTTAGTGCTTATTTGAATGTTTCGGACGATTGAGAGGCCTCATTTGGTTTCTTGTCCTCATTTTCTACATTCTTATTTTACTTATTATGTTTTGTGCATATTTGCGTCTTTTTTCATGAATAACAACTAAATTTTTGGATTTTATGTTGTTTAAGAAAATGTTTTAAAATGTAATTCACCTTTTACCTTCAAACAATAAATGCATTTTTAAATTAAAAAGGGTAATAGACTTTTACCTGTTTTAGAAATGAAATAGTGTGTGGGAACCCTTTTTTATAATGTATATCAAACTTGGATATAGTAAATTCTTTATTTAAGGGTAGTGAATTTTGGATAGTTTTTTGGAATGCATGTTGAGTTTAAATACTCACGCCTACTGGGTTTTCCTGTTTTTATTTTCTATTGCCGTTTTGACTCGATCTTGCTCGTTGTGGGTGAGAATTGGGTTTGGTTTGGTGAGCGACTCTCTGGGACATGAAGAGTTTTGGTTGTGGTTAGGTTAGTATGTATTGATGGCCTTTCTTTCCCTTTCATGTCATTTATTTATTTTGCGTTGTTCTATTATATTTCTACTAGTTAGTTATTTTTTTAATGGGTGAAATTATTCTACTATTGTTCTATGTTGATGTCCTCGATCTTTTGCCAAACCCAGAGGATTGGGAATGCCTCTCAGGCCTTACAGCGGATCATCTCGGGTGACTGGTCTAGTGATTACATGAGTTGGTTCATGACAACATGGTATCAGAGCAGGTTCGCTCTTGAGCACACCTTGTATTTCATAGCACCCATCATTATTTGGTGTTTTCATGGTAAAAGGAGTAGGATTGTCATGGCTTGATGTGTAGGAATGAGAATGAAGTTATGAACCCATGCTTTTTCTGCACCTCCGGTTACAATAGGATGTTCGGGTTTGTAAATCTTCTTTGATTATTCTTGTTTGATTAGTATTTGGAAATGAAATAGGAGTTGGGAAAGTAGCCACCTGAGCTCACAGGGCCTGGTAAGCCATGTGGAGCCGAGGATTTTTCCCAAGAATACTCTCTCTGATGGTAGCATGATTGGTATATGACCACCATTCAAATGTTTGAGTCCCTCATCGGCAATAGTTTCCCCTTGTGGATCATTTTCATCTTTTTTACTTTTAAGAAATTTTTTATAATGTTTTATTTTGGAGATTGAGAAAATTTTAATTTCAAATGTGGATTACCATAAATTTTTTTAAATTCATTATTTCCTTGTTCATTAGTTTTCTCCCCCATGACAGCTTGATGAATTCCCAAGGTACAAAATCAGGTGGTTCACCCTTATAAAATCCTCCACATGATCAACCTATATACTATGTTATATAATTCTGGAAGTTAAACCATCCCATAATTTATAGCTAATATGATCTGCTTGTGATGGAGGAGTG
Source organism: Viscum album (assembly GCA_963277665.1). Lineage (NCBI taxonomy): Eukaryota > Viridiplantae > Streptophyta > Magnoliopsida > Santalales > Viscaceae > Viscum > Viscum album. The sequence continues at coordinate 334,054,474 of OY728161.1, forward strand.
GTTGCAGATGATTAAGAGGAACTTCATTTTCATTGGTGTGCCTATGTCATTGATGATAAAGTTCTCTAACCTCATCCATGAATTTCCAAAAAAAATGGTGGAAGTCCATCTCTATAAGAAAGCTTCAATAAGATCTCACATGAGAGTTCTTTAAGTCTTTGTTTATCCAACAATATTTTTCTAAGTTGACAAGGTTGAGGAGGAGGATGGAGTTGTGCTGTGTTTAGTAGGGAATTTAATTGGAACTAGAATTGTATCTATGTTTCTTAGACCTAGCTCTATAAGTCCAATAGTTTGTTGAAAATGATCTTAGGAAGGTTCGAAAATTTGAGTCTGGACTGCTACCTAAAATGCAGTCAAAAGTGCCAGAGCGCTACTTAACCACCTTCTCGGATGTTGTGGGGAAAGACATTCTTACTGAAGCTGGGTTAATAGGAGGACTCGAGGTGGTGAATCCTCCACCGACCACAGGAAGTAGTGCAGAGGATGGTGATAGGAAGAATGGGAAAAGACTTGAAGTTGGTGGATCTAATAGAAGAACCAAGAGGCCTTCAGACCTTCAATCGTCTTATTCATTGCACAGTGTCATGATCTATCACCAGTGTTGTAAGCAAGGTCACAAAAGGCAGACGTGCCCGAGTGTTCTGAAACCCTTCCACACCAATGGAAATCTGGGTCACTTCCAATGATTCTGCCGAGGTGTTTCCAAGAAGAGCACTGAAACTGGACCTGGCTCGTCGAAGTTCACCTCATCCCATCGGCAGGAGTAGGAAAATGTTTGGTACTAGTTTGTGGTGTTCTTTTTGTGATGTTCCCTTAATGTAGTGGTCATCTATGTTAGTGTTATGTGGTGTTTCGTTTCGTTTAGTTGTAATAATATTTATTTTTTTAATCCATTTGAAACATTAATTTTATTGAGAGTGTTTTTGGTGAATTTATAATTCGTGTGTAATGTTTGCTAAAATTTGAAGCATGACTGCGAGCCACAAGATGCTTCAACAATTGGTTCTCTAGTCATAGGTCTCGGAGTAAAGTTTCTGCATAGCTAGGAGAACCCCAATGGTGTAAAAGGGACTTGGTTTTATCATTGTCTTTTGTGTGACATGTTTAGTGTTCTTCGAGGGGTGTGAAGTTGTTGGAATAGAGATGGCCGTAATTATGATTCTCTATCAGTTAGTCCCTTCCCTTTACCAACATTGTGGTTTGGGTTTCTGGTGCATCTGGAATGTTTTCAAATTCAGTTAATATCGTCATTTTTTAGGTTGGGGAGACGTACAATGGGTCTCGCATAGTTACACCTAATGTAATTTAGTGTTATTTTGATCCGTATGGTTGGGTGTCTATTTTGGCCTTTCTGTGCCAGTGTTAGAGTTTCTTTCCATGTACCATTTTGTGGTGGGTGGCCTTGTGTAGAACCCACTAAACCTAGGTTCTTCCTCTTGAGTAAATGTTGGAATTAGAGTACACCCAATAATTCTATTGGACTAGTATTAGAATAATAAGAGTTAGAGATTATTTAAGGATGCTCTTTTTTCTTGTTTAAATGTATGTTTTGGGATCTAATTGGTGATAGTTAAGGTGATCATTTTTTAAGGATGAGTTGTGTGTCACTGGGATTCAGTGTCTGTTTGGATCGATCAATTGGTGGCACTTAAACATTTGGAAAAGGGTGACATGTACGATGTTTTATCTTTGGGTATTGATCTTGTAGTGGATTTTCGATGGCAGAAAATCGTTATGGTGAGGATAATTGTCACACCCTGACCAATATAAATGATTTATTTTATTATTTCCTTGGGTTTTTATAATAATTTATGGGGTTTCGGTCAATTTCATGACAAATGTTTTTAGTTTTGTGAAAAATTGCACATTTTTGTGTTGACGTCATTGGGAGAATAGGAGGAGTTCATTTTGGAAACCCCAAATAACTTTGCTCAGGAAAACTCATGGCCCATCTGTCTCCAAAAAATTAAAATGATCAATGTTTTTGATTTATTGTTTTATTTATCATTTTTATTTAATATAATAATTGTATAATTATTATTAAAATGAAATGAATATTATTTATGATTCTTAATTTTGTCGTTATGAATATTATTATTATTATTATTAAAAAGTATCATTAGTATTATTATAATTATTAAAAAAATTATTGATGTTGTTTTCATTACGAATGACGAAATCGTTAATAAATAATTTCATTATCATATAATTATTATAAAATATATTTTGTTATTAAGATTAATAATTTTATCATTTTTATTATTATTATTATTGTGTACATTATTATTATTATTATAATTTTCATTATTATAATTATTATTAAATATTAATGTTATTATTATTATTATTATTATTTGTATTAATGTTATTATTAATAAGGTTTTATTATTTTTATTTTTATTATTATTACCATCATCATCATCATTATTATCTTTATTTATTAGTGAGTTATGTGCTTTTAGTTTTCATTCCATTTATTTTATTTATCTTCTTTTATTTTTTTTCTTTTATTTTTTTCTACTCCCCATCTCCCTTCTCTCTCTGCATCATGCCCCACTCTCCCTCTTTACCCTAATTCTAGGCCACTGCACCCCTCATCCTCTCGGCATTCCACAACCTTTCTTCCCTCCACTCTCCCTCTTGTGATGTTGCTCTCGCCTCCCCTCTCCACGCAAGCCACCCTGCACTCACCACCGGTCGCACCTCCAGTTGCTCTGCCTTCATCCTCACAGCCTCCAACCAGCTGCGCACCCACCACCCTGTACCCTCAGGCCACCCCACACACATCAACCATTGCAAACTCACTATCTGCATGTCGTTCGATGACCACACAACCTCATGGTCGCACCCAATTCTATTAACCACCCTGCTAGGTTGTGGTCTACATCCCACCGGTGACTAGCTCTGGCACAACCTCCTTGAACTTGCCCTATAGCTGGCCTCTCCCTACCAGCGGCCCTCTCCCCCCATCAACCTCTTTTCCGACCTCTAATCCCCATTAGGGTAGTTATTTTATCATCCACTCTAATTAATGTTATTCCACTACTATGGTTTCAATTTTTAGGGTCTATTCTTAATTTTTGTGTTTAATTGTACTTCTTAGGTTCGATTTTAATATAAATGAGGTTCCAATGATGTTTGTTTGACGTTTCCCACCAAAATTATGATTTTTTTGTTCTTTTGGTCATATCCCATTTCTAATGCCTCTATAAATTAATTTTGATTTTGTTTACATGATATTCAGACCATTTAGGTAGATGGTTTTTCTTTTTATTTTGTTTAATTAATTATGTTATGTGGAAACTATTGGTTCGACATTATTTTGATAATTGTTTCAATAGTTTAATATATTTCACGTGGTTTGTGGTTGATTATCTTGGTGGAAATTTAGTTTTTTTAAATAATTGGTTTCTCTGATTAGATTGGTGTGACTTTTGATTTCAAAATATTTGAGGTTGTGTTTGATAATTATTTCCATGTATATGTGAAATAGGGTGTGTTTTTAAAAAAAAACTAGTTCTGTGATATTTAATATATTTTCATGGGATTGTGTATTTAGTTCATTTTTCGACAGTGATTGTCACGTGTTTTATGTTTTGGTGTGTAGCGGGTGAACATATAATTAAAAAATGTTATTTGAACAAGTTTTGATTTTGTAAAGGTGTAGGTTTCTCTTTGGAATTGTTTTATAAATTTTAATGTGGTTTATTAAATAGTACATGTGATGAAAATTATGATTTGAAAGTATGTCGAGGTGGTTTTTTCAACATTTGTTCTTTTAGATTGTCTTATGTTAGGGATTATGTGATTCTAGTTGTTTGGTGTTTGTAACAGCGCATTGGAGATGCAATTCTATGATATTGTAGTCATCATCAGGTTGCATGTACTTGTGATCAAGTGTGAGATGTGACGCATCATCATAATCGAGATGAATGCCGAGGTATGTCCCCCACTGCACTCATCTTTAAAATTAGAATTTATTAATATCTTGATATTTCATTTATTTTTAATAAATGTGAAATAGTGTTATATAATTATTTTTGGAATAATTTCTAGATCTAAATGAAGCTTTGTATTTTATACACGACACTTGAATTATTTTCATGGTGAATAGACACACAATAGTGAAAGAATTCCCATTTTGATTTTGAACATAATTCACAGATTTTTATGTGTGGTTTTGGTTTGATGGTAAATGTTTTCGTCTGGCGCATGATCAACTGTTTTCGTTACACTTTAGAAATGTTGTTTTTCTTTTATGTTGGTTAAGTACCATTTAACACTTTAATAAAATAAATAATTTTGAAAAACATTCTTTGGAAGGACACAGGGGTGACTTTGTTGTGTTAGTCGATTGTGTGAGTTTTTTATGTGTATGTTTTTTCATCTTGACTGATTACATGATTGATATTATTGTCCCACCCCTATTTTATTTAGTCATTGACATGGGAACCTGGCGTAATAATTGAATATTCTGAGAATGATTATTTCACTATTTTAGACTACACACTGGCTAGTGGACCTTAGTACAACCATTGATCTTCTAGGGGATTGGTCCCCTCAGTTAGCCTATGTAGGGAAAAACCGAGCATTTGAGAGTTATAACATCATCGAGAGTAGGAATTACATCAATAGTAGTCACAAGTATAGTAAGTTATAGATTTTTCATTATCTCCTAGGTTCGATCCATGTTTTCTTTAGTTCTTAATTGTATGTGATGGACGTTTGAGGTTTTTAGTTTGGTAATGGTTCTCATTTGCTTCATTCCTATCACCGAAATTGGTTGTTGTATATTGTGTGTGGACTTACTCTTGACTAACAACTAAATTTTTATATTTTAATTTTTTTTTAAAAATGTATAAAAATTTAATTCATTTTTTCCCATCAAACATTAAACTTGTTTTTAAATTAAAAAGGCAATGGAATGTTACTTGTTTTAGAAATGAAATTGTGTGTGGAAACCCGAATTTTATATAATGTAGTTCAAATCAATAATTACTAAATTATTTATTTAAAGTTAGTGATTTTGGGATAGTTTATTGGGCACAACTATTGAGATTTAATACTCATGACTATAGTTTTTTTTCATGTTTTAAGTTGCTATTGTAGTTTTCATTCAAGCTTGCCCGCTATTGGAGATAGGTGTGTGTGGTTTGGTGAGTGACTCTTAGGGTCACAAAGAGTTTTGGTGGATCTCAGGTTAGTATTTGTTCGTGGCCATTTTTCTCTTTCATGTCATTTATTTCTTCATTGTTCTATTTTATATTTGCAGCTTAGTTCATTTTTTAATTAGGTGAAATCGTTCCTCCGTTATTCTTTGTTGACACTTTGGCACTTGTGGCCAGCCCGAGAGGATCGGGAATGCCTCTTAGTCATTACAATGGATCAGCTCGGGTGACCAGTCCAGGGTTGACCAAGGTTGGTTCGTGACATAAACACTAAATTGTGATATTATAACAGAATTATTTTATAAAAATAATTCATATCATGTAAATTATTTTTTTTTTCTTGATAAGTATAAATATCACGATCAGTACTAACAGTATGCTTGCAGAGCATTGGGAGAGTAAAAGTTTTTTCCTTAAAAATAATATTTGAGTTATAAAATGTTTTTAATGCCTTTTTTACTAATTAATATGTATTATTTATGTTATTAGTGGATACATTCTAATTTTAGAGTGATATAACCTCAATCATAACGAAATTCTTATCCAAAGAAAGAAAAGGAAAAATAACAAATTAAAGAATTTTTCTTGCCATGGATATGAGTTAATATACATAATTAATGAATAAAAATTATTATCTTGAAATTAATTAGTTCATTTTTATGATATTGATTTATTTTTAATAATATTATAGAAAATAATTATCTTTAATGAGTAAGATACACTGATTTAGTTCTTGTAAAATCCAAAAGAAAATTAATAAAATGATTTTAATTAAAATTGTAAAAACCATTAAATGACCCAAATATTTGAATAAATATTATTGGATGAGTAATTTTCAGCCATAACATTATTCAGTTCATATTTTGGACCTTTTGGATCTACATGGATAACATTAATCCCCTTTTAATATTTTATGTAATAGAAAGAAAAGTTTCTCAAACTATAGTTTTTAATTACTAAAATCTTTTTAATATATGGTTTAACATAAAATATTTTTTTTATAAATAGTTAATGGAAATATAAAATATTTAACTTAATCATGACATTTTTTCAATTTTTTGGCAATGAATGAATGCCTTGACGACTTTCATAACTATGATACTATAATTTATTAAATAAAAGAAAAAAATAAAATAAATGATATTAAAAATAGTAAAATGAATATAATTTGAGATAATTAATATAATATATTAATTATATAAATTACCATGAAATTTATAAGATATAATAATTTTCATTTTATTTTAATTTTTTTTTATGTTTTTATTGTCATTGTAATGAACAATATTAAATTTGGAATAAAATATCTTTCATTCATATAATATTTTATTAAATTATTTAAAAGAAACATTAATAATGAACTTTTAAAAATGGGATAATATTTATTGAAACTTTTATCCCAGGATCCTTTTAGGATTTGTGGATGTAATTACCCTAATAATATGCATATTATATTTATAATATTTAAACAAATTTAAAAATTTCCCTTAAACTCAATTATAAAAACGGATAGTTTAATTCACTAAATTTCATCACCATGAGCCTTATTGGTTGACCATACTCAATAAAATTATATTCTCATCATTCCCTACCACATTTAATTTTTATTGTCTCACAAAAACATAAATTCCATGTTCCCTAAGGAGGTTCTTAATGAGAAATATTCAAGAGGTAAATTCCTCCTCCTTCCATTTTAAATTCATTCTCACTTCTATATTATATTCATTCACTATCCAATGATTCATGATAACTCCAATATCATATATATACTAGAATCATATTTCTTTAATGATATATAAATCATAAAATCTCTTATTTTCTCCCATTACTATTAAAAATGAAATCATCATCCATGGTTTTTCAATTGTCCTCTGTGGAATATGAGATTTTCTGTCACATTACAAAATTCATGGAAAGTTTAAATTCACATATAATTATTTAAAATGATATATATGTATATATTCTATTTAATTAAGTATTCTTTACATTTTAAAATAATGTCTATAATGAACCTACCATGAAACGATGAAACGAACGCACCAGAAACAATGGAAATAACAAAATATTGTTAATAATTGTGTGAAAATATGTATTAAAAATAAAATTAAAGTTATTATAAAAATGAATAAAGTTATATAATAATTTAATAACACTTCTTAAACCATTTTAGAGGGGGTTTCAATAAATTTTATGGATGTTGAACTTGAGGTAAGATACTTTGTTTTAAATATTTTAATGGATTATTTTTTCAAAAAATAATAAAAGAATTTTTTTATCTTATATGTAAAGATATATTTTTTACACTTTATTTATACATTAATTTATTAAACACATTTATAGAATATTTAATGTTTATTATTAATTAAAATATTTTTATTTTGTATGTGTGAGGTATTCATTATAATTGAGTAATTTTATTCAAGGAATGTTTTTATCCTGCAAGTATTTATGTTTCCTTATTATCTTATTATTCATGGGAATTGTTTATTTTGATGGGAGGTTATGTTATAAATGAAATATGGCTGAGTCTGAGATATCCCTGCAATACATTAGTTATGTTGTAGGTTGACCATAATTGTTATTTCATCTTTAACTATGACAGTTACATCATAAGGTAGTAGTAATGGTTACATTTTATGGTATTCATGAGAGTTTAAAATCATATCATATCCTCCAAGGTTATTAAAAAAATTAATTAAGGTAATAAAATGGATCCTAAGTTAACCTAAATTGTTTTTTATTCTTTATATGTTTTATATATACCTCATGTTTTCGAAAAGTAAGTACATTCTACTTTTAATAGTTAAACTTATATCATTCATGAGTTAATAAGTATTCATAGAATAATTATTTAATTACTTCTTGATTGGGTCCAATACCATGTTTTTTCTCCTCATAACACGTTTTAAAATTTTTTAATGGGATTAATGGTTTGTTAAGAGAAAATAAGTAGAAAATCTAAATGTTATGAATATTTTTCATTGAATGAAATTCTGTTTTTTTTAAAGAATTTTGTATTATTAAAAAAATGGAAACTATATTTTTCTGACACTTTCACAGGGGGGCACACAACCTTCACGTTTGAGGGAGAAAGGCGCGGTTTTGTTGCCCCACATTCCATATTTAAAAAGGTGGGTGGCATCTATCACTTTTTCAAGGGCGTTTTCTCCATGATCGAAACGGGATGAGGGGATGTTGGTTCCTCCTTCTGTGGATTCCTCCATGGAACTCATCGCCTAGTCTGGGTCCCCCTTATAGATTTAGTACATTTTTTTGTGAAACTCTTCTTAGTTCCATGTCTTTGTGGACACTAGTTAATTACACTGCTTCTGTAGGGATATTCAATGTGGTCTGGTCAGGGAATCAACCTTTTGTTAGGGGAGTACTCACATTGGACATCACTAGTGTTTCTGGGTGCTGGGACACTAGCGCATCTGGGTTTCTTCTCGTTATTATAGTGCTTCTCAAGGGAACGGAAGCCCAAGGCATCACACATCGAATGCGAGGAGTTATATTCCATAGGCATGTATCTGAGGCTTTCATTAGCATCCCATGTTTAACACCGGGTGTGCCGAAAGTTTAACGTCCATCGGAGATGATGTAAACCTCTAGAGGGAACACTGATGTTGGGGCCATCGTATGGTTGAATTCCCGGTCACTATTGAGGGGAATGGGGAATGAGATGGCATGATTTCCACGGGATGTGGCGGCCAAGATAAGAATTAGGATAGATGATGGAGCGGTTGTATGATGTGGATGGTGAATGGGTTGGAATCGTCATGAGGATGCCGATGGTTTTGGGCTTTAGCCTCGAAGAGGCTTCCTACGTATCCCCATGGAAGGGAATCAATTTCCATGTAAATCATCTGATGATGACTTACCACCAATTAGGTTTTTCAATGGCTTACATCTGGATGGGGTCGCAAAGGTTTGGTGTTGGATAAGAATGTCAATGGCTTACCGCTGAATAGGATCACAACGGTTTATCGCTGATGGAGGTCCTAACGGCTTACCGCTGGATGGGGTCGAACTGATGTGAAGATGGTCGGGACGACCCGGTGATAGGATTGAACCCCCTAGAGGCTTCTTATGTACCCTCCTTTAGTAAGGATCAAAGTCCATGTAGTTCATAAAAGGGGAAATTGTGGATTATTCTCTGAGGCAGCCCAAAGTGTTGGTGAACTAACATGAAGGGGGTCAGAGTGACAAAAGGGTTGTAAGATTTAACCTTGTGGAGGCTTCCTACGTAACCTGACATGGAAAGGATTAAAGTCTTCGTAGTTCTGGAGGGTGTGGGGATTACACTATAAGATGACCAAGATTTTAGTGGACCGACATAAAGGGTGTCGGAGCTACCAATGGGCAGTTGGCTTGGACCTCGGGGAGGCTTCCTATGTACCATGTCTTTGCAAGGATCAAAGTCCATGTAGTTCTGGTTGGTGTGGGGATTACACTCTAGGTTTCCCAACGTGTTGGTGAACAGACGTGAAGGGGGTCAGATTGACCAAGGGGTGGTGTGCATAGACCTCAGGGAGGCATCCTACGTACCTTTCCCTGGCAAGGATCAATGACCTCATAGTTCAGGTTGGTGTGGGGCTTACACTCTAGGCTGCACGAAAATGGTGGGCTTGAACCTCTTGGAGGCTTCCTACGTACCATTCCTTAGAAAGGATCAAAGACCTAATAGTTCATGTTGGTGTGGAGCGGACACTCTAGGCTACCTGAGGTGGATGTCACAGTCGGTGCTTGCTATAAGCCCACATGAGTCCTTCTCGGTGTGAGAAACAAGAGGATGTAGAGACCTGAAAATCAAGTCAAGAAAGGTGCTTCCATGAGAGGTAAAGTGGGGCTTACACGTGATCGCAACCCAAAGAGGAAACAAAGGTCTATGTTTGGTTATCATCCCAAAGAGGTTGGGACTTACACGAGGTCGGAGTACTGGTGGCGAAAAAGACCAGCGGGAGAGGGATTCGGCACAAAAGAGAGGAGGATCACTATCCCCCATCATGCCCTTTGCTGGTCGTGGGCATCAGAAATGAAAGGAGGAGTAGTGGTGTAACCTCATGCAAGAAATTCTAGGGGCTTATGTAACAACCGAAGATTTTATGAAAAATATTCTTTTTAATTTCATTAATGTCTTGTGTTGTACGCTACACCAAAAGGTGCTTGCATGACACGCAACCCTGACCTGGCTTGCATTACACGCAATCACGACCTTCCTCAATAGCGTGTGTTGTATGCAATACCGGGTGTTACTAAACAACGATATACTATTATAATATTATTATGAACTTGCCGTTATGAATAGTATTAACTAAAATTTGAATTTTATAACATTATTATTCATCTTACACATTTTCTAGAACACGGTATAAGAACAAAATAAATTTTTCGGGTAAAATAAGTATTTTTCAAAAAATGCAGTTTTGCCACCTTTTGATGGCGCACCAACATTAAATCTAGTTTTTGACATGTTTATAATTTCAATTTTACAAAATAAAATTATTATTTGGAATAAGGATATAAAATTTTACCTTGGATAAAATTTTCATGTTATTCTGATAAATTTCATAATTTAATGAATAGTAAAAACACGCTATATTTTAATTAAAAACAACTTTTTTAATAGTAATAATTTATATGGTTAAATTATAATATTGAATGGTTTTAAAGTATAAATAGAATTTATTTTTTCCATTTCATATAATTTATGTCATTGGAATTGATTTTACCTTGAATTCATTGGTTAAATCAATTTAATCTTTTGCAATGTTTTACACAAAAACCCGTTTTCTTTCGACAATGAAATTAATTTTAATTTAATTTCTGAAACTTTTTTGTATTGAATTTGGAAAAATGAATTCCATATTTGGATTCATTTTGTCCAAATTATGTTAATAAGCTGCTTTTTATTTTTGGGCTTCATTAATAGTAACTACGGTAAATTTTATTTACCATAGTTAAAGGTAAATCGTGTAATTAAGGGTAAAAATAAGATTAATAAAATAACCTAACACCTACCAAAATCCTATTGGATGACTAAGAGTCAACCCATATCACCTAAGGGTACGATTATAATCATTTAATGGAATTTTCTCCATGAAAATAACTTAATTATTATTAAAACCAAAGAAAGTGACAACATGTCACTCTCTTAAATCTTATAAGTATATTAATTTCAATTTAGTGATAAACTTCATGAAACTTCTAACATTAATAGTCTCCAGAAATCTAATAAAAATTATCTACATTATATAAATTTATTTATAATTTTTAGGTATTAAATAATTATAATTAATTTTCACACAATAGGGATGCAGAAATTATTTATTTAGTGAAAAATCAATAATATAGTTTTTATTGAAATATTAATACATATAAAAAGGCCCAAAAATCGGAAAAAAACTTATTATTAGTTTATATATATACCCTAATCATTCTGTGGAAAAATTGTTTACCATTTGGATCTTTATTAAGATGATTATGACATTTATATTATTTTATTTTAAATGATGCCAAAGTTGTCATCCTCATAATTTAATAAATATAACAATTTAAAATATTGGTATTTTAAGATGATAAATTTTATTAAAAGTATTATTTTGAAATTTAATAGATTTATATTCATTATAGGATTTTATTTTTAATTTTTATGCAAAAAATAATTATATTAAATAATTATACAAAAAATGATGTAGTAATTATTTTATTAAGAGATAAACCAACTAAATGGATTTAAAAATAACAAAATAAATATTATATGAATTATTTAATGTTCTACACTAATTTTATAGATACATATGACATTTTATAAATCTATTAAAGATTTTATTTCAAACATATATTCTGTATATATTTTATTTAAATTCAAATAAATGAATAGTGTCAAAATTGACACTATTGTTATTTTATAAAAATAATATATTATAAAATTGTTTAAAAATCACAATAATATTTAAAAATTATAAATTTATATTTATATGGTAGATAATGTTATAATGTATCCAATTATGGAAAATTAAAAACAAAAAAGTAATTATTTTTTATAATTCAAAATTTAGAATGTTATTACCACAAATAATATTAAATTGATTAAATAAGGATAAATAATGTTGATAATGTTTAAAATAAATTCCTATCATGTCTAAATTTGATTGGTTGATGCTATTACAACCCTATATCATCTAATATTCATATATTAGTCATTTTAGAAGGTTTTTATGTGGATTTAGATTTATTATAAATTAATATTTTTAAGAATTCCAAAGGTGCCCCTCTCCTCCCTTATAAAAGGGCACCTCCTCCCTCTCTTCCTGACACCACATTGAGCCTTCAAGCTCAGAAGAACACTGCCAAATTATCTTCTCCAATTCCCTAGAAACATCCTACAGGTCTTAGTATTTTTCAATGACCAATTTTAGTTCCCTAAGAGTAGGTTTCAAACAGGCGCTTCAAAGAAGAGGTAATGCCCGTTACCGATTATTGAAACTTTATTTCTACTTCCACTTCATATTCTTTAGTTTTTTCATTATTAAGTAATAATATCAGTATCACTCATATACTGATATGTTATTATAAGTATGAAACAACCCTATTTCACCATCTATCCATCCTACGGAAAACAAAATCACCACATGTGTGTACGTACGGAATACCGTCTCCACGCTGTGGTGTAATCTATTTTCCACCACCACCTTACTTGGATGAGTATAATGGTGAAATTAATGAATATATATTATTATTGTAATGTGATATTGATTCTGTAATAGTATACATACACTTGAACACAATTCCACGATCTTGGGAAGAATATCATCGCTCGTGCGTACGTACGGACTACCGTCCCCACGACACGATGAGATTCACTCTCCATGTTAACCATTCAAGAATGATTATAAAATATATATAATAAGTAATCATGAAATATATTACATAATAATACTACTTGATTTATGTACATATATATATATTTATTTCATCTTCTTAATTCCATTCAATTCAATAAGGAAACGAAAACAACGTTCATGTGTACGTACGGCCTACCGTCTCCATGAACGGTGTATTTCTTTCCATTTATCAATATATTATGTATATTATGAATATATAGTATATATAAATCATGTTTTACATTCTAGATGCAATTAATCATGATCTAAGTAATCATATGAATAATTACAAGTTAAAACACGAATGACAAATGAAACGATTTTACCCAAAACACTACTTTAACATGAATTTACAAAATAACGGGTAATATAAAGTCATAAGTGAACCATATATGATATTATAACAATGAATATGATTCTTTAATAATTCAATGACATTATTTAAATCAGTATACAAGATTTTTGGATACGTATGAAGCATATCAGATCTAAGGTAAGGGAAAATTGTGCAAATCTCATTTTTATCCGAGATTTCTTATTCGTAAGAATTTACTGGGGTTATTGCTATCATCTATGTCCATGTTTTATAAAAGTGTTTTCATGTATGTTTAAATTCCTTTTTACCCATTTTTGACTTTTACTACATGGTATGTAAGAATTCTTTCTTTTGTTTACGTTACGAGGTATTTTTTTTGAAATTTCCGACAAAAGTACGAGAAGACTGTTTTTTTAAACTTATACAGAATGAATGGATTTTTACGGTTTTATAAAGCCTTATTTTCATGAAGATTACTCCAAAATATTTCATGATTATTTTCAACAAAACCCTTTTCTTTTAAAAGTGCATGGCATTTTCTGAAAAGAAAGTGATTTTGAAGTAGAAATGATATTTTCCTCAAGAATTCATTTCAAGTGTTTTATCATAACCATTTTCCATCTAAGATGACATTATTTCATATGTGTATGTTTCAAGTATAATGTCTCTATGATTTACATGGTTTCAATTTTCTTATTTTTAAAAGATATATATTTGTTTTATATGGATTATGTTATGATGGAATGATGTTTATGAAACCCATTTTATTATTTGGGTTATGATGAATGTTTTAAGTTTATTTTGTGGAACAAGTAAGAATGAATTCATTATGAGATGGGTGGGATCTATATCTCACTCAAATTCATTGGGAAAAGAATTTATATCTCATGATATAGACATGGCTGGAAGGGTAAGTTAATCTGTTTCAGTGTTACAAGACTGAAATGAGGAGTGAACTCCATTCAGAATGGGACTTTGTCCACTAAGACGGTCTTGGCAGCAATGCCTTGGCTACTATGGAATGATTAAATGTTCTTAATGGATTCCAAAGTTACATGTTTTATTCTCGTGCTATTTTATCATGGTTTATGTTCCATTATGACCTATTCCTTATTTACTTCCATGTTTTATGTCATTGCTCAAGAATTTTATGTTTAAAAATTATGTTCATGTTTTTAAGTTCAAATATATATGGTATGATTTATATTTTCCATGATTACCCTTACCGGGCATTTGAGCTCACCCTTTTTATGTTTTCTTTTCCACAGGATATAATGAAAGGTTTTAGGTAAGAAAAAAAAGGGAAGATCAATATGGGAGATGTTTAATATCTTTCACCACGATTAGAAGATTGCGTTCCATGTTTCCAAAGACACTAAACTATTACGGTGCTTGTGTGTCTGTTTTTGTTATGTATTAAGTATTACGCTAAAGTAATGTAATGTCCATGTACGTCATGCTTTGGGTCTGTACAGTTGGTATCAGAGGAAAGGTTTTGCCAACCTTTGGAAACTAGGATTCGAGAACTTTAGTGAGATCCCTAGAGATATTTCCATGGTATGTCTAGGGATGTACCTAAGGTTAAGTGTACGTATAGTATATAGTCCTAGAACTACGGTAACGATTTTAGAATTTAACCTATGATTTTAGATATTGAGGTAACTCCCCCTTTACTATGTTGTTTTCCCTAGCATGATTTTTTCCTCTCGCACTATTATTTTTGGGTTTTAGAAAACGGCTGGAAACAGGAAGATACACAATAATAGAGGATATAACAGACAATGGAATGATATTCTTTATGAGCAACCAAATGAAATGGGATTTGGAAGTCCAAACATCGTTATTATTCCTAATCAGCAATCTCATAACATGATCAATAATCTCAACTTTGGTAAGTTTCCCGACTCAGATAATAAGAGAAAGATGGAGTTTCATGATGATCATAGAGGAAAGAAAGTTCAATTTCCCTCATGTAAATCATATTGGAAGAGGCATCAGGGGGATTGTTTCAAAGGAACTGGAAGACTCTTTGGGTGTGGAAAAGAAGGACACAAAGACAGTAAGTGTAAAGAAAAAGGTTTAGTTAACACCATAGACAAGGATAATGGTATTGCTACGACATGAACAATGGTTAAATATTTTAAATGTGGAACATATGGGCATTATGCAAACCAATTCCTTAAGGGAATTTCTAATGAATAGAATCCGTATGGTCGTATGGGTAGTATTTATGTTGATGATGATGAAGAGTCTACAAATGATATGTGATATGAAATAATTTTTGAAGCTCGGTCAATGGTTTAAGAAGGTAGTGGAATGATTACATGTTTATCAAGTGTAATGTTGTATAAGTAATCTCATGGTATTATGGAATAAAGAGACATCTAAGGATTGTTACACTATTTTTTTCCTTATGTTTTTAAAGTATATGATGAATGGTACCAATGACCATGAAAGGTTATTCAGATATTTTTGGAAAGTAGATGATATGCACATAATGATGGGATAAAGATTAAATTAAATGTTTGATAGTATTCATGAGCTCATGACTGATATAAGTAGAAGGACATATCATGGTTTGAGTATATATAATTTTTGGGATTTTGGAATGTGGGAAGAGTTAAAATTTGATAGCATTCATGTTTTCACTATGGTTCAATGGGTATTCATTTTTCAAGAGAATACATGACTAAGGTATTCAATGGATTGGAATGTGACCAACAAGATATATGGGGGATAAATAATTGTATTCACATGCTTGGTAGATGACATTACATGTAGTCATTTTCATTATACTATGTGATTGGACATATGTATTTTGGATAAGCCTAAGCATTGGAATGAATTATGTTGGAAATAAGTTAGTATTGTTTAAGGAAAGATTTTTTTTCTGATATTATTTATAATGTAGTTTTAGAAAAAGGACAACCTGCAGGACGGGTGACATCCCATCGCGTTGGACAAGGCTCTGGGAATCAAACCCACAACCGAAGTGCGACTGGCCTTTATCGCCTATCAATGGCCTACAGGAAGTCCCTGGTTAGTGGAAACTATTTTTATTTTATTTGGCGGTATGATATATGAAGTATACGTTGATTTGTGGAACAATATACAATTAATTTAACCATAAGATAGATTTATATCTTTTGCTAACCTTTTGTTTAAAACAGATGGAATAAACCATCATTCTATCGCATGATCTTCTAACACATCACGAATAACAAATTCAACTTCATTTCTTCAAGGGATGAAGTAAAAAAAATTTAACTCCCCAACAACAGTGACATTGTACCAAAATCATGTTAGTATTTCTTTTAATTCATCAAATTTAGGGAAATGATCATGAAAACCAAAACTATTTTCCTAGTTCCCTTATATCCGATGAATCAGATGGTACCTTAGATCATCACAAATTTATGGCTGTGTGATTGTTGGATTTTTCATAGCCATGTCCTCTACCACTCTCCATCAGAACATGATGGTTAGATTTTTCTTCCATATCCATATTTTCACCTATGTTCTCCTACGTGGAAACCTAGTGATGAGTTAATTTGGGTAACCGTTACGTTTCATACTTTAGTTTTTAAAGCCATGTTTTGGTATTCCTTTTTACAATGTGGGTTTCTATTAAAGAAACTTTCGAGTAATAAACCATTTGTAACCCCAACGAATTTTGAGGGCGAAATTCATTTTTAAGGGGGTAGAATGTAACACCCCGAGATTTTATGAAAAATATTCTTTTTAATTTCATTAATGTATTGTGTTGTACGCTACTCTAAATGGAGCTTGCACGACACACAACCCTGACCTGGCTTGCATTACACGCAATCGCAACCTTCCTCGGTAGCGTGTGTTGTACGCAATACCAGGTGTTACTAAACAACGATATATTATTATAATATTACTATGACCTAGTCGTTATGAATAATTTTAACTAAATTTTGAATTTTATAACATTATTATTCATCTTACACATTTTCTAGAACATGTTATAAGAACAAAATAAATTTTTCAGGTAAAATAAGTATTTTTCAAAAAATGCAGTTTTGCCGCCTTTTGATGGCGCACCAACTTTAAATCTAGTTTTTGACATGTTTATAAGTCAAATTTTACAAAATAAAATTATTCTTTGGAATAAGGATATAAATTTTTACCTTGGATAAAATTTTCATGTTATTCTGATATCTTTTATATTTTAATGAATAGTAAAAACATGCTATATTTTAATTAAAAACAACTTTTTTCATCGTAATAATTTATATGGTTAAATTATAATATTGAATGGTTTAAAAGTATAAATAGAATATATATTTACCATTTAATATAATTTATGTCATTTGTATTGATTTTACCATGAATTCTTTGGTTAAATCAATTCAATATTTTGCAATGTTTTACACAAAAACCCGTTTTCTTTCGACAACGGGATTAATTTTAATTTAATTTCTGCAACTTTTGTGTATTGAATTTGGAAAAATGGATTACATATTTGGAATAATTATGTCCAAATTATGTTAATAAGCTTCTTTTTATTTTTGGGCTTTATGAATATTAACTACGGTAAATTTTATTTACCATAGTTAAAGGTAAATCGGGTAATTAAGGGTAAAAATAAGATTCTAAAAATAACCTAACACCTGCCAAAATCCTATTGGATGACTCAAAGACGACCCATATCACCTAAGGGTCGGATTTGAATCATTTAATGGACATTTCTCCATGAAATTAACTTAATTATTATTAAAACCAAAGAAATTGACAACATGTCACTCTCTTAAATCTTATAAGTATATTAATTTTAATTTAGTGACAAACATCATGAAACTTCGAACATGAATAGTCTCCAGAAATCTAATAAAAATTATATACATCATATAAATTTATTTATAATTTTTTGGTATTAAATAATTATCATTAATTTTGACACAATAGGGATGCAGAAATTATTTATTTAGTGAAAAATCAATAATATAGTTTTTATTGAAATATTAATACATATAAAAAGGCCAACAAATCTGAAGATAACTTATTATTAGTGTATATATATACCCTAATCATTACTTGGCCGAAATTTTGACCATTTGGATCTTTATTAAGATGATTATGACATTTATATTATTTTATTTTAAATGATGCCAAAGTTGTCACCTTCATAATTTAATAAATATAACAATGTAAAATATTTTGATTTTAAGATGATAAATTTGATTAAAAGTATTATTGTGAAAGGTAATATATTTATATTCATCATATGATTTTATTTTTAATTTTTATGAAACAAATAAGTATATAAAATAATTATACAAAAAATAATGTAGTAATAATTTTATCAAGAGATAAACCAAATAAATGGATTTAAAAATAATAACATAAATTTTATATGAACTATTTAATGTGATCCACTAATATTTTAGATAAATATGACCTTTTATGAATCTATTAAAGCTTTTAGTTCAAACATATCTTCTTTATATATTTTATTTAAATTAAAATAAATGAATAGTGTCAAAATTGAAACTATTGTTATTTTATAAAAATAATATATTATAAAATTGTTTAAAAATCACAAATATATTTACAAATTAAAAATTCAAATTTATATGGTAGAAAATATCATAAAGTATACAATTATGGAAAATTGACCAAAAATAATTAATTATTTTTTTATAATTTAAAATTTAGAATGTTATTACCAAAAATAAAATAAAATTGATTAAATAAGGATAAATCGAGTTGACAATGTTTAAAATAAATTCCTAACATGTCTAAATTTGATTGGTTGATGAGATTACAACCCTATCTCATATAATATTCGGATATTAGTCATTTTCGAAGGTTTCTAAGTCGGGATAGATTTATTATAAATTAATATTTTTAAGAATTCCAAAGGTGCCCCTCTCCTCCCTTATAAAAGGGCACCTCCTCCCTCTCTTCCTCACACCACTTTGAGCCTTCAATCTCGGCCAAACCCTGAAAAATTATCTTATCCACTTCCCTAGAAATATCTTAGAGGTCTCGTTGTTCTTCAAAGACAAATTTTAGTTCCCTAAGAGTAGGTTTCAAAGAAGCGCTTCAAAGAAGAGGTAATGTCAGTTACCGATTCTTGCAACTTTATTTCTTCTTCCACATCTTCTTCTTTAGTTGTTTCATTATGAAGTAATAAAATCAGTATCACTCATATACTGATATGTTATTATAAGTATGAAAAAACTCTATTTCACCATCTATCCATCGTACGGAAAACAAAATCACCGCGCATGCGTATGTAAGGAATATCGTCTCCACGGCGTGGTGTAATCTATTTTCCACCACCACCTTACTTGGATGAGTATAATGGTGAAAGTAATGAATATATATGATTATTTAAAAGTGATATTGATTCTATAATATTATACATACACTTTAATACAATTCCATGATCTTGGGAAGGATATCATCCCTCGTGCGTACGTACGGACTATCGTCTCCACGACGCGATGAGATTCACTCTCCATGTTAACCATTAAAGAATGATTATAAAGTATATATAATAAGTAATCATTAAATATATTAAAAAATAATTCTACTGGATTTCTGTACATATATATATTTATGTCATCTACTTAATTCCATTCAATTCAATAAGGAAACGAAAATAGCGTTCATGCGTAAGTACGACCTAGTGTCTAAATGAACGGTGTATTTCTTTCCATTTATCAATATATTATGTATATTATGAATATATATTATATATAATTCATGTTTTACATTCTATATGTAATTAATCATGATCTAAGTAATCATATTAATAATTACAAGTTAAAACACGAACGACAAATGAAACGATTTTACACAAAACACTACTTTAACATTAATTTACAAAAGAACTGGTAATATAAAGTCATATGTGAACCATATATGATATAATAACAATGAATATAATTCTGTAATAAGTCAATGACATTATTTAAATCATTATATAGGATTTTTGGATACGTATGAAGCATATCAGATCTAAGGTAAGTGAAAATTGTGCAAATCTCATTTCTATCCGAGATTGCTGATTCGTAAGTATTTACTGGGGTTATTGCTATCATCCATGTCCATGTTTTATAAAAGTGTTTTCATGTATGTGTAAATTCCTTTTACCCATTTCTGACTTTTACTACATGGTATGTAAGGAATCTTTCTTTTGTTTATGTTACGAGGTATTTTTTGACTTTTCCGGCAAAAGTACGAGAAGAATGATTTTTTTAAACATATACGGAATGAACGGATTTTTATGGTTTTATAAACCCTTATTTTAATGAATATTCCTCCAAAATATTTCATGATTATTTTCAAAAAAACCCTTTTCTTTTAAATGTGCATGGCATTTTGTGAAAAGAATGTGATTTTGAAGAAGAAAGGATATTTTCCTCAAGAATTCATTTCAAGTGTTTTATCATAACCATTTTCCATCTAAGATGAAATTATTTCATATGTGTATGTTTAAAGTATAATGTCTCTATGATTTACATGGTTTCACTTTTCTTATTATGAAATGATATCCATATGTTTTATATGGATTATGTTATGATGGAATGATGTTTATGAAACACATTTTATTATTTGGGTTATGATGAATGTTTTAAGTTTATTTTGTGGCACAAGTAAGAATGATTTCATTATGAGATGGGTGGGACCTATATCTCCCTCAATTTAATTGGG
The DNA here is from genome assembly GCA_963277665.1 of Viscum album. NCBI lineage: Eukaryota > Viridiplantae > Streptophyta > Magnoliopsida > Santalales > Viscaceae > Viscum > Viscum album. The sequence goes on from OY728161.1 coordinate 334,075,536, forward strand.
TAAAGATTTTATATCTCATGAGATAAACATTGCTAGAATGGTAAGTTAATCCGATTCAGTGTTACAGGACTGAAATGATGAGTGAACTCGATTCAGAATGGGACTTTGTCCACTAAGATGGTCTTGGAAGCAATGCCTTGGATACAATGGAAATCATTACATGTGCTTAATGGATTCCACAGTTACATGTTTTATTCCCATGCTATTTTATCATGGTTTATGTTCCATTATGACCTATGCCTTATGTACTTCCATGTTTTATGTTGTTGCTCAATATTTTGATGTTTAAACATTATGTTCATTTTTTTAAGTTCAAATGTATATGGTATGATTTATTTTATCCATTATTACCCTTACTGAGCAATTGCGCTCACCGTTTTAATGTTTTCTTTTCCCCAGGATATAAATAAATGTTTTAGGTAAGAAATAAAAGGGAAGATCTTTTTGGGAGATGTTGAAGATCTTTCACCACGATTAGAAGATTACGTTCCAAGATTCTAAAGACACTAAACTATTACGGTCCTTGTGTGTCTGTTTTTTGTTACGTATTAAGTATTCCACTAAAGTAATGTAATGTCCATGTACGTCAAGCTTTGGGTCTCTACAGCTTACACCAGGGTGGTCGCCCTTTCCCCACGTAGGATACATGGGGGGAAGTCACAGTTTAACATCATGTGATGAAGATGATGGTGGTTGGTAGTTTAACATCTTACAACTCGGATGAGGTGGGTTTACTCAACACCCCTAGGACATACAAAACTGGTACCCTCTATTACTTCATGAAGAGATGGGACGGGAAACGACGTGTCTAGGGGGTGTCATGGAGTGAACCAATGGGGGGTCCATGTTATCATGGCTATGTGAAGAAGCAATAGTCGTTAGCTTGACTATGTGAAGAAGCATGATGAGAAGAAACACAACAAGAAGTGGTGTCCAACAGACTTTGATGTTGCTTCATGTGAACCAATGAGGTTTCACGAGATAGGGAGTCGTAGAGAAAAAGGGTTTACGAGTAGAGGCCTCGTAGAGCTCAGGTGCTCCATGAAAGGGAAGGGCTTCATGAAAGAATGGGATTCATGAAATGCAGTTACCTATCATAGATATAGATAATAGGTTCATAGAAGAAGTGATTCGCAAAGTGGAAGGGTATTTGCGATGCAATGCCCTACGAAGCCCGGGTTCCTAGGAATTCAAAGTCCTATGAAGTAATATGCTTCATGAGGCACGGTGACTCGACCTTATCATTTGAGTCAGGTGTGAATGGGGGGTTCTTCGCAAAGCATGAACTCTTTTCAATGACCAGAGTCCCTGTGAGGATCTCCTTCCTTTTCGAAAGCCCATGGGCTTCAAGAAAGGTATCCCTCTCAAAAGAGGGTGTGAAAAAAAGGAAAAGGGGGGAACTTCATGGAGAAAAAGTACCTTCAGAAACTCATGTTTCGAAGAGCAGAAAGTGCTTCACAATTTGATAGCTGAGAAAGGTCGGATGGTTCGTGCTTTGGGAATGGGAGGAGGCCAGTATTTATAGGCAAGAGGCACTGCAGAGCAGTGCTCGCTTGACATGAAGATGGATTCCACTCCTCGACAAGCTCGTGAAAGTTAAAGGGGCTCGCGGATTATCCTGCCTCCTGGCTTCGGGGCAGGCTCGCAAATGTCAAAGGGGCTCATGGATAATCCCTCCTCTTAGCTTCGCGGTGGGCTCGCGAACGTCAAATGGGATCACAGAGCATCTCACCTCCTCGCTTCGCACTGGTCTTGTGGGGCCCTGGTGCTCCGCGAAAGGTCTACGCGAGGTAGAATCGACGAATTTTTATTACCCTTCTTCTTTCTAATTTATGGCACCAAAAAATTCCCCCCACAGACATGGTGCTAAGGAGAAATCAAGGGTCAAAGTATGAGGGTCAATCACTAAAATTATTTGGTCGTTTCACGAAGCTGGCTCGCAAAGGAGGATCGTCGAGCGGGAAAGTGACGTGTCTGCTAGGCGCACTGTGAAGCTCGCCACGGTTGAGACGCACCGTGAAGTAGAGTGGGTCATCACCTATAAATAGTGGGGATGAATTCTCATTTTTCCTTTCTCACATTTTCAATTTTTGATTTTAGCACTCTTGATTCACGAATCTTTGTGTACTTTGCGACTTGCTCTCTGTGAATCGAGCCTTCAACTTCCAGGCGCATAGCAAGTCTTTGACTTTGCATCTGTGCACATAGAGACTACGTGTTCGGAGGCCAAGGCATGCCTCTATGAATAGACTCTGTGAACACGCTCCGCGAACAAGCTTCAAGACCGAACCAAAACAATCACCCCAACCTAAAAGACTACATGGATCGTTAAGAAGCCACCTAGGGGGTCCTTGCGGATGCTTCCCAAAGGGACAAGATGGCGAACAGCCTGGGTTTAGGAGAGCTAGTTTGCAGCCACTCTTCCCATGGTTATTTGTTGGAGCTGCTATCAGGAAGCCAGAGGCACTAACCGTTATGCAATAGGTTTCCTTTTTATGGATTCGGGCTAAGGGATGATGTCTTCATCACAGAAGTTATTTGGGAAGAACCATATTACCGGTTCAAAAGCATTTCGTTCCAGTGCCGATGGTTCAGGGCGGCAGACGGTCATGCCCGAGAGGTTATCACACCCGTCATTGCTGACTACTTACAAAACCGCCTGGATAAGGTTTACGGGAAGGAGTTACAACCGGAGACGACTCCCACCATGCATCATACAATATTTAAGGCAGCTCTAGGGAACCTGGAAAAGGGGTGGTCTAAGAAGTGGGACCTGCTCCAGGGCAGAAACATCAATGGTGATAGGGCCTAGGACTACTAGGTAGGTGCCTTGTGTGAGAAGTTTGGGGTGGATTTGAGAAGAGTGGTCCTATATGAGGTATCTTAGGTCACCCAGTTTCACATCTACTAGCGAAGCAGCTAATGCCAGATCTATTGAACAAGTGGTCATCGAGGACCAACACATTCCATTTTCACCTTAGGGATGTCAGAATCAGCTTGTGGGACATCCACCAAATCTCAGGGGTCCCAATACTGGGGGATATGTTTGAAGAATTCCTCCCTATCATGATTGTGTGGGAGGACACGGAGCAAATTCCGCAGCTGGTGATGGATTTGATAGAGCTTGTGCTAGGAGAGGACAAGGAGGCGGTGAGGGATTTCCATTTCAAGCGGTGGATCAAATAGTTCCAGAGATTCTCGTAGAATAGAATGTTTCTGGTGAGGCCTCAGACTTTCCTGAAGGGGGCCAGGAGTAAGGATCATTCATACTGGCGACTTGTGGAGAACAGCTATTGGAAGAAGTGGGGATTTACCATCATTATCGAACAACAATCAATATTTAGGATGACATTGTTCATTGTGGCTCTCATATGTGGTTGGATCCTACCAGTGAGGGACACCAACATGGGAGTGCGGCCAAGAACATTCATTATGGAATATGTGTTGGCGATAGGAGGGAGGATCAACCTTGGGATCCCGACTCTTGACAAGTTGTATAAGATGATGCGGTATATCACCGAGGGAAAGAGTCTAGAGAGAATATTCCAGCCATTCCACCTCTATTATGGGTGGATAACGGCACACGTTAGGGGGATTATGAATACCCAAACCCCATTTCCCCTCTAGGATTGAATATTCGCCCATCCGTCCTGAATGCTGGTGGGAGATTTTCAGCCAAGTTGACCGCACCGTTGGTTATGAACCGAGTGTAGAAGGTGGAGGAGTTCAATTTCCACCCATTCCCGTTCCTGACATGGGTAATCACTATTTATAGTCGGGTAATGGAGGAACACCGAGCCTATCTCATGGCCTTTAGAGGTGGAGTTTTGATGGAAAGGGTGGATCGTGAGCCTCTCTGCTAGCTGTACACCCCGCACCGATTTTATCAAAAATTCCGGTGCATGCAGCGAATGACTCTGCAGGTATATTAGGGGGTTCTCTATGAGGAACACCTATGTTTCATAAGGTAGATGTCTCTTATGTTTACTTGGGAAGATGGTAAGATGTGAATCTAGTTGTCCACGCCGACCGATGTCATTGGGTTAGTGAAAGAATATGCCCAGACATAGCATGTGGACTACCCGGGGGAAATTATGAATAAACCAACCATTTGATTTGTTTATGGCATGCCTCCCAAACCTCCGGGTCCATGTAGAAGGGAGGCATGGGCATCTCACGTTGGCGGGGCTGCCATAGTGGCAGGGCCCACACCAGTTAAGGGAGAGGAAGCAATGGCAATGGAACCGGTGGTCCCAGAAGAGTGGAGCCATCATGAGGGGATGAATCCTATAGGGTTTCATAGAATATCCACTCAGGCTCCATGGAAGCGGTTGTGCCACATTGATATGCAAGAGAATGTTGTCCTCCCGGAGGCCTGCGACATCACAGAAGTTAACCGGCAATTACTCGACCCGTCGGAGATGTGGCAACATCTGAACCATTTTGGGATGGACATTCCGGAGATAGGACCTATCAGGGCTAGATTTATGGTATCTCAGGTGGAGGCGGAGTAATACCTGATAGAGTTGGAGGACATTGTGCACTCTTGGGGTACCCCGCATCGGATGACGGGTCGAGTCAAGGTGTTTCTCGATTGCACCACTCCCCCGCAGTTGTCGACTGCTGACATATGGGAACAGTTACCTCTATCGAAAGAATCAGATGAATCCTCCTTGGGAGATGAGTCCATGAGAGGGAGCCCATTGGAAGAGGGTGAATTCAAGGATCAAGACTCGGATAATGAAGTGTTCACCGAGGCAATTGAGGTAAAGACTCCATGACCCTTCTTTAGGGACCATTTTCAAGTCATTCTGAAGTCTTTTCTAACAAGTAAATTGTGCAGGAGGGCCTTGTGCATAGAGCTCGATCTCGCCCTTCGGGATATAAATACACGAGACCTTCAGATTCCACGCCTGTTGCCGGGGAGATCAGCATGTCTGGTGGGGTCGGAATACCCGAAGTGGCTCCCGAATTTTCAGACCTTCCAACAATATATGGAGGGCCATGCTTCAGGGTTCCGACGAAGTCAACCCAATAACGAGACCGATAATTCGATTTCTGTATGTCTCCTCCACCAAATTAATGGTCGTCATCCATCGACCATGTTAACTGACATGCATTCTCCATTTTTGTTATGCAAAGTCCTATAAATCGCTTGGGTTTCCTTGGATAGGTCATTCGGTATCCCTAGTAGTGCCTTTCCCTAGGGAATGTCAGTGAATGTGGATGTAGAGGTCCAGATTGATTGAATAGTGGAACTCCTGATCACCAGTGGGACCCTCAGGGGGGCTGATCCTGAGATCATCGAGGTGGGGTCTGATGATGAGGATCGGTTGGATAACCCAAGTCCCTCCATGCCTGATCAAACACCGGGTACAGATCTGGATGATGAGTTCCTAGGGTAATTCCCTGCATATGAGCCTACCATTTGCACTGACTGGGATGAGATGGCCTCTGATGAAGAGTACATTAGAATAGTCCATCACCGATCAGGGAATCAGATCATGTGCTTCATTGATGAAACCCACCAAACACTATGGCTAGATAAGATGGACACACTTCACTCGTGACTACACGAACTGTGTGTTGGGGGAGTTAATTCCCAACGTCCTCACATGCTCGTCCTAGATCTTATGGTGGAGAAGATTCAGAAGCATGAACAAGGCCTCCATGTGGGTTGGCAGAAAAGGAAACCAGTGAACATAAATAGGATCTAGGAGGCTGAAGATGAGGTCCAACAGCTGCAGAATCATCCGGACAAGCACTCAGTCTCCCTTAACGTGAAATCTGTGCTAATATTGTGATTTAATGCCAGAAATGAAGAGGTTGAAGAGGGCATGAAGAGACCCTCTGAAGAAATGATCGTCAACTAGACCGGAATGGAGCGGGCCCAGATTGCGGAAAATGAATTGCACCCCATCGCTACCGAGGAGGAGTGGGAATTGAACATGAGTCACCAAATTCTGGATGCCACCAGCCCGAGGGTGGCGGAGCTGCTACACTCTTTTGACATGGTCAACCCGTCCATGGGAGGTGTCTATACTAGGGTGATGTGATTCTTGCAACCTTTGAACGCACATTAATTCATTGATTATTTTATGCCAACTACATGAATGAGTTCCATTATTCATGTTAGTTAATTTCATTCCGGTGACATTCATGCAGCGTCCAGCGGTCAATCCCTAAGCTCACATGGGTCGGGCCCAATGTGAGAAACAATGGACAACCACCTTATTGTCATGTTCAAATGTAGGAGTGAAAACCAGGCTTTAGTAATCTGATGGTTTGAACAACCAATCCAGATTACTGGGAAGAGAATAGAGAGACTTTATTGGAGAATGAATCTCTCAGAACATATGAATTACTGTTTTCCCATCGTTCTCTTGTGCACGAGAAGGGTAACTCCAGGGGTGCTGGAATAAATCCAAACACAAGGGAAAGGAAAGTGTGAATTATAATAACCAAAATTCATGACACTATGAGGATGGCGAAAAAATAAAAGATTACTATTGACCATGTTCGAAACACAATTTCTATATTGTGTTATCCTAGAATGGGGATGAAAAATGAGGACCGCCCACTGACTATGTTCGAAACACGGTGCCTGACACAGAATGTCATCGATTAGCCTTTTTGAATGTTGGCCATGGATAGTAGGCAAGCCATAGGTTGAGCATCCATAATGTTAGGGGGTTCCTTTAGATGTGAGAGAGAACAAGGGTCCGAATAATTGGCACACAAAGCATGGAGGGTGGAGTGATGGGTTGTTCGACTGGAGTCCAACCTTCTTGAAATTACACCACCGTGGTGGAAACGCATTAGGAGGATACACCGGCCTAATCAAAGATAAATCATACATCTGAACAGGACCTATATTACAAGAAACAATCGCCTCCAAACATTTATAGCGGGGCATCTCGAACTTGTTCAGGGTAATGCCACAATTTCGTGGTTCCCCAAAGAGATCAGGTTAAGAAACCAGAAATGGAGGGGGAAATCGGAATTATGGTTCCCATGGTTGGACCCAGGGGCAGGATGTCAGGGTTTCCTACGTATCCCATGAGAATGGGAATCAAGCCATACATTTTTCTAAGAAGTGGCACGGTAAGTTAATAGTGCCAGGGATAAAAGGGGTGTGCGGGTCTAGCCCTCACACCAAAAGAAGTAGAATTTGATAGGTCTTGTTTGACCTTTAGGGTGAATGGATGTGTTTTTTTGTTTTTTGTTTTTGAAGTGATGGTCCTAGAATAGAGAATCACAACAAGAATCGATCCAATTGAAGACATTGAAAAATGGTATGGTGTTTAACCGATACCAAACATGATGTCCCTTGAGCGAGGACATCACAATGCAGTACTGTTTTTCGTTTTGCGGCCAGGAAGATACTGTCACTGTTTATGGTCATGTGACAGGACCAAACATGCACTTTAACTTCATGCGGCATAGGCATAGTAGAGATCAGGAAAAATGAGGAATGTGCACGGTGCAATAAAGCATACACGACCTGAATGAGGACATAATCCCATACCACCCTATGCTTGATTCTGATAAATAAACCTTGAGCCAAGGGGCAAAAAATATGTAAGAGGGTCGAAAGTATGAGAGACTGGATCTCAATTAATATGGACCCATAGACGAGGTGACAAGGTGTTCCTACGAATCCCATAGATTGGGAATTAAGAAGTACGTAGTTCTTACAAAGTGTAAATATGAAAAGATATTAGTTTATGGCCTTAGAACTTGGACCATGCGGAAGCGGGACTATTCCATGTAAGTGCGGACCATAATCAGATCCTTTAGCCTACATGATCCGAACTGAGTGTAGGAAACAATATCAGACAAGGTATTAACAATACATGAAATACATGCAAAGGGGAAATAAGTGGATCCCTGAATGATTTCTTTATTTCCGAGTTTTCCTTCTAACATGCGGATTCACACTGAGGAATAGTACTAAGAGTCTTGAAGTTATACTTAAACATGATGAGGTGGAGAAGAATGTGAATCATGTAACTGACATTTTGGGCATAACGAGGTTGGCGTGATGATGAAGGATAAATGTTGACCATATTCAAAACACAACATCTATATTATGTCACCTGAAGTGGGAATTACAAATGAGAATCAACCACTGAACGTATTCGCAACGTGGGGCTTGTATCAATTCATTGCATGAAACCCTTGAGGACATTGTCTCGTAATGGTAGGAGGGCCCTTTGGACTAGAATACATTCCATTAGGGGGTCCTTTCAGGTATGAAAGGTGATGGAATCCCTAACTAAGGGGAACAAAAAGCCCGAAAAAATGGGTGAATGCATGTCTGAGTCGAATCTGACACTTTAGGTGCCGAACCAGAGTACCCTTGGGCACATTGGTGAATCTATGAATAGGACCATGGGGCCAACTAGGGGGTGGAATATTTAAAAAAGTTGAGTATATAACAAGGGGATAAAGAACTCTCAGGTGGGAGAAGTACATGGAGTGGTCGTTACAAACCCGACTTGAATGAGGACATAGTCCCATGCCACATCATATAATCCCCTCCATGGGAAAGGGTAGGCCAAGGAGCCAAGGTGAAAATGATATTTCCATGATATGGGGCTGGACACAATTTCTAGTTGTTCAGGCAGTCCAACGTATCCCATGAGTATGGGAATCAATCCACACATTGTTCTTGAAGGGAGTAATGTGCAGTTTAATTTCTTGCAGTGAGGATGAAAATGGGCAAGATACCCCACATATAGGAGATGTACGACAATACGAGTAACCCAACATGAGTGAGGAAATAATCCCTTATCACACTATACAATCCCATAAGAGTTTATGACATGGGTTGGGAGCTCGGGATTGGGAACACGTTATGGACGACACATGATGGGTGGGATGTCTCAAGGGGATCTGTGTGGCAGGGTGAAATAGCCAGATGTGAATGAGGACATAATTTCGCTCCACACCACACAACCATAAATTAGAACTTCATCCAAGGGATAGAAATTCCTAGTGGTCGGAAAAGGACAAGGGGCTTGAGGGTGGGAATCCTAGCCAATGGTGGCCATACAACATCATATGCGGTTATTGGCTCATCACAACTCCTAAGCCCACATGAGCAGCCCAGTGTGGGAAACAAGGATTTGGACTCAGCTCTCCATTCAATATAGGGTTCTAATATTTATCATCGCTCAAAGGGAGTTCATCGCTTGGAGATACAACATCTTAGAATGGACCACTATACTTAATTTTTGGCTCATCATGGGGAGGATCTAATTAGAAATGATAGTTTTTAACCATGATCGAAACACAACATCCCTGTAGTGGCCTGCACTGGGAATAAAAAATGAGAATCAACACCTGACCATATTCGAAATGTGGGACTTGTATCCATTTTTTACTCAACATCCTCAAGGACTTTGGCACGTAATGGTAAGAGGGCCCTTGCTCCAAAGCATCCCTGCCATTCAGGGGCCATTCTGGATGGGAGAGATGATGGAATCCCAATCAATGGAGTGGGTGAATCATAGTTGTGCCCATCTGTGAAAGAGGTAGACTCCTCCGGGTAGTGGGATGTATGACAGGATCAAGATGAGCTCAGCGTGAACTGGGGAAAAACCCTACACCAGACCACATTTCTAGACATGAGGGGAGATTCTGGGATTTGGGCTGGGCTGTTAGATGAAATGTCCGGGCAATCCTACATATCTCAAAAGGATGGTAATCAAGCCGTACATAGTTCTTGAAGGCCATGCAATTTAGTTTCGTTCGTTGAGGACGTGGGAGGATAGAAGAATATGGAGTGGGAACATAATGCGGCCTTTGTAATCCTAGAATGAGTGTGGTTATGGATGCCTACACCGTATCATGTAAGGATCCTCCAAGACAAATATACCCATGGAAGATAGTCAAAGAAAATAGATTGAGGCTGGGATCAAGAAGAAATGTTTGAGTTCTCTTACGTATCCTGTGGAATGGGAATCAAGCCACACATAGTTATAGGGGTGAAATTTAACTTCTTTCAGGATGACATACAATTTATCATCTTGCGGGACGAAGAAGTTTTGGGTTATGCGGGAATGAATAGTTTAAGGTCATGCAGGACCATCTTGCAATTTAGGGTCATATGGGACCATCATGTAGTTTAAGGTCATTCTGGACCAAGAGGCTCATGAAAAGTATTTCTTGAGGAACATGGCATTGGTGGGAGGAGTTATACGCTCACCATGCCTGGTCACCAGGATGTTTGAACCATTGGGGTAAACCCTGTGAATTATGTACAGTCTTTCCCATTTAGGATCCAACATGGGTGGTTTCCTGCCAGAGATCATTGGTGTCCGGAGGGCGAATACCAAGTCACCTAGCAAGAAATAGTGGAGGTGAACCTTCTTGTTGAAGGCTCTATCCATATTATTCTGATGCCTTTCCAGATTGTGCAAGGCAAAAAGTCTATTCTCATCATGTGCTTTCAAATCAGCCAGACGAATTTCGAGTACCTTATCTAGAACCTGCTGGTCATAGACCACTATGCGTAATGAAGGCAGATGGATCTCGATGGGCAAGATGGCCTCAGCTCCTTACACCAGGGATTATGGGGTCACCTGGATAGAATTACGAGTCATTTTCAAATAAGCCCAGAGGGTGTTGGAGAGCCTGTTCGACCAACTCTTATTGTTCTGACCAACCTATTTTTGAAAATTCTAGGGAAGGTTTTGTTGAATGCCTCGATCTATCCATTTTCAAGTGTGTGGTAGTAGGATGTATCATTTGAATAGATGTTGTGCTTGGAGTACAATTTCTTCATCTCACCATCTCGGATGTTCATGTCGTTATCGTTGAGGATGACATGAGTGGCACCAAACTAGAATATGATATTGGAGCTCTCGATGTCAATGATAGAATGGGCCTTGAAATTCATGAGAGGAATTGCTTCTGCCCACTTGGAAAAGAAATATGTGGCGGTCAGGATGAACCTACCCTAGTGAGCTGTCATCGGTGGATATGGTACAATTATATCGAGTCCCCACACCAAAAATGACCAATAGTACTTGGTGGAGTGGGGAGGTTCTGGAGGCCGATGCATGAAGTTAGCATTAATTTTGAATGAGTGACATCTCTTGGTGAACTCGATAAAATCATGAATCATGGAGGTCTAGATGTACCCCCGTCTCTGAATATGGTGGGATAGCCTCGACCCAGTCTGGTGAGCCCCACAGGAACCGGTTTGAACCTTCTGCACGACCAGATAAATTTCAACTCCTTTGATACAATGGAGGAGAACACCACAAAACCCATGCTTGTAGAGGAACTACTCAAGACTTGGACAACTCTAGAGGGTAAAATTCAACGTAGAGCATCGAATTTGCTTGATGTTGGACCGATCATCCAGGAGAAAACTTTTTGGAGATTATTGACAAAGGGGGATCTCCAGTCGGGGGTCACTTCAACCACTGCATCTGAGGAACATGGGGTCTGACGTGGACGACTTAGCGGAAATATTGATTACTCGCAAGTCATGTTCCTCATCTAGGGTGACAGGAATAATTAATCATTGATGTGCCATGTGTATAAGCAGATCATCTTGATAAGGATATGCGAGTGATGTAGCAAGGCTAGCTAGGGCATCCGCTCGACCGTTCTGAGATCTAGGGATATGAGTACCTTCCGGTCGAGATGGGAACTGGGCCATTAGCTGTAGAGTGCACTCAAATAATGGTACAAGCTCTAGCTTTCAGACGATATAGTCACCATTTATTTCCTTGATGACTTGTTCAGAATCCCCTTTCACATGAAAATGGGGAACATCGATCTTGAGGGCCAGCTCGAGGCCAGTGATAAGATCCTGATACTATGCCTCATTGTGGGTGCAGCCTTCTATCAACAAGAGTTAGTACGATAGAATGGATTTCACCAGGGGTAATAAATAAAATACCCAAGCCTACCCTATTATGTCTGGAATCATTGAGCCTCCTGCCGGTGGGGGTTCGGGAAGCCCCATCAAAGTGCATCAACCAATATTGGATGGCATGATCTACCTAGGGGATTTCCTCATCAGGAAAATTCAGGTCTATGGACTAGTCCAAGGGGTTTGGATGGGCAACAAGGAAGTCTTCCAATGCATTCCCCTTGATATATTTCTGAGGGGAAAACCTAACATCTAACTACTAAAGAATCACTTCCCACTGTGCTAGATGTCCGGTCAACATGGGGCGGTTCAGAATGTACTTCAGTGGGTCTACCCGATACACCAGTTGTACCTCATGATGCTCTATGTAATGCAAAAATTTTTGTACTGCGAATACCATCTTAAGGAAGCTCTTTTCGATGGGGGATTATCTTGTCTCATTATAGAAGAGCATAGGAATGAGGTAGTAGATGTCGTTTTCTTTCCCCTCATTGTTCTTTTGGGTGAGGAGGGTGCCGAGATATCGTTCTAGTGTAGTCACATACAGGATCAGTGTCTTTCCAGAGACGGGTGTCATCAAGATCGGAGGCAAGAGCAGATACTTCTTGATTTCCTTGAACGTATTCTATCACCCTTCATCCCATTCGTAGGCTGTTGTTTTCTTCATAAGCCAGGAAAAGGGCTTACACATGCTGGCTAGATTCGCAATTAATCGGCATATGTATGATAAGTTTCCTTGGAAACATCAAATCTCTTGAATATTTCTCAGGGGAGGAATCTGGGTGAAGGATTTAATCTTCTCTAGGTAGATCTTAATACCCAAGTATCTAACAACAAAGACAAGGTACTTCCCAGAGGTGAACCCGAAGGCACATTTCAGTGGGTTTATATTCAGGTGGTAGGAACAGAGGAAGCCTAACAGTTTATCAAGGTCTTTAAGATGATCCTGGTGCTAGAATGATTTGACCACCAGATATTCCACAAATAATTCCACCAATTTATCGTGGATCTACTTGAATATGCGATGTTTGGCCCTCTTATAGGTGGAACCTGCATTCTTTAAGCAGAATAACATGACCTGGTAACAAAATGTACTGTGTGGCACCCTGAAAGTTGTGGACTCCTCATCCTTGGGGGCAATTCAGATCTGGTTGTATCTGAAATAAACATCCATTAAGGAAAGTGTTTGGAACCTAGCCATGGAATCGATCAAAAATTATGTCACAGGATGGTTAAACCATCCTTTGGGCAGTGACGGTTGAGTTAATAGAAGTCGATGTAGACTCTAATCTATCTGTTCTTCTTCCTAACTGGCACAATGTTGGCTATCCTGTTGGGGTACTGGACCTCCTTGAAGGTGTTGGATCTAATGATCTTGTTAACTTCAGCCTCGACTATGGAACTATGATAAGGTTATATCTTTCTGGGAGGATGCTTGAACCCGCGATGATTTTCCAGAAGACCGAGGTGTTGGATGACTACCTAAGGATACAGTCTTGGAATCTTCTTTAGCTATAGGAGAATAAATCATGATGTTGTTTTAGGAAGTCCATTTACCTATGTTTCTCTTCGAGAGGCATGGATGCACTGATCAACGTGGGTCTTGGGCCCACCTCGCTATCGAGGTCCACCTGTACAATTTCATCGACCGTCGTAGAGACGCCCTATTCAAAGGAAAGGGGAGCATCCTATATATTATCTTCTTCACATGCGGAGGAGGGATCCCCAATGGGAGAAGCTTCCTCTGGGTCAGTAGATTTTTATGGGAGGTTGGTACTACCTTGAGAAGCAGTGGTCACTGCATCAGAAGATTCTAGTACTACCCATACTAAAGCAATGAATGATGTCGACCCTATCACATCTGGTCTTCGGCCCACGGAGCCACACTTGATGATATCAACGCAATAGTGGCACGTTGGTATTAACTAGTTAATTCCAAACCAGAAAAACATGCATGTATGATATACTACTATTGCCATGGGGTAGACATCTCGATACCTTACGGGGGTAGAAAGCTCCGTGATCACCTATGCTCGATTCTTGTTAGAGTACGAGGTGATTTACCGCCATCTTTTAGACTTAGGAATATGTTTCCCCCTTGTGCCGGAGACAAATAGACATTTCACCATGTCAGTGGTGGTGGCCTCCAATTGATGGATCGGTAAGGCGTAGGAATCATCCAGACCTTCCCAAGGGTCGGTTGCGACCGTGATGGGCTCAACCCCACTTGCCTGAATCTGTTTATCCTTTCTCTTGTAATAGTCATCGTCAAGATACTGGGATTCACAAGGGGAAAAAGAGACATTTCACCTTGGAGTACGTCTACTCGACCATTGAGGGTGTACATGAGGCGTTGGTGATACGATGAGGGGACCTTCGCGTGTTGGTGGAGCCATAGTACACCCGTTAATGCATTGTATGCGATGTCTTGGGAGACCACCATAAACTCGGTGATGGAAACTCGGCCACCGAAGTGGGTCTTCAAATGGATCTTACCAAATGGGGTCTACTCTGTCCTGTCGTGTCCCCGGATTCTTAAATTGGAGGGAGTCAGATCATCATCAGATAACCCCAGCTTCCGTAGTGTCCATGTCAGGATAAGGTTAATCCCGGAGCCGGAGTCAACAAGATAGCGGTTAACCTCCATGCCGTTAAATTGGAATATAATTTTCACTGGACAGATGTGCCCCTTTATGTGAGAGACTTCATCTTATCCGAAGAATGAAATTATGTCCTGACATTCAGCGTTTTCGACTACTTGGGCATGAAAGTATTCAACAGCTACTACCTCCATCTCAAACTGGAGGGGGCTTATTAAAGCCTCATCGAGGGCCTCACACATATCTGATGACAAGCGAAGGGCCTCGAGGATGGAACGTATCACTGGGATACTGGCAAGGTTCTTGTGAACATCATAATTCCGTGCCAGGTGCGAACTTCCGCTTACAGGGGGCCGCTCTGTGAAAGAAGACCTGGGGGGCCCTGCCAGCTAGGCCGGCAGTTGACTCGTGCTGGGCATATCCTACTGCTCACTATTCGTAGCCCATAGAGTAGATACTGGATGAGGGAAGGATGATTGAGATAGGGTTATTTCGGGCCGTGGTTGGTCGGGACATGGTCTAAGTGGCTATGCCTGATCCAAGAATACAAAAGACGGTGGATGTGGTCCTGATTACACAGGATGAGGAGGCTGCACATGCTGAACTCTGCGATGGGCGTACTATCAGGTCTCAATGGCATGTCCGACCTTGCTGTAGGTGCCAACTAATGTGCATCGACAACCCACATGGTCGTGGCTCCACAAACATTGGCGTCAGCTGGGGAGGTTAGGGAGGTTCGCCTGGTGCTCCCCATTGTCGGGAGTAATATTTGGATTTACCAACTCCACGGTATTAATTGAAGCATTCCCTTGACTATCACTTGAAGATGTGTCCATTTTTGGGCAAATTCTAGAAGGAATCCACATCTCTGGAGGCATGAAGTCTCCAAGGGTGCGGGAAAATGGTGGCATTGGTGGGGTGAGTTGCTTTCCCTTTCACTGTTGATGCCTGCTCTTCCGGGAAGAGGCTAACTAAGATAATGGTGTGTAAGTTTTGGCTGTATATTCTGAAGGATCCAGCTTGTCCAGGAAAGAAGGAATGATAACATGGGCATTAGAAACTATTTTGTGAGCAATCCAGTCATCATAATTTTGGGACATGCAGTTAGAAACTTGCTTCCACTCACATTCATCATCGCTGACGTTGTGTGGCCTTAAGATGAAGCATGCCACTTATACCGGGGCCAGGCCCAACCAGAATATGTTTTCTTTGACATATTCATGAATCCAGTCATTGAACACATAACACTAATTGAGGGTGTTCCCCTGGATCCGATCATATGGGCAGTATTTGGGGAGATCAATGTGGTTCGCCTCTTCTGGGCTTCTTCACTCAGGCAAACACACAATCCCCTGTTGTGAGGCACTCTAGAGATAACTAGTGACCTGATTCTCATTGAATTATTAGGTCATGTTTCTTCTATCTGGAAAAGGGGGCCTTGGAGACTGGCCCTAATAAGGATCTAGAGGATCCTATCACGGAGGTGGAGCCTGGTTGTCCCACCTAGGTGGTGGAAACACATTCCACAGGGGGCACCTGTCGATTCTGAGGAAGCTGCTGCTGAGATAGAGGCTATGCATGTGGTGGCGGGCCCCTATGAGGCTTAGTATGTGGCCACACGGGTAATAATTCTAGCTGTCTGGGGGCCTCTATTTGGGCCACCGCAGCAGGCTCAGCACTCACAAACCTTCTCACAACAATTACATTGGGCAACAGATGTGTCTAGATGGCCTGTTGCATGGCTTCTTTTAGGCACTAGGACTTATCAGAGAAGTATCGAAATCCCCTAGGCGAGTTCGGGGTTATCATAGAGGGAACCAGTTCAATATTTAAATTTCCTACAGACATCATCAGTAATTTCTCTTGAGTCACTGGCATGTCACGGGAATATGTCTGCCCTTTCCACTGGGTGATAAAGTCCTCAACACACTCATTAGGACATTTTTTTTACTCTAAGAGGTTCATGATGCTATTTTTCCACGTCGTGGAGCTGGACTGGTAGAGGAATTGCCTGGGGAGGTCCTCCCAGGTGGTTACAGATCTGACGGGAAGCTGATTGTACTAGACAAATGCAGGCCCTCCAATGTGTGAGAAAAACAGCGGAGCATGGTATCCTCCTAGTACACTAGAGTCCCTAACATGGTCCCACACCTTGAGTTTATGTAATCCAAGTGCTGGGAGGGGGTCCATGTCTTGACTGGGATCCCTAACCATTAGCGCTTTGGTGTGCTCTTCAACATGGTAAGCAGGCCCAGCGGTTCGTGGATCAGGTGGTGACACGACCCTTAGGGCGGCTGGGGGAGCCCGGGATGGGTCCCTTGGATTGTAGTGTGGTTCAAGAGGGTTTGACGAGACATACCGTGACCCCTTTCCATAAGTTATGGCCTCAACCCTGTCTGTGGGGGCAGGACGGTCAGGGTCACCTCGAGGCAGCTCACTGAGAGGATGTTGTTCCCACCCATGGTTCCCCTGCCTAGGATCACCGTAGTTTGGTCGTCACTCTGCAGAGCTTTCATCCAAGAGGTCATTGAACAAATTCTTCTACTCGGCACATTTTTGGTGCAATGTGGCATTCCAATGGTCTTCTCCCATCTTCTTCACTGAGGTGGGAAGGTCGGAGTGCTTGGAAGCTCTGATGTTCCCTTTAGACTTACCAGAATACCAGCTGAGTACTAACGCCTCGGTAGGTGCAGAGAGACCTAGTAGGTGCCTCTGCTAGTGAGTAACCCTCCCCGATCGGTCCAATAGCAGTGGCACACCCCTGGGGGGTATGTAGCCATAAAGATGATCAAACTCATCCTCCTCATCCTCTATGTCAACCATGTTGATCGCGACCCTTCTTGGGGATAGTCCTCGATATTTCCTAGTAGGTCGGGCTGCCGCCAGATAGGACTGAAGTGGAAGGAAGCATACTTCTCCCAGCCATAGACTTGTGCAAGGGGGGAATCCTACTTGATGATCTTGTGGAGTATCTTGAATCTCTGAACGCATTGCACTTGGAGGAGCTTATGGCTGCCTGGTGACTCGTGGTGCTGAGCTGCAGGGAGCGCCACCAGATCTACTAAATAAAATTTCTCACCAATATCTTCAAAATGCTCTTGGATCCTGAAATAAAACACTCACTGATGAAGAAGGAGAAAGTTCATAACCCAAAGAGTTTGGTAGACACATTCAACCTCTTCTGGGGTGAGGGATTCTGGCGTGCAAAAATTCAGCACTGCCACGGTCCAGAAATATCTCGGGGAAGTGGTATGCCATGTGGATTTCCATAAACTCCTCTGCTCAGATTCATGGACTCTCCCTTGATTTACCTATTTGAAAACTGGGGGTGGCTGAGGAACTAGCAGCAGTACTGAGGCAGATTGCTGGGATGGAAGGCTGGTGGGTGGAGAGTACGGCGAACGGGCTAACCGACCACCGAATCTCGGGCTGTCCTCAGAAGAGTTTAACGACCTGGATACTACGTCACGATAAGATGGGATGATGTAAGTAGTTCCTCACTCAGGGGATATGGCTACTAGCGCTAGGTCGCATTGATTTTCACCTGCCATTGGCCCCCAGAATAGTCCTCCATGATCTCTTATCGAGGTAGAGAGTGCTTTTGGTGATGAAGATGGAGATTTCATGACCGTGACCTGTGGGGTTTCCATATCTTCATCCTTGAATATATACCTTCAGTGGTAAGCGAGATTCCTATATATTCTACATTCCGAGAGTACAAGGATGATGTCCCTTGTTCCTGCCCAGCACATGACTCGGCTGAGCGAGAGTTGGGTTCCCGTGATGAGTCTTATTACCCTATAGAGTTTGAGAAGCGTACTAATTTTATCTCTATTCGGACCTTCCAATAATTTTTATTATGTCTGCGGCGACTCGCCTTCCTACCCCCAGGTGGCTCATCGGGACCTGGCAGATTTCTTACATAAGGCCCTTCAGCTGCACTAGTGCTGAGGCGGATAGGGTTTCCACCTGAGTAAGCCAGGGTGCGAGGAGCACCAGGAAAAATGTCAAATGGGACAAAGCGAGGACCTCCATGGGTAGCTCTGGAGAGGTTAATAAATCCACTAGAAAAGGAAGGAGCATTGGGATGACCTCCATTCTTGTTACCCCGAGTGACTGCAGTACGAGGAGGGTCCTTGAACTAAACTAGTTAAACACGGGAAGGACCTCTGTGATGGGTGTGGGTGGAGTGTGGCTAACCATCATCCCTCTTGTTCATGAGGTGAGGAGGAACTTCTCCAGCTACTTAGAGGACACAAGGAGGATACCCACATTTGAGAGAGACGAGATATGAAATGTCCCAACACCGGTGGTCGGGGTGGGAGGAATGACCCCATACCCTGTGTAGTGGGCATGGGAATGAACCTCGTGCTGAGTTCCACTGCCACAAGGAAGATCCTCATTTAGATTGAGGGTGGAATTGGTTATACCTCCATGTCGAGCCTCAATGAGGGTAAGTCACGTGATCTCTGTGGTAGTGATATGGGGAGGACCTTCGTACTTGGTGGCATCACTGCGGGTTAGCTCGTTACGACCACTGTTCGTGCCGGCAACCAAGAGAGTCGACCTAACGTGCTTGAGGGTTAGTTGGGGCCTTGATCCTGGTTATGGTAATAGTTCTGTAGCTCAGTTTATTCAGTGAATTGATGGAATGTGTCGGCGGTGGCTTGGGCCACAGTAGTTGTCGACGTTGACACCCCTTGGCGAGTGTCCTCTGCTAGCACCCAATGCAGTCATTGGGTCAGACAAACCGAAGCTGGTGGTGTAGGTACGTGGCTTACCTGCTCCTCATCCAGCAAGGCCAGGTGATGGTGTTGACACAACTGGGTGGGAGCCCTCACAGGGATCCCCAGGAATGGGACTCTGATCAGGCTGGGCCGGACGTCACTTACCTCGTCAGCGTAAGGCATGGAGTCGTCATGGTGTTCTGCGGAGAGTCTTTTGAAATGGTTATCATTCGCCATGGGGAGCAGTGGCTCCCTACGCGGCCCTCCTAGAATGAATTGGCGATGATGCACATACACCGCCAGATCTAGGTGGGCCATATCTCAGATTTGGATTATAACCTCCTCCTCATAATGGCACATGAGGTCGTTGATAACCCTTCATTGGATGACCTCATAAGGGGAGATGGGACATGATGACCTCTGGGCTACGGGTGTAGGGGCCTTTGAGGAAGTGGGATAGCTGCACGGGACTACCGCATTGTCACTACCCCTTCCTCTGCATCGGTGGGTATGCGGCAACCGCGTCCTGGGTGTGGCAACTTGATTCATTAGGATCATGGAGATTAAATTTTCAGTTCTAAAAGGAAAAGGAATCGATGACCAATGAACCATCGTATTCCATATCCTGTGACTGGTAAAAGGGATCAACGCTAAGAACGTCACAGAATGGGATGTCTAACATTCTACTGCTGAAACTACGTGTGAGTATCACGCCAGGCCCGCTATTTTCCCAGTTGGACCCAGCGCTAGATAGCTGGATCTGGTGACATGAAAATCCATTGATGCCTCGAACACTAATAATCTATATATTGAAGAGAAGAACTTCACTTCGGTTTCAAAAATGTATTGTTTTTGAAGCTTTCGTCGGGGAGTGCATGTCCGTCTCGTTTGAGGATGAAAGGCACTGTTTTGTTTCCCCACATTCCATATGTCCAAAGGCATGTGACATCCATCAATTTTTTAGTGACATTTTCCCCTTCATCAAAATGGGATGATGGGATGTCAGTTCCTCCTTCCATAGATTCCTCCATGGAACTCATCTCTTAGTCCCGGTCTCCCTTAAATATTTAAGATGTTGTTAATGAAACTCATCCTATTGCCATGTCTTCATGAACACCATTTAATTAAAGTATTTCTGTCGGGACATTCCAAGGGGACCAGTCAGGGCAGAAACCTTCAGTTAGGGGAGTAGGCGTGTTGGACATAACTGGCATGTTTGGGCATGGGGACACTAGCATATCTGGGATTCTTATCCTTATTATAGGGCATCTCGAGGGCACTGAATCCCAAGGAATCCTACTTTGAATGTGAGGAATTATATTCCATAGGCATGTATCTGATGTTTTCCTCATCTTACCATGTTTAACATAGGGTATACCACATGTTTAACGTCTATCAAAGATGGAGTAAACCCATGTAAGGAACAATGATGTTGGGGCTAACGTATTGTTGACTTCTTGGTCACTGTTGAGGGGAATATTGAATGAGATGGAATGATTTCACCAGGATGTGGTGGCCTGTATATGAATACAGATAGAGGATAGAGCGGTTGTATGATGTGGATGGTGAATGGGTTGGAACCGTCATGAGGATGACGATGGTTTTAAGCATGTTAATTAAAGGGGATTTCTACATATCCCCGTGAGTGGGAATCAAGGTCCACAGATTTCATCTGAGAGCAGCTTACCACCAATTGGAGTTTTCTACAGAGTACCACTCGATGGGGTCCCAATGGATTGTACTGGATAAGAATTTCAATGACTTACCACTGAATAGGATCACAACAGATTATTGCTGATTGAGGTCCCAACGACTTACCACGGGACGGAGTCGAACCGACGTGAAGATGGTCGGGATGACAAGGTGTTGGGATTGAACTTCACGAAGGCTTCCTACGTACCCTTCCGTGACAAGGATCAACGTCTACGTAGTTTTTAAGGGGCGAATTTTGGGCTTACGCTCTGAGGAAGCACAATGTGATGGGGAACTGATGTGAAGGGAGTCGGAGCAACCAATGGGTGGTTGGCATGAACCTCATGGAGGCTCCCTACTTACCATTCCTTAGAAAGGATTCATACTTTCATAGTTCGGGAGGGTGTGGGGGTTACACTCTAGGTTTCCCAAGGTGTTGGTGAATCGACATTAAGGGGGTCGGAGCGACGAATGGGTGGTGGGCTTGGATCTTAAGGTGGATTCCTACGTACCTTGTCTTGGCAAGGATTAAAGACCACATAGTTCTTGTTGGTTTTCAGGCTTACACACAAGTCTGCCGAAGGAGTTGGTGAATCGACATGAAGGGGGTCAGAGTGACCAATGGGTTGTTGGCTTGGCCCTCAGCGAGGCATCCTATGTACCTTGCCTAAGGAAGGATAAAATTCCTCGTAGTTCAGGTTGGTGTGGGGCTTACAATCTAGGCTTCCCGAAAAAGATGGGCTTGAACCTCTTGGAGGCTTCTTACGTACCTTGCCTTGGCAAGGATCAAAGAACTCATAGTTTTGGTTGGTGTGGGTCTTACACTCTAGGATTCCCGAGGTGGATTTCATGGTTGGTGCTTGCTCTAAGCCCATGTGAGTCCTGCTCAGTGTGAGAAAAAATAGGTAATAGAGACCTGGCGTTCAAGTCACGAATGTTCCGTCCGTGAGAGGTAATGTGGGGCTTACACGTGATCGCAGCCCAACGAGAAAACACAGGCTTATGCATGGTTATAAGCCCAAAGAGTTTGGGACATACTCCAGGATGGAGGCCTGGTGGCGACAAAGCCCAGTGAGAGAGTGATTCAGCACAGAAGAGAGGAGGATCATCATTCCCCATCATACCCTTTTCTGGCCTTGGGCAACAAAAATGAAAGGAGGATCAGTAGTTCTACCTTCTACAAGAAAGGATAGGGGATTACACAAGGGTGGTCGCCCTTTCCCCACATAGGATGCATGGGGGGAATTCACAGTTTAACGTCATGTGTTGAGGACGATGATGCTTGGCAGTTTAACCTCTTATAGCATGGATGTGTTTGGGTTATGTCGCACCCATAGGACTTACATAACCAGTACCCTCTGCACCTTGGTGAATAGAAGGGACGAGATACACTGTGACTAGGGGGTGTCATGGAGCGAACCATTGGGGGGGTCCACATTAACGTGACTAAAAAAAGAAGCAATAGCCGTTAGTGTGCCTATGCAAAAAATAATGAGGCGAAGAAATGCAACAGGAAGTGGTGTCCAAGGGATATTGAAGTTGCTTCGTGCGAACCTAGGAGGTTTCACGGGAGAGGGAGTTGCAGAGAAAAGTGATTTACGAGTAGAGGCCTTGTAGAGCTCTGGTGGCCATGCAAGAGAAGGGCTTCGTGAAGGTGTGGTCTTCACGAAGTGAAGTGGCCTAGCCTAGACATAGGGAATAGGTTCATAGAAGAAGTACTTCATGATGTAGAAGGGAATTCATGATGCAAAGCCGTACAATGCATGGGTGACTCGCGATTAACGGACTTGTGATGTAATGTTCTTTTTGAGGCATAGTGACTCAGACTTAGCATTTGAGTCACATGTGCATGGGGGGTGCTTTGCGAAGCATGAATCTTCCGCAATGACCCGAGTCCCTATGAGGATCTCCTTTCTTCATTAAGGCATGTAGGCTTCACGAAAGAAATCCCTCTCAAAAGAGGGGGTGAAAACAGAGTAGTGCTCACTCGAAGCGAAGATGGATTCCACTTCGCGACAAGCTTGCTAACGTCAAAGGGGCTCACAGAGCATCCTGCCTCCTGGCTTCATGGAGGGCTCGCGAATGTCAAAGGGGATCGTAGAGCATCCCATCTCAGGGCCTCACTGCGGGCTCATGAACGTCAAAGGGGCTCGCTGAGCATCTCGCCTCATGGCTTCGTCGTGGGCTTGCGAACATCAAAGGGGATAATGGAGCATCCTGCCTCCTCACTTCACGAGGAGCTCGTGGGGCCATGGTGCTTTGCAAAAGGTATGCACGAATCAAATTTAGATCCTTTCTTATTACCCCTCATCCTTCCGATTTTTGGTTCCAACACTATTTTAGTGATATCCACATTTTATGCTTATGGGTTTTCATGTATGAATTATGACTTAATTATATAAAACTATTAACATAAAAAGATTATCAAATTTAAATGAATCGTTTATTGACCTAAAAAATCAAGATTATGTATTGTATAAGGTTCGGTCCTTATTTTGTCATCAATGAAATTATTCAATATATTTTTAGTGATGGTTATGTAATTTTGGATGGCCTCGATGAACCTTTAGCATGTTTATTTCAAGATCTCCATTAATACGTATAAGAATGGTATGAGGAACAAAATTATAATGTGTTGAAGATAGGTAGTTTTATGACTCATAATTCACTGAAAGTTAATGGTATTTTCAAAGCATGAATGAATCAACCAATCATGATCTCTATTCATTGTATAAATCTAATAAATCCCATTCAATATCATTCAATTCAATGGGATGATTTGATAAAAGTTAGAAGAACAAAAATTTGGACATGGAGTAGTCTTGGTTTTCTAAACCCATCTAAAATATCATTGAATTCATTACCCATAATTTATGGGATGAGAATCACCCCACCTAATTGATCCTTTTACATATAATGATTAATATTATTTCTTTGCTGATTTATCTTGTTAAATTATTTGTGTACCTAAAAATGGAATTCTATGAATTATGATATCTAACAAATACACATGGGAGTATTTGGGTTAGAGAAAGGAATACAGAAGGAACCACTAGAATATACGGATTTTTACCTAAATACATAATAGATAAATTTAATATACAGGTAATCGAATGAGATAAACAAGAGTGTTTGTTCAGAATTATACACTTTAATGGTCATAATAATCCTTTCTAATTTATATACTAATTTAAAGATAGAAAATATCAAAATCAAGATCATAATGTTATGAGATTTAGAAATAATAAAATGAAAAAAGAAAAAATTCTCTTTAATTAACACTCAATGATAACCATGTACCTTTAAATAAACTATCTTCCACCTAAAGCATGATATAATGAACATAGAAGGAAACAACATACCTCTGCTCAATTTTTTTGATAAATAACTATCCATTTTTCATAAATGAATCAATATATTGGATTACATATATGTCTTTATATCTTATAGAGATTCCCACCTAGAGATTTAGTATGCCATTGATTGTTTGAGACTGAAGTGGAAACCATGGAAACATATCATACTAAGACCAGGTTCAAAAAATTCCCTGATTCCATCCCCTTTACAAATTAATACATAGAGATAATAATATGGTTCCTTATTATATATATATATATGTTTATATAAATATTAATTATGTCAAAATATATCAATACAAATTGGAGAATGTTTTGGGGATTAAAATATTCTATCCCAAAACCTAAATAGTTTGGGATACAAGGAAGCTAACCCAAATCATTTTGAATTAATAGTCCAATGATATAGTAAGAAAATGATGAATCACCCATAGAATATTATACAAAATATGAAATTATTGTATATTTTGATCAATTACTAATTCAATGTTGTGAATCAAAAAAAATATTTAAATTACTTACTAAGAAATCTATGGATTCACCAAACACATAGTAGTAAATTGTTAATAAAAAGGATTATTCAAATATAATATTATAGGGTAAATCTAAGTATATTAAAAGAATATATATCATTCACTCTTGAAATGACCAATTAATTGATGTTGGGTAATAAAAAATATAAGGGAACAAACTATTGTAGTAATGAATGCTATTCTTTGATTTGATTTATTTTTAATCACTCCGATCTTATATTTTATATGCCTTTAAATCTAGTATTTGATAATCATTAAAAATCACTATAAATGGATTTTTTTATGAGAACATATAAAAATAGAGAACTGTTTATCAATGCTAAAAATGAGATGAGAATGTAATCCTTTATAAGTGGTAAAAATTAATGATAAAGTGGGCATTTATCTATTTATTTTGTGTCATTGTTAAATGATTTCTTTTATAAATTTTATCATTTTTCACTAAAATGTATGTTGTTATTAGTGTAGATAAAATGGGACTGTATCAATGTTATACTTATAACTAAAAAAATTAATTATTGGATGTTATAATGTTCTACAAACTATTTTTATATCACTTTATAGAATATAAAAAATGTAAAATAAAAATAAAAAATGTAGTAATTTAATACAAATATAAAATAGATAATATGTTTTTGTTACACAATTATTTCATTAAAAGTATTACATTAAATAATTTTAGTAGTATAACATTAAATTGATGTAAAATATAAATAAAAGGAAAAATAATTACACAAAAACATACAATAGACTCTCATATATGGCCATCTATAATGATCAACCCACCCTCGTACAAAATAACAGTGCTCCTACAATAAATAATGATTGATCTAG
Organism: Viscum album; assembly: GCA_963277665.1. Classification (NCBI taxonomy): domain Eukaryota; kingdom Viridiplantae; phylum Streptophyta; class Magnoliopsida; order Santalales; family Viscaceae; genus Viscum; species Viscum album. The sequence goes on from OY728161.1 coordinate 334,101,171, forward strand.
TAATAATATATAAACATAAACATATATTATAATTCTAATACTCTATAATCCATGATAATTTCAATTGGAATTATATTTTGATTCTTCCATAAAGATACAAATACATAATAGTTCTTTTTGTAAAATTATTTTGGTATTATGAGAGTGTTTTCATAATTTTTAGAACATGAGATAGAATTTCACTTTAAATCAAAACATGTAATTTTATTCTTACAAGAGACATCATGAGAAAGTAAACCAAGAGGTCAATTCCAACACATTAAAAATGAATTATTGATATTTTTCATAATTTATCCATACAATCCAAGTCTGTTTTCTTGAGTTTTTGTATCTGACATACGTTTCTAACTAAAATAACGTTTTAATTGAATAAAAAAAATTTATATTTCCTAGACACATCATTATTTATATTGGCGTGATTTTAATTCATAGACATTATAAATAAACTGTTATTATTTCTACTAAAGTACCATGAAAATATTATATTTTTATATTTTTAGAATATAGTGCATGTTGTGAACTAAAATATCCCTTCTAAATGAAAAAATACACTTTCATTAACACTAGAAACACCATGTTCCATATTTATATGTGGTCAAATCCAACACATGATAAATTAATTTTAATTTTTTCCTAATTTATACTGAAAAATGAGTTTTTTACCAAATTGTTTTATATGACACTTATGTTAAACTAAATTGTAACTTATGAATGAATATGTGAACTTTATGACAAAAAATCTACATTGTGTGTCACATTTCGATGAGTTCAACAGTAACATGAAATTAATTATTATCTTTTTTAATAATTCCTCAAGAAAAAACAATTGTGTTCCCACAGTTTTCAGTATTTGATTCATGTTTTGAATAAATATTTCACATTCAAATTAAATAAAAAATATTCAGTAATACTGGCCACAGAGTTTATCATATTTATGTTTAATTAAATCCAACATTTCAATAACTAATTATAAATATTTCTGTTATATTAAAAATAAATTCTACATTTTTTCATTTCATTAGTATATGGTGAGTGTTTTGAACTAAAATTAAAATATAAAATGAAAACATGCACTTTAAACCATAATATCCACACCATATGTGAGATTGACATGGATTTACATTCTACATGTAACAAAGGAATAATAAATCATAATTCCAATTTATTCTAAAAACTATATTTTTTTCTTGTTTTTGTGCGTGTGACACCTGTTTTGAACTAAAATGTAAGTATATAATATAAACATGTGATTTCAGTAATACTATGGGAAACATGTAACAGATTTATGTGTTTTTAATTCCTATATTTCATATTTAAATTATTGATATTTTTTTAAAAAAATAAATATATTATAAGTGTGTTTGATGTTTTTTTATGAGACTAATGATTCATTGTTAAATATCAATTTCACATTGATAACTTTCACATTAAGTCATACAAGACACATTGTGAGTTAGTTTCATTTGAGATTAATTCCTATACATTAAAATTTTAATATAAATCATTTTATATGGAATCATAAAAGTCCAATATTTTTTTCTCAATTTTGAGAATATAACATGTTTTTATTTATAAAAAGAATATTTTAATTTAAAACACACACTATAATTTTACTCTCAATGTGTCACATTGATATGAGTATAATTTATGTATATCATGAATTAATAAAAAATAATCTTCCTAGAGAACATGACAATATGAGTTTGTTTTATCATATTTCAGTACGTAACTTTTTTTGTGAGAAAATAGTTACTTTTAAATTAATGAAAGAAATTAGTTTACAATTTGAATTGAATTTAAAATAATTTCTATTTAATATTTTATAAAATATTATAAATATAAATATTATTTTTATTTTAAATGATGTGGGCTCTCGGATGGGCATAATAATGTGAGGGATGATGTCTAGTTTTTTAGGGAGTGAGATGACCTAGGTAGTATGGTTGGTAGATGAAAAATTATTCATATACACTTAATGTTATAATGAATAAGAATACATATGGGTCATCATAACGAAAAAATGGTATTGGTTATGTGGTGATTGACATCTATGGGTTTTGGGGTGTTTATGACATGTAAGGGTTACCTGCAAGGGAAATATATTATTTTTAGTTTTAAAAAATCGAAGGTCTCGGGAGTATAAATGGGGGAGGTGTTTATGAGGTTGATAAATTAATTTGTCTTACATAGAAAGGATATATTTTTCTTAGTTTTTCAGGGGGGGATAACTTTTAGTATTGGTGTTACAGCTCTCGAGAATAATATGTTGACCAATCATTTTCTAAACTAAATTTTAGTTCATGAAAATAAAATCAAATCTCTTACTTTGAAATATATATCACTACCAATTTCAAATATATAAAAATATAATAACAACCTTTACTAAAATTTTATTCTATATATTATTGCATATCCCTACAATGAAAAAAAAATCATTGGATTTTAAAGTATCTCTCCACAACATTACTATAAATGTTTAGATAATTAACTAAATATGTAGTAAATAAACCAACACATTATGATAATAAGGAAAAAATATAATCCATGACAAGAAATAACATCTTCATAATTTCTTTAAAAATTATTATACAATATATGTTTTCCACTTGATCAGAAAAAATACATTTCATTATTTTAATATTTTGACTGTTGGTAGTCCATGTAGTAGTCGAAAACTATCGATAAATAAATGTGTAATAATTTTTTAAAATGTGAGTATAATTTACTTCATAAATACCTCTTAAGGAATAATAATATATTGATATATTTTAATATTTTATATATATATAAAAATATTATAAAAATATTTATTAAATATTTTTTTTGGAAACAATAGAATCATAATAAAAAATATTTAATTTGATTTGTTATATATTTTTATAGAAAATTATTATTATATATACACTGATATATATGCATTTTTATAAATCCATCATATTCTTATGTGCATTGTACATCCTCATAGAATGGTTTTTAGTATAAATAAAGACCAGCCAATTTTATAAAATTATTATTAAAAATTAAGATAAAATGAATAATTTGATGTTTATTTAAAAAATAATTTTTATTTGTATTTAATGTAAATAAGAGACATCATGTGCTGTCAACTTTTATGTTATCCATGCATTAAATCTTAAAAATATATATAATGTGTATCTAAATCAATCACAATGATCATATAATGATTCATAAAAGATAAAAATGAATATGTTATGAAAAAATGGTAATATATTTTATAAAATGAATATGTTGAATGTTCCCCATGAATTATAGGTATTGTGAAGGTATTATTAGTATTTTTTTCTATTTCAAATGCTATATCTTCTTGGGGAATCCTTAGTACATTTTCATCTTCTTAAGTTCCTAGTCAGAATCCCAGTGTCACGGATAGGGGGAGGGGTGAATAATTGATATCTATTTATTTTTTTGTTTCCTTAATTTTGAAACAACCTTTTCCGCCCGTTAAATAGTTTCTTCCCTGCTGAACATACACAACCACAGGAACACAATATTTACAATGTTACCACTCAACAAGAGTATCTACGTCCTTGGTATAGTACAGAAACAATCCAGTACCACACAATCCACTAGAAAACAGTTCTTTAATGTGGAATACAACGATTATTATATACCCTTACACAGTTGTAGCACTTATAAAACAATAACCAAGCATGTTTTCACCCTCTTATCACAAATAGAGGATTATATTATTTCAGTGCTTCGTTATAATTGGACAGGTGTGTTCATTGAAGTACAAATACTCACTTTCTTACCCAAAAGCTGGTAAAAACTATCTTACACACAACCTAATATATGTGAAGGCCCCAAATATTTCGTGAACCCTTTTATGTGTCTTGAATGTAACTTTTATGTCATAGACACAATATTAAACTTTTGTCATGAAACACCTCTTACACACAACTTCAATATTGCACGCAACTCTCTTCTTGCTCTCAACTTCTATTTCATGAGTGAAACCCTATTTTGTTCGCACACTCTCCTTTTCTTAATATTTTCCCACACCTCAGAGCTTGATATTTCTCTAACTGTCGAGCTCATCATGTGTGATGGGGTCACCCTTTATTTATATAAATCATTGACCCCTGTGTGAAAAATCATCAATGAGTCGCACAAGATCCTTACAGGTCGCACAGAACCCCATTTGACATCGCATTGGACACATTGGTCACACATCGTACAAATCCGATTATGACATATCCATGGGAATGTGATCCTCTTTCGCGCCAACCTCATCTTCCACGCACTGCTTTGAATCTTTTGCGCACTTCAGGCCTTTTCTATTTTCCGAATTTTGGACTTCAAATAACGCCTCACACACAAAACCCCATTTAACGTCTCCTTTGGCGCATAAGTCTCCTTCATGACAACCTCTTCATTCCCACACTTATTGAACCATTATCACACATCCTTGCTTTTAAAATTTTCAATGTTTGGACCTCGAATCATGCCTTGCGCACAAGATTCCATGACCCCTCAATCTTTCATGCAAAAACAAATCTTGAGCCCAAAACCGAATATTTCATGAAAGCCTCTCCTTTGCTAGATTTTGATGTTCAGATCAAGGAGTAACACTTGCGTGCAACATCACAAGCCATCTTAAATCTTGCACACAACATTCTTTACCAAAACACATTTATTCATCTCGTAATATTCAGGCCCTTAAATTTGGATAACACTAGAAAACGAATCCACCTTAAAACGTTCTTTTGTGTCGCCCCCAGATCACATGTTTCTTGGTCATGTTCTATATTCACTACATTGCATAACCATTCATAATATTTAATCACTAAATCCACTATCGTGATATGTACCCTTTAATCAAACTACTTCGGCATCATTAGATTTTAAATGGGAAGTATTGAAACATCACTATCATCCAACAACATCTTTTTTTCCAATCAAAAATTCATATGACATTCCTCATCTTTACTCCCCCCTTCCTTCATGAGGCTTGCATCACAAGTTCTCCTATATTATGATATTTGTGAAATAAATATCAGCAAAGCATCATCTGATTTATATGTCCATTGTAAAGTGGATTGATTTATCATCTTTGACAACACAATACAACACATTGTAACATAAAACTCTTCTTACTTCATTATCTATCCAACATGGTCCCACCATCTTCATCTATTGGGGTTTTTTATATAAAGATGAGATGATGACTAATTATTGAAAAAATATTGTCACCAGGTAATCCACTTACATTGGTATGATATATAAAAAATTGAAAAATAATAAAATAATTAATCTAAAACAGACATAAAATATCAATTATTTGAAAACCAAATTATGAAAATAAATACCAGTTATAAATTAACTATTGTGGATCTCATATATTCATGTTCAATAATTTAACTTACATAATCATGTTGATAAAAAAGTATTACCTCTCAATATATTTATTAGATCAATGAAATATGTGATATATTTTTTTCTTATAATGTTTTATATATATTAACTTGTAATGTTAATAAATATTTCAATGTAATTAATGGAGTAAAGGTAATCTCAGATAGACCTATCAATCAATTAGTTGAACCTTTATATTTTTTTAACTCAACATTCTTTTTTTAAATCCATTTATCCTTCTATATTATCATACATTAATTTAGATGTTTTTTATTAATTATAATTTCTATGTTATATAAAATAAATTTGAGGGTAGACACCTTTTAATAATCCTGTAAGATTATAATATTAAAAAACCATTCTATAGAAAATCAAATAGAATGTTTAACCATGTGAACATTTAGATCATTAATGGGGATAAGTATATCCAATCATGAATTATTAAACATTAATAACTTATATCAAAATATATTTTGGAATTAGTTGATTAGGTATAATATCACATTTGTTATTTTACATGATACCCCTCACAAAATGGATATGATTGTCTACTTATAGTCACAAATCACAATCCATTTCGTCATATATAATTTCCCCAAAAAATGTATCGATGGATTTTGGATTCAAATTTAGTATAAATTTTATGAAAAATTTTAATACCTTGGGAAAGTGTTTATTTTAGGTTAATGGGTATCCCGGAAACATGGTGGAAGTGGAATATTCATGTTTTTGTTGATTATGTGTTTATTATTGAAAAACAAGATATTTGTATCATTAAAAACATATTTGTTAAATTATGGGAACATATCTACATATAAAAAATATCTAATGTTAAAAAAAATTATATTGTAATGTTTAGTTTCACATGAATAAATTTGATTACTCATAAATCCACAATTGACTAACAAATCAAAACATATAGTCGTTTTAAGTTGGGCTTAATTTTTGACCCAAAATAAAAAGTAAGAGGTGAAATTAACATATAGTTAATCATGGATGTGTACATTTATTATGAATGATAATAATATTTGATAATATCTACATCTCTCATTACAACAATGTAGATCCTTTACAACTGTATAGTCCTTTCATGGCCATGTAGTCCCTCTATGGATGTTTACTGTCGTTACATCTGGATGTAATTCAACGTATGATAATGATACCCCATTCACTATATATTGCTCACATAATTGTTACATTAAACCTCAATTAATGAATTAATTCATTACATGATTATATGCTTGTTATCTGAGTTCATTCCTCTAACTTTACTATGTTCCCCTTAATTAATTCAATTCTGTAAGATAGATATTTTTTTAAATAATAAGAATTACATACAAAGATGATGAATTTCATTTTAGAGAAACCCTATCACTTTGGGAAATTCTTTACACCATGGAATCCACCTTGATAATTATTAATTATTATACTATAAAACCTCTTTATAAATCCACTATGTTAATCAACATAGTGACGAACACATCACAAATCACATTTTTAAATCCCCTTAAAAGGGGGTGGATTGTGATGATCCTTTGTAGAGAACCTCCAAAAATATAATTTATGGAGAGTCATTTGTGAGTATTTTATATTTTCCCACCACTAATAACACTATTATTATAGTTATAATTATATTGATGAAATGATGATCCACTTCTATAGACACAGTTCATAGGGAACCTAATTTATAATGGCCCATTCATGATATTCTTTGTCTTGGGTTCCAATTTGAGGTCCCTTTATAAAATCATATCCGAAATTATCTATCTTGTAAAACGTATTACCTATGTACTATGTGTGATATACACCATATCATGTATTATATTTTTATAAAATAAAATGGCTGATAATTTTGGTGTTTCTCTCGAACATTCTAATTTTCATTGAGTTTGAATCATCTGATCCAATGATAAACACCACATTAGGCAACCTAATTATGGTAACTGAGGTTTCATTACACTATTTATTTTTTCTAGGTAAACTATCTAGGTTAAATCCCCAAAAAAATTACATATTTTATCCCTTTTAACAATTCCAAATCTTCATGAATCTCATTCAATATGGGATTACAACTAGGTTTGTACATGTAACAAATTATTCTTTATAATATCATTATATTTCCTCCATTAATAAAGAATCTATATATGGTCCTCCTACTATGTGTGAGGCCCAATAATACCATATTCTGTTCAGATACTAATAAAAAGATCAAATATATAGGGAATCTTATTTATAGGTCCCATTTTAGTTCCTTAACTTGAGATACTCCTCTTATTTTCATTAATTGAATTGAGTCAAGATACTTCACTTGGTTTAATCATAAAACCTTGAGTTTATATAAAAATCCTAGTTTTCTAAAATTCCATTACATTTATTATCCTATAATATAATATCAAAATGTTATCTAAATTCGTATTCCAAACGTAGTCCCATATTATGTTCTCTCATAAAATATACTTGATCTTCTATATCTTTTTTCTCATTCCAATATTTGTTCACATGGTATTAGAGGTGTTATTTGACCATTTCATTTTCATTATTAAGATGTATTAGAGTTTAAATTTCATAAAACATAATATTAATCACAACATGAATAAAAAATATATATAATATGTATTTACTGCATAATTCTCAATTACATAGTAAGATCCAGACACAAGACATCAAACAATGGAACATGAATTTTTTGCTATTGGATAACTGTAAATTTAGAAATATAGGGTGTGTCACTAAATATTAATCTCATTACCATAATATAAATATTTTTCCTCCTACAGTAAGTATGCCCTGATCACACTATATTCATATTAGTGACCAATAGAAAGTCTATTGGCATCCTTCCATGAGCCCCCTACACGCTTTAAGGCCTAACGACACCTATTGTTATCCTACTAGGTTTAATCCTCAAAATTTCTAGTCTCATAGTTTCAGATATTTACTAATTAGTAGATGGTGTGGAAATACATAGATGTGCCTCTTATACATTATAAGAACCAAACTCTCTAATCCTTATTCATTTTCTAGTTTTTACTAAACAGGAGGTTTACAACAGTATAATGGTCTCATGCTAGGCTTATAATAAAAGATTTCCCATCTCCCTTCTTCATCTAGTTTAAAAAAACAATAATGTTAAGAACCATTTAAAATCCTCCACTTGGTGTATATTCAAACCATATCTTCTCATATATTGTAAAAAGTAGAAAATATAACATGAAAATTTCACTCACATATACGTTCAACACAATAATTTTATAGGAACCTTTCACCTAGTAATTCACTTTCTATAAGTTTCAATAAATAAGAATATATATTTTAATGATGAACATACACAAAATTTCACTATTTTGTGGTTATACATAATAAAATAGGTCATAAAGTGTCTTTTTAATGATCCATAAAATGTATAACATGTCCTATTATGTTTCACCATAATACATTGGTCCTAATTCCCTTTATAGGGATACATAAGTATCCCCATTCACTCGAACTATCCCAAATCCACAATGACTCTTTCCTCTTTTTGTAAGATACCAATTCATTTCTATTTGGTAGTAAAATCTAGAGTTACCACTTATGTGGATTTAAACAATAGTGTATCAAAAAAAATCTATCATATTTGAGACATTATAATTTCCTTATGTAATTCCCTTTAAAATTATTATCATCAATAAATAAATTTATGATGGGAAAATACTACTATTAATGAATATACTAATAATAATTCCATAACATGAGCACAATATTTAAGAGAGTTCCATGATGGGAATCAGTTCCCCCAAAAGGGTGAGATAATGTAAGATTTTAACCCTCTCGTCTAGTGAACAAAAAAAGTGTTTCCTAAAAATACATCTAAAACACACCTTTTTTAATAAGGTACACACAGACTAAAAAATTGTTGGAACATTTGTGTTTCAAAAATAGATTGCAGAATGTGATGTCATACATTACTTAGGAAGGAAAGTGATTGTCAATGAATTCTCGCTGGTGATACTATACTGATGGATTTATTATTATATCCTAAAATAAAAATTCCATCCATGATTAACATCATGAATATGATTAGGATATATATCTATATTATTGGAATCCTAAAAGCTGTGAAGGCTGACATAAAGCACCATTCGGTGGAACATTGAACCTTTATTGTTGTGGCGATTACATCTTCCTTAACCATAAATCCTCTGACCAAAAATTATGACTAACCTATAATTTTGATCACTATTTAGTGAATTCTATATTATTGGAGTACCCTTTAAATGGTTACATATGAACATTGTAGGAGACACATTGATAGAGAAAATATTTTCAATTAATTAATATTGAATATAATTATTTATAATCCAAAAAAAAGTGTTATTGGATGGGTAATTGTCATGTTTTTAGGTTTTAGTGTTATTTTGAACCCAAATGTGAAAAACGACTATTTCTGGATTTTTGACAGATTTTTAAGTCAGGGGTATTTCGGTCTTTTCTGGACAAATATAATTCCAAATTTTCCGATTAATTTTTTTTAATAATCCTTATTTTATTTCCTTCATTTTTTTCTTCTGGACCAGGAGCTGATTCGTCCATCTAAAGGGTCTAAAAATTCATTGAAGTTGGGAATTTTTCCGGGCGGACAACGTGGACCCACCCAAAATAAAGGACATCAAACTCGGCCTAAAATTATCTAAATGATGTGTTTACACCTGGGATATGAAGAGGACATATACTTTCGACCCTAAAAGAAATTTGGGGAAGTTTGGAAGTCAGTAATGAGTCCATTAAACGACGTACATTTGGAGGAACCATCCTGGAAACTTCATCCAGAAACAGAAATCGAGAATCCAAAATTCATAACTCATCCATCCGGTTTTCGAATGAGCTGAAATTTTTGGGAGAGACGGACAAGATAATTGTGCACAACATTCATGAAGGGTGTAACGCGTGAAGAGGTCATTTATGGGGTACAAAACGCGACAACATTAGGAGGACAGAAATCTGGCTATAAAAGGATGAGAGCTCCTCCTCCTCAAGACAATTCCAATTCCTTCCCAACAACATCCGGGGCACCAAGGAGAGGAGGCCAAAGGGCCATTTAGGATTTATATTTCTTTATTTCCATTTTTATTTTAGTTTTCATTTCTTATGTAATTCATTCATATTCATTTTATTAAAGTGTTTCCTATTTCTTCTTCCACCCCTTTTCACTTATATCTTTAATTTTTCTTATCTCTCTTCCATCATTACATTGTGATCTCTTTGAAATTTGCCATGACAAGTGACTAAATTGAGGCTTGGAAATAGGTGAGGATTCATGACGTTATTCATTTTTGCACTTCAAATTAAAAAAAATGTTTTAAATCTATTTGTGGTGGAGGAGAGAATATTGCACGGGTGTGGCGGTCGTCCACTATGAAATTATTTTCAATTCCATTTCTTTTCATGGATTAATCATTTCCCCTCCCTTATCTTAGGAAAAACCATCATACGGTGGAGTTGGGGTTTCCATAAGGTTTGAAATGGCATACTGTGGAGTCGGGTCTTGTAGGGATAATATTCTCGGTTGAGGTGTTACTCTAATGGATTACTGGAGGAGGTGTGGTTTGGTGTGCCGAAGGCATGTTAAAATCACACAGATAATAAATCAATGGGATGTAATTCATTAATGAGGTTTCAATAAATGAATTATCAAATAGAATTTACATAATCAACAAATAATGAATGGTCTCGTGTTATCCAAACCTAGGACCAAGACCTTTCTATTATAATTTCATTTTTTAATAATTTGCATTTAGATTTTAATATTGCATTTCTTAATTTAAATTTAAAATTTTCTAAAACTATAAATATATATATATATATTCATAAATAATATAAAAAAAGAAGTAAAAATTAGATTAAGTGAATTAGTATAAGTGATTGAACCGACTATAACGCTCCTCAAGTGAGACGACCCTGGTCAGCCACTGTGATGCATTAGGAAAATTAAATATGATTTTGCCACGCCCCACGACAGGCGTGTGTCAAAACTAGCGCCGTTTCTGGGGAGCTAAGTAGTAAATTCAATCACTTTTTTCTAAATTCACAGTTTTTTTAATATTTTTAATTTTTTTTAAAGAAAATCATAAAAAAACCATTTCACATAATGTCTTCAATCTCAAATTCAAATTCATGGAACAATTACTCACAGGTGCCAGAAGAAGAAACCGACTACACTGAAGAATCCCTCCAACGAAGGGCTGATGCTCTAATGATAAGGCTCAAACAAAAGGAAAAAGGATTAGAAACCTGGATCTCACTAGAAGATTTGATGACCTTGGCCGATGAACTCCAAACAGACATTCAAAGATTCAAGGCCAATAAGGATGTGCCACTGGTCTTCCCAAAATTTCATTGAAGACATCCATGATGTTGAAGACAAACTCAAGGTGGAGGAGTCTGACTATCTATCATCATCTATTAAAGATCAACTCCATGTGTAATTTTCTATTGAAGAAGATATTCAATCCAAACCGACTTAGGGAGATGATACAATCATGAACTCAAACTCTTTTAAATTTATTAAATCTGATTTGAGTATAACTCCCAACTTTTTTGAATTTTCAGAATTGTGTGACTCATATAATTCCTTGGAGGATGATATGGAAAAAGAAGATGCACCTGTTGAGGAACACCTAGAGCTCCCTAAAGTCATCGAACATCTACTGGAGGAGCCCCATCATTAAGAGATTCTAGTGGCTCTGCCGGATGAACCAGAGACACATGCTGCTTCACATCTGAAGCAACCACTAGAAATAGAAGAATATGTTGCACAAGAAGCAATGAAGAAGGAGGAGGATCCATACTTCATCCTACCCCCGCCATGCAAGCTATACCCCATTGCAAAGGGGGTGGATCTGGTGTACTCTATACATGGAATCCTCCTCAACAAGGACAATGAAGCACAAGCTAGGAAAATCCACATGTGGTGGTTCAAATCAAAGAAGCTACATCCACCATCATACTTTGGATAACAGCTGGTACTGACCACTAAAGGCAGTAAAAATTCAGGGCCCACTTGGGGGATCGTACCAAGACTTATCGCTTGCTTTCTAGGAATTTATATTTCAATTTCATTTCTTAGAAGTAGTTTAGCATTCATCCCTTTCCTCCTTATCATTTTGAGCTTTAATTACATGATACTTGTTCTTAATTTTGAAATTTTCTTTTGTAGGATCATGATGGCAGAAGGAAGCCCCAAAAATTTGTTAAAGGGGACTGAATCATTATTTCAAAAGGGAGTTCATTTTTAAATTTAAATTTTAAACTCTTTAAAGTTTTTGTCCAAAACATGTTTTAAGCTTTAATGATAAGAATTGCATAGCCTCACTTGAATTAATGTTTTACTCAAATTATCTAGGAGACATGAGTTTCTTAGTAATCTTGTGATGCCATGTTTTAGATTTCAATGTTAATGAGATTGAATTATTAAAATGGATAATTAAATGAATAAAGTGAAGCAAGGATATTGCAATAAGGACTCGTGATTTAAGGGAATTAATTGATTCATGTAAATGAAATTTCCCTTCCATTTTACATTCATTAAATTTCTGAAATTCATGTGAATTAATTTGTTATTATAAATCATGCCATGAGTGATTGTCCAATATCATATTCTCATTCCTGAGAGGATTTCTAGACCAAATATTTCCTATTTTATCTTGAGCATATTTCATGAGTGATCTTTGGACGTGCCACCTGCTAGAACTTGTATTGAAACTTGTCAAAGCTATGACTGTACAAATCCACATTTAAAATGATTGAGGCATATCTTTGGCTACCCAAATTTTATCCTAAGACCCACCTTTTCATTTATCTTTCGTAGGCCCTTAGATTCCATGAATTGCCTTATAGGTTTAAGCCACATTACAATCCTATTTTTCCTTACCTACCCGAACTTTTAGTATTTTTTGCATGGTTATTTCAAGTTTGAGTGTGGCGGAAGGGCCTTTCGTGTGCGTTCCTTGGGATATGTATCATTTTTGGGTGGTGTAATGTGTGCGTCATCATTTTGGGTAATGTATTATTAGAAAATTCGGCATGATTCATCATTTCATTATACTTCTTCCATTTCATCCGGTTCTCCATAAAAAAATAAAAAAAATAAAAAAAAATTGAAAATAAAGTTGTGCCTTTCTGGAGCTTTACAAAAAAAAAAGAAAATAATGTTGTGCCTTTCTGGAGCTTTACAAAAAAACAGGGAGAACTTGGATGATATCATTCTTTGTAATCATTTATTGACTCATGACCCATGTCATTGAAAGGGGAGTGGTGTTGTGATTCACATTTCAAGGGGATTTGAGTAAGGTTCATCTTGTGTTTTCACTTGATTAATCATGAATTGTACTTAAGAGTAAAACCTCCTACTTCTGGCCTTAAATTATTTCAATCATTTACCCACCAACCCTAAGCCACAGAGTCATTTGAACCTTTATTGCAAGTCCTCATGATTTTATGTGTGATTTGTCTTTACAAAGTGGAGAATGTAGTTACTTTACAAGCCTATGGGTAAGGAGCATGTTCTCATGATATGAGCATAACTCCACTATTAATTGTATCATGAGTGATGAGAGAAAAGATTCATAAGTGAGGTAGATCATGATTTTGCATGTTTAATAATAATAAATTGAGAAGCTTGAATGAATGAAAGGAGAAGCTTCATTATTTTTCAAAGGGGAAAAGTAAAATGCATGAATTGATTGTTTCTTTGAAAAATGGGAAATTAAATTGTTATTTTTGTGGAACTGGAAAATTTTATTGGACATTGATAGTCATTTGATTTTATTCCATTTGAAATTTAAATATTGGTGACATTGGTGTCCTTTGAATTCCATGTTGAGATTTTATGCTTGAGGACAAGCATAGTTTAAGTGTGGGGGAATTTATAGACCAATATTTTCAATTAATTTATATTGAATATCATTGTTTATAATCCCAAAAAAGTGTTATTGAATGGGTAATTGTCATGTTTTTAGGTTTTAGTGTTATTTTGAACCCAAATGTGAAAAACGACTATTTCTGGATTTTTGACAGATTTTTAAGTCAGGGGTATTTCGGACATTTCTGGACAAATAAAATTCCACATTTTTGATTAATTTTTTTTTATAATCCTTATTTTATTTCCTTCATTTTTGTCTGCTGTACCAGGAGCTGATTCGGCCATCTAGAGGGTCTAAAAATTCATTGAAGTTGGGAATTGTTCCGGGCGGACAGCGTGGACCCACCCAAAATAAAGGACATCAAACTCGGCCTACAATTATCTAAATGAAGTGTTTCCACCTGGGATATGACGAGGACATATACTGGCGACCCTACAAGAAATTTGGGGAAGTTTAGAAGTCATTAATGAGTCCATTAAACGACATACATTTGGAGGAACCATCCTGGAAACTTCATCCAGAAACAGAAATCGAGAATAAAAAATTCATAACTCCTACATACCGTTTTCAAATGAGCTGAAATGTTTGGGAGAGACGGAAAAGATAATTGTGCACAACATTCATGAAGGGTGGAACGCGTGAATAGGTCATTTATGGGGTAAAAACGCGACAACATTCGGAGGACAGAAATCTGGCAATAAAATGATGAGAGCTCCTCCTCCTCAAGACAATTCCAATTCCATCCCAACAACATCCGGGGCACCAAGGAGAGGAGGCCAAAGGGCCATTTATGATTTATATTTCTTTATTTCCATTTTTATTTTAGTTTTCATTTCTTATGTAATTCATTCATATTCATTTTATTAAAGTGTTTCCTATTTCTTCTTCCACCCCTTTTCACTTATATCTTTAATTTTTCTTATCTCTCTTCCATCATTACATTGTGATCTCTTTGAAATTTGCCATGACAAGTGACTAAATTGAGGCTTGGAAATAGGTGAGGATTCATGACGTTATTCATTTTTGCACTTCAAATTAAAAAAAATGTTTTAAATCTATTTGTGGTGGAGGAGAGAATATTGCACGGGTGTGGCGGTCGTCCACTATGAAATTATTTTCAATTCCATTTCTTTTCATGGATTAATCATTTCCCCTCCCTTATCTTAGGAAAAACCATCATACGGTGGAGTTGGGGTTTCCATAAGGTTTGAAATGGCATACTGTGGAGTCGGGTCTTGTAGGGATAATATTCTCGGTTGAGGTGTTACTCTAATGGATTACTGGAGGAGGTGTGGTTTGGTGTGCCGAAGGCATGTTAAAATCACACAGATAATAAATCAATGGGATGTAATTCATTAATGAGGTTTCAATAAATGAATTATCAAATAGAATTTACATAATCAACAAATAATGAATGGTCTCGTGTTATCCAAACCTAGGACCAAGACCTTTCTATTATAATTTCATTTTTTAATAATTTGCATTTAGATTTTAATATTGCATTTCTTAATTTAAATTTAAAATTTTCTAAAACTATAAATATATATATATATATTCATAAATAATATAAAAAAAGAAGTAAAAATTAGATTAAGTGAATTAGTATAAGTGATTGAACCGACTATAACGCTCCTCAAGTGAGACGACCCTGGTCAGCCACTGTGATGCATTAGGAAAATTAAATATGATTTTGCCACGCCCCACGACAGGCGTGTGTCAAAACTAGCGCCGTTTCTGGGGAGCTAAGTAGTAAATTCAATCACTTTTTTCTAAATTCACAGTTTTTTTAATATTTTTAATTTTTTTTAAAGAAAATCATAAAAAAACCATTTCACATAATGTCTTCAATCTCAAATTCAAATTCATGGAACAATTACTCACAGGTGCCAGAAGAAGAAACCGACTACACTGAAGAATCCCTCCAACGAAGGGCTGATGCTCTAATGATAAGGCTCAAACAAAAGGAAAAAGGATTAGAAACCTGGATCTCACTAGAAGATTTGATGACCTTGGCCGATGAACTCCAAACAGACATTCAAAGATTCAAGGCCAATAAGGATGTGCCACTGGTCTTCCCAAAATTTCATTGAAGACATCCATGATGTTGAAGACAAACTCAAGGTGGAGGAGTCTGACTATCTATCATCATCTATTAAAGATCAACTCCATGTGTAATTTTCTATTGAAGAAGATATTCAATCCAAACCGACTTAGGGAGATGATACAATCATGAACTCAAACTCTTTTAAATTTATTAAATCTGATTTGAGTATAACTCCCAACTTTTTTGAATTTTCAGAATTGTGTGACTCATATAATTCCTTGGAGGATGATATGGAAAAAGAAGATGCACCTGTTGAGGAACACCTAGAGCTCCCTAAAGTCATCGAACATCTACTGGAGGAGCCCCATCATTAAGAGATTCTAGTGGCTCTGCCGGATGAACCAGAGACACATGCTGCTTCACATCTGAAGCAACCACTAGAAATAGAAGAATATGTTGCACAAGAAGCAATGAAGAAGGAGGAGGATCCATACTTCATCCTACCCCCGCCATGCAAGCTATACCCCATTGCAAAGGGGGTGGATCTGGTGTACTCTATACATGGAATCCTCCTCAACAAGGACAATGAAGCACAAGCTAGGAAAATCCACATGTGGTGGTTCAAATCAAAGAAGCTACATCCACCATCATACTTTGGATAACAGCTGGTACTGACCACTAAAGGCAGTAAAAATTCAGGGCCCACTTGGGGGATCGTACCAAGACTTATCGCTTGCTTTCTAGGAATTTATATTTCAATTTCATTTCTTAGAAGTAGTTTAGCATTCATCCCTTTCCTCCTTATCATTTTGAGCTTTAATTACATGATACTTGTTCTTAATTTTGAAATTTTCTTTTGTAGGATCATGATGGCAGAAGGAAGCCCCAAAAATTTGTTAAAGGGGACTGAATCATTATTTCAAAAGGGAGTTCATTTTTAAATTTAAATTTTAAACTCTTTAAAGTTTTTGTCCAAAACATGTTTTAAGCTTTAATGATAAGAATTGCATAGCCTCACTTGAATTAATGTTTTACTCAAATTATCTAGGAGACATGAGTTTCTTAGTAATCTTGTGATGCCATGTTTTAGATTTCAATGTTAATGAGATTGAATTATTAAAATGGATAATTAAATGAATAAAGTGAAGCAAGGATATTGCAATAAGGACTCGTGATTTAAGGGAATTAATTGATTCATGTAAATGAAATTTCCCTTCCATTTTACATTCATTAAATTTCTGAAATTCATGTGAATTAATTTGTTATTATAAATCATGCCATGAGTGATTGTCCAATATCATATTCTCATTCCTGAGAGGATTTCTAGACCAAATATTTCCTATTTTATCTTGAGCATATTTCATGAGTGATCTTTGGACGTGCCACCTGCTAGAACTTGTATTGAAACTTGTCAAAGCTATGACTGTACAAATCCACATTTAAAAGGATTGAGGCATATCTTTGGCTACCCAAATTTTATCCTAAGACCCACCTTTTCATTTATCTTTCGTAGGCCCTTAGATTCCATGAATTGCCTTATAGGTTTAAGCCACATTACAATCCTATTTTTCCTTACCTACCCGAACTTTTAGTATTTTTTGCATGGTTATTTCAAGTTTGAGTGTGGCGGAAGGGCCTTTCGTGTGCGTTCCTTGGGATATGTATCATTTTTGGGTGGTGTAATGTGTGCGTCATCATTTTGGGTAATGTATTATTAGAAAATTCGGCATGATTCATCATTTCATTATACTTCTTCCATTTCATCCGGTTCTCCATAAAAAAATAAAAAAAATAAAAAAAAATTGAAAATAAAGTTGTGCCTTTCTGGAGCTTTACAAAAAAAAAAGAAAATAATGTTGTGCCTTTCTGGAGCTTTACAAAAAAACAGGGAGAACTTGGATGATATCATTCTTTGTAATCATTTATTGACTCATGACCCATGTCATTGAAAGGGGAGTGGTGTTGTGATTCACATTTCAAGGGGATTTGAGTAAGGTTCATCTTGTGTTTTCACTTGATTAATCATGAATTGTACTTAAGAGTAAAACCTCCTACTTCTGGCCTTAAATTATTTCAATCATTTACCCACCAACCCTAAGCCACAGAGTCATTTGAACCTTTATTGCAAGTCCTCATGATTTTATGTGTGATTTGTCTTTACAAAGTGGAGAATGTAGTTACTTTACAAGCCTATGGGTAAGGAGCATGTTCTCATGATATGAGCATAACTCCACTATTAATTGTATCATGAGTGATGAGAGAAAAGATTCATAAGTGAGGTAGATCATGATTTTGCATGTTTAATAATAATAAATTGAGAAGCTTGAATGAATGAAAGGAGAAGCTTCATTATTTTTCAAAGGGGAAAAGTAAAATGCATGAATTGATTGTTTCTTTGAAAAATGGGAAATTAAATTGTTATTTTTGTGGAACTGGAAAATTTTATTGGACATTGATAGTCATTTGATTTTATTCCATTTGAAATTTAAATATTGGTGACATTGGTGTCCTTTGAATTCCATGTTGAGATTTTATGCTTGAGGACAAGCATAGTTTAAGTGTGGGGGAATTTATAGACCAATATTTTCAATTAATTTATATTGAATATCATTGTTTATAATCCCAAAAAAGTTTTATTGAATGGGTAATTGTCATGTTTTTAGGTTTTAGTGTTATTTTGAACCCAAATGTGAAAAACGACTATTTCTGGATTTTTGACAGATTTTTAAGTCAGGGGTATTTCGGACATTTCTGGACAAATAAAATTCCACATTTTTGATTAATTTTTTTTTATAATCCTTATTTTATTTCCTTCATTTTTGTCTGCTGTACCAGGAGCTGATTCGGCCATCTAGAGGGTCTAAAAATTCATTGAAGTTGGGAATTGTTCCGGGCGGACAGCGTGGACCCACCCAAAATAAAGGACATCAAACTCGGCCTACAATTATCTAAATGAAGTGTTTCCACCTGGGATATGACGAGGACATATACTGGCGACCCTACAAGAAATTTGGGGAAGTTTAGAAGTCATTAATGAGTCCATTAAACGACATACATTTGGAGGAACCATCCTGGAAACTTCATCCAGAAACAGAAATCGAGAATAAAAAATTCATAACTCCTACATACCGTTTTCAAATGAGCTGAAATGTTTGGGAGAGACGGAAAAGATAATTGTGCACAACATTCATGAAGGGTGGAACGCGTGAATAGGTCATTTATGGGGTAAAAACGCGACAACATTCGGAGGACAGAAATCTGGCAATAAAATGATGAGAGCTCCTCCTCCTCAAGACAATTCCAATTCCATCCCAACAACATCCGGGGCACCAAGGAGAGGAGGCCAAAGGGCCATTTATGATTTATATTTCTTTATTTCCATTTTTATTTTAGTTTTCATTTCTTATGTAATTCATTCATAATCATTTTATTAAAGAGTTTCCCATTTTTTCTTCCACCCCTTTTCACTTATAACTTTAATTTTTCTTATCTCTCTTCCATCATTACATTGTGATCTCTTTGCACTTCGCCATGAAAAGTGACTAACTTGAGGCATGGAAATAGGTGAGGATTCATGATGTTATTCATTATTGCACTTCAAATTATAAAAATGTTTTAAATCTATTTGTGGTGGAGGAGAGAATATTGCATGGGTGTGGCGGTCGTCCACTATGACATTATTTTCAATTCCATTTCTTTTCATTGATTAATCATTTACCCTCCCTTATCTTAAGAAAAACCATCATACGGTGGAGTTGGGGTTTCCATAAGGTTTGAAATGGCATACTGTGGAGTCGGGTCTTGTAGGGATAATATTCTCGGTTGAGGTGTTACTCTACTGGATTACTGGATGAGGTGTGGTTTGGTGTGCCGAAGGCATGTTAAAATCACACACATAATAAATCAATGGGATGTAATTCATTATTGAGGTTTCACTAAATGAATTATCAAATAGAATTTAAATAATCAACAAATAATGAATTGTCTCGTGTTATCCAAACCTAGGACCAAGACCTTTCTTTTATAATTTCATTTTTTAATAATTTTCATTTAGATTTTAATATTTCATTTCTTAATTTAAATTTAAAATTTTCTAAAACTATAAAAATATATATATTCATAAATAATATAAAAAAAGAAATAAAAATTAGATTATGAGAATTAGTATAAGTGATTGAACCGACTATAACGCTCCTCAAGTGAGACGACCCTGGTCAGCCATTGTGCTGCATTAGGAAAATTAAATATGATTTTGCCATGCCCCATGACAGGCGTGCGTCACACATCAGAGAAAAAAATAAATTAAACCCCTTGTATTTTTCCAATCAATAAAGAGGAATAAAAAATTTTAGACTTATTTATATATACAACCACATTGTGGGCCCATCCCCCTAGTAAAATAACAGAAATGTCCCATACCATAGGGAGGTTGAAGAGGAAACCTAAAAAAAATCTACAAATCACCTAGGATATAAATAAGACGTCACATATCTAGTATGGTCGTCATCACTAAGGTGTTTTTCCAATTTAATAAAAAGGTTAAAGAGGATGTTATATTATCCCTTGTCATGCATACTAATGATTATTGAAGGAAATATATCATGGGGAAAACAACCAATGAATCTTATGAGCTTGCATACATCCCAACCATGTAACATCATATTGGAAATAACAACACACATCAAAGGGGGACTTTCCCCTAAATCATATGTAGAATCATTCACTGGAAAATAATATACCCACATTTTAGATTCACCAACCCAATGGAATATTTGTATCCTTCATAGTTTCCACATCCATAAATGTCATCAATATATATCTAAATAATGATTATTATTTTTATTATGAAATGTTAATGGTCACATTTAGTGCACACCAACCATAAAATAATAGTGACTAAATATTATTAAGAGAGTATTTTACAAAATTTAAGATCAAAATAAAGGAACTTAAAAAAATCAATATTGAGTTTCTATGGCGAAATATGACCCTTGAGAATTAAATTTAATTCAAAGTATTCATTCCTCATTAAATCAGTACTCTTTAATGAGAGGATATCGATCAACAACCCCTCAAATGAGAATTTACTTATCTCATGTACATGAGAGGACATTAATCAACCTATTTGACAACTACACTGATTGATTATAAAGATATCCCACATCTATGGTGATTTCAACAACCAATAAAGGAAATTAACCTGATGATATCTCATGCTGTGGATTCCAAGTAGTTAAATGATAATCGTACCACATGGATCAAGGGCATGGAAGGCCATCACAGACTATGAAAAAATTGGAAAAATTGGTATTCTATGTGGGTGTAATTGAATCCTTTTCAACCCAACATCAGGAATACTATATTTTGACATTCCATCAAATAATATATCTAGAGTAGCATCTCACCCATTTTCTTCTATGGATTTCCCCAATGCTAGGTACCCAAGAATAACAAGGGGAAGAAAAGATTAGTTTCTATATGTAGGCCTTATATGGTTCTGTATTATCCCATTATAATAATATCCTCACTATGTCTAATGTATATTTATAGTATATTAATCAACAATTAATCTTCAATTAATCAACATGGTGTATAAGGAACTATACATGACCTCTCTTAAAATAATTTGTAAAATAATGATAGATTTGAGAATTTAATTGTAAAATAGAGGGTTCATATATAATATTTGGATACAGTTTCTTCAGGAACAATTATTGGAGATCTTTGTGAAAAAACTATAGTATATGTTTCAACCATTTTCATCCCATGGATGTATCTCAATTGTTTCAAAGAGTTATTGACTATTGATATATATCTAGATGGTAAAATTAATTGAAATATTTAAGTACCACATCAAGGACCACCATCAAAAATAAAGAATTTATGGAATGTACAAAAAAAATTTCACCCACATTAAAAAATGGTAAAGTTATATATCATAGATAGTAATTTTTTTATTCATTACAAAATGAAAATTTTATAGGATATTCCATATCATACATTAGGAAACCTGATCCCATTTCAAAGAATCATTCAAAGAGAATAATAAAGGAAAATAATCACTGGAATAATATCCCATACATTTGTATACAATTTCACAAGATATAAGAATTAATTTTCATACAAGTTAAACTAAAAAATATAGTCAATGTTATTCAAAATCCTCCAGACAGTTCTATGGTGCTTGTAAAAAATGTGTCTACTATTCCCCCCAATGGTAGAGAATATTGGGATGAAGAACCAAATAATAAGGCACATGGAATTGATAACTTTATGATCCATAATATAGAGAATCTATTGAATCCTAGAATCAATTAAATTCTTAGTCAACTATCCTAGACAAAAGTTACCTCTGTATTATCCATTACCACAACATCAAAAATTATGCCTTTGAAGATCTGAAATAACCATAATTGGAAAGACTAACTGGAAATGGAGTAATAAAGGATTCCAACACATGAACAAAATATTGTGGGATTTAATACCCCCTAATTTCAATAATTGGAACCCATAAACTAAATTTTATAATAGGAATTGAGTCACCAATCTATATAGTGTGAACTACCACACCAAAGAAGTTTCACTCCTGATTTGAAGCACAAGTTCAAATCAGTCAATATTACTCAAGTTGTCGCAACCCCCTCCCCACAAAGTATAACCCTCCTGGGCAGGCAATGTGGGAAGAGAGATAATGACCCCCGAGTCCTGGCTCCAGTAGGCCCCGGGTTGGTGACTAGCACTGAGGGTATAGTAAACACACAAATGGGAGGCATTACCCTCTAAGAGAACGCATGCAGAAGAGAGAGATAAGATAGGCACCAACCAACTCCAAATTAGAACTGGAATATAAAAGAAAACCCAAGGGAACATGTGAAATATCATGAAAAATTACTACAACTAGAATGGAAAGAAATAGTAAGTACCCAAAAGAAGAATAAAATAGTAGCAACCACAATCCTAAACAGCTCCTGCAACCCCAAGCTAGAAGAAACCAACTTGATCTCTAACCTGCTCCTAGTGACCTGAAAAACAGTTTGTACATACATAGGGTGAGTATAACAGTATACTCAGTAGGATCCTCTCTGAATCCTCTCGTGCAAAATTAAAGAGATCATGCTAAAGCACAGTGAACAACACGTGAAACTAACTCGTCACATAGACAAGTATACAAAGTTCCCAACCACATCATGGATACTCTCACAAAGTAACACATACAACAATACAGCACATAGAAATGAATATCAAGGGTACCCTACTACAACATCCCCAATGGTTTGATGTTTTGCACCAATGTCGTATGTCCTGAGCATATCCCTCCAAAAAGGCTTTCCCGCAGACACCTGGACAAAGCACCACAATATGCACCTCATGCATCAAAACCACCACATCCACACACCAAAGTAACCAGTTAGTTTACGAGATCAACCACAGCTCGCATAAATTAGATCACACATCAAGTACAATACCTCAATCCATTACATCCCACACACCGTTTAAGGATCCTCATTCCATCAAAACCTATACATGTTACACCTATAGTAGTCCATATGATACTATATCTAGATTATATGTGTGTGAATAAACACAAGCCATTACATCTCTCTACACACATACATGGGGAAAACTAACCGTTGTGTCTACCAGCACAAGTAACTACCAAGAGAAGAGAGCAGGTCCAAATGGTGTATTAATCCATTCTTCCTCCCATCAGAATGTGGGAAAAAACACCCCCTAGGGCTCATAATTCCTGGGGTGTCAGTTTCCCTTACCGACAGGGTGGAGTAACGTATAGAAACACAAAAAGTATAGAATATATTATATCTCACAACCACAATATGGGAATAACCAACTCTTAGACTCAACTAAAGCTAACATATCATGGACTCCGGACTACCAATTCTATGTCTAGGTATCCTATATGCATACAACCATTTAATGAACATTATTAGATTACTTCATTCCCTTTTTATCAGTTCCACTTTATGTTAATTAATTCATTAAACATTAATTAACCCTGAACCATTCCACATCAGACTTAATTATCATCACAACCAAAGTCCATTATCCCATTAACATTACAACCTCATCATTATATTCTAGTAAACTCCAACCCCATAGGTTAACACCATTTATTCAAATATTAATTACAAAATGTCTTTCCCATATTCCCAGAAATTATGGAAAATCATTCTATGCAACTAACACAAGGGGGATCAACACGGTGAGTAGATGTACTACCTGTCGAGTCTTTTCCGCCTATAGAAAGAGTGTAGAACCATCCTACCTAGATAAGCTAAACACGAAAAGCACGTGGAATACCCTGAGTAACTTCGCATCTTTCGGAAGAAGGGTAAGAAAGACCAGCTGCCTTGAGTAGTGGGAAAAGTAAAGAAGATAAAAAACAAAAGAACCATCAACCATCCAACACTCACATTCATCCCACTCTAACATCCCTGGTGTCCTCCCTAACACCCACATGCATAAACTGATGGATCTCGCAACTCTAGGCGACATCTGCTTCCATATCCAAAAGGCCTCCATGCCCCGACATATCACAACACCCATCCAGGATCACGTCTCAACACAAGAAGAAGGAAAATGAAACATCACATCACAATGGATATTGGCCCATTAACAATAAAGAGGGTAACTCGGAACACTTAATGGAATTATCAAACAATCAATTCTTTAATCCATCTTGAATTAACAGATTTATAATTTGTTGTTTCCAAAATTAGGAAACCTAACTAGTAAGCTATCAAAAATGATTTAACATGTTTACTTTGCCAATTTTATTAACATCAAATTACAACTAGAACCAGATTCGGTCACATTCATCTTTATCTTTAGCCAAACTAATATCAATTAATCTCGGTTTACGTTCTTCACCAATTTTCATCAGGAACAAGCATATATGTCACACTATCTATCAAAACAAGATGCAATAACATACGATCGATATCAATTTATTTATTCGATTCAAATATTTATTATGTAAATTCCATTTTCATCCAGTGGGATAAAACATTATAACATTACAATTGCACATAAGAGAAAGAGAAGTAATGAATCCCCTACCTCAATGGTTTTTTTGACGAAAACCACAACGTTTGAAGAAAGCTCAAGAAACCCTGGTAAATTCTCCAAAACCCACCTTAGATCTCTTCTCCTAGAAATATAAAGACTAAATATCATCATATTTGGTGTTGGAACACATAAATTTACCCATAATGTACATAGGTCAATGAAACCGAGAGAAGAGGACAAGTTGATCCATGTGGATCTAAGAAACCGATCAAGAACGAAGAAGAATGATCACATACCTCAAGAAGATGGCTTTGATATGCCAAGATAAGCCTTTAGATCACCTCCAGAATGAAGGTAGAAACCTACTTGACCTTTGGAGAAGCAAAATCCCGAGTGAGGATCACTTAGAAGAAAAAAAGAGCCACTTAGAGGCAAAAACACGTGAGATCCACCTTTATAGGATCTCGTTTATGTGGTCGCACAGTTAGTTCTCTCGGTATAACAAACAGTGTGCTAACCGTGTATTAGCTACTTCCTTGGCCACCCCTCTCGCACGATTTGGCCACATGGTTAGACAAACCGTGTGCCTCCCGTGTAGAAGCTACTTCCTCCAAGAACAACTACGCATGGTTTGGCCACACGGTTTAGAAAAACCGTGTGTCGCCCGTGTGAAAGTTATTTCCCTTTATTTTTTCCTTAAAAGTCTACCCAAACTCAATCTAAAGTCACTAATCCAAGCTATATGTGGTTAGAAAAATCAAAAAAATACCTGAAAACGTAACATGATGTCATAGTTTGCAATTTTATTTCATTGGAACTGTTTAAAGGAATGGAAATTTTGGCAAAGAGTTGGGGATAAGTCACCTTGACCACACTGAACACCTCTAACACCACATTTTCACAAAGTAAGGGACTGGAGAGGTCCATGCCATTACATCAGATGCCTCTCAAAACATTATCGTACTTGATAATCCAAAACCCAACTAATGTGAAAACGAAACCGGGTCTGAAAAACCACCCATCTAGATACCTCTCAAAAGAGAGAAAGCTACAAAAACAATAAATAGAGCCATATCATAAACATGAAATATTCATAACCACATAATTTACATAGATACATTAAAAGAGTTAAACATCAATCAAATCTGGATACTGAGCATGTATCTGTGACTCACATTCCCAGGTACTCTCCCCCAGGCCACCGTGTCGCCACAAGACATGAACTAATGGAATAGAATGCCCATGAAACACCTTATCCTTGTGGTCTTGGATCTCTACAGGTCGCTCCGTAAGGGTTGCATCATCATCAACATCGATCTCTACCCAATCGATGATGTGAGAGTCATCATGAAGATAACAACGGAGCTCTGGTACATGGAAAACAACATGTATCCAACTTTTATGTGGGGGGAAGTGCTACTCGATACGCCATAACTCCATCACTAGCTAACACTTAGAAAGGCCCAACTATCCCGGGAGAAAGCTTACTTCCACGACCAAACCTTCACTGCCCACGATGGGTAGTCACCTTTAGAAACACAGGATCCCCAAAATTAAACACTAAGGGTCTCCTTCTTTGACTGACATATGATTTCTTATGATCTTGCGCAATCTTCATCCTCTCACGAATCACTTGAACCATCTCTGTTGTATTCTGCAATAGTTCTGGTCCGAGAATTACTGACTCTCTGACCCCAGTCCTGCACAACGGAGAATGGCAAGGCCGGACATACAAGGCATCAAATGGGGTCATACCAATGATGGAGTGAAAACTATTATTGTAAGATAACTCCACCACGGGTAAGTGCCTCATCCAGGAACCTCCAAAATCAAGAACACAAGAGCGTAACATGTCTTCATTAGTTTGGATTGTTCACTCTGTCTGACCATCCATTTTAGGATGAAAAGCAGTGCTAAGGAATAGTTGAGAACCAAAATAATTTTGGAGACCTCTCCACACTCTGGCGGTAAAACAAGGATCTCGATCAGAAATGATCATCCTAGGGACTCCATGAAGTCTCACCCCCTCCTCTAGATACCGACTCAACAAAAATTCAACTGATCTTGACTCCTTCATTATTATAAAGTGGGACGATTTTGTTAAACGATCCACTACCACCCAAATAGCATCATGTCCTCCTAGAGCTCGAGGTAGACCAGTAAAAAAGTCCATTGAGATGTCCTCCCACTTCCATTGTGGAATCTGTAATGGCTGGAGAGGACCACCCGGAACACGGTGTTCGACCTTCACCATCTGGAAGTCTAAACATCGAGACACAAACTCCGCAACCGCACGCTTCAGCCCAGGCCACC
The DNA here is from genome assembly GCA_963277665.1 of Viscum album. Taxonomy (NCBI): domain Eukaryota; kingdom Viridiplantae; phylum Streptophyta; class Magnoliopsida; order Santalales; family Viscaceae; genus Viscum; species Viscum album. The sequence goes on from OY728161.1 coordinate 334,128,831, forward strand.
AAAACTGACTCCTCAAGGCTCGGTACATCTTTGTCATGCCAGGATGTACTGCTAAAGGTGAACTATGGAACTCTATGAGGACTGTATCGCGCATCATCAAAGGGACAAAAATCCTTCTGTGATACAACACTCTTTGTTGTTCATCCTCAGACCAAACATCAACGACCTCACCAAAAACAACTCGGTCTCTCCAGACCTCCACCTCTAGATCTCCCAACTGGGACTCTTCCACATTCTGCATCAGGTATGATTGTACCATCATCTGAAAAAGATAGCCTCTACCCTCAACTTCTCCCATATCAAGATGTTATGCTGACAGTTCTTCTATTAGTCTATAAGAATTACTGGATTCACGAACAGCATCAATACGTGACTTTTGGCTCAGTGCATCACCTACAACATTCCCTCTTCCAGGTTTATACGATATTTCGAAGTCATATTCATGTAAGAACTCCATCCACTGACACTGTCATATGATCAAGTCATGATGGGATAAAACATACCTCAAATTCTTATGATAGGTGAAAACCACAAAGTGCTAACCAATGAGGTAATGTCTCCACAAAATCAGAGTAATCACCATAGATTCAAAATCAAGATCATTGGTGGTATAGTTGCTTTCAGGGGGATGTAACTACCAAGACCCATAAAAAATAGCTGACCTCTGCTTCACGAGAACACAACCTAACCCCAGATGTGAAGCATTAAAAAAACATCAAACTGAACTCCCTCAGCTGGAAGATAAAGGACTGGAGTGCTTACTAAGTAATCCTTTAGATACTCGAAGGATTCATGGCACTGATCAGTCCACATGAATTCTTGATCCACCCTAGTCAAAAAAATATAGGAGTCACAACTCGTCATAAATTGGATATGAACCTCTTGTAGTAGACTCTCAGACCAAGGAAACTACAAAACTCTGACACTATCTTGGGGGCTTCCCAAGATACAACTACATATATCTTTAATGGATCCAAAACTACTCCCTGTTAGGACACAACATCCATAAGAAACGGACTTCTCGAGACCAAAACTCACACCTAAACAACATTCAAAATAGCTAATGTTGACGAAGGACTCCCAAAAAGGCATGTAGATGATCGGCATGCTCCTCCTCAGACATGGAGTAAAAACGGATTTCTTCGATAAAAACTACCATGAACTTGTCTAGGAACTCACGGAACACTACATTAATCAATCCCATGAATATAGATGGAGAATTCTTTAATCCAATGATCATTACCACGAACTCATAATGCCCATGACAACAACAGAAAGAAGTCTTTGGGATATCCTCAACCTTCACATGCATATGATGATATCCTGACCTCAAGTCAATCATTGAGAACCAGTTTTCCCCCATCAGTTGGTTGGATAAATCAATAATCCATAAAAGATGATAGCGAAAATTTATTTTCACTTTGTTTAAGCGACGATAATCGACACACAACCGCAAACTGACATCAGACTTATTCACGAACAAAACTGGTGCACCACACAGTGACACACTTGGACGAACAAAACTGCACATTAATAGACCATAAAGATGTATATGTAGCTCTCGTAACTCAGAAGGCTCCATCCTAGATGGAGACATATATATAGGAGACGCTCTTGGATGTAGCTCGATCACAAACTTGATCTCTCATCGAGGGGGTAATACTACTACCTCTTGTGGAAATACATCAGGGTAATCCTCTACAATCCTGGGAAACGCCAATTGCTGAACCTCTGAAGAACTCAACATCATATCAGCCACCGTGTATGATAAGGATGGAACACACCTATGACCCATCCGAGGATCTTTCTCACCAACAAACACCACTAGATCTATATCCGCACCAAAGAAAACGAACTTCTTTCTGAAGCAATCAATTATATCCTGCACCGAATACAACCAATACATGTCAAGGATGACATCATATGGTTGTATTTGTAATCAATGGAAAGCTCTCAAAGATAAGTGTTTCCCCAACACTAGCTCACAGTCTCTACATACATCAAAAAAGTCAGCTCGACATCCAACTGGTGTAGTGAATGCCAAGGGCACTGGAAGCCTCTCTACCTCAAATCCCAAAGCATGGATATGGGTAGGTGATATGAAGGATTGTGTCACTCCTGAATCTAAAAAGGCATACAATAAGGTAGAAAAAAATAATACGGTACCTCAAATGAAATCTGGCTCACTTGGAGCTCGATGCACTAGAGCATGAAGTTGACCATGACCTCCACCACGGCCTCTCTGACCCTGATGAAGACCAACACCACAGCCGTGCCCTGCTCTCGGAGGACAAGGAGTGTCATGGGGATTTCCACTTCCTTCCCTATCTACCCTCTAGTGATCTAAAGCTGGTGCATCCTACTGATGCTGCTGCCTCGACTGGATCTCCCACAAAGGAGGAACTTGAAGCGTAGTTCCTGGTTCACGAGGACAGCTCTGAATGGTCGGGCACTCCCACTGCTGATGACCATGACCACCACAATAAAAACAAGAACCTGATCCCTTGGCATAGTCATGAGAGTTGCTGCCTCTTGAGAAACGAGATGTGAAGGGCTAGGGCCTACCCCCGGCTAAACGAAAACTCTTCTACCCTAAAAACCGTGAACCACGAACCACAACTATGCTTCATGAGGAATAATGATGATTACTCTCTCATGATGATCTAGTCTTGGACAATGTTCCCTCAACAACCTCTTCCCTCACCAGCACCTCAAGATATGTCTTTAGAATAAATGGTGTGACCTGACGCTGGATCTCTGGATGCAAAGCCTCTTCGAAATGCCTCTCCATGGCCTCCTCATAAAAGGTTCTTGAAACAGATTCCAAACACTTGAACAGTAGAGATCACCTATCAAAGGGTAAGAAGCTCATGGCGACTGGACACCTTTGCAGTAGAATAAAGGAACTCAACTCTAAACATGTCTCGAAACTCCGCCAATGAGATCACTAACTCCTCACGATCCCTAAGGAACATGAAGCACCACTACCTTGATGCTCCACATAGAATCATCACAACTAAGGACACCTAGTGCTCTTTCTGAGCACAGATCGATCCGAAGCTTATCTCGAACTCCTCTAACTAGTATTCCAGGACTGCATCTGAAACGGATCCCACGTACTTCTACAGACTCTGGCGCTAAAACTCTTGGAGTGTCTTTCTCCAAGTGTTGTCGTTTTCAACCTCTACCCTACGACGACCTGCTAGAATAGTCTGCTGGACATTTTCTATGCAATCCTAACAAGGACGTCGACATGGATCCATAACTATAAAATAACAAACAATTACAGCTCCTAAAACTGGAATTGTGAAGACTCAACATTAATTAATTAATTATTTCCTTTTATTCATTTTATGTTAACCTATCCCAAGGTATACACATTCAAACACAGGCACAAAGAAGAATGATACATGATTATTTCCTAGGTCTCTATCCTGCAACTAGTATCACCTTGTTTAGTAATTATTGTAAACTTAAAGGTACGTACATAAAATCACAGGGGGGCCATAAACGCCTATGTCTCAGCCGGTCTCTAGTATTTACCTAATTTTCTAAACATGAATGACACTATTTCCCTACCAACCCTAGAAAACTCATATATTCCAAACTCCAAACTCCAAACTCCATCCTATCCCTAAACTAGACCTATGAGACCACAATTTCATGACCCAATCCCCACAAAGTGTACCCCTCCAGGGACAGAAATACTAGATGGGAGATAATGACCACCGAGTCACGCCTCCTGTAGGCCCCGGGTTGGCGACTAGAACCGAGGGTATTGTAAACACATAAATGGGACGCATTACCCTCTAAGAGAACATGTGTGGAAGAGAGAGATAATAGAGACACCAACCAACCCCAACTCAGAACTGGAATATAAAAGAAAACCCAAGGGAACATTTCAATGGTCCTGAAAAATTACTACAACTAGAAATAAAAAACATTAAGTACCCAAAACAAGAATAAAACAGTAGAAACAACAACCCCGAAGAGAACATGCAACCCCAATCTAGTAGAAACTATCCTGATCACCTACCTTCTCCAAGAGACCTGAATAAAAATTTATACAAACATCAGTTGAGAATAGTAGTATACTCAGTATGATCCTCCCTGAAGCCTCTCGTGAAAAACTAAAGAGAGCATGCTACATCACAGTGAACAAAATGTGAAACTAACTAATCACCTAAACAGGTATACAAAGTTCCCAGCCACACCATGGCTATTCTAACCAAGTAACGCATACAAGAATATAGAATATACTAAATAATATCAAGGGTACCCCACTACAACATCCCCACAGGTTTGGTGCATTTCACCAATGTCGCACATCCAGAGCATCTCTCTCCAAAAAGGCTTGCCCACAGACTCCTGGGCGAAGCACCACAATATGCACCTCATGAAACAAAACCACCACATCCATACACCAAAGTAACCAGGTAGTTTCTAGGAGCCACCACATCTCTTATAGCATGTATCATACATCGGGTATTATACCTCATGACATTACAGCCAACAAACCAAGTAAGGATCCTCAAGGCATCACAACCTGTTTACGTTACACCTATAGTAGTCCATAGGATACTATATCCAGAATATATGTGTGTGAATAAACACAACCCATTACAGCCCTCTAGACACATACATGGGTAAAACTAACCGTTGTGCCTACCATCATAAGTATCCTCTAAGAGAAGAGACCGGGGCCAAAGGGGGTAGTCAGCCATTCATGCTCCCACCAGAATGTTGGTGAAAACACCCCCTAGGGGTCATAATCCCTTGGGTGTCAGTTTCCCTTACTGATAGGGTGGAGTACTGTATAGAAACAAAAAGAGTACATAATATACTATATCTCACAACCACACTATGGGTATAACCTAGTCTTAGACTCAGTTGTAGCTAACATCTCTCGGACTCTGGGCTTCCACTTCTAAGACTTGGTATCTTATAAGCATACAACAATTTAAAGAACATTATTAGATCACTTCATTCTCTTTTTATCAGTTCCAATTTATGTAAGTTAATTAATTAAAATTTAATTAACCATGAACCATTCCACTTTATACTTCATTAGCATCACACACAAAGTCCACTGTCCCTTTAAAATTACAACCTCATCATTATGTTCTAGCGAACTCCAACCCCGTGCGTTAACAAAATTTATTTATATATTCATTACCGAATTACTTTCACATATTCCCTGGAATTATAGAAAAGAATTCTACGCTAATAATACAGTGGGTCTCAACACAATGAGTAGATGTACTACCCGTCGAGTCATCACCGCCTATAGAAAGAGCGTAGACCCATCCTCCCTGGAGAAGAGAAACACAGAAAGCACGTGGCATACCCTGCACATCTTCTCCTCTTCCAAAATAAGGGTAAGAAATACTAGCTTCCTTGAAGAGTGGGGGAAAGAAAAGTAGATAAACAACCAAAGAATCAGAAAGCATCCAACAATCACATTCATCCCACTCCATCATCCATGGTGTCCTCCCTAACACCCACATGCATAAACAGATGCATCTGGCCACTCTAGGTGGCATTTTCTACCACAACCAAAAGGCCTCCATGCCACCACATATCACAACACCCATCTAGGATCACGTCTCAACACAAGCAGCAGGAAAAAAACATCACATCACTTTGGATATTGGCCGATTAACAATCAAGAGGGAATCTCAGAACCCTTAATGGAATTATAAAACAGTCAATTCTTTAATCCATCTTGATTTTAACAGATTTATAATTCGTTGGTTCCAAAACCAGGAAACATAAAAAATAAGCTATCACAGACGATTAAACATTCTTTCTACGCCAATTTGATTAACATAAAATACCAACAAGAAGCATATTCGTTCACATGCCTCTTTATTTTTATCCAATAAAATATCAATTAATCTCGGTTTATGTTCATTACCAATTTTCATCAGGAACAAGAGTAGAACTCACACTATCTATCAAAAAAAGAGGCAACAACATACGATCGATATCAATTTATTTATCTGGTTCAAATATTTATTATATCAATTCCATTTTCATCCAGTGGGATAAAACATGATAACATTGCAATTTCATGTAAAAGAAAGATAAGCAATGAATCCCCTACCTCAAAGGTTTTTTTTGAAGAGAACCAAAACGGTCGAAGAATGCTCAAGAAACCTGGGGAGAATCTCCAAAAACCAGCCTTAGATCACTTCTCCAAGAAAGCTCAAGACCAATTCTCATCATATTAGGCATCGAAACACTTAGATCTACACATAATATACATAGGTCTAAGAAATTGAGAGAATGGGAGATGTTTATCCAAGTGGATCTAAGAAACCGATCAAGAAAAAAGAAGAACGATCACATAACTCAAGAATCTAGCTTTTATTTTCCAAGATAAGCCTTCAGATCGCCTCCAGAAAGAAGGGAGAAACGTCCATAACCTTTGAAGAAGAAAAATCCTGAGTTAGGGTCGCTTAAGAGGAAAAAAGAGCCACTTAGAAGGAAAAACGCGTGAGATCCACCTTTATAGGATCTCATTTAAGTGGCTGCATGATTAGTTCACACGGTTGAACAAACCATGTGCTAACTGTGCATTAGCTACTGTCTTGGACACCCCTATCACACGGTTTGGATGCACGGTTAGACAAACCATTCACCTCTCGTGCGAAAGCTACTGCCTCCAAGACCAACTACGCATAGTTTGTCCACACGGTTTAGACAAACCGTGTACCACCCTTGAGAAAACTATTCCCTTTATATTTCCTTAAATGTCCACCCAAACGCACCCCCAAGTCACTACACCAAATGAAAGGTAGTTAGAAAAATAAAAAAAATGCCTAAAAACAAAACGTGGCGTTACAGTACGGAATTTTCTACCATTTGAATAGTTTACCAGAATAGAAATTTTGGAAAAAGTGTTGGGGAAAAGTCACCTTGACCTCCCGGAACACCACTAACACCACATTTTCACAAACTAATGGACTGGAGAGGTCCGTACCATTACACAAGTCATGTACAATCTCACTAAGAAAAAATTATTTTATGAAATGCTAGACTTTTCATATAGAGATATTCTATTAGATAAATTTGAATAATTTTTTCCATGTTCAGATGAGTAAACCCTTAGTAGAGACAATGACACAATTATATAGTAATTAGTGGATCAAAAACTCCTCCAACAATCAATCCTATAATTGATAATAAAGATATTGGTAATACCCTACCTACAATAAAAAAGTGTCTTTAAGCCTTCTAACATCATATTCCTAAATTAAAAAAAATCATTTCCCCAGGGTCTATCTAGGGACTCCAATAATCAACCACCCATAATTCTATTATAGAAGAATAGTTAGTAATTATATATTCTTCGTCTCATCCCATAGATGATGACAAATCCATCTATAATAATGCAAATATAACTCAATTACTATGGGAGATTTAATCAATCATGAACTATATCATATAGTTTCTTCAAGGATATTTTCTCTATAGTGAAATGTCAATTTTCAACTATATATTCAGTCAATATAGAGGTGTTCACATTATCCTAGTGCCATGGAAATGTTCTAATTTTCCACTCACTCGTCATATGAATTCCAAACATAATTCAACCACATTAATAAAAATATTACCCCAAATATTTCTTGATTTATCTAGTAAAGGGGAGGCATAATCTATGTCCAAGTCATCAAAATCAATGAAATCTATCTCTATATTGGTAAAAATCACAAAACCAAAACTAAAATGTTAAATTCAACCATGTACCCATGAAAATCAAGTTACATGTATTACACAATAGAGGCATGATTGTCATACATATCATGTTAATAGATGATGAAAAGTTTATTTTTATAATAAATGAAATTTTCTATGTATTTCAACTCTACCTTATAGAATAATTGAATCGATCTCCCAAAGATAAAGTTATTTTAGGATGTTTTATTTTGATAACATGAGGATTACGTACCTAAAAATTATTTAATATGGAAGATAATAAATAATTAATTATTCATTGAGGATGGAATTTTAATGCTAAAATATAAGGGGATAATGTTCCCAAAGACAACCAAATCATCACGTTATAAATTTAAACAAACTATGAAAAAAACATTATGATTCATAAAGAATTTAGGATTCCCATATCTCAATGATAGATGAAACAATGTTTATTTATTTAATCCTAGCCATGTGGTCTGATGTTTCACAAATAATATAAATAATATCCATATTAAAAATCCTTATATTAAAAGGTCTTCGGAGGTAGTCCTGAAATATGATCTCAATTATTTTCCTTTGAAATTTCTTTGAAGAGATGATATCAAAGGATTCATTATCATTAAATATTTTATGTATAAGTATATAAATAAAGTGCTGATATATTTAGTGGAACCTAATACAAATGAAACATGCATTCGAGTCATTATAACTCGTCTATAAGGATTCTATACCTTATGTACAACATTAATTGAATCATATAAACTAGATATATGAATATAAACTATATAAAATTAGTCATTGTTATATAATATTAATCTAAAAGGAATTATAATGATCTATATAACATTTAAAAATTTGGAAATTGTCCTCATCTTATGATCTTAAACTACAATACATCCATTCTATGGTCATATAAAGCTAAAAAATGACTTATGTTCCATCCATGAAGATGATATACTTCTTAGAGAGGTTTATTGAGTGATAACTATATTATTTTATTAAAATAATTCTCTACATAATAATAATTGGAATATAATTAATTAACCATACATATATATTAATCTAATATGACCTTATTTTCATCTTAATAACAAAATTAATTCCAAATAAATCTTAATTTACCCTCCACATGAATCAAGGGTTTTATTTATACAGTGATGGTTTGGAACATGGTGTATAGTTATATAATATTCTCAACCTTTTTTTACATACCCTCTTTAACCTGACCTACATCAAACCTTTCATTTCTAGATAAATACCCACAATTACTTGACTTGAGATACTTCACTTGGAAACCAATAACCAAGAGTGTCTCCTATTGTTTTCTCCTATTATATTAATATGAATTATATAAAATTACAATTAATGAAAAATTAATAATGTGTATTATCTTTATAAACAAGTGGAAGAATAAAAAACATGTTCATAATGATCTATATCACCTCACATATTGATCCTCAAAACTTTAACCCATCATAAGAACAATTTACAAAAAACGTTTCATGACATACTTATGAAAATAAAACATAATAATGAGCGATATTAGATTCTATTTATGGGAAAAAAGGGTGATATTAGTTATAATTTAAATATGACATTAGAATAATATGTATGAGAACACGATTTTAACCAATTAAAATTATACCCATTAATTATTAGATGATAACTATGAGTAATGGCATAAATCATGACAGTTTATAGGATATAAAGGGATCAAATAATAAGAGCCATCAGAACATAACATTGGTCATAAATAATTTTATAAAATAGTGGAATAAGTGTTGTCATATTTATGATCAACTAATTATTACGTAAATGGAACCCACAAGGAACTTTATAGTAATTTAAGATCGGGATGACCACCCACATACCTTCTTTCTGTTAGGGATAATATATCACATACACTATATTGGTACTGAGATGACTAACCATGAACCCTATTTTGTCAGTATTCGGATAAACTACTATTCAAAATATAATATAATTTAAAATTAATATTCTATTAATTAAATATAGGGATATATAATTATTTCCCACATTTCACATAATTAAAAATGCATTCTTATGTTGTAAACAAGATCATAAAAACATTCCCCATTACTTTAGCTAAGGTAATGAAAAGGGTTTCATCAATATTTCGTCATCATAACCAATAAACAAACATAGAGAGAAATATTATTGTATAATAGTAAAATTTCGTTAGTAAATCATATGATTCATCAAAGGATGTTATCATAGAAGAAAATATATATTAAAATATCATTGAAATATTTCATTAGAAAAGTAATGTATTCGTTTTTAAATAATACATTAAAATATAAATTTTTTCGAAATATTATGAAAAAATATTCATGGAAAGGAAAAATGGAAACATATAATGAAATCTATAAATCATATAAAATTTATTATGGAAAGAATATGTGATCAATAATTTTACAATTAAAAAATTAGTCCATTCACATTTTCTATAAAAAGTAAATAATGTCTCATTCAAAAAATAATAAGAATGTTTCATTTAAACACTTTTATAAACAATAAACATGTATAAAAATGAATTAGAAAATTATAATATAATATTAAACAACATTCGTGAAAAATATTTTTGAAAACAAGAATAATGAATTAAAAATATTTTTGACCAAAGAGAGAAATAAAGATGGTTTTCCAAAAAAATTATCCTTCATTATCTATAATACTTATAGAGAGGAAAATGAAAAGAAAAAACTATTATAAATAAATATCCATCGGAGAATAAAATTCATCATCTTATTAATATATAGATTACAATATTGAATATATAATCATAAAAAATAATGATAAACAATGATAATGTTGCATAAATCTTATACCATGAGTTTTAATTTCTTCAAAATAACATTAAAATATATCTATAATGAATATAAATTTATTATAATTGTGTAAAATATTTATTTATATAATAATATTATCATATTTTATACACTTATAAAATTACAACACCCATTTATATAATAATCCTTATTAAAATAGTCATTTATGTGTGTTAATTATTCCATTTTTCATGAGAATTGCTATTTGGTTGTTCTAGTCCATATACCTTTAGCATGGTCCATAACCTATATATATTTCTTGAGGATATACATATCACATATAATAATTATATTCCTATATAGTTTCCTTTATAATATTTAGATATAGAATAATTAATTTCACCATTAATAGAGATGGTAGGAGATATGTACACATGAACATTGTTCTAAATTTTTGACAGATGCGAAAAAAGAAGGGAAAACAATAATTTACCCTTAAAAAACATTATTTTATAATAAATATAATATATATTAATTAAATATATTTTAATTAACATTTATGTATGTTTAGAATGAAAAATTATTCACATTCCTTTTGGGAGATAGTAGTCCACACATAAAACGAGCGGCATTACCATTTTCCAATGCATAGTAAGGTAAAAAGGTAGATATGGAATTATAATTCTAGAAGAATAAATATTTAATTAATATAATATTGAATGTTTAAACTGAATATTGTAAAAATAAATGAATAATGGTGATGTAAAATTAATTGAATCTCTATGTAGAGGTGGTAGTCGACATGCTCACCCAAGAGATACTTTGACTTCCCATTGAACATAAAAGAGGGAACCTAATGGTAGTTCAACATTTGTAATATAATTTATGAAAACTGAGGATATGGAAATTATAATTTTATTATGGAGACCATTTATTTAGAAAAGTCAAATAAGAAATAAATTGAAAGTTATTAGGTAGGAATATTACCTCTTCTTCGATAATCCACCTTTAAACTCCTTATTCAAAACCCTCAAAAAGAGATTTGAGAATAATATTAGATTTTATTTATCACCAGTTAAGTTTATAAGATAATTATATATGGGTTTTTTGAGCTAGTAGTCTCATATTTTTTATGTAACGTTATGAATTTATATCCTTTTTTTATAGAGGGATAAGAAATGTGAATTTATAAAAAAAATATAAATATAATTAAGTAATTATCAATCAAAATTCTTCCAAATGGATAGAGATATGATGAAAAAACGGATAAGGTAAAAATAAAATCAAAAAATATAATTTATAATTAATTTAGAGTAATGTTAAATGGTATGTCTTTGTTTAACCCATTGGTTAACCAATTTAAATATTAATAGTTTTAAGGACTTTTTAAAAATAATGTGTTATAATTTTACTTATAAAGTAATAATTTAATCAGAAATGACTTAGGGATGAAATTTTTTTCTTACATTTAATAATAATTTCCATTTCAAATATTTTTTTTATTTGTAAATAATTTTAAAAAATATTTAAATCAAAATGATACTATTAATGTCATTTTATGAACTATTGACATTATTTATCTTTAGAAAAAACATGATAGAAATTCAATTAATATATAATTCGTTAATGAAAATATAATATTTTATATTAATCTATAAAATTCATAGGATTATAACAAAAACACAAAATATTACTTTTATAGTGTTAAAAAACATTCACATCGTTTTTATATTAAGTGCGCACACACCATGTTATCATTGTGTAAGCATTTGACATACTTATTTCATCACTAAAAAATAAAAATAAATTATCATGATAAAAAAATATGAATATATATTAATATTAAAAACTAAAACTAATCATATCCACTTTTTATCTTCATTTGAATGTTTTATACATATTAAATTCAAGAAAGTAAAATTTTTAATTTTTATTACTGCCGAAAATATAAATAACATTATAGTTGGAAAATAGGAAAAAAACAATATAATATAATTTGGGGTGTAAATGTTATAATTTTTTCCATAAAATAAGTTAATGTAATGTTTTGGGTTCATTTTACATATTATTTAATCTATTTAACTATATTTTACCCATTTTACCCTTTCACAGAAGAATTTTTTTTATCATTGTTACTATTTGTAATGAAAAAAATAAATGGTATCTATTTAATTAATTTGATCCACTTGTTTCCAAATTTATTTTAATTTTTTGATAATTAATTCTCTTGATGTGGAATAAATAATTTTAAATAAACATGTTTAAAACATAATGGAAAAAATTTCTAGAAAAAATTAATTTTTTGCGTAAGAATTATCCTTCAAAAAATTCATGAAAATTTATGAATAAAATGTAATTAAATAAATTATTTTAAATAAAATGGATAATATATCAATGTAATAACTAATTTATTATTTTATTTTACTATTAAAATTACAAATTTATATGAAATTAAATGATTGCGTTATAAAAATATGTATTATTCAGATTTAAATGAAAAATTATTCATTTCTAAAAAATCAACAAATTTCATAATATGTTAATTTTTATATTATGATTTCAAAAATTAATTTCAAATAAAATTTCTAAAATTAGGGAAAATATGATATTTTTTTATTAAAATAAACAATATAAATTTTTGAGGAAAAATGTTTTTTTGTAGAAAATAAAGACATTAATAATAATTTCACATATATTTATAAATATATTTACTATATACATAACATATATAAATATTTATAGAATATTATTATTTCTATTTATACCACACGTTTAATGCATATTTTATAATGGAAAACTATATTACGATACATGTATTGATGAGGTTGCGTATACCACTTGCTTTAAAAGAAATTAAATTTATTTAAAATGAAATAAATCATAATATATTAGAGATTTACATTATTCACCCATTAAAATATATTTTTCAATCAAAATAATATCAGTCAAAAATAAATAATTGAGGATATATCTTTTTCATCACATCCTTGGGTTCCATAAATTATTCAGTATATTTCTAATTCCCTTAGATATCATTAACTCAGTGAGTAGTATTATTTCATAGCACGTTATCTCTATTATACATGTTTTTTTCTGGTAATTCTTTTTGGGGAAGATCATTCTAAAATGGAATGATCTTTGAGTTTCGTAAATGTGATCTATTTGGAATTTAATTTTACTATATTGATTCATGTAACACATCGTGAACATAAAAAAGGTTTGGTGGAAGCACCAAAAAATAATCTATCATTACTTCTTGATAAAGAATCTCATAGGGTCCAATATTCATAGGTCACAACAGTCCATTATTTTTTAATATCATATCCTTACTCTATGGATAAAATCAATGTAATATCTCCTTAATAAATTTTTATTCTATATTTTATTTATGTTTTTTAGCTTAACATTTCTAATGACAATAAGGTTCCTTGATATGTTGTTGAATGGATACTAAATTCTCATCTATTTACTCATATAGCTAGGGTACTGATATATTTTGTCTCCAAATTCTTCCCACCATTTTAAAGTTCTAAATTTCATTTTACATATTGATTCTTAAAGAGCCATATGAAATTTCAAGTGAATGGAATTATTGTAATAAAACCCCATTAGAGGAAGTTCTTGATCCCTACCACATTTTAAATACATAGAAATAAATCATAGAATATCTTATATATATTTGAACGGTACTCTTATACATGCCATCTATATATGGATGATAAAAAATACTTAATATCAACTATATATCTTGATCATACTAAATACTTCACTGAAACATCTAGGTAAAACACAGATCTTGATAAAATGTAATATAATTTGATACTCCACGTAACCTTACCATTAATTTAATTTATATTTTATAAATCTATTGAAGAGTTAAATATTATCTAATATAAATGAATTTTTGTTACTTTTTACAATAATTTATGACAAAATATAGTAGTAGGGACATTAGAGATTTTGTGGGGTTTGACAAAAAATAAATGTTTATGTTTCTCCATATAGGTTCTGTTATGATTAATGGTTTTAACATCACCTTAACCATCTATCTCAAAAAATATACTTTTTTACTTACCAAGAACTATGATACATATTATATAGTATCACTTATCATGTCATACCACCTAAAATTATCTTTTATATCTTTTTAAATCTTCATGCTTTTAGGATGAATAAAAAATGATGGACTATGAGATTTTTTTTGATTTCAAATTCATTAAATTGTGTATAATTGGAGAAAATACGTGATTTATAAACTTCATAATTCCATCATAAAATATTTTTAACTCAGAAATATTTTTGGCCTTCTTCTATAGAGCCATATCATCCTTTTACACCTCTTTAGTTATTCTATGGAATTATGGTTGAACACTAATTTTAAAATGGTATGATTTATACCCTTCCATCTTTATATCTATGACCACAATTTAAAATCTATGAATATTGGAAATTTTTTTATCCTGACCAAATATAATATTGCAGGATTCATTAGAATCAATGTATCAATCACCATGTTCTCTTTCCTAGGGTGGTAATGTATTGAGAAATCCTAATCATTAATAAACAACAACTATCATCTCGGGCACATATTCATCTATTTTTATATGAATATATATAAATTAAAATTGTAAAATCTTTATATAAATAATAATTTCCAAATAAATATAACCCTCCATATATTTGATTAAATATATACAACAAATAAATCCAAGTAATAATTTTTGTAATTTTTCTCATGATCAATCTAATATCACGACGCATAATCTACCATAATACCATTCTATATTATGATTCATACTATTACCCTCATCTATTTATCAATATATAAGAAATAAAATTCTAGGTTATAGGTTAAGGTAGTGATATGTTCTTAGACTAACCGCACCATTAGTTCATGTAAATTTTCATCACATTAATCTATCCAAAGGCACTTGTCCCCTAGTCATGTTAACTTGGTGAGTAGATTAGATAGCTGTAAGAAATTATCCATAATTAATTTATAATATAAATAATAATGAAAAAATATATTGATCTCGATCAAAGTGGGTAGTATATTACAATGATAAATAATGTATTTATTTGATCAATTCATTGATATATACTTTCTTGAGATAATATGACACAAAAGGATCTTTTTTAGCTCAATTCACATTTTTCAAATTTTGTATACAACATTTCCTTTAATCTGATATATTATTCAATCCAAAAGTGGTATTTAAGATAATACATTATCATTGAATATATAATAATATCATTTATAAATACTAAAATAAACTGACATAGCTAACCACTAAATACATCATTTATTATATCAATGTAGATAATGAGTGGATTAATATGACCAAATAAAATACCTATAAATATATAGTGGCCACACATTATAAGAAATATTTTCATAGGTATATCCTCCTACATGAACCATAATTAATGATATCTAGAAAAAATGCCAATCATGATTAATTATTGATCCCTATGCAGATGATCAAACAGGTCATCAATATAGAGAAGAGTGTACATATTCATGATAGAGTCCTTGTTATATTCTCAATAATCAATGAAAAGTCAAATTCAATCATCTTTATTCTTAAAAAACAATATCTAAACACCAAGGTGATTAACATGGATGGATTATTCCTTTATCATGATTCACATAGACTTTATTATGAATTCCATGGAACTCAATAATGTTCATTCTTCATGGATTTGTTAAAAAATTGTTATGACAAGGTATGAGTTATATTGAAATATATACATCAAAATTTAGTGGAAGTCTTAGAAATTATTATTGAAAAAAATATCAAAATATCATATGATAGAAATATGATTGATGTAGAGTCTCTCTCCAACTACCAAATATAAACACCAATGTTGATGTGAATTCTATTGGAAGATCATCTTCATCCTCGCATTGATAGATGATTATGGGTTAGTCTTGAAAATAAAATGTGACATCCCTTCCTAGTAAATTTATCCGGGATTTCTGAAATGAAATTCATTACATGCATATGATAACATCATATTAAACTAAAAGAATAAAATTTATTTTATAGATGAATATTCCCACAAACATCAATCAATGAAAAATCGAATAATTGAGATATGATAATAATACCATTAGGGGTTTTCACTAATAATTAAATATTTAGTCAGTGTGGTGGTATTGCGATACCCTTATAATATTATTCAGATATAAAATGTTGGTGAATCCCTACAAAAATATGATATTATCCTTATAAAGTGGATTTTATGCATAAATGTAGCTATATTATTATCATAACCCTGATCAACAATAGTATTCATGTAACACCCCATGCTTCCATGGTACGCTCCTCTTTTAATAATAGAGCAGTGTGTGTTGTACGCAACCTCGAGTTCTAACACACCGCAACCAATAAAAGTAGAAGTTATGAATAGTAATAACCACTTTTTAAAATTATATATATTTTACATTTCAAAATGGACTTCTTTTTTAGATTCGTAATATCAAAATTAGCCTATATTGAATTTTTGGTATTTTTCTGAGAACTTCTAATTTTTTATGAATAGTGAAAAATACTTAAAAACAAATTTTTTAATCAAAATAATTTATAGTGATAACTTATATTATTTAGTGGTTTTAAAGTATAATTATAATATATTTTTACCATTATATCCAATGGTGGTCATTAGAATTAATTTCACTTTAAAATTGGACATAAACAATTGTCAATCTTTTGATATATATTTTCTAAAAACACGCTATTTGTTGTGACAGCGGGAATTAATTATAAAAATAATTAATTCAACTTATATTTTTGGAATTTTTTAAAATATACATCATTTTTGGATTCGGAATATCAATTATAGCGTAGGGTGAAATTTTGGCATTGTTCTAAAAAACTTCAATTTTTGATGAATAGTGTACCACTAAGTGGTAGTTAAAAAACTGATTTGTCGTTTAAATGAAACATTACTAAATATGTGATTTGATTTTCAAAAATCTGACATACATGGTTGTCATTAAGAAGTAAAATGTGGTTCAATGGGATTAAAATAATTTTTTAGTGAATAGTAACTTTTAAGTTTAATTAATCGTGATTAAAGTTAATTAGTGAAATTTAAGGTAAAAATAGTATTATAAAATATTTAATGACCTTTACACTTGTCCTACCACTATTGGATGTGTTATGGCCGACCAAGACAATCCATGGGTCAACTTGGGGACCCCATGGAGCCACTTTGGTAGGAAAATGACATTAATAACTTTTTATTTAATGTTAAAAAAAGGTCACAAACAAGAGTTATTTTACAAATACAATTTTTAAATGGGGTTATAGAAGTCATATTTTTGACAATAAATATTTAATATAAATATAAAAATATTTCCTACATCATGATATTTTTTTTATAATTTTTAGACAACAAATAAATTATATTATTTATGACACCATGATGATGCAGCGATTACCTCATTAATTAACGATTTAAATAAAATGATAGGATAATGTAAAATATATGTCTTACACTTGTCAAAAACCTATTGTATTAGGAGATTTAAAACCCTTATCACCTTAAACTCTAATTATATAAGTGTGGGACCTCTAGAATCCTAAAATCATTGTATAATAAAGTAACATTTCATTACTTTCCAAGAGTGCCCCTCCTCTCCACTTATAAAAGGCCCCCACCACCACCACTTTATTCACACCTTCAAGCAATTTGGATCGGACAAACTCTGCCCAAATACTCTCCCAACTTCCCTCTCTTACTCCTAGAAGCCTCACTTTGGGCATAACTTTTCCCAAGGAATCCTTTGGCTCAAATCAAAAAGAGTTACCCGATTTTAAGGTAATGTCTTCTCTTGTGTTCTTTTCTTTTATTTTTCTTCTCCAACCCCCTAAACTCTTTTTATTCATATCTTTTGTATCAACACCAGTATAATCAATATACTAGGATGTTTTTATAAGAATTATTAGAGCTACAATTACACACACCTACATCTAATGGTTAAAGAACATACTGTTTCTGTGGATGGTGAATTTTTGCCTCACGAAACAATGATTGTTCAACACTCATATAACACCTCTAATGGTGGTCATTATGATAAAAAAAATTTAAATATCATATATATTATGTTTTTGTTTTCCTTATGATTTTTGTAATTTTCATTTATGGAATACCTTTTTGGTTTCCATTATGGGTAAACACGATATTTTCATTTTAGGAAGTGCGGACTACAGCCCCCTCAAAGTGATTTGAATCATTAATACCATATGTGGGATGTATAATGGATGGATTAAATGTTATTATACACTATATTATACTGGAATTATATTATACATTTATATAATTATGATTTCATTCCACTAAATACGAAATAGAAATGAAAGTAGCGTTCATGCGTACATACGGCTTACCGTCTCCATGAATGGGGCATTTCATTTATTACCTCTAAATGTTAGGTAATATTATAAATGAATGTATATACTGGATATATGTGATATATATGATATCTAAATCATTAATATAATTCTGTATATAATGGATATATTACCACATGAACAAAGTGTAATTATAAGAAGTTTATATTTGACTCAAGTACCTAAGATCGTCAAAACGACCGTTATTAACATAAATAATTATATAATGTTCATAACATTGTAATAAGTGATATAAAATGAATAATAAACATGAAAGGGGTTCTTAAGAAATTATAAATTAACTCTAGTTTATTATTCAGGAGATCAAAGAATGGTCGAGTGAATTCGGACACGAGGTAAGGGAACTTCTTAACCCAATTTCTATTCTTTGGGTTAATATCCTATATTCAAATTATGTCATGATTTTATTATGTCCTATCTTTTATTTGTAAATTATTTATGTGTACTTATAGTTAATACACATAACAGATCTACTTTATTTTAAAAAAATTATCTTTGTAAGGGTCTTCGTCTCAATCTCCTTTCATTGAGGGATATTTTTTTTATACACAACTTTATTTTATACGGTGTATAAACCCCTTTTACTTTTACATTTATTCAAAAGGAATATTTATCATATGAATCATTTTACTAAATGATAAAAAGGGAATGTTTTTTTTCTGTACATATGGGGAGACAACGAATTCTCTGCCGCCGTGACCATTATTTGAGTTTCAGTTTCCACTACAAGCCATAACGTTTTTAATGAAAAATAAATACAAAGTTTTAACTTTATTTTATTTTGGTATTGGAAATGGTTTTTAAAGAGTTTTTATTATATCAATGTGTTGTATTAATATCTTGTGATTGAAATATCGAAGTGTTCTGTTTCCTTTATGCCTGTTTTATTTGATAAAATTATTTTATGGTTTATGATATGTTTAAACCTATTCATATGAGGAATGAATTGGACTTAATAAGTGATGGGTGGGGCCCGCTATAGATCCTCGATGCATCATAAGGTCTCATGAGACAAACTAGTTTCTTGGCATGAGGCCTTGACAAAATCTTATTTGTGGTCTTGGCACGAGGCCTTGGCTACGTGGTTGTGATAGTCTGACATTATGAATTCCATCATTATGAAAGTGGTTATTGATATTACATTTGATTATTCGACCAGTAGAATATCCATGTGAAGAAGTAAATGGCATTATCTCATTTTACTTTTCCCATATTATGTTGATTTTCAAGTTTAAAAGGCTTTTGTTTTAGTTATACATTGCCTTAAATGTTTATGTTTTTTTATGAAAGCTTCTGCAATATTGTTTTCCTTACTGAGAATCTGAGCTCACCCCTTTCAATGTTTTATTTTTTTCCAGGATGTGAAGAAGTATTTTATGAATGACCTGAAGGGATAGTCAGAAAGGGATATGAGTGTGGTATATGAAGACTTTGTTATTAGTTTTTCACTTTATGATGTAATGTAACATTTATGAATGTATCTAGTGTTTCCATGGCTACTAAACTAATCGGTGTTTCGAGACTTGATCTTTTGTGATCATGCCAATGTTACAAAGTAATGCACCGACTCTGGGTAGCTGGGGTCGGGGCGTTACAGTTGGTATCAGAGGCAGTTTAGTACTAAGCTTGGAAGCTAGATTTAGATAAACTCTGATTAGAGCACATAGCCCGAAGATAGACTTTAAGGATTAGTATAGAAGAACTACCTATAATTTTGGTATTATAGTGATTTTGTGAGTTTTCCGACCAATACATCCCTATCTGGATACAAGTAGGTAGAGGCGGCTCTGGCACAGATGTACCTAGGGGTAAAACCCGAAAACACCGCTTTGAGCTAGACTCGAATGAGAACTGGTGCACGACAACGGGCCTTACTGCACTCTTTGTTATGACACTCTCGGGGATATGCTTAGGATAATTCTCATTTTCTTTACAAACCACTATGAAGGGAGTATATACTTCCTCAAAGAAAACATTTTTTTTATGATTATGGATTATATCCATAAATAGTTCAATTAGTGTTAAGTGTTTTACAATTATGGAATTATGTATTTTGATTCATAAACTAATCTAGTTTATGCCACTGTTTAGAAATGGCGCCTAGTGGAAGGAATGGAAACCGTATCAATGCACTCACTCCGTGTAGGGATTGCCCTCCTGCTCTAGATAATTATTGTGGATCTGGAGATACAACTGGTGCTGATCATCTTATTACCATACTGGGACAACTCACTCAGGTTATGAATAATAACCTTACTTGTATGGAGCACCATGATCTGAAACATGGAGGATCAATGTTAGACTGCTTAATGAGGCAAAAACCACCGACATTTAATGGGGGTACAAATCCATTATTATCTGAGCAATGGATAAACTCCGTAGAGAAAATATTCCACGCCTTGGGGAGTAGCGAAAGGGAGAAGGTTATCATGGGAGTTTACCGTCTCACTGGAGATGTCAATCAATGGTGGTCATTGATTAAAAATACAAAGGAAGATGAAGAAGTATCAAGTATGGAATGGAGAGAGTTCAAAGATATTTTCTTAGAAAAATACTTTCCACATGACCATCGAGCAGATATGGAAAGGCAATTTCTGAGTCCGAGACAAAATGAGGATGAGAATGTCGCAAAGTATGAGGCTAACTTTACAAGTTTAGCGAGGCATGTAGCAGACTATATATGTAACCCAAGAAGTAATAATGATCATTTCTTTGATGGGTTAAAACCATTTCTCTGTCGAGCATTAGGCTCACAAACCTTCTAGACATACAAAGATATTGTCTCGTGTGCTATCAAGACAGAAAAGTAATTATCTAAATCTTATGGAAATAATGTAAAGCAAGAGAAGAAGAGAAAGGTGGAACAAGAGGCAGATAAAGGGAAAAAGGGAAAGAAGGATTTTCTATTATGTGATAATTGTGGGAAGAATCACCTTGGTACTTGCCTAAAAGGAATGGGAGTTTGTTATAAATGTAGAGAAAAAGGTCACCAGGCACGTGATTGCAAGGGAAAGAAAGAGGCAATCAATGTTGAATGCTAAAATTGTAGAGAAATGGGTCATTATGCAAATAAATGTCCTAAGTGTCAGGGAAACATACCTCAGAAAAGGCCAAGGGATCAAGTCCAATCATATGCTGTTACTACAGTTTAAGAGGAATAATTAATGTATTGGTGTTTTTGGGCTCATGGATTATATTATGGTTATTAGAATAATGTGATATATATATATAAGGATTGTACTGAAGTACTTGTTGTTTCAGTAAGGTTTTAATATGATGAAGGTAATTATATTTTTAGTATGTGAAAATAAGAGAAACTTTACTTTGTTTGGGGAATCTGATAAATTGATTTTGGAATTAAGATACCTTTTAGAGAAGTTTGGACAAAGGTATTTTGGATAACTATAAAGGTTGGGATGTATTAAGTTGAACTTTTAATTGTATTTTTTAAGGTTAAAAAAATTCTGATGATTATTTTTGGAATATTATAATACTATATTTTTTAGGAAAAGGACAACCTGCAGGGTGAGGCATAACCCGTCGCGTCGGAAAAAGCTAGAGGAATCGAACCCACAACCATAGTTCGACATGCCTTTATTACCTACCACTAGCCTACAGGAAGTCCCTTGTTTTTAAAAAATAGTTTTACTAATCTAAATGGTATGTGTTAATATTTGGAACCTTACACAATTAGGATAAATAGAATATTTTTGAGTTCTATTACCTTTTAGAGTGAAATATGGGTTTGTGGTAAAAATTTATTAAAGAATTAATGTCTACATGACAAGTATGTATATTCCCTTACGTTCTTTGTAATTCTCCTAAATAAATTCCTCAACTTTATAAAAGGTAACTTAAAACAAAAATGTTGCCGATTAACTTTTCCAACTGGGGATTCAATGACTATTTAACCAATCACATGTTTATGATTTTCTTATGGTTAACTTTCTCCTAATCCAGTTTTCTACAACTCTCCATCAGACCTTGATGGTTTGGTTTTCTTCCATATCCATATTTTCATAGAATCCTATTATGGGCTATCTCAGGTGACCTTTTTACTTATCTTTCTTTCTTTTAAAGATATATTTTTATTAACCTTATTTCTGATGTGGGTCTTGCACAAAGGTATTTTCTATTTTCAACCTTTTATTTTCAAAGAAAAATTTCAAATTGCGAGGAAGCAATTTATTGAAGGAGGGGAGAATGTAACAGCCTATTCTTCCATGGTACGCTCCTCTTTGAATAATAGAGCAGCGTGTGTTGTACGCAACCTCGAGTTTTAACACACCGCGTCCAATAAAAGTAGCAGTTATGAATAGTAATAACCACTTTTTAAAATTATATATATTTTACATATCAAAATGGACTTCATTTTTGGATTCGTAATATCGAAATTAGCCTATGTTGAATTTTTGGTATTTTTCTGAGAACTTCCAATTTTTTATGAATAGTGAAAAATACATAAAAACAACATTGTTAATCAAAATAATTTATAGTTATAACTTATACTATTGAGTGGTTTTAAAGTATAATTAGAATATATTTTTACCGTTCTATCCAATGGTGGACATTAGAATTAATTTCACTTTGAAATTGGACATAAACAATTGTCAATCTTTTGATATATATTTTCTAAAAACACGCTATTTATTGTGACAGCGGGAATTAATTATAAAATTAATTAATGCAACTTATATTTTTGGAATTTTTTAAAACAGTCATAATTTTTGGATTCGGAATATCAATTATATTGTAGGGTGAAATTTTGACATTGTTCTGAAAAACTTCAATTTTTGATGAATAGTGTACCACTAAGTGGTAGTTAAAAAACTGATTTTTCGTTTAAATGAAACATTACCACTTATGTGATTTGATTTTCAAAAATCTGACATACATGGTTTTCATTAGGAAGTAAAATTTGGTTCAATGGGATTAAAATAATTTTTTGGTGAATAGTAAATTTTAAGTATAATTAATTGTGAATAATGGTAATTAGTGAAATTTTAGTTAAAAATAGTATTATAAAATTTGGAATGACCTTTAAACTTTTCCTACCACTATTGGATGTGTCATGGCCGACCAAGAAAATCCATGGGTCAACTTGGGGACCCCATGGAGCCACTTTGGTAGGAAAAGGACATAAATAACTTTTTATTTAATGTTAAAATAAAAAGGTCACAAACAAGAGTTATTTTACTAAACCAATTTTTAAATGGGGTAATACAAGTCATATTTTTGACTATAAATATTCATTAGAAAGATATAAAGATTTCATACATCATGATATTTATTTATAATTTTTTTACAATTAATAAATAAAATTATTTATGACACCATGATGATGCAGCGATTACCTCATTAATTACCGATTAAAATAAAATGAAAGGATAATTTAAAATATAAGGCTTACACTTGTCAAAAACCTATTAGATGAAGAGATTTCGAACCCTTATCACCTTATCCTCGAATTATATAAGTTTGGGACCTTTATAATCCTAAAATCATTGTATAATAAAGTAACATTTCATTAATTTCCAAGAGTTCCCCTCCTCTCCACTTATAAAAGGCCCCCACCACCACCACATTATTCACACATTCAAGCCATTTGGATCGGCCAAACTCCTCCCAAATACTCACCCAACGTCCCTCTCTTACTCCTAGAAGCCTCACATTGTGTAGAACTCTTCCCATGGAAGCCTTTGGCTCAAATCAAAAAGAGTTACCCGATTTTAAGGTAATGTCTTCTCTTGTGTTCTTTTATTTTATTTTTCTTCCCCAACCCCCTAAACACTTTTTATTCATTTTTTTGTAACAAAACCAGTATCATAAATATTCTAGGATATTTTTATAAGAAAAATTCTAGCTACTCTTACACACACCTACATCTAATGGTTAAAGAACATATTGTTTCTGTGTATGGCGAATTTTTGCCTCACGAAACGATGATTGTTCAACACTCATACAACACCTCTAATGGTGGCCATTATGATGAAACTATTTTTATATATGATATATATTATTTTTTTGTTTTCCTTATGATTTTTAATTTTTAATTTATGGCATAAATTTATGGTTTCCATTATGGGTAAACACGATATTTTCATTTTAGGAAGTGCGGACTACCTTCCCCTCAAAGTGATTTGAATCGTTAATACCATATGTTGGATGTATAAAGGATGGAGTAAACGGTATTATACACTATATTATACTGTAATTATATTATAAATTTATATATTTAATATTTCATTCCATTAAATACGAAATAGAAATGAAAGTAGCGTTAATGCGTACGTACGGCTTACCGTCTCCATGAACGGTGCATTTCATTTCTTACCTCTAAATGTTATGTAATATTATAAATGAATGTATATACTGGATATATATGATATATATGATATCTACATCATGAATATAATTCTGGATATAATGGATATATTACCACATGAACAAAGTGTAATTATAAGAAGTTTATTTTTGACTCAAGTTCCTAAGATCATCAAAACGACCGTTATTGACATAAATAACTACATAATGTTCATAACATGGTAATAAGTGATATAAAATGAATAATAAACATGAAAATGGTTCTTAAGAAATTATAAATTAACTCTAGTTTATTATTCAGGAGATCAATGAATGGTCGAGTGAATTCGGACATGATGTAAGGGAACTTCTTAACCCAATTTCTATTCATTGGGTTAATATCCTACTTTCATATTATGTCATGATTTTATTATGTCCTATCATGTATTTGTATATTATTTATGTGTAATTATAGTTAATAAACATAATAGATATACTTTATTTAAAAAAATATCTTTGTAAGGGTCTTCGTCTCAATCTCCTTTCATTGAGGCCTATTTTGTTTTATACACAACTCTCTTTTATACGGTGTATAAGCCCCATTGACTTTTACGTTTATTCAAAAGTAATCTTTTTCATACGAAGAATTTTACTAAACGACAAAAGGGAATGTTTTTCTTTCCGTACATATGCGGCGACAACGACTTCTCCACCGCTGTGACCATTATTTGAGTTTTTGTTTCCTCTACAAGCCGTAACGTTTTTTAATGAAAAATAAATAAAATGTTTTAACTTTTTTTATTTTGGTATTGGAAATGGTTTTGAAAGTGTTTTTATTATATCAATGTGTTGTATTAATATATTGTGATTGAAATATGGAGATATTATGATTCCATTATGCATGTTTTATGTGATACGATTTTGTTATGGTTTATGATATGTTTAAACCTATTCATATGAGGCATGCATTGGACAAAATAAGTGACGGGTGGAGCCCTCTATAGCTCCTCTATGCATCGGTAGGTCTCATGAGAAAAACTAGTGTCTTGGAACGAGGCCTTGACACAATCATATTTGTGGTCTCGGCACGAGGCCTTCGCTACGTGGATATGATAGTCTGGCATTATGCATTCCATCATTATTAAAGTGGTTATTGATATTGCGTGTGATTATTCGACCAGTAGAATATCCATGTAAAGAAGTAAATGGCATTATCTCATTTTACATATGCCATATTATGTTGATGTTCAAGTTTAAAATGCTTTTGTTTTAGTTATACATTGCCTTAAATGTTTATGTTTATTTATGAAAGCTTCCCCAATATTGTTATCCTTACTGGGCATCTGAGCTCACCCCTTTCAATGTTTTAAAGTTTTCCAAGATGTGAAGAAGTATTTTATGAAAGACCTGCAGGGATTGTCAGAAGAGGATATGAGTGTGGTATATGAAGACTCTGTTATTAGTTTTTCACTTTATGATGTAATGTAACATTTATGAATGTATCTAGTGTTTCCAAGGCTACTAAACTAATCGGTCTTTCGAGACTTGATCTTTTGTGATCATGCCAATGTTACGAAGTAATTCACCAACTCTGGGTAGCAGGGGTTGGGGCGTTACAATTCATATGATATTTACAATTTCCCTTAGGCTTAATCGGTTACTGATGTCGATCAAAATCATTAACCATTGATTTTGAGAACTATTTATCATATCTACCATAATCCTTCCATTTGAATCACTATAGTGTTTGTGGTGGGTTATTTGGTGATTTCTCTGCATCATAGGATAACATTATCCCATCCCATCATAATTAGATATCTTGATGTCCATCCATTATTCACTTAACTAATTTAATATTCCCCTTATAGAAATTTCCTCCATTTCTCATTCCACTCATTGAGCATAATAGAAGGATCATATTCTTCTATACATGGTTTTAATTATTATAATTTCATTTCAGATGAATTTTTTATATCAAATCCATAAGATTAATTGGTATATACAATATCTATTTCTACCTCTGTAGAAAATCAAATTATATATTCATAATTAATAAACCTCATTTTGTCTAACACCCATAAAACAGAATGTTTTAATCATCTAAAAAATAGATCCATAATACATTTTGGTTCAATGACAATTCTATAATGAATTTTCATATATACTGTAAATTCTCCTCATATTCACAAATGTAATCATCATCATATTATGTTATCATAAGGAATTAGTTATCAATTTTCAAAGGAAAAATATAGGTAATTTCATTATTGAAAATGAACCTTTTAATACCATCCAACACTATGGATTAAATTTATTATCATTAACAATTATTCATGATGAGATTCCACCATTGATTTTCTTCTCCTTACCAATAATATATATCCAACATGTTTTTTTTCATTCTCTTAACCCTGGAGAACAAAAACCTTATTTTGAAAGGTATGGATTCAAGGCTTAGGGACCAGTGGATCCATAGATCCACTAAAATAAGGTGGATGTTTCCTCATAAATGAACTGAAAATAATGTTGATCTCTCCATTCATCATTTAGAAGGATTGTATTATTAATATATTTATAAATATACATAAGAATAATGGAAATATTTTTTAATTCAAACTCCTATTACATATTTTCTCAAGAGGAAAATAATTCAATTCTATATCACATTAAAAAATAACATTGTTCCATCAATTTCTAGATGATTAATGAAATATAAAAATAATTGCATTGGAAACAGCATTCATAGTGGGAAACAAAATAATCCTGAAAATAGTCTATATTTTTTAAAAACAGCGACTCCAACCTTAAAATAAATAATACCTTAGGTTTAACCTCGTTCATCCATGATCACCATCTATTCAAATATTCCATGATGTTTTATAAATAAAATGTGAATTAAACCTTGTAAACCCCCCTCCCCCAGTAGTGTCAAACTAGTTTCATTGTTAGGTAACACTCACCATGCAACTGAATTATGGATGGGATATACTAAACAAACTATATATGGTGTTATCACACCTTAATACAAATTTTCCAAAAATTGAATCAACATATAGTATAAATAAATGGTTGTTTTGTTAAGGAAAACCACACTCAATTGTTTACCATAACATATGATGTTATCATATATATAGGATGACTGTATGTGTTCTCACTAATGTTTTGTACTTTTAGTTTACATAAGAATCTAAACATTAATCTGATATGAAGAGTGGTGATCTAAAATTTTCATACATTAATATTTCATATTTTAGATAAATATTCATTATATAATATTCTAATCCAAAAAAAAATCATACAAGTTTAGTTTATTTAGAAACATGGATACTTTAAAAAAAGGTTAAAATGACTTACATTATCTCTATTGTTGTTTTTCATAACTAGAATCATTCTTCGATACATCTTACGTAAAAATATTCTTAATATACTTGGGAAAATAAAACATAATAATGGTTGAGATCACATGATCAGTAAGGGTAGAAAAGGTAGATATCAATGAAAATTTAAACATAAAATGATAAAAATGGGTATAAAATAATAAACTTATCCTTTCATAATAATTCTAAAAAATTTATCGATTATTTTCACGGTTCATGAGGTAAATATTGTAAGATCGTAACAATTGAATCATAAATGGATTAAAGAACATGATCCGTGAGAATATAATATTAACATAATATAATGAAATAACATCATGACATAAAGTGCTCCATAATCATATTCATAGAAATCCAATGTCAAGGATACCCATCATGACATGCATAACATTTTTTGCTGGGATAACCAACTATGTACTTTTTTCGGGCTTGGTAAATCCTCATGTAACTACTTTTTTTGTCCTCAAGAAAAACTATCTTATAATTGTTTCTCTCATAAAATATTAATATCTACCCAATTCAATGGAGGAATATATAATAAATGTCAAAAACATCAAATAATATAAAATCGATATATATGAATGACAAAAATCATAAAAACATCCATGATAACACAAACTATTGAAAATAAAGAACATTTTATCGATATTTCATCAGAATAACCACAAACCATTCATAGATATAATAAATACAATATAATTGTATAAAACAATATTTAAATCAGATATAATGTAAAAATATGTAATTACAGAAAGAAAATTCTATTAATATATCACACGAATTATTATTAATGAAAATACCCTTTCTATTTTAAAATCACTTATTAAAATAAAAAATTAATAAAATATGAAGAAAAAAAACGTATCTAAAAATATATTTAGATTCTTATAAATGAATATTCAATTAATTGAGTTCGAATGATGTTAGAAAATTCTTTTTATATTATTTGTGTTAAAAATTTTTTTTTCACATTTCGGTAAAAAGTCAAAAGAACATCATTCAAAATCGGATAAAAATAACCCTTTTAAAAAATGAAAATGACAATAAAAAGTAAAATATAATTTCAACAATCATAGCCCAATAGTAGAAAAATTATAATTAAATTATTATAAAATATGAACATGAATGCAAAATAATTTTCAGCCGAAGAGTGAAAAAATTTGATAATCCATAAAAATGATATTTCATTATATTGAGTATTTAATGTTAGGAAAATGAATAGAAAAAATGTATTCTAAAATATAAGAATATTAAAAGAATGTTAATGATATTAATGATTAATAAATCATGAAATTTTATCATTAGAAACATAATAAAAATATTCTAGATAAACAATGATATTGTATAATAAATCTTATACACTGAGTTTGACTAGCATTAAAATAATTAAATAATCCATTATAATGAATTTAAAAATATTATAACACTATATAATATTTATTTATACACTCCTAATGTCATATATGATCCACTTATAACATTTCAAAACAAAATTATTAACAATTTCTTATTAAATTGATCATTTTTCTGTGTAAATAGTTCTATTTTTCACGAGAGTTTCTATTTGGTAGTTTTGGTCATAAAATTTATCATTGTATAATCATATGGAAAATTTTAATTTGGATAAAAATATCACATATATATATTATATACATAAGAAAATTATCATTAAAATATTGTGATATAAAAATAAATTACACTATTCTTTGTGATAGTAGGGCGTACGTGTGTAGAAAAATTAATTTCACTTTTAAACGGAAGAAACAAAAGAACCAAAATTAATAATTAAACTCTATAGAATCATTAATATATCATAAAATTCAAATATATATATATATATATATATATATTAAATCTGACCTTATTACTGTACATTTAATCCTTAAAATAAAGAGAAATCATATTGCATCGTAGAGGTAGTAGTCCACATGTAGGCTAAAACGACGTAATCATTTTCCAACGAATAAGATGTAAATAATTTTTATATTATGTTATAATTAACATATAATTATAATTTCATAAATAAAATATATTATATTTTAACCCCTAATGATAATTATTAATGAATTATGGGGATGGAAAATGATATGTATCCCTATGTGAAAGTGGTAGGCAAAATATACACAATAACGATACTTTAACATCCCATTTGATCTAAGTGGATGGATAATGGTAGTTCCATAATAATAATAATTAAATTTATGTAAATTCATGATTCCAAATATATTATTTTATAATGAATAATATAGATTTGGATAAGTTTTACAAAAAAATAAATTGAAATTGTTTAGGATGGAATATTACCACTTCTTTAGTATGTAATTACTATTTCCCTTCTTAAGTACCATTAAAATGATATTTAATGAATAACAAACATATGAATCAAATTTTTAAACATTTAGATGAAGAATGGTCCGGTCTCAGTATATATAGATGGATCAATGAGGTTTAATGAAAAGAGACAAGGGGTGACCTTTTGTAAGGGAGTAAAATGAAAAACATGGAATTACTAAAAGGATTAAAATAAAAGTAGGTATTTCATTTAAAAAATGATTTAAAATATAAATACATTTGAATAATAGAAGGATATAGTCAAAATATAACCATAATGTGAAATTTAAAATGATTTTGTTTCGTTTTAATACATTTTTTAACCTCTTGGTTTACTAATTTTAGTCATCACCCAGGTAGTGAATTATTAAATTTAATGGGTTATTATTTCACAAATAAGATAAAAATTGGGCCATAAATAAAAAGGATGGAATTTGAGAAAACTTATAATCCTAATATTCCAATTTTTATATTTTTATGATTTTGAAAAATGTTAAAAAAATAATTTTATCATTAAGTACTATCAATTTAAGTTTAATTACTATTAAAATAATACGACACTGAAAACATATGACTATAATATAATTTGAACACGAACCTATAAAAAATATATAATATGGTAAATTAATCTATACATTTCACGAGGAACTACATTTCAACCGTAAACTAATACTTTTATAGTGTTTAAAAATATTTTCATGATTTTCTACTGCTTGCACCAAAACTAAGTCACTATTTTGAAAGCACTAAAAATAATTATTTAATCTGTAAAAGTAAAATATAATTATTCCAAATAATATTAAATTTTATAGAAAATACAAAATTATAATGGAAGAAATAAAATTTTTATACTTGTTTAAAATTTTTAGTGATATCAAATTCAATAGAGAAACATATGGGAATTTTATTAACATCAATTAATTTATATTTTATTTTAGTGGAAAAATTGAACCAAGATTTATACATTCAAATTTGGGTATTCTATATTCAAATTTAATCCATACAATGATTATAATTAATGTGTTGGATTGGTTTTGGGATCTTATCTTATGTTTTTAAAACTGAGTTACCTTTTTTACCTTTACCAAGGAGAATTTTTTTTACCATGGTTCCTATTCATAATGAATAAAATTAAAAGAGTCATATTGGAAAAATATGAACCCCATAATTCCAAAATATAACCAATTTTTTATAATTAAATATCATTATTTTTTGGAAATATTTTTTTATAAATTTATAAAATATGATGAAAATTTGCTTCGATAAAAATAAATTTATAAGCATAAAAAAAATATATCAAAAGTAATATTATTTCTATTTAAAATATGATTAATTATATTTTTGTGAATAAAATTAATTTTATTTCACTTTAATACATAATATAAAAAATAATGTGACTTTTTAATAATATATTTTTAATGAAAAAATATGATAGTATTTGAAAAATCAATATATTCACTATTCATTGACAAATTAATCATTTTGGAAAATATCCAAAAATTTGACCCTATTATAATTGTTATATAATAATTTAAAAAATTAATTTCATTTAATATTGTATATTTTTTTAATTTCGGAAGAAATTAATTATTTTACTTGATTAAAAATCAATAACACTGATTTTGAGGGAATTTTTTTTAAAAGTATATAAAGAAATAACTAATAATTAAGAATTTATTTATAAATATATTTTGATTATCTAAAATTATTATAAACATTTTCAAAATGTGTTTATCTTTATTCATAGTTACGGTTTAACAGATATGTTATAAAGGTATATTATATAATGGTTTATTTAGACTCGGGGTTTCATGTATTATATGCTTTCAAAGAAAATAATTCTTTAAAAAAAGATATATATCATAAATTATTAGTGTTTATTAATTACTTAATAAATACTGAATCCAAACGAACCCGACATTTATTTTTTTTGTAGGCATAATATTTGTCATTTAGATTCATTATAATTCAAATGGGATGTTTTAATCATAATATAAATGGACCAATTTTAGATAGATTATAAAATTTTCAATGTTTTATTTACTCATGAATTGAAGGAACTATTGATGAGGCTCTAAGTTACATGAGAATAAAATACATGAAACATTATTAAAATCATTATGAACTAAAACTCTAAGCATAAAATGCACACATAACATATCCTTGAACTATTTTGTATAATCCATCAAGTATGATGAAAAACTACTTGAAATTATTTTATCATTGCTTACTAGATTGAAAATTACCCTCACCTATGTAATAAAAGAAATTATATTGATCTTAATTTCAAAGTATACGAATTTAATTGTTATGTATGTACTATTAAACCATAATTGTAGGATTCACCTAAACAATGATTATAATTTCAAACTTATTTTATCTATGTGAATCTTGATTTCGGTCACCTCAGTATATTTTTTAATTTCGGAGCCCCCTATCCAATGTTTAAATATAAATCCATATAAAACCATTTATTTATGATTGTTTCTAAGACCATTATGCATCAACAATATATTTTCTCGTTATCTCAACTCTATGATAATATTAACTCATTTTTTACCATTATATAGAACTATGATAGGTCACTTCTGTAGTGGTACATGTTTTATGCCCATTAATTTAATGATATATAGGTGTTTATCACATAAAATTAAACTTTTGGACATGTGGTACAATTGGAATGTACTTACACTACATAGAGTGGTATATTGTATGAGACCCAAATTCCAAACACGATAACACACTCTATATAATGCTACTAAAAATTTGTTCCATATCAATAAATATAAGATATAAATTATTTCAATATTCTCAAGGAAACCAAAATATCCTAACCTAAGTATAATCCACATAACATCATGTATTATCAATACCATACTAGAATTAATAATTCCCCTCAATGTATTTGTGAAAAATATACATTGGTGATATATTTTAATGAACTATGTGTGGATTGATTCATTATACCCTAAGATATTTATGGATGCCTATATTTCATTTATTGGGCCTATACACAGACTTAGAACCCATTATTTGGAATAATATTCATGACCTTTAAACTATGTACACATATCCTTAAATATGACAATATTAGTATTCAATCATCTTCAACATTGGGTGGGCCATTTTCCAATTTCATATAGATCACCAGAACATTTGGATAAGGATTTATAACATAATATTTCTTCCAAAATAGATTGGAGCTGTATAAAAATAGACAACTGAAACAATCGATCAAATTTTTTTGCCAGTAAATATCATCTAACATTTTTTGTTGTTATATTACCATAAAATAACATAACATTATGGTCTATATTTTATAATTTTAAACTATAAATCAGAAAAAGATAAAATGTATTATTATTTTTAAATTCTGTAAAGGGAATAATATGAAAAAGTCATATTTTCAATCACTAATACTACTCCTTTCATGGCATAGAAGAAAAACTAGAGTAAAAATAATAAGTTAGAAATATTTCATGAGGATAAAAAATTTCCTAGAAAAATTAAATATATATTTAATGGAAACCATTTTCTAGTTAAATATAGACAATACATTAATTTTCCAAAACTGTAGTTATGTATTACTACACAATGGGTATATTTTAGATTATGAAAATTTTATTTTGTCACATTGAATAATCCGCCCTCTTATGTGATTATGTAAAAAAGAATTTCATGTTTTATCCTTTCTTCATGATAATGTTTTCATTACATGATATAATGACCATGTGGAAACTCTATCACTTATTTAGTACCCTTTTGTTCATGAAAAAAAATCAAACCATTGATTTCTAGATCACCAACTAAATTCCTTGAGTATAGATAGTCCTATATGAAAACCATAACCTTTAGTCAATTATTCTTATTGGTTTCTTATTTTAATAAAACGTTTTAATTAGGGAATGATGATTTTAAATGGACCCACTAATAATTAATTGTAAAGATAGTATTGTTTTATCAACTAAGTAACCAATAAGTGATGATTTATTCATATACAAAAGGTACCACATAATCTTTGTATTTAGTAACCAGATAGTTTTGCATCATTTTCTCCATTACTAATGAAAAACCTTATAAAATAGTACCATTTACCCTATTTTTTATACATTTAATATCCCAAGTGTTATATTTGATTCAAATACCCTCAATGTTAAACATTATGGTTTCCCATCAATTTTCATATAAACATTATCAAATTCTATACTTTCCTCCCATATACATGTATGGATATCTTATGAATACCAAAATACCCTGATTTAATTCATTCCAAATCCTTGAGATGAGATTTTACTTTCCATATTTTCTATTGAGTAAATTATTACTCTTCATGTAACACTAAACAGAATGAAACAATTGTCCATGATATCTTACATTAAACTACATGAACCACATCCATGGGATTATCTGAACTATAATTCAGATCTGTTATTCAGACTGAGTATTCCATTCCATTTTTATATAATTTATCTCATTATTTTATTAAATATATCTCACTATAAATTTCTCCCTAATTATTTTCATACACTATAAACTTAAGTAATATATACCATCTGTTGATTCAATCAATATTTTTTATATTGGGATCTTTATTTATATGAGATTTAATTCACTCATTTCAATATGTATTTCTACATCTATGAGTCAAATTTATATGACACTAACCACTAGCTTCACTGGTCTAACTTGTATAACCTTAAAAATACCAATGAAAAGAAAATTAACCCTCACTGCATTGAAAATCATAAAGGGGAACTATTGAAAAAGTTAAGTGATTGGTACCTACGAATTCACATCAAATAGAATATGATTTTCTTTTAAATTTTGAATAAAAAAAGTGTATAGTTGAATAATTAACAATGTAATTTTTGTTACCATCTCAAAAAAAAATTATGAGGAAGTATTAAATTTGGATATATTGATTCTTGGAGGGGAATTATATTTCATTCTTGATAATGAAACAATTAAAGTGCACAAGTTGATTGAGGTTCTACCATGGTATATAGAAAATTAATATGAGTCTATTAACAAGAATAATTAAATATATATGTTCAATACTAAGTGGAAAAAATAATATGATTATTGAAAACTTGTAAATATTAATAAAATTTATAAATGTTATTAAATAACTAACTCATTAATTACAACATGATTGAAAGGATATAGTACAAATTGTTGAATAATTATTAAGAATAAAAAATAATATTTTGCATCAAGATTTCTAGTGAATATAACATTTGATAAATGCTGAATTTCATATAATTTAATTAGTTTTTACTAAATATATTACTGTTTCCCTTTAATTTAGATAATATTTCTATCTAAATCCATCCAAATAGATTTATCTCAAGCAAATGTGGATGAACTAATTACTATGTATTAGATAGCCCATTCATGAATGATAAGAGGTTTATTTTAAGGCATACGAGTCTACATAATGATAGGTCGGTGGTGTAGGGAAGCAGTGTGGGGGAGGTCCCAATATATATCAGTTCTAGTGGATTCCCAGAGGGAAACTAGATATTCCCAGTTGGGACAAAAAGGAAATTGGATCTATTAAAATGTGATAGGTGTTACAACTGGGTTCTAGTGATAGCACAAACACCCCGCTTTATCATCGTCGCCAGGTCCTGGCTCGCCAGGTACGATCAGTTGTTTTGTATACACGTGGTCCCCACCATGGGGCCCACCCACGTTCCCACGCACGTTATTTGACTAATGATAGTCCCCACATGCCAACACATGTCCTTTCAAGTGTTATTTGTCCTAACTCACAACCACCATGGGAAACATCCCAAAAGGTCACCCCTCCCGATCACTACTCCAGGACAACCACGATTAACTATAGAGTTCTAATCAAGTAGGCACCCAAAAATGAAAGTGAACCTTGTTGTGTCTGGTGCAGATGATGTACAACTTTGATCAAGGCTGATGGAGCTAGGACTAGACGGTGTGTGGAGTTGGACCATTCGGCGAGATGTGACGCAACTGAGACAGATGGACGTGGAGTGCTAAAGAGGCGATATGTACCTACCCTTTACCTAGGATCTGTGGTGGATGATCCTGGTGCTTCTTTTCACTTTTCAGTTGTATTTGTAATTTTTATTTGTACTCGTACTTTCTGTTGGGATTGTATTCTAGCCCCTTTACTTTCAGCACTATTTTTACTATTTTAGTTTACTTTGTGGTTGTTTTGTTTTGCATTGTTCTCTCTGAGAATGTATAGTTTTAAAGGAAATGCCTTCCCATTTTAGAGAGTATGCCTTTCCGTGCTAGTCGCCAGCCCCTGGCCTGTGGAAGGAGGGTTTGGGGCAGTCATGACATGAGCCCCGGGGGACTGGTCATGAAAAATTACTATAAGAGGAGTTCGGTTCTACAGAAGAACTAGGACTCTGATATTTTCTGTTAAGAAATAGTGTTAAGTGTTATGACTGTGATTTTCAGTTTGAGGAGTCCAGTGTTGGTGCGGCGGCCGACATATCCATACACCAGGACCCTAAATTATGTTTTCAAACTCAGCATAGGAAAACACTAATTGTGTTTGTTTTTGAAAAGTTTTTCTTTTGATTTATTTGGAGTCCGCTCACTAGGTATAACTTAATGAACATGGAGAACCTATACCTTATCTAGATGCCGCCAAAAAGACAGCCACCCAGGTTTCTTGAGAGAGTACGCGATGACGGTCCACCCTGTGATGTGGCATCGGTGCAGGGCCCCCTTACATCATTAACACCTTTGAGTAGTGTGCCCACAGCACCACTAACTTCTGGATGAGCATTGCCCCCAGCCCCAACAGTAGATGATGCATGTCGACTGAGCGCATTACACGAGTTCCATCGACAGAGGCCTTTGAGGTTTCGTGGTGAGATTGATTCCCAGGAAGCTGAGGACTGGCTGGAGGAAGTGGCTACTGTTTTCCACCGTGTTGGGAAACCGATAGAGGGAACATTTTGACTTAGTTCCTTACATGAGTTTTAGAATTGTATAACCCTTAGGATCCGAGGTGATACCGACTCAGAGGTGGTTGAGGACTATATTGAGGAATTGGTTGAGAGTTCTCTAGAGCTTCTACAGCTTCGGAAGGACATCATGTCGGTAGTTGAGTATTCATTGAGGTGTACCTACTATCCCTTGTACTCGATGAATATGATGCGATCTGTTATTTGGGGATTTGACATCCGAGAGCGGTGTGTTTATGGATGTCTGATCTAGCACTCTTCCACTATGCATTCTTACATATGTTAGGGTTCTAGAGAGATCCTTTACGATTTACTGTTCCTTGGATCAGTGGATAAATCCAGTGAATGTTAGTAGTCGAAAATCATAAAACTAGTTCCACTGATAGAGACTTGGGCATTTAGAAAATGTTTCAAGAAGAAGAAGTGTTAGGGAAATATGTATCTTCTGGGCTGAAGATGTGGAATTAAAGATAAGAGAGCAGCATAAAGTGGTGTATATTTTGACATGTCACAACCACCACACCAATGTGGTCCCCACCAGGCTCAGGGAGCCGATGGAAAAGGGAATAGAGTAACTGCATACGGTCAAAGAGTGTAACCCAAGAGCTCTAGGAATGACCCGATGAATGGTATTTGTCTACTACTAGCTGTTGAATTAATAGACATAGGTACCGATCCTTCTTTCCTGCCAAGAATCTGGTCTAAGACCTAGTGTTTTCTGTTATGCCGTTTACTTGACCCCCATGTCTGGATATTACTTTGGGAGGAGTATCGATCATCTCACATACAGTGACAGTGTGATATGAACCTTCAGTTGAGGGTTTTGGTTAGAACCTCTTGGTGGCAACATCTAGACCTTACGTCGTTAGTTTGGGTATGGACTGGACATCCACAATTCATTCACAGATTGACTGTATTAGGGAAAAAGGTTGTTGTATATCTACAATGTTAGGATGGGGTTTTCCAAAGTCAGCGAAAAAGGAAACCGAGGTAGCACAAGATAAACTCGTGCACATGATGGTGCAGCTAATCACTCGTGAGTCTACCAGCCTTACCCTCATGGAAGTAGAAGTTTGAACTTTAAGTTCCCAATAGGAGTGGGTAGATTTACTCTAGGACCATGACATTGAGATAGTTTATAACCTTTGGAATAGAAACACAGTAGCGGATGCACTCAGAATGAGATATGGTGTACAATTGCTGAGTGACGTGACAAAGCAGCTAACCTCTTTGCGAATATCCTACATGGATCGAGATAGAACATACAGTCACTCCCCCACTCCTTCATCGAGTCAGGGAGGTGCAGCTTGGGGACACTAACTACCTGGATCGACATGCTCAGATATCCACATGACAAGCACCTGATGGATTTTTTATAGGTGGGGAGAATTTAATGCTTTTCAGAGGACGAACTGTGGTACCAGAAGATCTACATGAGGAAGTGATGAGGGATTTCTATACTTCCCCTCTAGCGATACATCCTAGAGTAGAGAAGATGTTCCATGACCTGCTATGTTAGTAATGGTGGCCAGTGATGAAGAAAGTAGTGGCATAGTTTGTAGCACGATGTCTCACTTGTTAGCAAGTTAAGACTGCACAGAGCAGGAAGATGACTAATGCCGACAAGAGATGTAGACCTTTGGAGTTCCAGGATGGGGGTATGTTTTTTTTTGATTCTTCCCTCGATGGGGACTACAGATATTTGGATGAGGCATCAATTAATCAACAAGGTTTATTGGGCCATTTATGATTTTTGGAATATTGGTGAGGTGGCATTCCTCTTGGAACTACCACCATGGTTGGAGTGGGTGCACGATGTGTTTCACGTATCCCTGCTGAGGAGATATGTTCCTGAATATTCTCATGTCATCGACCATGACGAGCTAAACTTTGACTATGGGGAGATGTTTACAAATTTTCTAGAAGTGACTGAGGATCAATAGGAGCGGATCCTTCTTGGGTGGTCGATACCTCTTGTGTGCATTCGTTGGCAGCACGAGAACTTTCAGGAGAGAACATTAGAGATTGAGGCTCAGATCCATGCTCAGTACCCCCATTTGTTTCCTTAGTATATGTTGTGGATTTTGGGGACATAAAACCAAATGGTGGGGAGAATGTATTGTCATGGAAATTACGTATTTTTTTATTATTATATGGAATAATTTCGAGAACTCGAAATCTGACGGTGCACGAATCCATGATCCAGAGTGCTCAGAATGATCCGTCGAAGTTTTTTTTAAGCTTTAATTAGTGTACGGAAGCAGTTTTCTTAAAGAAGTGGAATAAATCTTAAACAGTTACCTATATCAAAAATATGAGGGAAGTGTTGTGCTCAGGATTGCAGGTTTACCCTAGGCATTCATTATGTTTAGTCAGCGCAAGCCTATGGCGAGAAAACCCAAAATTGGCATAACCATAAATAAAATAATTAAATAAAGTAATTTGATTCTTCAAATTCTTATAACTCACAAACAATAACTCAAATTAAAAATACGAGACCACCATTTTACTCATGAGGGTATTCGTTATTTAGGAAGATACTAACATTGGATGGCGTTGACCCCCAAAAAAATTTATTTTTTCTTGTAAATAAAATAATTAAGTGATTTTTATTAAGTGGTAAAATCCATAACATTTAAATAGTAAATCGGATTGGAAATATGTGAGTACGTTTGGGTTCATTGGGGAGATTTTCACTTAGGTAGATCCTAACCTCGACTGGCATAAGGAGAGGGTGACTGTAAATAATTTTGCGACCTTTTTTGGGTACATTCAATAAACGTGTGAGCTGCATTTTCTAACTTTTGAACTGGTTCATAGATTAAAAATTATATGACACTGTTGAATCCACATGGCCGAGATTCATTTATGGGAGACTTCACTTTGACCGTAGTAGGTCTATAAAAGAAGTTTTATTTTTGAATTTTAAAATGAAATGAAATAAAATAATCTCACTATTTTATTTCTTTTCCACCAATAGAAAAGAGGTAGTGTGGGACCCATGGCGGGTCATGCCATTAAATTAGTTGACCCTTCAAATACTAAGTAATAGCGTCATTGGAATTTAGTAAGGTTACTATTAAATGAACCATCATAAATTCCATTCCCATTACCTACACTCCCCCTCTACTATTTATATGGATCTTTGTGGGGGGGAATTGACAGGAGTTCACCAAAGATGATGCTCTGGTAAAGTGCCGCGATGCCAAAAACATAGAGGATGGAGCCAGTTCCAACGAGCAGTGACGAGCAACCCCGAACCAT
The DNA here is from genome assembly GCA_963277665.1 of Viscum album. Taxonomy (NCBI): domain Eukaryota; kingdom Viridiplantae; phylum Streptophyta; class Magnoliopsida; order Santalales; family Viscaceae; genus Viscum; species Viscum album. The sequence goes on from OY728161.1 coordinate 334,169,978, forward strand.
GAACCGAAGAATGATGATTGAGTGGTGTCATTGGAGGCCTGTTGTAGGGACAATGAACGCCGAAACTTCCTCAAACATTGATTCTCTCCAACAATCTTGACGTAGGGGTTTAAATTGATGTTATTATTGTTTCCCATGATCTTCACTTATAAATGAAGAAAGTGGATCAACTCACTAACTAGTTGATCCACATATGATTTCTTCTTGTAGGATGAGGAATAAATATTTGCAGGTAGATGTAGTGGATTTATTTATGTTTGAATTTACTTTATTCACTCTTCATATCCTAACTTCACGACGATGCTGGCCAAATGAACATGGCCATCATTCAACACATAAACCTTTCTCTTCTTTCTTTTTATTCTTCGTGCGTTATTTATCCCCTAATATTTATTGATGCTAGAAAAATAGAGTTTTACTGAGCTTGATATATGGACATGGATCCCTCGATGCAAGGATCACGAATTTGAGATTGTTAATTTTTTCGGGTTTGGAATGATGATTCAGCGGCTCGCGGAAGTAGGTGATGCCCAGCTCCCGGCCGACCGCGAGGGAGGAAGGGCGGAGAGTTTTTGTGCCATCGGTTGTGAAGGAGGTCGCAGCCCGTCAGCCATAGTGAAGTAGGGTGGAGGCTAGAAAATGGTCGGCCACATGGCGGAGCGATGACACACGTTCACGCCACTGGTGGTGTAAGAGGCTACGACAACTTGGTCGAGGTGGAAGATAGAGGGCGGTCGGCACCCGGTTGGCTGCAGGTGGACAACGACACCGTCGCACCGTAGGAAGGATAACCGGTCAGACGAGGCGCACCGTGTGGGATGCCGAGTGGTCGTGAATGTTGGAATGGTGACCCCATAGCCAACAGTCCATTAATATTACCATGGGATGTGTCCCCATGGGTTACAGCTAGGGCGGACCACTTTCCCACCGCAGGGTGCCCAGCAGGCCGGACCGTGCCGCCCCTTCGTGGGCTGGGCCGGACCACGACCCAGCTAGCCCGGACCGTCGAGGCCCAGGGCATCCAAGCCAGACCCAGACCGGTTCAGGTTGACCCAAACCAGTTCAGGTTGGTCCATGAAGGGTCATGCCTGGTCGGTCTGACGGCGTCCGACCGGACCCGGGCCCATCCGAACCCAGTTATGCCTTTTGTCCATAACATGAAAACCATGCATCAGTTTGATAAACCGTATATGGATATTGAATACTTGGATCGAGAACGTCATTTTTGAATTATCTAATTGTGTTTTTTATATGGTTGGAGTATGGTCGGGTTGGTTCGAACCCCAAATCCGACCGGGCCCTCGGAGTAGAAACACTATAAACTTACAGACCGGGCGTCCGATTGACGCGCTGTCTATTGAGTTGGGTCCCTTATGACATGAAAATCCATATGGATACTTCTTAATGGATATTTGGGGCTATCAAGATATGACATATGACTTTGGGAGTGGTTCCCCCAAGCACTCTACGTGCAAAACCCCGATACTGGCTGAGATCTGATGACAGCTGACTATTACGACTCGGACTGACCCGACATGCCCAGTGGGGAGAGACTTTGTGTGACGCGCTAGACCCAAGGTGGATTGAACTTTTGTGTGATGCGATAGGCCCACGATACTCAACCAGAGGAGTACCTCAGTAGGACATCAGGGGGAGCACGTCTATGTGACATGACAGACCAACATTATTGGATAGGAGGAGTACCTCAGCAGTACAAGATTAGTGGGAAGTGCCTCTATGTGATGCGGAAGGCCCACTATACTCAACAGTGGTGGAGTTCTCCAGTATCCTAGGTGTTCGATGATGTTACTGGGGATGTTACTTGTTACTACCCCTATAATAAATTCTGATGTGAGTTATCATTACTTTATTCTTGTGATTAAGGAAATGCTATGTGATACCTCACCTTCTTGGTGTTACATTCGTGGTATATGTCACTCGTGTATGAAATGTGTTTATATTGATAACATAGGTGTATGTATGGGAATATACCTATGTATAGTTGATGTATTGATTTGTGATTTTCCTTTGTGAAAATTCAGGAGACCTACATAGTCTCGAGGTCCCTACAGAGTATTTTTATACTCACCCCTACATGGGATTCGACCGTACCTGGTTGCATCTAGTGCATACGACATACAGTGTTGATCAAGGCTGAGGGAGCTAGGACTGGATGATGCGTGAAGGCGGAATATTCGGCCTGACGTGACGCAGAGGATACCGATGGATGTGGAGTGCTATGGAGGCGATATGTACCAACCATTTTGGTAGGATCTATAGTGGACGATCTAGGAGTTTCTTTTTACTTTTTAGTTGTATATTTACTTTTGAGTTGTACTCATAATTTCAGTTGGGATTATATTTCACCCCTTTATTTTTAGCACACTTTTTAATACTGAGTTTTACTTAGTGGTTGTTTCTTGTTGTGTTATTATATATGTGAATGTACAAGTTTAAAGGCAATGCCTTCCCATTTTAGGGAGTATTCCTTTCAGTGCTAGTCGCCAGCCCCTAGCCTATGGAAGGTGGTCCTGGGGTAGTCACAGAACGAACCCTGAGGGATGGGCCATGATAGAGGGAATCCCTTGTGTAGTTTCATAATGGTGATATGTTATTCATGAACTATTTTAAAACAAAATTCCACACATTAAATGACGGTTCTTTGATCTATTTAATAAAATATTTTTTCACCTCAATGAGTTTTCTTCATCCCCATTCCTTTGATGGTCCCTGAACTTGGAGTTTTTCAAAATGGAGATTTCATATCATCTCAAATGGCATTTGAACTTAATGTAAGATCAAAGGATTTTTATAAATCGAATATGTATGGATTTATGAAGACTATGGACATTCATTATGTGAGGTGACTCCATGAATAGATATTATTATTTTTTAAATATAATATTGTATATAAAGATAATTTTATAGAATTCCATGAAAATATTAAAATTATAATTACATATAGATAGATCATTCAATTTGTGGAGGATGCATACAGATTTTATTAGTGAGCATGCAATATTGTGGGGGGGATAGTGATGTAATTTTATTCATAACCTCAAATTATATTTGTAGTGATGATAATTATATATAAATTATATATGATACAAAATTATGTTTCTATTTGAGTTCAGGAAAAATTAAGAGGAAATGAATAGTATGAAAATGGTTGGTCATTTTTGAAGTGAGTTGATTTATTTTTTGGCATCACATATAGTTTATTGGATTAAAATTTTATTGAAATTATCATTTATTAATAATGTGTTTTATTTCCTATTAATAAAATTTTAACACACTGTTATTTTTTAATAAATAACTTTGGGAGAATTAATTATAAAATGAATAAGTTATTATTTTTTGAAACTGAGTTTCATAAAAAGAGTGCTGCTTTTTAAGAAGGAAAAATGTTTTAAAATATCTATGTTATTATATTGAAATTCATGATGCATGTATTCACAATAATAAATGAAGTGTTATGCAGATGAATCACATTGAAAAGTATGGTTTTCAGTAATTTCAAGTATAAAATAATGAATATTTTTTATTATATGACATATATTTAAAAATATTACACTTGTTTTTGAATAATAAATACATTAAGCATAAATAATGTAAACCAATAGTAAGAAATATGTCATATTTTTAATACTATGATCATGTTATGTGCATATAAATAATCTGACAAACAATATTAGAAATATAGACTCTATAATTGAATATAGTTTCCTAAAGAACCAATTTCAGAATTCCAAACAACTCCAATGAGTACATGTAAAATATGATTTATTAAAATAAAAGAATATAGAAGAAACTTATGCAACACTATATCTAGATAAAGAATTGGTCTTAATATAAAAGATCATTACTATAGAATATATTAATATATTATTATTCAATAATATGAGAATAATCATATCATTATAGAAGTGGTGTGAAAGAGAATCAATAACAGCATTCTTATTCAAAGATGTTGTTTAATATATTGATGGTTTATTTATGTATTACTTATAGAGACCCATAAATTTCATACATAGATATTACATCATTAAATATGACTATTAATTGCAAAACATTTCAATCCATGTAAGAATATTTTGGGTCTAGTATCATTTTTTCCTTAGAAAAAATAATTAACTGGTTCATATAATATCATCACCACCTCCCACTTATTTATTTCTTACTATCACCAATTTTAGACAATACATATATAATAGTTTTTTTTCAATATCAATGGATTGGAAACATAAGAAAATGGTGAGATAAAATTCCAAATAAATGTAAAAAGGGAGAGATCAAAGATCACATAATAATAACATGAGAATAAGGGGATGAGAACCTGATATTAATGTTTGAAAACCATACCCTATATGACAAGGATCAAAATATTATGTCATGGAATAATTCTTGGCAGTTCATAAGACTTGAATCATAATGTATCAAAGAACATGAACCATGAGATACTAATATTGGTATACGACATAGAATTTTGTAATACACATAAACATAGAAAATAATTTCCTTAGTAGTCATGCCTCATTTACAATTCCTTCATAGTGGAACTAGTTTACCCCCAATCCATCATAGTTGTTCACATTCAATCTCAATACTATAATAATAGATAGAATTTTGGAATACACATAAACATAGAAAATAATTTTTTTAGTAGTCATGCCTCATTTCCAATGCCTTCATAGTTGAACTACTTTACCCCTAATCCAATATAGTAGTTCACATTCAATCTCAATACTATAATAGTAGATAGATTCTGCAACCCTTACCCAATCAATTAGAGGGATATATAGGTCCCACTGACTATATAATTAAAATAATATAAATGAGTACCATATGATATAAAAGGATTCATAATATAACAACCCCTGAAAATAAATTGGGGTTATAAAAAATGTATCACAACATAACCCATGTAAATGAAATGGGTTCCATAAAAATTTCATCATTACATGGCCCATGGAAAAGAAATTATTTTCATAATCATTTTTTCTTTTCATTGTAAATATGTAACCTCTTGATAAGTAATAAATATTGTATCATTTGTTCATATCTCTATTCAATCATATCCAACATCAAATATTGTCATCTTAGAAGGAAAATTAATTTTAAAGATCACTCAAAATTATTCTTGAGGAAAATATCACTTCCATTTCAAAATCGTTTCATTTTAAAAAAATATGAAAATATGAATATTAAAATTTTCATTTAAAATATCCTTGTAAATTTTTTAAGGATCCATAAAAGAAAAATTTATTTATGAAGCTGTGAAAGTCCATTAACCCTATACATATTGAAAAACATTCCATCTATATTTTTTGAGATATTTTCAAAGTTCCACATTTAAAAAATGAAAAAAAATCATTTAAACCCTTTTTCTAAATAATAAAACATTGGAAAAAATGGATTTAAAAATTAATATGATAATGTTAATGAAATATTAGATAATTATTTATAGAAAATTTATATGTAATAGAAATATTCCTAGAAGAGGCTTAATCTTAAACAATTCTGAATATTTATTTGGTTTTGAAATAATACCTTACTTCAAGTTCTAATTTCATAAAAATCACACTAAAATATTTTATAAAAAAAATTTATTTATTATAATTATATAAATGGTTCATGATATTAATTATAATAGCATATATGATTCCTTTATAAAATATTAACACCCCATTTTTCACTAATTCATTATTAAAATATTTATTTTCAGGTGTTTATTGTTTCATTTATGAAGAGTTTATTAGTTCAATAGTTCCATAACATGTAAATTTCTCTTGGATGAATTATATCCATGAAATATAACATTATAATTGTTTTACATTATTTAAATACAAATCTATATTCATATATGATTGTTTGAGATAGAAAATTTAATTTCTCTATTCATGGAGATTATAGGTCGTATGTTTGCAAGAATGATGTTTTAATTTTTAGATAGATGGAATAAAATAAAGATAAATGTTTATTAACATTTAAAGGATCATATTTATGTTATATTTATCATATATATTCATAAAATACTTTCTCATTACAATTAAAAGTGAAATATAAATGAAAAAATCACATCGATTTTTGGATATGGTAGTCCACATTTATGCACAAATGATATAATAATTTCCCCATGCATTGGATTGTAAGTAGGTATATCTGATATTATAATTACAGAACTATAATAATTTGATAAATTTAATATATTAAAATTAAAAATATAATAATACCCATCCTTAAAAACAAGGAAATCAATAATTTATTATATCACTACATGGATATGGTAAGAAGTATTTATGCACAACTTTATGTTCACTTGTCGTTTGATGAAAAAATGGAGAATAATTAGTTTTTAATAATAATAATAAAAATTATATTTCAGTTTATTGATATAATAATTATTGTCTTTTTAAACATACCATGAAGTGTATATAATTATGTGACCAGTAATAATGATTAACATTTCGTAGAAAAAAATCATTTAGATCTTCTCTAGAGAGATATATAGATAATATATTGAGAATTCTATAACATATTAATTTTTTTATAGGGAGGTTTATAAGGTTTATTTTTTGTTTTTTTTATTTCTGGATGTATCATAATGGTCTTAAGAAGTTAAGTAGGAGGTGAACTTTTATACCTGTGGTGAGAAAAAATTTTAGATTTTCTCCAAACATTAAATTATAATAAATTTATTCTGAATAAAAATTTCCCCAAAAGGATATAGATTATAAAATAATGAAATAACATGTTGTAATCCCATAAAAATATAATTTATAAATGTTTTACTAAATTATAAATTTCATCATTTCAAATAACCCTTAGTTAACAAATTTAAATTTTAACTATTGTAATACAACCTTCAATATTAAAATGGTTTTAATTGTTACTTATATGGTGAAAAAATTACCATTAATATTATATTTATTAATTTTTTCACTATATAGTAATCAATATTTATTAATTAAATATTCTTATTATTTTTTATAAATTAATATATTATATTTTTGAGAAAATTTCATTATCATCAATTTGGACATTATTTAATTAATTTAAATGTAAACACATATTGAGAATGAAGGAATTAGAATATAATGATATCATACCTCCCAAAAAATTCTTATTAACCTATCAAATTCATGGTTATAATTTAATCATTAAATTTTATAACTTTTAATATAATTAAAATCATTTATTAATGTTTCTATTTTTTTAATTGAGACCTACAACATCAGTGTTTCATAAAAAATTAAGGTCATTATAAAATTGGTAAAAATAAAAAACAAATATATTTAATGAATAAAATTTTATTAATCTAAAAATAATCAATTCTTTTCATTCATAACTATCTTTTCCCCCATGTGAACATATAAAAGATATCAATAACAAATATCATAACATTTGGTAACTTTCATTGATTTAAATAATATATAATTCATTTTCCAATACAAGTGTCTAGTAAAAAACAGAATTATAAGAATAAAATATTAATAGAATTTTTATTTTCAAGAAATAATAATTTTTATGATTAATTATGTTTTTATCACATTTTTTTAATCTATATTATCATGATTTAACCATTAATGAGTTGATAAATATTACCATGGTTACTATTCATATGAAAAGAAGGTCTTATCTACATATTTATTTCCTCCCAAATATAATAATTTAATTAATTTTATAGAATTAAATACCTAGTTTTGGGAGATATTAATTTTAATGTATGTTCATAAAATGTGAACAGTTTTTTAGATGTTTTTAAGCATGAAACTGGATTAATTAATTTCTTATTTGAGAAAAATAGTTAACGATTATTTTGGGAATTTAAATAAGTAAATAAAATATAAAATTAATTAAAATCATTCACCAATATGTATTAATTAAATTTTTTATTATAAAATTATATTACATGAATAAAATTAGTTTTACAAAAAAAAATTCTTTTTCTTTTAAATTATTTTTTTTACATTCATTTAAAATCAATTGATAACAAATGAATTAATTTTATACATATATAATACTAAATTATTCAGAATTTCTTTAGTCATATTCATACCCCCTTGTCAAATAGTTAGGAGATAACTATATTTTTAAATAATAATATTTTAATAGTATATCACAGTTCATTTAAACTTAGTGTTGTGAGTAAGACAATATATCGAGCAAATACAATTAATTAATGAACATTATTTCATAAAATCATAGGGTGATACAATATACACACTAAAATGAATTTATCATTTAATATTATTCACAATTATACAACCATATGAGGATACCCCTTCATCAGCGCATCCATAGGTTATCACAAAGCATCCAAAATTTGGCGGTTTGATGTCAATACTTTGACAGGGTGACTGGTCTTGTTTTATAAATGTTTGTCTATATGATCAAGAATCTATACTCATTTATCTTAATAAGAGGTATCCTTATCAAGTGTTACAACCACATAGTTCATTACATAAGTGAGATTTGGTGGATGTTTCAATCGATAAGCTACTATCCGGATATGATCATGAATTTTAAAAGGATTAATATACCAAGGTTTTGTCTTGTATTTTTTTCTTAATATAATCACCCTTATCTATGATGTTATTTATATATTGAAATTATCAGTATCTTCAAACATAAGAGATTTACAATGATTGTCAACATATATTTTTCATCAACTCTATGTTTCTCTTATTTAATATTGAATCACTATAAATTCATAGACCGTTTCCTTAGCTAGATCAGGTCCCAATAGATTTCATTCTCTTACATGAGTCCAGCTTGTTAGAGTTCTGCACTTCCAACCATATAGAGATTCATAAATATCCTTTTCATTACTAGAGTGAATGAAATTTTAGAAAGAAAAACATTACCCCAATGTAAGGTGATGATCCCAACCACCTTTTACATTTAATTAAAAATATCTCAAAAATTCTTGATTTGAGTGGTCCTCTCATGTTGAACATATTTTTAGAGATTATAAGTTATGTTAAAACATAACTCTATATCCGAATCCTATTGGATACAATTCCAAAAAATCAATCTATGAATTAGATCTCAATCTGATATAAATTTTCATGGTATACCATTGAATTATACCACTTATTTAACATGTTCCTAAGTATGTTTATCAGGACATTAATCTTATATAATGGAAATGAAGTGTTTTTCCATCATATTTTTTTCATCTACTCTGTGTTTATATTATTTAAAATTGAGTAAATAAAAATTCATCAACCATTTCTTTAGCTAGATCAGGTCCCAATAGCTTTCATTATCTTACTTTAATTTAGCATGTTAGAGTTCTTCACTTCTAACCATAAAGGTATTCATAAATACTCTTTTTAATACTGGAGTGAAAAAAATTTACTAAGAAAAAATTACCCCAATGTAAGGTGATGATCCTAACCACCTTTGACATTCATATAAAAATATCTCATCATTTCATCTATATTTGAATGGTCCTCTCATGTTTAACATATTTTTAGAGATGATAAGTTGTGCTAAAAAATAAATCTATACCCATATCTTGTTGGAAAATCTTCCAAAACAAATATCTAAACCTTAGATCTCAATCAGATATAATTTTTCAAGGTATACCATGGAATTATACCACATAATTAAAATATACCTAAGTATTTTTATCAAAAAATTTATCTTATCTAATGGAAATTAAGTGTTTTTTTAATGCGGTAGAAAATAACCAATATAGAATTATTTTATTTATATGTTTTCAAGTATTTTATAAAAAATGGAATTGATTCACCATTTCCATTTTTATATGAGTAATGTTTATAACATCCACATAGACATCTATATCTCAAACATTAATTATTGATATACTATGAAACATGGAACACACACTGCAATATCTCTCTTCATACCATCCCATAAGAAATACAACTTTGGATCTCTTAACTTATTCATATATCCAAGATGAATGAGGAATGATAAACCATGGGATTTATCCATATGATACTTATTTAAATATTGTACCTCAAGAAAAATTATCTCTTTTATTGTATCTCTACATCTTCATTGTATGCCTTTTTAATCTTCACGTGGATATATACTGGAAAACAACATTTGATAAAGATAAAATTTCAACCACTCATTTAATATATCAGTATAAATACTTTTAATATCTTGAAATATTATATACATTATTATCCCCATAATTGATATTATAAAATGATATTTTTAACTCAGAGTGTCTTCTACATTGTTCTATTTCTTGAGGATATTTATATATTAAGTAGTTGAAATCTTTAATTACTGTAAACCATCATCAATGACACATGTCCATCTCTTAATGAATGAAAATATAATTTAAATATATTGGATTATTATATATTTCATTATTTACTCTATATAGATAATGCCTTTATATCGTTAATTCAAAAAATACCATACCTAACTCAAAATCAAGAGTAGGGTAATTTTTCCCATGGACCATCGGTTGGTGAATGGAAAAAAGTAATAAACATATAATTTTCTTGAGAAGTTATCATAGAACGTTATATTATGTATCAATGTAAATTAAAAACCCTTATACCTTATAGGGTACTGTCACGACCCATCCCCCGGGTCCCATATCGTGACTACCCCAAACCCACCTTCCATAGGCCAGGGGCGGGCGACTAGCACCAAAGGCATGAATCTATAAACTGTGAAGGAATTGACTTTATAAATGTAAAAAAACACAACATAGCACACAACTGGAAGCAAGAAACTAATTAAAAATTTATACAAAAGTGTGTTGAAAAGTAAAAGGGTCCGGAATTACTAGCCCAACTATAAAGTAAAAGTACAACTGGAAAATGAAAAAAAATCTGAGATGTGAAAGAATCACCTGTATCGTCTTCTGGGAGGTCCTACCTGAAGGGTAGGTATAGATAGCCCCCACAGCCCTCCACGTCCGTCCGTCTCCTCTATGTATCGATTTGTCGTATGGTCCACCTCTAGGTACCATTCAGTCCTGGAGCTCTCAGCCACCGTCAGCGCTGTCGGTCATTTGTATCCAACGCAATGAGGTGCTGGCACAACCCGTGCATGGGTGAGTATAATAATAATCAGTAGGGACCCTGATACCCTCAAGGTCTCACAAAAATCCATCAAGGATAATCCACAAATTATGAATTCGACAGATAATCCCACTTATGAATATGCCCATACATATACCTAAGTTATCATGTAATCCATCTCAATCATGAGGTAAACACAAAAGTTACTAGCTCAGCTCAACCATGACTTTATTCTAGTGATAAGTATCAATTTGAACCCTCGGCTACTAGAGAACTCCTCCTCTATCAAGTACATAGGGATTTCCGCGTCACATAGAGGTGTTCCCACTAACAAGGACTGCTGAGGTACTCCTCTTGTCGAGTACCGTGGATCTACCATGCTCACACAGAGGAGCTCCCCACTATGGGTCTGCTGCTCAAACACAGAGGTGCTCGCCCTCATAGCCTGATAAGGTACTCCATGTGTCGAGTACCGTGGGTCTTCCGTTCTCACACAAAGGTGCTCCCCCACCGTGGATCTGCCGAGACACCAAGACGATCTCCACTGGGCTAGTAGAATAACTCTGAGTTGAATAAGTCTGCAGTCGTCAAGTCTCAGCCAACTACTAGGTTCCCGCATGAATTCGTGATTGTATCTAGAAGATCCGCTCCACAATCTACTTGTATATACACCAACTGTCACAAAGACCCAAATAAAAGTATCTCAAATAACCGCGACGTAGAAGAGGACTCAACGCAATTGATGGCGCGTCAATCGGATGCTCCGTCTGGGTGTTATTAGCCTTTTAGTCCCGAGGGCCCAGTTGGATTCATGCATGAACCAAACTGACCGTAACTCAAAAATACCCCGAACTTCTGTGGGGTATAATCAAAGAGAATGTTGTGCTCTATGAATACAAACTCCGATGATAGTTCTTCAAATGGTCAGTTGGTTCCAATGTTATGGCTAAAGTAAGTAATGGGTCAATAGAGGGGTCGGGTCCGGTCTGACTCGGTCGGACCAACTCGGTCCAACCAAGTCAGGGCCGAACCGGTCTGGGTTGACCCAGAAAAATGTGCTTGGTCTGACCCATCCCATTGGTTGGGTCAACCCATTATTTTCGGCCCTGTCTGATGGGTCCGACCCGGCAGACTACGAGAGTGGATCGACCTGGGCTTAGGGTTAGTTCGGTCTGGAGTGTTACGGGGGGCGCAGCCCGTTGTGGATCAGCGTGGCTCGTTCTGGAGGGTGCGGCTGGGCCTGTTCCTCCAGAGTTCCGCGAGGGGGCTGGGATGCTGGTTCAGCTGGGAGGCCTCATAGAGGCTAGTTCGTTCGGCACGGGAGGCCGCATGGGGGCCGGTTCAGCCTGCCCGGGAGGCCGTGAAGAGGGCCGGCTGAGGGGCGTGCGGGTCACGTGGAGCCTGGCTTGGTGTAAGGATAGCAGCAGCTCTACCAGGAGGTCCGTGGGAGGCCAAGAAGCGGCTCGTCCTGGCCAGCCACGGGCGACCGGGTGCGGCCAGGCGACGGCCGGGAGAAGTCAGTTCGGGGGACGCACGACCATGCAGGGTGCGGGTTCGACACGGAGCGGGTCGGTGTGGGGTTTTTCCAGGGCGCGTGGGAGGCATGGGTATCTGGGAGGACAGGCTAGTGAGGGTTTGGCCGGAGGCTATGCAGAAGTCGCAGGGGTGGTACGGTTCATGGAGTCCATGGGTAGCACGACCATTATTGTTTCTACCACTATTGCCTCCTTCTACATTGCCAAGCCGAAGTTCAATCAAAAACAAGATCGATGGAGGGGTCGGGCCATGTTGGTTTGGCATGCACCCTCTGCGTTTAGTGTGGTAACAATTGGTTATCAAGAACGATGCGCAACAATCCACCCACAACAGATAATCATCATCGTTCTTCATTTTTTTTAAAGAACGGAAGAACATGGAAACCTAAAAGAGACTAAACCACTACCTTTGTTTCTTCATTCATCATTCTTCAATGGAGTAACGGAAGGAAGATAAATGAGACTGTCATTCGTCATGTCTGCCACACACTTCCAATCCAATCTCATGCATCCGTTCATTGATGACAATGAAAAGGTAAGATGCTCTACGTCGGTAGGTGTCTGGGGAAGAAAGCCGAAGAAGAATCATCGTCAGCGTTCTTCGCGTTCTTCATTGGGAGGGGCTTTCTTCATTGGGGATGAAATTTTTCTCCAAGTGCTCTTCCTCTCCTAATATTCCACCAAAATGAAAGTGCCCAAAATAATATTTTTTCTATTATTCTTATCGTTGGCACAAAATTCAAATAGCTGAATTAATTGAAAAGTATCTCCAATTTGATTCAAGAGGATGAAACATTAATTAAAGGGGTTGTATCCATTTAATTATAGGGGAAGGGGGATAGGCCCTCCATTATTATTGAGGGATAGTTGAGATGTTAAAATCTCCTCCCATTAATAGGGGTCGGGTGGTCCCCACCACCATTATTCAAATGGGAGGTTATGGTCTCGGGTGGTCCCCACAATGTAACCTCTCTCAGGAGGTTATGTTCAGTTACCCACCCAACCATAACCTCTCATGGGAGGTTAGGGTGTGGCGGTCCCACCTCCAACTCCCAAGTGGAGGTTCTGACCAACAATCACCCACATGGAAGCTTAAAATTAAATTAAGTGTTGCAAAATTTATTTTATTATTTATCCAAGAAAACCCAAAAACAAACTCTCTATCTCGATTATCTGTCGTCGAGGTGAAAGTCTCCTTAAGCGAATACCAGCACTGCGAGTTCAACGCTGCCCTCAGATTTCGATTCCATGAAGTGGTTCAAATTTTATAAAAACCTGGTCACGCGTTTACTGAACGTACTCGGACAAAAAATCAGAAAATGATTCCTGGAACACCAGGCCTCAAAATCATGTGCTGTAAATTTTGCAGACTCAAAAAAATCCCATGTACTCCAGATACTATTTTCCCATGAATTTGAAGGTCTTTACAGGATCTATAATAACAAATGAATTAATTTTCCTTTTATTTTTTTCCTTAAACATTCCTTATATTTATCTTCCAAAATAAATTTGGATCCTTGTGAGATAACATGGGTAGTAGATTTGATATCTATGAAAACTTCTATAAAAAATCCAATAATTTCTATTTAATACAATAAAACATTGGATCACATTCACAGTGGTTGGTACATTTTAATTCACAATAACACTTTTCTTTTAAGGTTTTACTAATAAACAGTCACATTAGATTATATGACATAGAATGAAACTTCTCAAATCCCAAATTCACACAAGGTAAATTTTGTATTAAAATTATCATTCCTTATTGTATTTTCTAAAATTATGAAATGATATTTATGATACTTCTTTATATTTTAATAAATAAGAATATCCTCTATAAAGTCTACTGAAATCAAACCAATATATTCCCTAATGGATATATTCATTAAATCCATTAAGATACTAGGGAATTAATAATCACATATATCATCACTATAAATTCATAGTGTCCACATGTCATTAGGAATAAAATGATGGGTATATAATCCTTAATGGAATTTATGTAATCATATCTAGTATTATGGTCAACCATTTAAATGTATTGAGATATACACAATTGATTAGAAAAAGTCGTCAGTATGAGGTAGTGAATAGTTATTTTATACTGATCTTTTTAGGCTCTTGATATTAAATGTATGGTAAAATTAATCCAAATATATTATTAAAATCATAACATTTTCATCCCAAGGTGACAGACTTATCTAAATGAATCACTTGTTTATATTCTCTTGAATTTTCTTCAATTTGTTTACTCAATCAAGACCATTCTATATGAAGTCATTAAAATAGTTATATAAAAAGGTTTGATATCTATTTAAAACTAAATATCATGATTTTGTGTATGAATAGGAAACTCAACTTAAAAGGAAGTAATCCAATCATATGAAATATAAATAGCATTGACACCTTTTTAATGGTGGAGTAGTAGTGAAAGAGTGTGGTACAAAACATAATACTTTTTTGATGTTTTATGGTATGATTCCTATGAGTCCTCTCTTGGGTGAATTTCTCATTTCTCGATATCTTATAAAATTTATAGGTAAAATAATTTTGAACTAGAATTTATGTTGGGTAAAAATAACTTATGATAAAAAATTTATAAGTTGAACCATCGTCGCTCAAGTTGTCACCCCATGGGATGTTCTGCCATTTCAGCTGGCAATGAATCCTTCCATTCTGGGGTTTTATCGAAAGTGAAATCTTCATGGGGAGGGGATTAACTAGTGTGGAATGATTCAAAAGGAAAATATTGGGGATTCTGTTTTATAAATAAAGATAGTTATATCATTTATCTCTAGTTCCTCCAAAACTATCTAAGGGAAACACAACTTTTTAATTGAAATCTTGACCCATTCAGTGTATTAAACTTTCATCAGAATTCTAGATTATTAACCACATTGTTTTGGGATTATATATTGGTTCAAAAAATAAAATTTAATTTACATTATTTAGGAATTTATTTTATAATTATTTATATAAATAATGTCCATTCCAAAAATAACATCGAATTCTTGTAGAGGACGAATAAAAATATTTTTAGGAAACACATTCCCTCAAACATCAATTGAAAATACTCATATAACAACAATGTAATCATCAAACCATTATATTTTTTACTAGTAAATCAACATATATTTATTTAGGTGGTAATTTTATACACTTTTAATATTCTTTATGTACGAAAGAGTTGGTACATCAAGAAGTAAATAAGATATTACCAGTTCTAGAGTGGATGATAATTATATCTTTCACGACATTGTTATATCACTCCTATTTAGAAATAGTTATTAGATTATATTTCCATTTTCAATTGGTATTAATAGGTTTTTAAAATCAATCATCTTCATTAAACATTATATTTAGGCATTGGTTAACATGACTCCCACACTCTGATGATTTTAAACACAAGAGTGTGAGTTGTGTATTCTATAAATCTTTATAACTATTGACATCATAAGGTAAATTATTTCCAAAATATTTGAATTCTAATAACCAATAAACATTATTTCCACACATAAAACAAATAAAAACTCCTATTAGGAAATTTACCCTCTGTTTCCTTACACAATTTGAAAAAATGTAATCATCATCTGCTTCTATCCATCCGTTTTTAGAATTTCCATTGAATATAATTTTCATTTTCTTATCAAAACAATGATATTGATGGGAAAATACAATATAAATCTAAAAAATTATATAACATTGAAATATTTCATCATAACGATTAAATTCCCTTAAATAACAACCTTGAGATAATTAGTTTTAATATATTTAAGAATACCTCAACCCTATATTCATGTTTAGTAAAAATATTATTTGTCTACCTCAAGTAATTAAATGTATTGAATATTAACTTTTTCTTATATTATGTAACATGTTTCAAAAAAATTCTATAGAAATTAAGGATCGTGAAAAATCTCATAAACCTACAATATATATTATGGATGATAGAATATTTATAATTAAACACTACCGGAGAAAAATCCAAAATAGTGATAGTTTATCTCAAAAATAGAAATAAATACACTCTATTAAATCTAGGATGACTAAAGGAGAATAGAGGAGACTAAGGTTCACATGATATATTTTATTATGTCTAGATGTTTTGGTAAAAGGTATTGGAATGATAAGGAGATTAAAAGATAAATAATCAAGAAAACTGGTTGACCAAAAGTTGAAGATGACGAAAGAATAAAATAAAAATTATTTATGAATAAAATATATGATAATTATTTTAAACATTATATTGATGAATTAAATATATTGAGGAGAAGTTTAAATCAAAATCTCAGACAAAAAAATGATGAACTGGTCAATCGATGAGCTAATATAGAGTAAATAAGGTTTAAATAAGTAATCTAAGGTTAAAGGTTAATTTTCAAACATAGGTGAGAGTAAGGTTCCAAACACACAATCTAATTCGACACTTATTATATTTCAAAGAAAATTTTTTATTTATAATACTATAATTGGAAAAAATGACTCTGAACATTATTTGGCCATGTATAATAGTGAAAAAATCTTTCATTCGTTAATAAAAAAGTGAAATATGTCAATAAAATCAAATTAGCCTTAATGAAAATGATTAGGATGATGTTGTACAACAAAATAATGGTCAAGATAGAATATATATCATAGTGGAATATTTATGTTCATAGTTTTGTACTGTTAATATGGAATGTATGGGAAAATTGAAAATTCAACCATGATGAAAATTTAATTACCATATATGAATATTGAATCAATGGGTATTTATATTGTGTTAATAAAAATAAGTTCTTAATGAAAATATTTTGTGACTAAAAGTCCACGGAAGTTGATGACATAAAAATGGATGAATACCTAGAATATATTTAAAGATGATTTGAGTTAGAGGGTTAAAGTGCTGAGAAATACATGACTAACTTATTACGAGTTATTCCATATTTTATAAAAGGGATTAAAACTCAAAAAGATAAATATAATGATACATGAAAATTTATTCCTTCTAAAAGGACACATGATAAGACCAATGATGATGATATGATTAATCAATAATTATTTTAGATTTGACCATATAAGTTGGATATTTTCAATAGAATGGAGATAGAAAAAAAGATTCTAAAGCTAGAGAGAAAAGGTGGTTACACATTGGTAAATTTGTATTTTTGAAAAATAGTCCACATATGATTATATGAAAATACATGAGTAATAGTCAACAATTTGTTACTTAAATAATAAAAATTATTTGTGTGAATGGTCTAAAAAAACTGGGCAGAGGATAGAGTATTCTATATCAATCCTACCATCCTAAGACGAGAGAAATGAAATTTTATTTTCACTTAAGATGATGTATATTGATTTATTATACACAACCATTTTGAGGGAGAATATCTACATGTAATCTAATAATTTTTTTTGTAGGAAAAGGACAAATGAGGCTATAAGACAAGATAATTATAACATTAGAGAAGGATCACTTACAAAGGTCTATATATTTGAATTAAAAATGTCCCTCCATATTATATTATCAATATTAATTTACACAAATGTTTTAAAAATTATGGATATTGATTTTTTTATTCATAGATATTGTTGATGAGTTAATTTTTTTAAATCACCACCAAATAGTGAAAATATAACATCAAAATAGGATTGTAAAATTTAAATATGATATATAGAATTCATTCCCATATCCCCACATCTAATGATTTGATAACTATTATCTTGTGGGAGATGATATTGATATAAAAATGTAAAACTATATATTTAATAATTGAAAAATTGGATGAGTTTATTGAGATATATAAAAGTTATATATTTTTTATTTTTAGATGATTTTCAAAATCCCAAAAATATTAATTAGTGAGTTCATTATGATTAGTATTAATTGCATAATTTATAGAGATAATTGGTCTCCAAATTTATACAATATTGTTTTCTATAAAAATATTTCCCATGTAGACATAGAGTTATCCTGATAAAGGTTAGCTGATATGGGAATATATGTGATGCCATCATTTTCTCAGTTATTGTTAAATTCAAGCCATTAAATGTCTTGAAGGGAAGTGGGTCTGAATTTATATTTGAAGTATTTTAATAAAAAAATACTCATATTGAACCTTTTCATTTAATGTTAATATATGATATAAGAATATTATTTTTTTTAATTTAATTTTTTTTTCAAAAATTGCATAGGTGGTTATTGAAGATAATATGCTAATGGTTCAATAATAAAAATTGTATTTGTTTTTAACTTATCATAATGAAAATATATGAGGAATAATTAAATGATTGTATGAGTATTCCTAAAGAGGAATTGAATTTCAGGATTAATAATTCATCTCTGTAATTCCGTTGTTTGATTAATAATATACCATTGTTCAAATAGACATAATTTTAGCCAACTGACTTAAATAATTTCAGTAGATAAGTTTAATACATAGTTGAAATAAAATTTAACAACTACTAAACCATTTTTAATGGTCAAATAAATTATCTAATTATGTTAAATAACTATTTTTTTAGAATCATTCTTGAGAAATTACGATACAGATTTAGTAAGAATAATGAATACCTCTAAAATACTAATTTTCAACATGATTTGTTGAGAATATTACTTTTGATGGAATTAGAGATTATTAGAATTACATATGGGGATAAATAACTATATTTGAGATAAAAATTATTTAAAAAATATGGAGAAACAAATCTGCCAATATAGATCTATCTCAATTACATATGGTATAAATAATGACTACATGGGATCTAAGAAAGCCATGAGTGGCCACGGTGGAAGGACGCTTGAGTATATTATTTTAGAAGTGATTGAGGACTGAGAAGTGCAACATAGAGGAAGTAAAGTTGAGGTGAATGAAAAGGACTATGATAGAGGAATTTTTTTGGGTGACCCAAACACTTTTAATGGATCAACAATGGAAATTATATTGATAATATAGCCTAGTGTTTGCCTTGTGAAGTTCAATGTGGGATGGATTGTCACAAAATGAATCTGGTCACCATCAAAACAAGCACCAAACATAGACCAAGACTATTTATGAAGGGTGTTACTAATCCCCATGGGATTGCACAAGTTCTCGGGGTATCATAAACTGGAAATTGGGAAGGATTTACTCGAGTATATAAACATAAAACATCAAACAAATCCAATAAAATGAATCTTAATTTTTCAAAAAAAAAATCATCTTTTAAAAAAATATAGAATTAAATAACACAATTTAAAACAATTTGAAAAGGCCATTTCAATGGGAAAAACAATAAGTGATAGACCAATAACCTCCTCATGGAAAGATGCACATTCCTCAAGCCATCTCCACAACAATTAATCACGAAGGACTGCTAAAAACATGAACAATTGGTAGAAAAGTTATACCCAAACATAAAACAACAAAATAAGAAAGTCTAATTACACCCAAAAGAATAATTAGGGTGTGAGAAAATTCCTAATAGGATACCACCACTAAAATCATCCATGTGAAAAATATTCAAAGAATAAAATCATATAATATTTGGTAAAAAAATGCTATTTACAATTTCTAAAGGATGAAACATTAAATAAAAACTTTTTACAAGTGGGATATTTCAAAGAATAGATAATTTTAAATAAAATAAAAAAGCTACAAAATTTTCCTTCTCAACATACCATATTCTGATGGTATGTATAAATCATCCATTGATCACATGCAACGTGAGATAACCCCTAGGAATTAGTTTGCTGTGGGTCCTAGGTACGTCGTATCTCGGTGAAAGAAACCATCACAAATATCTTTTCTTCCGTGTGATCCACTTTTAGGGACCATACCCATAACCTAGATATCCCCCATAATCATTATCATATATTATTTAGTGTTGTATGTGTCAAAATTGAAAATTGAAAATGAGGCCAAATGTCCCGGGACAACTAGAATACTTGTTCATGTTCACCCATCTAGTTACATGGGTTTCTCTATTGTAATCAAAAAAGTTCAACATGCCATGAATTATAATTTTCTCATGAAAATTCCACTTCTACATCACACATTCACAAAAAATCCCACATGTACATCATAGAAGTCACATCACCCCCTTTTTATTCAAATTGATTTTTGAAATCAATCAAACACCATAATAGCCCACAAAACATTTCACATCTCTTTAACACATCAAAAAATTCTTTATATAATAATAAAAACCATTCCATGATAGTTTAATTCACATAACATACCACAAAAGTAACATATAATACATCATTCACAAAAAAATTCCATTTCTCACATCACACTTATCGAAAATAGCTGACAAGCATGATTCACACCCACATCACAATTTCACAAATCACCTCGTCAAATTAAAAAACTTTATCAAAACATTTGACATCCCAACTGGCCACTTTATATTTCAATAACACATTTTAAAAAAATAAATACAACAAAACTATACATAAACATCCTTTGTACACATCGTGTAGCCCATTGAATCATTTCCCATTTTTATAAAACCAACCAAAGGTGTATAACCATGTTTTACATACAATCTCTTTTTAAACCCCTATTTCAAGGATAAAATCACACCAAGACCCGAGAAAATAATAATTGTAATCCCTTCAAAAATATATTAAACCATTCTAGAGTGATATAAAATTACCAAAAATAATACAATAAAAGATACTCCTGAAAAAGAATCATTTTCATAAAACACATTCAAGGAGTGAAACAAGGTATTACACGTAACACCCAATCAAAAACCACCTTATGAGGCCCAATTGACACCAAATAATTAAAAAACCATAATTTTAAACCCTTTTAAACAGTAATAAATCACATTCATATGTAGTAAAATACACCCAAATATTAACCCAACAGTCACACATGAAAAGTACCCAATTACAAGCTAAAATGCAATTATAAAATTAAACGCTTAACGAAATCTATCAAAAATAGTTTTTTCACTCCAAAAAACATATGAGTGACATGAAAAATATTCAAATCAAGCATGATAACTCATAAAACAATTTCAAAACATGGAGTCACAAACCTTTTGTGTTGAATCGCTAAAAATATATTTTGAAACATCAACCACAACACCACTACACCATAAGGGGTGAAAAACAACCCTAAAAAACAAGATTTATTCAGGAAGGCCACTAGTTAAACCCTAGGTATGAACAATAGCTACTAGAGACATTATAATTACAATAAAGGGTCAAAGAAACCATATAAAAATGGAATAAGTAAAAGAGTTCAAGGCATTATTGCATGGTTTTGATGTTTCCCCCATCAAATCTTCCTTTAATATTGAGGTCTGAGGGACAGTCAGCGACCTTGGAGGCTGTCTATATAGGTAAGTCACGGAATGTGAAAGAACATGAAGGATTTATTTTTATTCTGGAAGGGATATGTTGGAAATTCAAAAAAAATTAATAACATGGACACCCTTTCATGGTTTGGCTGCACAGTTTAGTAAACTGTGTGACCAAACCATCTGGCATGTTCTAGCCACCCAAGGCATTAAATTTTCTATCAATTTCAGTGGAGTCCAAGGGGGAAGGATAAGCCCATGATAGGGGGAAATAATATCCAAAACAATACCACATTTTCACCCCATGACTCATCATACTCAAGGGTACAAACCACCTCAACAACTTACCCCAATAGAGGTGTCACAAAGAGTGTCACTAATCCACATCCAAAATACTACAACCTCAAACCATCCCATTGACAAAAGAGAAGTCCAATTACCATAAAATTCCCCCAAGACCATGTTAAAAGACCCTGAACATAGAAGACACCAAAATTTCAAACCTGAAACACCCGGAAACCAATAGAAAGCTAAAAATCAAAAGAGTGTTTGAACCAAATAATGGAATTGAAAATTTGGGTGATACATGGATTCTATATGGGAACTTTTTATGGGGTTAAATTCTATACATAAAATGTGTGTTTTCTATTATTTTTATTCCAAGAAATTCTATAACATTAAGAAGTCATCTTATGTCTCATTACATTTTATGTCTCTAATCATAGGATTTTACATTCTTCTAATTTCATTAAATATCAAACATAATTTGAGATCAATGGAATATCATTGAGACATTAAAAATACAATATTTATGGATTTTCAGAATCCCAAAACTATCAATATATGTGGTATCACTAGTAATTGAGATTGTAGTTTATTAATGGGAATGTAGTATGTGATGACATGTTTTCAAAATATCATAAAAATATCAACAATAAAATATATTTGGAATAGATAATAAAATTTTTGGATGGATCATATATTTTGTGTTGGATAGCATGAAATGTCCTTTTTGGGACAATACTGTTATTTTCTACATAGATATCAAATAATTATTTGGTAATGACTATGTAGTATGTGATGAATTAGTTACACATTGTCGTTGGGGTATTTGATTCAGGAAAAAATATCATAAAAATCTCAGTATGGGAAGGGAAATCAATTTTTGATGTTAGGCAATTCATTTTTCAATTTCATGTAAAGTTGATAGGCTTACATATTATGTGGGGTTATAATTTTCTAATCACCCATTCTATTTCCAAAAAAATGAATGGATAAAATATTGTGAAATTTTAGCAAAATATTTTGGTAGATTTTATTTTCAATATTGGATGTTCATAGTTTCTTCAATTGAGTCTTGTAATGAAATTCATTCTTTTTGTAAGGGATAAATTTTTCAGAATAACTATTCCTTTATAGGGCAATGTAAAAGGAATGCATTTTCAATGAGAAGTGAAGTAGTATCATGATAAAGTGATAAATGGATAATGTAAAATGTGAATTATAGTTTTTTATATCTATATAGAGATATTTATGTATAATTTAATAGAACCGGAACCCTAATATGTAGTGAAAAAAATTGTAAAATATATATTTCTTCTTTTGATGTAGATATGAATGTTCTAATTTTTAACATAAAACGTTAAAAAATAAAAAGGAAAATTGAATCACATATATCCTATAGAACTATAAAGGTTTATAGTATTATATAATTTGTAAAAAATCCTTCATAAAAAACTCACATGACATTAAATAGGAATTTCACTCACTCAACCCATCATTTATTTTTCAGGTTAAGACAACATAATTATCCATATGAAGTAAATTCATGATAATAATCATTAAACCTCATTATTTATAACCTGGGGAAAAGAAAACAAAATAATATTGATATCAAATTCACAATAAGGTAATATAATAACTAACAAATTAATTTCATTATTGATCACATGAATAGAATAAGTGTATGATGGCATATTCAAAGTTCATGAGTATAAAAAAAGAATATTCATACCCAACAGTACATGGATCGTCAAACCTAAAAACATGGAATATAACCATAAAAATATTAAAATGACATATGAATCAATAATCATGATCCATGTGATATACATATTGATCAAATGAAACATCATAATCCAATAGAAATCATAGTCAAAACATGTTGGAATCTTAAGACATCATCTTCATAGAACACTTACAAAACCCCTACCAAATGCATAAACATTGGAATAATAATACAAAAAACATCCAATATAATTCTATAGAGTACAAAATCATTACCAAAAGCATTATATAACTATATGGGAGCACCAATATTATAATCTATAACAGGATCACCCAAATCTATCTTGGTGGACCCATCATATAAAATGTCCAAGAACCACAACATGAATAAAGCATATAGATATTTTGTTATAAAAAACATAAGATAATCGTTATTTTTTTATATAAATATTAACCATGTTAGAAGAAATTGTTTTTATGTCAATATCTATGAAACATTTTTAGCCCATGGAAAATAAATATTTCCCATAACAATCATTTTGAATGACGGTTTACACGTGGATAAGAGACGAGTTCCACAACAATCACATCATAAAAATATTAATATATATAGAGAAGTAATGAAAATATTATTATTAAAAAATTTCCCCAGTTGAAGATAAGTAACAAAAACAATTTTTTATGATGATTAATGGAAATATCATCTGGATACTATTAAAAACATTCTTGAAGAAAACGTCCCTTTAATTTTGAAAATAAATTTTTAAAACATAAATGTTATTAAAATTAATTTCTCTTGAAATTAATTTTTATAAAAACAACAATATCCTAAATATTATGAAATAGTATTACTAAAATATAACATTATGAACATAAAATTGAAGCATCAATGAAATGATTGTCATGACAGTTGATAATTTTGATCATGTCTTAATGAACAATTTTTTCATAGTAAAAATTGATAGAAAAATAAAATTTTTTGAAAGAGGTAACAATATTCCATTGATATTTAAAAAGAAAAAATTTTCTAATTTTTTTTTCATAAATATAATTCAAAATTTTATATACAGTATTGGAAACATTTTTAGAAAACATTGTTTTTGATGAAATAGATTTCCGACCAATATGGAAAATAAAATCAGATATTCATAAACTCATTTTCTCAAGTATTTTAATTACCATGGAGTTTAAAATTTTGTTATTACTTACAGATATCATTAAAAACTAGATTATAATAAAATTAACTATTTTTATAAGATATATATCATAATATATAATCATTTGATATATAAACAATCCAGATATATGATATGATTGTAAAATATGAATCTTACCGGAAACATTGGATTATAATCCCCATGAACGAATAACCCTAAATGAAACATATAATATCATAAAAATATGTATATTAATTATATAAAATTTAAAATTGAAATTATATAAATTTTATAAAATAATATAGGTCTATAACATAACATTCCTATAAAATAAAGAAATTTGAGACAAACATCCCTTACCGATTTGTTAGCGTTGAATCCTTAAGCCCCATGAAGTATATATCACCCAATGGATATTTATGTCACAATATTTTTATGTATAATAATAAAAAATTACATTCAAGTTTAGTGTAGATACTAAAGAACAAAAGAAAGTCGAAAATATGGAATATATTTCAATGAAATAAGAGTAAGATGAGAAAACCCTTATAGTTTACAAAGCATCTTAAAAACCCAAATTGAAAGAGAAAGACTAAATTTAAAGTTAAAATAAAATAATTATGAATAATATATTTTTATAAATATTAAATTATTATTATATACACCATTAAATATAAATTAGTATCATAAAATAACATATGTATCAAAGAAAAATGTTTTGAGATAGAAACCCTTAACTTGAGTTTGATAAACCTTCCATGCTGTCTATCATCCCAAATAATAAAAATACATTAATTGTTTAGTTTATTTTTAAATAAAATCATGTTTATTATAAATTATATTTCACATATTCAAAATTTATATATATTTAATTATTCAACTATGTTTATGTCAGATATTTTTCCAACATTCATTTGAACAGAAAAAAATGACATTGGAAGGAGGAATATGAAAAAAGAGGTCCTTATATAAAAATAAAAAGAATAATATTAATTAAATAAATATAATATTTATACCTAAATTATAATTTTATAACCAACTATGATTTATGGTTATGAAAAATTAACTAACTCTATGATCATATAGATGGTAGGTCGCACGTACGCAAGTGTCATGTTTCCATTTTTCAGTCATCATTATAGAAATGAGGTATGAAAAAGTTATCTTTCATGAATGTTAATATTATTTTATATACTATATTATTTAATTATAAATATAATATATATCATTCATGTGATTTGGTGGTGAAATAAATAATGACAATGCCATTATAATGTGGTAGTCTAGACATCTACTAATGACGTTATCTATTTTTTTAGTGACTAATATGGTAAAAAGTAAATGATATATTATATTTATGAAATGATATATTTATCACTAAAACAACATATATGTGATATATATAACATAAATTTATTAAATTTACCTTTATGACCTTCCACATAACGTGTTAGTGAAAAGTGCATCACCTTGGTTCATGAGAGGGTAGTCAGCTGTTCACATGAGTGACGTTATCATATCCCCTTTGGAATGGAATTAAAAATGGTATATACAATATAATGATTCTATATGTATATTTATTATATACATATATATATATATATATATATCATATATAAACTTTATACCCATCATAAACCCCAAATGTGAGGGTTGGTAAAAGAAAATTTAATGGAATCGTTTCATAAGGTTACAATCCTCCATAGACAGAAAAAATGATTTTATAAACCATTTGAAGGAAGTGTCTTTGGATTTATTTTTTAAAATAATCATAATAAACATAATTATAATTAATATACTTATTATTTTATATAAAAATTTAATTCTATTATTTTAATAGGTGGAGATAGAAAAAAAACCAAAATTTTTGCCGATGAACAATACCACTTCTTTGGATAACTACTTTTGGATTGAACCAAATACCTCCCTTGGTTTGTTTTTTTTTTCAAAATTTAAGGCTTATAGGATGATATGACAGAAATTTATTAGTTATTAGGTCCACTTTGGCCTGGACCTATGCGGTTTTATGGGGTGAATAAGGGAGGAGTGTGTACCTTTTATAAGTGAGGTGAGTGAGACACATATAAGTTTTTTGAAAGAGTGAATTACACTGAGGTTTTCCTTCATCTAAACAGAACCCAATAAATGAATAATCTTGATACAAGAATATTTCATGTTTAAATATTTCCGTAAAATGGGTTTTTTAAAAGTTTATAAGTCATTTAACAATCTAATTTTAATGTTTAATCCCTCTATATACTCGTTTTTACCCTAATCGACGTGTTTAATTTTAATAGTTTTCAGTAATCAATATCATAAAAAACAAAGTTAACCTTATTTGAAATTATAAATTTTTATAATTACAAATATTAAATCCATTTTTAAAAATTCAATTCATATAGGTGGTAAATTTTTATTTAATATTAATCATACATACGTGGTAAGAAAATGGGTTCTTAAGAAAAACACTTTTTAATAAAATATAATTCTATATTAACTCTAATAATAAAAAAAATTATGAAACTAAATTAATATTTAAATATATATAATCTATAAATTTAATTTTAAGAAATTCCAATTATGTATATTTTTAACTGTATTAAATTGATAAACATAATTCCTTTTTATACAGTTTTTTTTGAAAAAACCCATTTTAAACTAAAAATCAATCTTGTACTAAAACACAATATAATGTTTATTAAAAATTAATTAATATAATTATATTTTAAAAAATAATACCTTTGTGACTTGAAAATATATTAAAAACATAATTACACTTTTAAATTACATAATTTATAAAAAATAAATGATGTTTTACAAAAAATCAGTAATTTTCACTATTCACCAAAAGTTGAATCTTTTCTGAACAATAAAACAAATTCACCCTAATATAATTTTGGTATTTAAAATATATAATTGAATTTTAATTTTTTAAATTAATTTTTATAAAAATTAAAATGATTAATTTTAAAACATGTTCCCAAAAAATGGCTGCAAAAATATGTTTTAGGAAAATTTCGTCTTCATCGTTATATTTTATTTATTTTTATAACTTTTATTAAGATAAAATATAATGAATGCAACACCCCGAGATTTTATGAAAAATATTATTTTTAATTTCATTAATGTTTTTTGTTGTACGCTACCCCAAAAGTAGCTTGCACAACACGCATCCTTGACATTTCTTGCATTACACACAACCGCGACCTTCCTCGATAGCGTGTGTAGTACGCAATACCGAGTTTCACTAAACAACAATATGCTATTATTAAAACTAGCTGTTATGAATAGTAATAACCACTTTTTGAAATTTTTTAAATTTTATATTTCAAAATGGACTTCATTTTTGGATTCGGAATATCGAAATTAGCTTAGGGTGAAATTTTGGTACTTTTCGGATAGCTTTCATATTCTGATGAATAGTGTAAATTACTAAATTTTAATTAAAAACAACTTTTTTAATCGAAATAATTAATAGTGATGAGTTATTAATTTGAGTGATTTTAATGTATAGTTAGAATATATTTTTACAATTTAATACAATGTTGGTCATTGGATGTAATTTCAAATTTAAACCAGACATAAACAAGTGTCAATCATTTGATAGTTATTATCTCTTAAGAACACGCTATTTGTTTTGACGATGGGAACTAATTTTTAAATTAATTAATGCAACTGATATGTTTTGAATATGATAAAATAGACATCATTTTTGAATTCATAATATCAAATATAGCTTAGGCCTAATTTTTGGTATTTTTCTAGAAACGTTCATTTTTTGATGAATAGTGAAACCACTAAGTGGTAGTTAAAAAACTGAATTTTTCATAAAACATTATTTTACCGCTTATGTGAGTGGAATTTCGAAAATATAAGAGACATAGTAAATATCAAGGACTAAAATGTGATTCAATGGGATGAAAATAATTTTTTTGAATAGTAACTTTTATCTTTTTTTACCACAGTTAAAAGTAGATATGGTAATTGAGGGTAAAAATGATATTATTATTACCCTAACACATGTCATAATTCAATAGGATAAGTGTAATTCGACCAAAAAAATCATTGGAATAAAATATGACCATTTAGGCCCACTTGGATTATATTAGGATATTTATTATTAATTTATTTAAAGAATGGTTAAAATAGTTAAAATCAAAGTTTAATAAGTAAATCATTTTTAATATATGGATATACATAAGATAAATTCAATTATAAATATTAATTAGAAATATAAAAATATTTCCAATATAATAGTATTTTATTGGTAATGTTTAGAAATTAATTAATTTAATTTATTTATGACACAATGATGAGGTAATAATTATCTTATTAATGAAATATTGACATAATTGATGTTATAAATACGCAAATAAATGAAATTTGAGACTTTTTATCAATTTCACTAATTTTATAGGTTAATATGACATGTTAGTATTGATTTAATTTACTTGGTTCGAACTAATCATTCTGTTATGAGTTTCACAAAAATCAATTACTAAATATTTTCAAAATTGACATAAAATAGTTTTTAAAACAAATATTATATTATTAATTGTTATTTTATTTCTAAAAATCTAAGGATCGACCAAATGACTTAGATAAGGTTATATATATTAATAATAAACAACATGGGGTTTGTTTGTCTTGTTATAGTATGTTTATTAACCTTATAGTGTAAGAACACAAGAAGACACGTTAAAAGTAAAATTATTTAACTTAATGTTAAATCTAAATGATAAGTTTAAAATAGGAAACTAAACTTGTCTAAATTATATTGGATGAGCGGATTTCGACCCATCCTCACCTTAGATTCGAAATAAATCAATTTGGAGCTATTTAAAACCGAATTTGTCTTTATAATAAAATAATATATTTAGTTTTTCCAAAGGAGCTCCTATTCTCCCTTATAAAAGGTCACCTCCTCCCCCTCTTCCTCACACCACATTGAACCTTCAAGATCGGCCAACCCCTGTCAATATCATCTCTCCACATCCCTAGAGACATCCTAGAGGTCCTGGGATTCTTCAAAGACCAATTTTAGTTCCCTAATAGGAGATCTCAAAGAAGCTCTTCAAAGAAGAGGAGGTTCAGACACTTATAAAGCAAATCAGACCTAAGGTAAGGGAAAATATCACAATCTCATTTTTATCCGAGATTGTTTATAATTTGGTATTTACTGGTGTGTATTTTATCATCCATGTCCATGTTCCCTCACTATTTAATGTTGTTTCCATCAACCTACAATTGTTTACATCCAATTTTACCCTTTGGTGAGTTTTTAGTAAAGGATATGAAAGGAATCTTTTGTCGTTTTTCATTCAAGGTACTTTTTGACATTTCCGACAAAAGTATGAAAAGAATGTTTTTTTAACTTATACAGCACGAATGGATTTTTTTTAAAACATTATTTCCATGAAGCATCCTTTACATGATTCAAGTTTATTTTTAATCAACTTCTTATAGTTTAAAATTGTATGACATGTTAAGAAAGGAAAAATGTTTTTGAAGTAGAAAGGATATTTTACTCAAGAATGGAGTTCAATTGTTTTGTCAAAATTATTTTCCATCTAAGATAATATAGGGTTCTGTTTCTATCCCTATTATTGCATTGATTTGACTATGTTGTGATGGGAATATTTTTATGAATTCCTTTATCTTATATGAAATTTTTTATGATGTCACGATGTTTAAGATTCCCATTTTTTATTAAATGGGTTATGATATGATGTATGGTGTATGATTTTGTGGCACACATAAGAATGGAATCATTATGAGATGGGTGGGACCTATATCTCCCTCAAATTCATTGGGTAAATATTTATATCTCATGAGATAGACATGGCTGGAACGGCAGGTTAAACCGGTTCAGTGAAACAGGACTGAAACGATGAGTGAACTCGGTTCAGAAATGGACATTGTCCACTAAGATAGTCTTGGCAATGAGTCTTGACTAATAAGAAATGATTATCTATGATTATGTCTGTATTCCACAAAGTTTCATGTTTTATGTTATGATTATTTGGATTACATTTCACTACTATGATTTATCCCATGTTATGATATTATGATCTCTTTTGCAGTATATGATTTCAAAAATGTTATGTTCTTATGAATATGATGTGATTGATATTTCTTTTGTTTACCCTTACTGAGCATTTGAGCTCACCGTTTTATGTTTTCTTTTCCCTAGTATATAAATAATGGTTTTAGGTATGAAAAAAGGGAAATCTTTATGGAAGATGTTGAAGATCTTTCACCACTATTAGAAGATTATATTCCGAGTTTCCAAAGACACTAAACTATTACAGTCCTTGTCTATCTGTTTTTGTAATGTACTAAGTATTCCACAAAAGTAATTTAATGTATATGTACGTCAAGTTTCAGTTCTCTACAATGATTGTTAAACCTAATATTGAATATACTATATATAAATTTAATAAATATAATACAAAATGATTTAGTTGTTTAACTTATTTTTATAGGACACACTTATGCACATTAAAATAGTTTTCTAGAAAAATATTTCCTTTTATATTGAAAATGGTTTTATTTTCATATAAAAATAATTTTTCACCAAGGAATTATTTATATATAAAAGGGTAAAATATATTTTCATAATTATATTATTCATTTTCATACCTCTATTCAAACAAACAAGTGATAAATATTATAATAGATAATAATATAAATAGTATTGTATTGTTCTATAAAAATAAGTGTTATGTGTAACAAGAGCTATTGAAGAGACTCATTGGATCATGTATTTTACGATAAAATTTATTTTGAATTTACTTTATAATATTGAATATAATTTTGTTATTTAAAAAACGCTTTCGAATCCTTCTCCATTTAATAAACTACACACTCAAAATTTGAACTTTTTCTTGTCAATCAATGGATAGGAATTTGAAAATAGTTTCATTTTAAACACAAATAAAAAATAATTATTAATAAATCATGTAAATAATATATAATGGTGATTAAAAATTTAATATAGAATAACACAAAAAAAGGGTTCAAATTGGATAACATATGTGGGAATGAAGGTAAAAAAAATAATTATAGAGAGTGATAGAGGTCATTGATAATAAGAAAGTTAAAGTTCAATTGAAATTTATTGGGTAACAATCCATAGAATTGTGAGGACTGAAAATACCATATGTTTATAATAATTGAGGATACTATGATAAAAATCATGTTTCAAGATCCTTTTCCTAGAATTGATAAATTATATTACCTTCTAGTTAAAGAAAAATGGAAATATACATAAATGATGACTAGAATTTCATTCTTTAATTAATCTTCAAAACAATATCATTTTTTTATCTAATTATGTGTTTTCATGATGATTTTTTCATTCGTGAGTCATTTTAAAGACCACATGAATAATAGATGGATAATTATTTATTCCTCTTATCATTAAACATTATCCAAAACTAAAAATTTTATAACATGGTCAAATAATTCCCAAAAATTAATAAAACTTCATATGATAAATTAATCGTAAAAATTTGACAATAATTACCCAATTTTACACTAAATCATTCCATAACACTAAATCCAAAAAACCATAATAACCTCTAAATAATAGAGGTATTTAAATTCAAATTTTATCCTGTACCATTTAAATTTCAAAATAAAACATATATAGGGATATTATTTTAAAATAACATTAATTAGATAGTCATCAAATAACATATCTATAATGGGGTTATATATTTGATTAAACTGGTATTCCATGAATTACCAAATTATTCAATATCATTTAAATATTAATGGAAAAAAATTGTAATATTTCAATTAAATATAAATTCATACATCATGTGAAACAAAAGCTTCACATTTAATTCAACGTAATAAAATATATCATAATGTTTCATTAAAAACATTAAGATCCCCTTTCTTAAAACCAAAATGATGTGTCTTATTCTTTTAACTTTTGATCATCCTTAGGCTCATAGACTTATAAAGGTACACATGACTCTTATGATAACCTCACATTAATATATCGAAACATTAAAATTTATATAAACCATTCATTCGATACCAACTATAACTAACTTGAACCCGCACTGTCGTATTTAGATATGAAATCAAACCCCTTAGATTTCTTAATTTTATGTCAACAATTGTGACCCGATATATTTCCCTATAAACCATTCAACATCAAATTATGAAAAATTTATCTCTTATAACAACTAGGAAATTTTATGTTTATAGATTTTTGGAATTAGGGGAAACTCAAACCTAAAAAATTCACATTACATTTAATGGGAATTTCCTCAACTTAACCATTTTTTTATTCTCACAATAAAACATCATCATTATCATCGATTTCAAATTCCTTGTAGTCATAAATCATTCAACCTCATTATTTGTAACAATGATAAAAGCAAATATAAGAAGGTTGAGATTAAATGATTAGAAAGGGAAAACATAATAATTTACTATTGAATGTTATTAGTGAGTATAATAAGAGCATAAGGGTATGATGGCATAATCATAGTGCATGAGTATAACATAAGAATTTTCATACCCATCAACACCTAGATCATAAAAAACATGGAATAATTATTCATGAAATAAAATAGTAATAATAATAAATAATCATGATCTATATGTTATCAAACTTGATCAAATGAATCATCATAATCCCATAGGAGGCATATAAAAAAAGTGTTGGTATCTTGGGAAATAAGCTTCATAGAACACTTTAAACCCCTTACTGAAACAATATATAACCAATAAAAATTTATATGAAGATACAAATAACATTCCACATAATTATATGGATAATATAATCATTACCCAATTAGTTGGATCACTATGTTGGTGTAACCATCTAATAAGCTACAATGAGTCCACCTAGAGCTATCTAGGTGCACCAATCATATATAATTTTCAAGAACTACACCATGAATAAAGTACATAGATATTTTTTCATATGACACATAAAAATACTATTCTTGTATAACTGGATTAACTCATTGTTAAAAATGGGGTTCATGTTAATATCATTGAAACAATATTAAATCATGTATAAGTAACAACATTCATAATAGTCTATTTGAAACATGGATAAAACATGGAAAAGAAATGGGTTCCAAAAAATCTCATTGAAAAAATATTAATCCATAGATATAAGGAATTAGGGAAATAAGTTTAGAAAATATCCCTAGAATGGGGAAAGTGACAAAATGTTTTGAGGTGATGTTGAATGGAAATATAATTGAAATTCCATTTAAAATTTTTTTAAGGAAAACTGAATTTGTATTTTGAAAATCAGTTATTAAAACATTAAAAATATAAAATTTCATCTTTTATAAATAAATTTTTTTAAAAACCAATAAGGTTTAGAATATTAAATAATAAGTTTTGTTAAATTTCTTTATAAACATTCAATGTAACAATTAATGAAATTACGGTCATGTTGTTGGTGATTCTGTATATGTCATAAAGAACATTCTATTTACATGCTGAAGAGTTTATAAAAGAGACTTGTTCTGAGAGAAAAGATAATATTACTTTATAAAAAAATTAAAAAAGATTGGGGGTAATAATTTATTTCTTAAATAAAATTTAGAATGATAAATTTCATAAAACATTTTTAGAATACAATGTTTACGATGTAAAAATATTTTTGACTGAAGAGAAAAATGAATTAGAATTTTCATAGAAATATTTCATCCATTAATTTATATTAGAAAAAATGGAAATTTTTACTATTACTTGAATGTAAAAGGAATAACTAGAGTATAAAACAATTCAAGAGTTTCTTGACATAAGACTCAAAATATATACAACACACAAAAATTCTAATGTAAGATCATTTTATTTAATAGAATATATAACAAGAAACAACAAGTTTAGAATTAAATATAATGTCCCAATATTTTATTATATATTTAATATTTTAAATAAATTTATTCTATATAATGTAATTCATGCTACAAAATCTTATATTGTGTACATTCTAGAACAACTTTTTTTGGTAGTTTGTGTTACACACAAGATTTAGTTTTTTCTGAAAAACAATATATTTTTCATATATTACTATTTATTATTATTAGATAAAAATCCGCCAATAAATTTCTTTTTGTTAATAGTATTAACTAACTTATGAAAATATATGATATAATTAATTAGTAATAAATTAATTATAAATGAATATAAGAATCAACTGCATATAAAGGGAATGTTTTTATATGAAACTATTTTTAGGATCAAAAATTTGATTTCATCTAAAAAATTAATTTAACTAAAATTAGTGATTTATATTAACATAATATAGAAATTATATTTTAATTGAAATATTTTTTATATTCATCCAATAAATTTGGTATGTATAAGATAAGAACAAAACCTATATTTTTAAAAAGGCTGATTTTTGGATTTTTAATATAAAGGGTATATTTATAAATAAACATCATTTTTTAAATGATAATGAAAAAATAATTTTAGGGTTATATTTGGTTAATTTTTTATGAGGATTCATTTTTTGATGATTAATAATAAAATATTTAATTTTAATTAAAAAATATTTTTATCTTCTAATTCATTTATATGAAACAATTTCACTTTTGACTAGTTTTAAAATTTAATTAAAAAAATTGTATATAAATTAATCCAATTTATTTAATTTAAATAACTTTCACATTGAAATTTTATATAAAAATATTTCAAACTTTTGAACATTTTTACTTTAAAACCCCACTTTGTCGTCCTGTCTGTTGGATTAACATTAAATTAATATCTTCTATTTATGTGACTTGAATTTTGAAAAATTTATTTCATATTTGTAATCGACATAAAATATAATTTCTAATAATTTTAACATATTTTTTGAAAAAAAAAATTAGTGAAAGTAATTTAAATTAATTATAATGATAAGGAGAAAATTTTGCTTCATTGTGGAGTAAACCTTAACTATAGGGGCCAAAATGACCTAAAACTTTCTAAAAAATTCATTGGATGGAAATATTTAGAACTAATCCTACCTTGGAAATAATTTTTTCATTATTTTAGGAAGATGATGTTAGAGTGACATCTCAATAGCTTTCACCTTTTTATATTTACAAGAATTTCACTCCTCCTCTACTATAAAAAGACACTCAACCCACCCAATAATGCACACCTATATAGACCTTTTGATAATAAAAATATTTAAATAAAACCTAAAAATTCTATGAACTCCCCCTAAGTCCCTGAAAATTGGAATAAATCCATCCAATAAGATTTTTAGTGAAAACTAAAAGAAGTTATCTAAAAAATTGGTGACTTGCGTCAACAAGAATTTTTACAATATTTCCTTCTCCACTCCCTAAATTTCACATTATATCCATATTATATAATTAAATTTCTATTCATAAGATAATAATACGTTTTTATGTTAATGGTTTTAATTAAACCTAAACACACTTCCATCAAATGGGTAACGAAAATACCATTCGTGTGTTTGGAAGACAACTGCATGACGAAAAAGAATCATTCATTTTTTTCTTTACCACTTATATTGTCAGGAAATTATGATGGAAACAATATTTTTATATGATATATATGATATATTTTATGTCTAACTACTTTTTTAATTTTTATCAAACACATAACTTCATGATTTTAATTTTTTGTAAATACGATAATATTGTTTGTGGAAGTGTCGACTATCGCCTCCTCGAAGAGATGTTAGTCATTAATGAAATACATGGAATGTATAAAGGATGGTTTTAGTAAACATATGAGACATATATGAAATAAATACGATTATATAATAATAATATAAATTAATATTATATACTTTTCATTATTTTAAAATACAACAAAAAGATTCAAAGTCGTTTTTATGGATACATATGACTTAGGGTCTCCATGAACGATGCATTTCACTTCTTCTCACCAAATATTATGGATTTTTATAAATAAATTTATAGTGTATATATATATATATTAATTAAATTACTATTTACATTCTGGATATAATGAAATCATAATTTAGGTAAGAAGAACAATATGTACCAAGTCAAAACATTCTAGAAAACCATGGAAATTAACAGTGTAAATAGTTAAAACAATGAAGGATTACCAAAAAATGGGTAATAAGATATTATAATAATTTAATATATGAAATTATCAATAATATTGTGGTTTTTTAAAAAGTTTGTAACATGTTTAAAACACTAAAACATGATGTTAATGGACATTCACCCTAAATAAAACACATGGTATAGTATTTTCATCTCACTTACTACATTATTGAGATAAAATGTCATATTCACCACTCAATTCATCTTTGTGGGTTATATACTTCCCATTTCAACTTATTATATAATGAATCATTTTATATTCCTGGTATTTAATTTTTTTTACTTTGAATTATCTCATCCAAAGGGTATTAACTTTAAAAATAAAAATTAGTAGTTTTTATCTTTTCAAAATCACATTCTTTTGTGATCGTTAACTTTTATATAGACACAATAACTTCTTTATAAAGAATTTATATTTTGAACAAAATTTAGTTTAGATATCCATAATCTTATGTGATAGGTTTAATTATTTCTTAATTTATATTCCATTTTTTCTTACGGTGTATACTTGATAATTATTTGGTTAACTAGGGAAATATTTTTAAATCCGTATATTCTACTCAATAGAGATATTGGATAAGGTAAATTGTTCATGAACTAATATTTTATTGGATATATGATGAATTTCTTTTATACATACAACATATGTGGGTCATGGTTATTTATAAACCCTCGATGTATCAATAATCTCATAAGAGGAACCAGTTAGAAAAATCATATGGGTTTTACTCGATATGTTAAAAACTGTCTTGCTAATGTACTTGATGGTAATGGAAAACTATAACTAGGAAACATGAAATAAAATAATTAATAATTAACCATAGTCATATTTTATTATTTTTTATCCATGGTATTTTTTATTTGATATTATATATTGATGTAGTTCATTCTTAGTTTATTTATTAAATGGAATGTGATTGAATTACAAACCTTACTATTTTTCCCTTATTTAGTTATATAAATATCATGTTTTCTCAATTATTTACCAGTAAATGTTTATTTAATTTCATTGATTAATTATTCCTTCCACATTACTTACTTGTACTAAGAATTTCAGCTCCCCCTTATTTGGTTTCATTTCCCTATTCAATGAAGAATATACCATTAAATACACATTAAATGAAACTCTTCCTTTCATGTTATTATATATATTGTTTAATTTTAAATTTACCAATGTAATATGTGTATAGTGAATTTAATATAGATTTCTAAAACTACAAAACTGATAGGTCCTTTTGGATTTTATTCATTATAATAGTTATAATTTAATACGGTAATGCACCAGCTATGTAATTCTGGGTTTGGGGTGTTATAGTTAGTATCAAAGTTTGTTTACAAGTAAACATGGTAAAAATATTTATAAAATAAAAACAAGAGAGCTGAAAACTGTGATAAAATTTGAAGACAAATATAAAGAAATCATATAATTTTGGTAAGCTAGAGATTATGTGGGACATCCTTGAAATATATCGCTCTATAGATATTTCTAGTAGACATAGTTTAAGAAAATATGTACCTATGGGTAAAAAATAAAAAAAGGAGTATCATCCCACACATAAGAATAACCTCAAACATGGAAAATTTAAAAAATGTGGACCTGTTTTGAAACTCTTAGGAGACATGCTTAGGAGAATTCATATTTTCATTATAAAACATTATGAAGGGTTTTAAAGAATTTATTTTCCCAATAAAACCTTTTAAATGATTATGATATTAGATACACATAAAATTTTTAATTTATGTTATGTATTTCACTGGAGTTTTACTTATTCATTATGTTACATAATATTATGTTCTAATCTAGTGTATATTATTATATATAAATGGAAAGTAGAGATAATAATTTTATCAATAAAAATAGAAAATATAGGGTTTTGTCTTCCAATAATGCTAATATTGTTAGTATTGGAACTATGTATGTTATAGATATATTTATGTAGCTAAATTAGGTTATTATGCATAAACTTTCTTTGATGGAGAAACCAGTTCCATAATAAGATTAACCGATATTGGATTACATTATGTGATAGATTCCACCATATTGTATTTGAACTAGGGTCCCATTCGAGGATGAACAATGTATTAAGTCATTAGATATGATATTCACGACATTAAAATTTGGTGAAAATGAAGAGGTCATAGTTCAATTGAATTATCTCAAAGGGGATGCAGATCATTGGGGATTATTGGATGAGAATACTATATAGGTAGAATAAATAAAACTCACGAAATGGAAAAATTTTAAGTATACATTACTTGAAAAATATTTCCCTTGTGAGTAAAAAACTGAGATAAAAAATATATATATTGTTTAAATAAAAAGGATGAATAATGTGTGATTGATTATGAAGATACCTTCATACATCTAGAAAGGTATAATATATATTTAGAACACAACATGAAAGACAAGATTTACCATTTCCTTGATGGGCATTAGATAAGCCTCAAAAGCGCACTGCCGTCTCAAAACATTGTTTTCTAATATGAAATATTTTTATATGATGTCAATATAGATGTTTAATTATAAAATTATTAATCATTAAAAGGGATGAAATTGAATAATTTTATGGTAGATAAAATCATGGATAAAGACAATAATGGATATGATTATTTTTCCATAGGTGATAATTGTGAAAATAGTAACCTAGGAAAATGCTTAAATGATTCGGAGTTCATTATAATTGAGGATAAAAGGTTCACTAGGTAAAATAATTATATGTAAATTTAAAAAAAATGACATAATGTGTTATATATATAATGAGGTGAGACACTATGAAAACCAATTCCCCAACCGATATAATAATATAACTTCAATGAAGCTATGGGATCAAAATCAGGTTTATGTTATTGATAAAAATGAAGTGTAATGATTAATGTTATTATATTTGGATTAAAGAATTGTGTTATTTCAGAATTTTAACAATTATTTAATTATTATAAGATTTGTGAAATATATAAGTACTATACTATAGTACTAGTTAATTAAGGATTTTAGAGCATTTGTTGAATGGTGCAAAGAAAGGATATTTTGTGGATTGTGAATTTATTTTGAAAACACATGGTTGCGGAAAATATAACCCTAATATATTCCATATTTTGAGAAAATGTTGTTTTTATAATGAAATTACTTGTTTGGATAATGTAATTTGAATAAGTGCTAACTAGCTTGAAACTTCTTCCTTGGAGAATGTAGTTTTTTCTATTATAAATGGAGTTTCCAACAAATTTATATTTAGGGAATAAATAGAATAATATATTTTCCATATAAGAAATAAGGAATAATGAATGTTTTCATTATGGTTTTATGATAATTCACATTATAAACATTTCTCAATAGAATACACGAGGAAGGTGTTCAAATGTTCCATATGTGATCATTAAATCGATACATAACGGTTATTATAGAATTATGATATGTTTATTTGGGAAATTCTTTTATTTCCTTCTAAATTGTGGGATCATAATCTTTTGTTAATGTAATTCATTTATAAAATCATTTATATTGATATTTGGATTATGTTTTTGAGGTTAATGATTAACATCCCCATATAATAGAACCTTTGACAATAAAAGAAGTATAAGTACTGCAATGAAGTATTGAAGGATTAGAATATTCTTATAGAAACATATCTAGAATGTTTATTCACATATATTCATATATAATGGTAGAATTCATAAAATGTTCAAAAACCGATATTCAAAAAAATGTTTCCCTATTATTGTTATTTATTATGATATCAATGACATTTATTCACACAATCAGTTTATAATTTTGTGGAAAAATTAAAATGAAAATGTTCTATATCACTTTATATCAGAATATGATAGTTATATTTCTCTTATATATCTATGCGTTCACTAATTTTCTCTTATTCCAATGTCTAGTTATGTGGTGTTCTTCACATTTCCCTTTCTTTCCATTTAATAATATGTGTTATTTACCATATTTATTTTTTTTATTTTTAAAAAATATTTTATCATCAAATTTTAATCTACTTGCTACCTAGAAAAAGTTTAAATTTTGAGGACACAATTTATTTAGGTGTGGATAATGTAGCACCCCAAAATTCAAAAGTAAGAACATTGTATTTTTTTGAACATATGACATGAAAAACCAAGAATAGAAATGAATATAATGTCTTAAGAAATTTAGATACATTAATCTTTCAAAAATATATATATTATATAGATTTTAATGGAAATAAAATAATGTTATCTTGTACACACTGAAGAATGACATTGTTCAGTAGATTGTGTTACACACAAGACTGAGTTTTACTGAACGAAAACATATTATTAATATAAAATTAATTAACATAATAAGATTGAAATTAGATATTAAATTTATGGTTATTGAAATGATTATCTAACATATTAAAATATATTTTTTAATTCATTTTTTACCAATTAATTAATAATTAATATAAGAACCAATTTAATATAAAGGGAATTTTTTGACAAAGAAATATTTTTATGATCGTAAAGCCCTTTTATTTGAATAAATTAAATTTATTTTAATTAGTGTGTTATATTAATTTAATATATATTTTTTATATGAAATCAACTTTATATATTAATAAAATTTATTTTATAAGAATAATATAATAACAAACCAAATTTCTACACATAAAAACATATTTTTTATGTAAAGGTAGTTTTTCATCTTTTTAATTTTGATCCAATTTTAAATCAAATTTTTTGAAATTTTATAAATTTTATATGTAAACATATACATTATATTTTAATTAGTAATGTAAAAATTTGTTTTGGGTGAATTGTTTTTTACTTTTATGTGAAGTTTCATTCTTTTATGAGTATTAATAAATAAAGAATTTTAATTCAAAACTACTTTTTCATATACTTTATTTATAAGGTTAAATTATATATTTTATTTGTTTTAAAATTTATTTATTTAAATTTTATATCAATTAATATAATTTAGTTCATTTGAATCAATTTCAACATGAAAATTTATATTAAAACATTTCAGTCTATTGAACATTTTTAGTACATAAACCCGCTTTGTCATCCCATCCGCGGGAATAATTTTATTTTAATATCTAACACTTATCTAATTGAAATTTTGAAAAATTGATTCCATAGTTGTAATAATAATAAAATTTAATTTCTAATTGGTTCAAATTTGTTTTTACGAAAAATATTGGCAAAAATAATTAAAATTAATTACACCGACTAAGAGTAATGTTAGCTTTAGAGGGGTCTAAATTGTAAACATAAGGGCTTAATTGACAAAGGAACTACTAAAAAATACATTCTATTGATGTATTACATCCATATAATCTATTGTATCTACCATGGATTATTATTTTTTTCACATTATTTAATGGAGACCATTCAATGGCGTTCACCGTTTTATATTTACAAAAATACCACCCTTCCATCAATACGTAATGGCATTATACCATCCTACATATTCACACCTATCAAGCCCATTAGATCAACCAAAATATACCAAAACAATATCCAAGAATCTATCCCCAAACATTAGAGTCCAAAATATTTTCATAAATCCAACCATGAATTCTTTTGGTGCAAAACAAAATGTGTTACCTAAAGAAGAGGTAACTTCCATAAACATGCATTTT
This sequence comes from Viscum album, assembly GCA_963277665.1. Taxonomy (NCBI): domain Eukaryota; kingdom Viridiplantae; phylum Streptophyta; class Magnoliopsida; order Santalales; family Viscaceae; genus Viscum; species Viscum album. Next base: position 334,212,660 of record OY728161.1, read on the forward strand.
TAGTTTGTTTCATTATTTAATCACTTCATTTAAATTTATATCATGATTATATAATAAACATAGAATATTAAATATAAAAGCATGTTTTTTGTGTTTTTATCTATACATACTCACACTTCTATCAAATGGGTAATGAACCTACTATTCTTGAGTAAGGTGAACAACCACCTCATGAAACAAAATCATTCATTTTTTCTATTTCAACCACTCATTGTTGGAAAATATGATGGAAATTATATTATTTAAATTATAAATATGAAATTTATGTGTTATTAATAGTTTTTTAATTTTTATATAACACATACCTTCATTCTTCCCATTTTGGTAAAATATTATAACATCGTTTGTGGAAGTCTAGATTTCAGCCTCCTCAATGAGTTTTGATTCATTCACGTAATACATGGGGTGTATAAATAATTGTTATAAAAAACATATGTAAAATATTATAAATAAATATGAAAATGGTTTTATAATATATATATATCATTTAAATTTCATTATTTTAAAATATTTCAAAATAAATGGAAGTGGTGTTAATGCATACGCACGACCTATAATATTCATGAATGGTGAACTTAATTTATTATCTAAAAATGTTATGGAATATTTTAAATGAAATTATAATTGATATAAATAAAAGTTATATCATTTTTTACATTATTCAGATGATGAAATCATGATTTACTTAAGAATATAAAAATGTAACTTGTCAAAACAAACTCAAAAAATTATACAATTAGCACCTAAAATAGTGAAAATAAAGAATGATCATCAACACATAAAAAATAAGAAATTATAAAATGTTAATATATGATATAATGAATATTATTACAGGTTTTTATAAGTTTTTAACAAGTTTTCATACTAATACATAATATTGATGGATGTTCAACCTTAAAGAAATGCAATGTAATGGATTTTTATCACACTTTCTACATATGTGAGATAAAATGTCATACTCACCCCATTGATATTGTGTGTGGTTTATTTGTTAACCCATTTAAAATATTATATAATTAATCCTTCTATATTAATTGTATTTAATGTTTGAATTTTAATTTTCTATTGTAATGGGTTTAAACATTAAAATGACTAATGTGGTAAAAGTTATACTTGCAATGTCACATTGCTTTGAGATTCTTAACATTCTCTTGAAACCATACTTCTCTATGACCATATTCCATTTTAATTCAAATTAATTTTAGATATAAATAATATTATTTTATGGGTATAATTATTCCCTAAACAATATAACAATTTTACAAATGATTTTTACTAGATAGTTATTTGATTAACTATGGGAATATTTGTAAATATGTATCTGTTGATCATTACTAATATTTAATATGGAACATTATTCCCAAAATAAATCTATTATTCAGTATATTATTAATGATATGGAAATTTATGAAATGCGTGGGGCCTAGTTAAAAATATCCACTCAATGCATTAGTAGTCTCACAAGATGAATTAGTTCGCTAAATTGATTGGGTTTTGACCTGATATGTTATAAACCATCATGTGAATGGTCATGATCGTAAAGAAACAATGAACCTTGGAAACATAACGTCCAATAATTAAGCATTTTACTCATTTATATTTAGTTATTTTTTATCAATGAATTTTTTTCATTTAAATTTAAATTTTTCTCAATTATTTAACTTTCTATATTGATTTTTTAACATGGATTCATTATTTAATCCACATTACATAACTTTTTTGATTATTTTGGATCACCCATATTTTTTTTATATTCCCATGGTTGGGAAGAATACATATTTGAATAATATTTCATAGATGATATTAATTTTTTTTATTACAAGTCATGTTTTATTTTCTATTTCCCAATGTAATATTGGTATCATGTTTGTAATCAGTTTTTTCAATACTACTAAACTGATCAGTACATAAAGATTTAATTACTTATAATAATTATAATGTAAAAATGTAATACACTAGCTATGGGATTCTTGGGATGGGGAATTTTAATATCTCATCATTTATAGCATAAAAAATCGTGATAAATGATGATGATGTAACATATAACTCTTACCACTTTAGTAACATTTAATTTGGTAACACATGAAATAATAAAATTAAGTGAAACATATAATATCCTGAATATAATTATATTTAAGATATAATATGTCAAATTTGTGGTATATACCTCTTATAAAATAATATAGGTGTATTACATAACATATATCTAAAATAATGAAAGTCGAGACAAATATATCTTACTTATTTAGTTATATTGAAATCATAAACCACATTAAATAGAGATTCTAAAATGTATATATAAACCCCAAAAAATTTAATGATATTAATCATAAAATAAATTCATGGGTAGTATATATAACAAAAAAACAAAAATATGTGGTGAATATGGCATATATATTACATAAATAAAATTTATATGATAAAACCCTTACAGTTCAACAAATATTTTAGTAAATACCACATGAATAAGAGATAAAAAAGATGAAATTAAAAAACCATAAATAATAATTATCCATGATGATAAATATTAAATTAAAAATACATAAACCATTAAAATTAATTTAGCTTCATAAATGAAAATGTGCCTCAAGGAATATTTTTTGGGAAGGAATCCCTTATCTCGAGTTTGATTCATTAATCTAGTCCTTTATATCTCAGAATGATAAACTTGTTTTATTTATTTTATTTATTGATAACTTTTATCCAGTATTTTCTTAATATTATTATACATATTTATAAGGTATATACAAGTACTTAATCATTTAAATTTAAGTTGTATGTTTAGACCATATTCATCTTATGGGTCAAAAATGAATTTAGTAGGATTACTATAGTAAAAGGGGAAATTATTTAAAAATATACATAATAATAATAATAATGAAATAATAATCATATTTATTAAGAAATTATAATGTTAAAACCCATCTTCGATGATGGTTATGAAAAATGAACTAACATAATGATCCTGGAGAGAATAGGCTGTATATATGCATGGGCAAAGTTGTAATTTATCATTGGACATTATGGAAAGTAGGTAAGTGAAATTTATATTTCAATTATGATAATAATATTTCAAGTAATATATTATTTAATTATATATAAATATATTTATATCGTTATTTATTGGGGTGGTGAAAAAAGGAATCACATCCCTTTGAGGAGAGAGTTGTCCACACAGCCCCGAACGACATTAGCATTTTATAATGAGTGAAAAGGTTAAAATAAAATGATATATTATATTTATACAATGATATATAAATCATTATTATCATATAAATTTAATTTATATAACATATATTTTTCTCCCTTATCATATTTTATGTAACGTGTTAGTGAAAAACGTATAGCATCGCTTCGCGAGGCGGTATTCCATCGTATACATGTGTGACATTATCGTATCCCCCACAAAATGACATTTAAGTTGTTATATATATATATATTATATAATGATTCCATAGGTATAATTATTTTGTGAATATAATATATAATATTTATTTCAATCATTATTCCCATCCTTGATTGGTGGTAACCGAAAAATGAATGATATCGTTTTGTGAGGCGGTACTTCTCCATAAACACGAATGATGATTTCATAACATATTTGATAGAAATATGTTTGGATGTAGGTCACACCGTTATAATACTGAAAATTAAGTATATTTAAGATAATTAGGATATTATATCATCATGTTATAAGATGAATTTAATGGGTGGAGGTAGAAATAAAAAAATTATTGTTTGAGAAAATTACCTCATTTTCGGATAACTACTTATGATTTACCCCAATGCCTCACTTGTTTAGATTTATACCAAAATTAAGGCATATAGTATGAGGTAATGGAATTATTTAATATATTACTTTAGGTGTTATCCATTCCCCATAGGTTTTATAGTTTTATGAAGGGAGGATAGGGGGTTGTGTTTCATAAGTGAGGTGAGTGGAACACCTGTAATATGTTTGAAAAGGGGAATTCCATCGATGTTTTTATAATTATAATAGGATAAATTATGGGTCCATTATTGATTATAGATAGTATATATTCTAAATATTGTGATAAAATGTTGTATACAGTATTTTATAGGTCATTTTCTCTTTTTGATGAATGTTTAATACCTTAGTAAAACCGTATTTACCATAATCCACGTGATTAATTTTAATTGATTTAACTAATTATTATGGTAAAAAATTATGCTAGAAATATTAGAAATTATTAATTATTCAAATTCGAAATATTGAATCCATTTTTTAAAATTCAATTTACATAATTTTCTAATTTTAGTTTAATAATTATCCTGTAAATATGGCAATACAATGAGTTTTTATGAGGAGTTTTTTCAAAAAATGATTTTATATTATCTCTATGAATTAAAATAATAATTATTTTAATATAATTAAGTTTTTATGATATATAATATATAACTTTAATTGAAAATATTCCCTACTAGGGTTTATTTTAATTTTTTAAAATGATAAACATTAGGCATTTTAAAATCTATTTAAAAAAACACATTGTTAACCCAAAAATAATATAAAACTACAATATATTATAATATTGAGTAAAAATAAATTCAATGAATTAAATATTACCAAATTATACATAAAATAATTTTAAACATATTTAAAATATATTGAGAGTTTAAAATTACATAAATTATTAAATATAATTATGGTTTTATAAAAATCATTATTTTTTATTATTCATAAAAAGATTGAATCTTTTTTTAAAAAAATTCACCCTACGATTATTTTTTAATATCATATAAAATTGAATTTTATTTTTCTAGATAATATTTTTAAATGTTATAAAATTTAGATTAAAAATAGGTGTTCCATAAAAAGGTGACAATAGTTTTTTTTAAATAATATTTTCTGCATAGGAATGGATTTAGTTTTATCTCTTTTCTAAAAAAAAGTATATGAATAGTAATTTCATTGAATATATTATATAGAAATTTAGTTAATATATTAAAAAAGAGTAATTTTTTATATTATTGTTATAAAACATACTTGTACGCACAAATATTGTTTTTTAGAAATATGTTTTCTTTATTTTTCAAAATGGTTTTAATTTAATTTAGATTTCATTAGACCCTAAATAAATTATTATATATACTTGTGAAAACCATATTTTGATAATTTATTTTTTACACATCATACCCTCTATTCCAACTTCTTGGTGATAACTACCTTATTAAATAATAATATTAATAGTATGTTGTTGTTTAGTATAACTCGGTCTTGTGGGTAATGATAGATATTTACGAAACTTATTAGTGCTCATATAGTAAGATAAAACCAGTTTTTCATTCCATTTATTCTATAAATTCTAGTTTTCCTCTATTAATAACTCAGGGTGTCACATGATTTGTAATAACTATTAATTAAAAAATAATTGAAAACAATGCGACTTTTATATGTATCAATATGTGATGAATCAAGAATTTGAACCAATATTATGTGGTGATACATATATTATATGCGATGATCATTGTATGTTAATAGTAATAATTTCACATATTATATGAGAATGGTATTCACTATAAGTGAAATAGTATTTCTATATCACATATTTGAGAATTCAATGATATACTAATGATTTCATGAGGAATATGAGCGTCTAAAATTATAGAATACTGAGGAAATTTCAACACCAATGCATAGATGATAGAGAAGTGTATAGAGATATAAGAACTTTAACAGATAATATATTCATGTTTTAGTATTCATTATTTTTTTAGAAAAATAGAAATTCAGATCATTTGTGATGGATTCCCAATACCAATAGGATTATTCTAAGAGATAATTGAAGATCTTGATGTTGGACATGAGGAATAATGATTATATTTCCACATAGAGGGATATCAATTTGAATAATAATAAAAAATTATTTACCAAGATCAATATAATTAATAAAAATGATCTTTTTACTGGGTTTTATAACTAGTTTATGAAGAGGCTCAAGGGTGGGGTGTCTAACTAGTCAGGCAAGAGAAATATAGTTGGGGTATCTAACCAACAAAGGAAGAAGAGTTGGTCTCTTGAATGTATAAAAAATTTCAATAGGGGGATTATTAGTTGGGATGTATAATAAATTTTCTCCAATAAATTATAATTTATGATATTGATTTAGTGGATAATTCATGATGGGGTGCTTAACAAAAATATAATTTAGTAGGACATAATATAGAACATAGTAATCACTATGTTATGTAATATCACTGTTATTGTATATGCATATGAGGTGATATTTTTAGATTTTATAGAGTTGGTTTAGAACCATTACTATTTTTATGGTCAATTAATAATAAATAATTAACAATCTAATATCATTGATTCACCCCACATCTCAGTGGAATTCAATATGGGAATCTTCATATATCATTACAAAATATTAAATCACCATACCAATCTGGTCATAAATATATAATGTACAACTAGAGATAAATACGAGATCATACACATTAATTTTCTCAATCAATAGTGTATTTAAAAGATTATGAAAATTAGAAGATACAAATCCCATAGTGACAAATATTTACCACTATGAATAGTCAATATATTCATTTTTAGTCCATCAACCTAGGACTAAATTAGGTATCATCATTGTTACTTATATATAATTTTTCATATAATCTATTTTGTGAAAACATGGTCCTCGTCACATAAACTTGAATAACACTTCCCAATAGTCCATCATTGAAAACATTAAAAAAATACATCTGTTTAGTTCAATACAATCCAATTAAATTAAGTATGACCCAAATATACATTATCTTATTGAATTCGTATACTAATTCACATTAATATTTCAATAGAAACCCTATAATATGAAAAATAAAACATGGTATTATCACCTTTTAATGTTCATGATTATAATAAATACTATTTTCTATGAACATAATTATTTTTATTTTTTGGTTTCATAGAATACATAATTAAATATGAATCTCTTATCTTTGACATAATTACAAATTACAATTTAAATCAATTTACCCTTTCATATTTGTATTTGAGAATAGTCATTCTTGTTTGGGTTTCCTTCATCAAACATTTTATAGGATGTCACAATCCTTGATTTTATTATTCATCTTGAAAATACCAAATAAATAATTTGATTATTATTCTTACTATGTAAAATATTTATCAGGTTAATTATTTCTCATAGTGACAGAAGGCCTTGTTTTGATATGACCATTTCGGTAAGTTTCCTTGACTATTAAGTATTATCTTGAATCAAAATATATATCCATGTATTATGGAAAATGTCACTATATTTTATAATAATTATTTTCATTTCGTTCTGAATTAACTCTTTCATCTAGAGGGAAACACTAAAAAATAGATTCCACGCACTTCTTCCATGGAATCTACAATACGATCTTTACTCAGATTAGAAAATTAATGTGAATCATGGATGTTGTATTATTTTTATAAGGAAAAAAAAATGGGACATCTTTGTTCAATATGATTTCTTACACACCAAGTGATGAAAATTCCTTAAAAAAATTACAAGTCATATGAATTGGTTTTGAGATCCTATAAATGAGTGTAGTCTATGTATTTCAACCATTTCCCCTATTTTTAAAAAAACATAGATCAAAATTATAATGTGTTTTGCGAACTTTTGGTGTTTTGAAAAACATTCATCTGGGGAACTAAGTAATCAAGCTTGTATATTATTTCCCCAGTTTTTTGGAATACCTTGGACCCAAAAATTATTAATGAATCAAATGTTATGGTTATTTTATGTTGGGAATAATTTTGGATTCAAGTTAAATGTTAAGATAATATTATCACCTATTCTTTTCATGGTCATTTACTTTATTTACAGATAATTTTCATTTTTTATAATATCATTGGTTCCCTTATTGATTACACAATACATTTGGAGTTGTATAGTCCGTTTTCAACCATATTATCCCTTTATAACCATATACTTCCTTCAAGACTTAATTTTTTACATTTTTAATTAGTTTTACCTCATTCACAATATTAATAAATTGTAATAGTTTTTTATGTCACACACATAGGGAACGTTTTTGGTATGTAATTCTAATTTCATGGACTATTTATATTTTATATCCTATATATGTGTTTTTACTTGAAATATATAGATTTGGGTGAGGTCAAGGGTGGAGTATATTTTTTACATGGTTAGTATACAACTTTTTTTAACCAAAGAAACAATGAAACATTGATAATGTCATTGAAATTAACAAATGGTTAGTCACATGGTTTTTGAGACCATGTATCCCAGACTATGCAACCTTTATTTATTAGGATAGAGGAACCCACATGATTGGTGCACATATAGGGAAAAAATGCCACCAAATTGTGTGGCCTAAAATGTTTAATGAAAAATAAGTTTGAATAATTTTATCCCTCCACTATTTGACCCTAATTTAACGAAATTTCTTCCCCAATGTTAACCCCACAACCATAAGCACACCACCACTCTTCTCGGCCTACTTCTTGGCTCTAATTTCTTGCTATGTTGAGTTTGGTTATTTAATGAAACTCTAAATAAGTGTCTCTTATATTATCCCATCTGACTTTTCCTCGAAAATTTCTTAGGTTTCCTTATCTTTGGTGGGTGTATTAACCAAGGGTTTGTATAATCCAATTTTTTTCTTGGTTTTTATATTTGTGATATTTCAATAATTTTGTATGATCTCATATCATCATGCATTGTGGTTTGAAACTAGATTTTTGTGATTTCAAGTTGAATAGTAGGTTATTCCATATTTTTCTGTTAATTTATGAATTAAATATGACATCATTGATCTTTATGTGGTACCTATATTTTATAGTGTGTGTAAACTTGTGAATTTAACAGTGTAATTTTTCATGAAATAGTTTATACACTTATAGAATGGATGATAGTGATGTATTTTTTTTCTTATGATGGTTATGTTGATATTGAAAGGGGATTTATGTGGTTGGATAAATGACATAAATCACATGGGAATCATAGGTACCATGTATTATAGTTTGGGACAAGTACATTTGGAAGAAACATCCAACAAAGAAGTATTATGTTACAAAGCTAAAAACATTTATTGATTACACAGTTTGGTAGGCTCGAGAAGGATATTCGACCTTCGAATCCATGTTTTGGCATCGAGTGTATGAGTATCCTAGGTCCCCAATAACCCTTAACACATAGGATTTACCATTGTGCTTATGTTTTTCATTTTTACTACTTCTAATTACCCATGTATTGTTTAGATTCCTTCAAAAATAGATGAATGATTTCAAATTAAAATGTTTTTTTCATCCGAAAAATTCTTTTTTATTTGAATAATAATGACTATACATGGAACACATTGTGAGATCCTAACGATAATGTGATCTCACACCCTAAATATACATAATGGGTATATATAGACCATTTTTTCCTTAACTAGTTTTTTGTTATGGATTTTAATGTGGTAGAAGGTAATCATGTTATTGGAATATTTAAATATGGTGTTTTCATTGGTGATTTGTCAGGGGATTAGCCCTAGGTCATGATGAGTTTTTGTTCATTTTTTTTCAGTTCCCACCCCTTTTTATGAACATTTTAATTTTTTGTTAAAAATATAATATTAAATTTGAGAATGTAATTGTTTCATTTTATATTTTTAAGGGATTATGATTATGATGATTTATGTAAAGATTTTATTAATTTTTGATGTGTATGTGGATTATTATTATCACTTGGTATGTTCATTACCAATGAGGTTCTTCATTGTAGAGCATTATTTTACTTTTCATGGGGATCAAGAATATCCATTATGATATCCCAGAGGTTGGGTCAGTTGTTGGGTTCAAATAGCATAATGGGACAGTTCATGGAAAATGGTATAAGTGGAGGTTTTCCAATTATTTGGGTCTAATTATACAGGGAAGTCATGATATATATAAGATAGGCATGACGAGACATGAGGTTATGGTTATATAGGGATGTCTAGCCAACACACCTTGTGATAGGCCTAAGTAAACATCATATTTTAGAATTTATATGGACTCGTTATTAGGGTCTAATTAATAGGATGTAGAATGGGAATTAGAACCTATGAATAGTGAATATGTTTTATTTTTTATGTTTCAGATGTGATTTATGGGACTTTTTTTATTGTATTGTTTGTTGATTATCTATAATTTTTAGGAATTAATAGTTTTCCCTTATTATTTTTTTAGTTATATATAAATATAACTCCCTTGATAACTCTTTTAGAACTAGGATCAGATTATGATGAGAATTATCCATGATCTCTTGATCTGATATCAGTAGAAGAAGTGGTTTGAGCTATCCCAATCAAAGATCAGGGAGAAGGATATAGATTTTCTCATGTTTGGGAAGCCTATTTAGGGATGGGGAAGGATCATCTATAAGTGTATCATAAACAAAAACCCATTTTTTATAGGGAAAACATACCACCAAGAAAGGACAATTGGATAGAGAATCTTGAGACAATTTTCTAGTTACTTGGGACTCCTGTGGTGATTAATGTAATTTGTGCAACATTAATGTTATAAGGCCATAGTATTAGGTGGATGATGTTTGTGGGAGGAAAGATAAACAAAAAAATACGAAATATAAGGACATTAATTTCATATTCTCTATGTATTTCAACCCTATGACAATGGACCATGCTACATACCAGTAGTTATTGGACCTAAAAAAATTCGATTATTCATCGATTTATTATTTCAACTACCTCACAATGCTAATCAACTTCACTCTAATGTAATCTAACAATTAAATTATACAAAAAAGGTTTTATTTGAGGTTGTGGCCTCACATTTGTTCAAAAAAAATTTATCTATATGTTAAAAACCAATGGTGAGGTGGTTGACTATGTTATGATAGTTTATATTGACCATCCTGATATGTCAATTATATTAAGGATTCTTCCATCATTGAGATAGAATGGGATTGACATGTCTATGAAAATATCCATGAAGACTATGGGAATAAGGGTGGTAGTAGCTCTAGGAATCCATCCTAATCCCTTTTTAAGAAGTCATATGTGATGAAGATATCATGTATCATCAGTATAGGATGATCATGAATATATGATTCATGTATTCAGTCTCTCCAAGGCTGTTCCATATTTCTAGTTTCATGGGTCACTAGTAACGGTTCTTTAATAATGAAATGCCTTCTATTGGAAGGAATGTATCTCAATGAAACCTATATGTGTTTTTTTATATGATTGTGTTTTTTTACAAAGACGGATGACTGGGAATGAGAATAGTTGGTGTTATCTGAAACATGTTTCTATGGTGGCGTAGTTTCCCAATGTTTTCCAAATTTTTGGAATCCATGATTTGGAGTTTTGCGAGCATCGAGAAATATGGATTTCCTTAATGATCTCATCAATATATGGAAGAGTATTGAGTTTTGTGAAGTTGGTCTTCTTGAAGATGGTTTCACATAGGATTAAATAATTATTGATGGTGCTATTTGTGATTATGATAGGCATCACATATGGTGAAGGTTAGGCTCATTGAGATTGGATCATAAATATGGTGTGATATTTTGATAGAAGGAACTACTTTTTTTTGCATGAATTAAGAAATAAAAAATTTCATGGTGCTTTGAAAAAAATGGACCATTTCGGTGGAAAAATTTTAGCTCTGTGAAATGGTAATTATGTAGAATGGAAGGATATGGAGTTAGTGGAAATTCCATTAAATAGGCCTCTGCCCACATCAGAAGGGTGGTTGTGACTCAATGAGAATTATAAGTCTATAGGTTCTCGATGGTGGTTCACGATGGTGGTTCATAGAGGTGGTCTGAGAAGGTGGTTATCAAAAATTTCACAAAGGTTATTCAATAAAAAAAATTGATTTAATCGTAGAGAATGTAAGGAAATTTATAAAGGCTAAGTGAGATTTTTGAAAAGGTAGGATCTTTATAAAGGATATTTATTCTTTATGAATGATTTTTACTTCTAAAGGGATACATTTAGCTTTAAAAAATAGGTTTACTTTGTGATGGATTGTTAAATATTCTCGAAATAAGGAGCTTCACGATGGCATTGTGAATTGAGAATGTGTTTTAAAAGGGAATGACCTATATTTTTTGGGAAAGATGTATTCATTAGTGGATAAATGTGTGGCATCAATAGAGGATCGACATATAGTATAGTATGCATTCATTTGAGACAATGAAGGGACCTAAATGTCTATAAACTATGATTGGATCATCCAAAGGATAAGTGACCACACTTAATTTGATAAAGTGGTGAGATTTAAAATAGTGATTGGTTGTAGACCATGAGAGGCAGTGAGTCCACTCTGAACATTGTAAATAATTGTGGTCTTTTAGTTGATTTGGTAAATTGTCACATTATCATTGTATGCTCATTGGATGTATCCTAGTGAGTGTATAAAAAGTAAAATTGGGATGTCCCATGAATTATTTAATTTCTACTCATACATGACTATAAGGATGAGAGGAAGGTGATAGGTTATGTGATTAATCATGATCTGAGGGGGAAATGGGTTTAATCTTTCATAACCTGATTTACCCCCACTCATGGTATGAGACCGAGTAGGAATAAAACATTCTTTGATTGATGTTGGATCAAAAAATAATAGGGGAGAAATAGATCATTACGATGACTTCATTGTTATGATAACACATTTTAGTGGAAATGAATGTAATTAAGGATCTTCGTATAGATATATTCATCTTAAGATATCACCACAAGTGAGTAGAAGACCCCATTCCATATAAAATGTAAAGCATCTTTATGATATATACTAAGAACTAGTGTAATTCGATATAGGAATAGTGATTATTTGAGTTAAAGATCTTTTTATATCATCCATATTAGTTTATTTGTTTGATATTGGTGTATCCTGCTCATTGATTATTTTTCATCTTCTAAATTTGACGAAAATATCTATCAAGCATATGTTTTATATCATAGATTTGGTGAAATCTCATTTAAAGAGGAATGTGATGGGTTTTTAAAGTCCATATTCTATTGTCTCTTGTTTAGAGGTTTTATTGAAATTGGATTTTCTTATATAAGAGACGGACATCATTAAAAAAATCATTGGGGTGGATTGGATGAATTGCATGAATTATTCAATTTCTATCATCAGGTAGTTACATTGACTACCCTCAATTGGAACACCATCTACGTGTGTAATATATGTGGTTAGGATGATCTTGACCTCTACTTTTAGAGTATAACATGCTTTATTTTTATGTGTCTTACATCTTAATAGAGGATAATGGGGATATCTTGGAGAGTGTGGTGGCCTTTGTGGTTGAATTGTATCCATGGTATTTCAAAAATATTATTTACGATTTACTCTTGAACATTAAATGAAGTTAACAAAAAATTTATATCTATAGACTCCGTTGATATCAGTTCCCTCATATCACATGGACTCTACTAAATTTTTTTAATTAGTGATATAGTCAGATGATTTTATGTCCAAAGGGTTCATTTAACTGATAATCTCGCTAATGGCTACTCTAGTGTCGTTTACAAAGAATAAAAAATTACCATTCATATCTATATCAACTAAAATATGGTTAATTAGGTTTTAATAATGAAAAAATACATTTTTCATAATATTTATGATATGTTTTACCAACATAATATATCAAGGTGTTTTCAACAATTTACCTCCCATTAAGGCATAACCAGTTTAGGGTGAGAAGGTGATGTGTGGAGACCATTTTTTTATGATACTATGATCATTTTTATTACATGGTAACAACCTCAATAATAATGAATACACCCATAGATTTCAGGTTTACCATATAAATGATGTTCAATGGATCCATCGATTTATTTTACATGGAATCTAGGGATGAAAATATGACTTAATCAGGATTGATAGTGGTGCACATGAAGAATTTGAGTATTGATATGGGGATTCTATGAGAGAACCGTCTTGATTCTAAAATATCAAATTTTAATTTATGAATTTAGGATTTCATTTTTCTCAAAAAAGTAAAATAAGGACATGGGGTTTTATTTGATCTAATAAAGTTCAATTTAGTGATTTCATGGGAATTATCGAGGAATATGTTTATCATTATGAAGTTTCTAGGACTGGTCGGATGTTACATGCTGCTTTTAAGGATTTCTCAAAACATTCAATGAATTTGACTACCCTCACCTAGAAATGTTAAATCCCAAGTAAGTAATGAATTATAGATATTTTTATCTATGTCTATTAATGATTAAGATGGTGTTTTAGAGGCTTAAAATGAAAATAAATACAATCTTATGCATGGAATACACTAATATTCTTAAAAGATTGTCTCACTACCTTTTGATGGAAAACCATTTTTAAATATATCTTTTGAAAATTTTATTAGCTATGTTTTTCAAAATAAACATATTATTTATGATTGGGACATCAAAATTTACATTGTTTGAATTTTTGGTATTTTTCAAATAAAGTTCAATTTTTAATGAATAGTGAAAATGTTGTATTTTAATTCAAAACCACTTTTTAATCTAATTTATTTATATGATTAGATTAAAATTTGAATTGGTTTTAATGTGAAATTAGAAAATATTTTTACCATTAAATCCAATAGTGGTCGTTGAAATTAATTTCACTTTGAAATTGGACTTAAACTAGTGTCAATCTTTTGATACTTATTATTTCATAAAAATGCGCTATTTGTCATGACATTGGGAATTAGGTATGAAATTAATTAACGAAACTTACATGTTTTGAATTGTGTAAAATAGACATCAATTTTGACTTCGGATTATCAAACATAGCTTAGGGTGAAGTTTTGGTATTTTTCTAAAAAACATCAATTTTTGATGAATAGTGAAACCACTAAGTGGTAGTTAAAGAAACTGATTTTTCGTTTAAATGAAACTTTGCCACTTCTGTGATTTGATTTTCAAAAATCCGACATACATAGTTTTCATTAAGAAGTAAAATGTGGTTCAATGAGATTAAAATAATTTTTTGGTGAATAGTAACTTTTAAGTTCTTAATCGCTATTAGTGGTAATTAGTGTAGTTTAGGGTAAAAATAATTTTTTAATAATATGAGATGAGCTTGAAACATGTCATTACCTCATTGGATGTTCCATGGCCGACCAATACAATCAATGGGTCAACATCGGGACCCCATGGAGCCACTTTGGTTGGGAAATGACATAAATAACTTTTTATTTAATGTTAAAGTAAAAATGACACAAAAATGAGTTATTTTACTAAAACAATTTTTACATGGGGTTATACAGGTCATATATTTTACTATAAATATTCATTGTAAAGATAAAAAGATTTCCTTCATCATAGCATTTGTTTTATAATTTTTAGACATTAAATTAATTAAATTATTTATGTCACCATGATGATGCAGCGATTACCTCATTATTTGACGATTTAAATAAAATAGAAAGATAATGTAAAATCTAAGACCTAAACATGTCCAAAACCTATTGGATGGGTGGATTTCGAACCCTTATCACCTTATCCTAGAATTATATCATTTTGGGACATTTTTAATCCGAAACTCATTTTAAAATAAAGTAACATTTCTTTACTTTCCAAGGGTGCCCCTCCTCTTCTCTTATAGAAGGCCCCCACCTCTACTTACTTACCCACAAATACAAAGCCTTTGGCTCGGCCAAACCTTGCCCATTTTTTCTATACACATCCCTCTCTTACTCCTTGAAGCCTCACTTTGGGCAGAAGGCTTTCCAAGGATGCCTTTGAGCTCAAACCAAAGGGAGTTACCCGATTTTAAGGTAATGTCTTCACTTGAGTCCTTTTGTTTTATTTTTCTTCTCCAACACCCTAAACTTTTTGTATTAATTTCATTTGTAAAATCTCCATTATCTTAAATATATTATGATTTTGTTATAAGAAGGATTCCATCTAAATTTACACACACCTACATCTAATGGTTAAAGAACATACTGTTTCCGTGGATGGCGAATTTCCGCCTCCCGAAACGATGATTGCTCAACATTATTTTAAAACCTTCAAAGGTGGCCATTAAGATTAAAATATATTTATATATGATATATAATATGATTATGATTTCCTTTAGCTTATTTATTTTTCATTTTGGGCATACCTTTATGGTTTCCATTATGGGTAAACGTGATATCTTCATTTAAGGAAGTGCGGTCTACCACCCCTCAAAGTGATTTGAATCGTTAATACCATATGTGGGACGTATAAAGGATGGAGTTATGATATTATAAATTATATTACACTAGAATTATAATATACCTTTATATCATTATGATTCCATTCTATAAAATATGAAATAGAAATGAAAATAGCGTTCGTGCGTATGTACGGCTTACCGTCTCCATGAATGGTGCATTTCATTTCATACCTCTAAATGATTATGTAATATTATAAATGCATGTATATAATGAATAAATATGATATATATGATATATAAACCATGATTATAACTCTGGATATAATGGATACATGAATAAATTGTAATTATAAAAAGCATATTTTGACCCAAGTACCAATGATCGTTAAAACGACCGTTATTATCTAAAATAGTTACATAGTGTTCATGACAGGGTAATAAGTGACATAAAAGGAATAATGAACGTGAATAAGGTTATTAAGAAAGTATAAATTATCTCATGTTTATTATTCAAGAGATTAAAGAATGATCGGGTCAAGTCGGACCCGAGGTATGGGACTTCGTCTCTATCTCCTTTCATTGAGGCATATTTTGTTTTATACACAACCTTCTTTTATACGGTGTATAAAACCCTTTGACTTTTACGTTTATTCAAAAGGAATATTTTTTATACGAATTTTTTACTAAATGAAAAAAGGGAATGTTTTTGTCGTACGTATGCGGCGACAACGACTTCTCTGCCGTCGTGACCATTATTTGAGTTTCGGCTTCCTCTACAAGCCATACCTTTTTTTAAGAAAAATAAATACCATGTTCTACTTTTCATTTATTTTGGTATTGAAAATGGTTTTCATAATATTTTTATATCAATGTGTTGTATTGATATCTTGTTATTGAAAGGTGGAAATGTTATTTTTCCTTTATTCATGTTTTATGTGATATGATTATGTTGAGGTTCTTGTTCATTATTATGAAGGCAGGTGGTTCCGTGATAGAGTAAGGGCGGGTGAGCCTGATATATCTCTCCAATGCATTGGGTAATGCGACAGAGTGAAACGTTAAGGTTTCTCCGAAGAGATTTAGGTAATATACTATGATTGGTATTCCAAACGTAACCAAGATGGTTACTCCCTACGTATGAAAGTTATGAATGCCTCAAGTTACCTTTATGTCTTATGATTTCTATGATTTACTCATTATTTGATGAGTTATGTTAATGTTCTTATGTTTTATGGGTAAGGTATGATTTCATTATTATGTATATATGTACCCATGTTTCCTTCCCATATTTTTATATCCCTTTCTGAGCTTTTTATGCTCATAACAAGTTTTTTGAAATGTTTTTCACAGGTAAAGGAAAAAGGTTCATGATATGATGATAGTGTCAAGGAAGTGTTAAGAAAGAATCCATGTTTTATTTTAAATATATTTCCATTGATGGGAAATAAGAATACTATCTTTATGTAACCCCTTTTTTATATGTGGAATGTAATTCATGTTTTATGATCTAAATCTCTAAAACTCTAAACCCGAAAAGATCCTCAATGTGTAATCTTGTAATAACTCAAGATCAAGTAAGGATTAAGGCTGTGGCCTTATAGTTTGTATCAGAGGTCGGTTTAGATTACTTTAGGAGTTAGAATTCTATTAAATGATTATGCAAAAATATTTTTTATGGTCAAATTGAAGTGATATAGTATTTTAAGATTACCATGTTGCTTCATTTAAGACATGTTTGTTCAGAATGATTTTCCGTAGAGGAAACAGGGAAGCAGTGCTAGGAAGGCATATAGAGAGAAATAACCTTCCGAATCAGCATCCTGATATGGTCGGAATTGGAACTGAACAGTCTGTTGCAGTAATAGCGTAGTTGACTCAAGCGATAAATGGTGGTGGTATCCATGCACGAGATTAGCCAAATCAACCGTAGAGGAAAATGTCAGTGGTGGAACATTTCATGAGGCAACATCCCCCATCATTTAGAGGATCATCTGACCCTGTGTTATCTGAAGGGTGGATTAAAGCACTGGAGAATATTTTCGATGTCCTGGGGTGTTCAGACAATCAAAAGGTTAGTCTTGATATTTACCGTTTGGAGGGTGAGGGAGATCAGTGGTGGTCTATGGTTAAAAATATCAGGGACGCTGATGAGATTGATGCTCTCGATAAGGATGAATTCAAAGGTATGTTTCTAGAGAAGTATTTTCCTAAGGCTGTTCAACTAAGGATGGAATATCAATTCTTCGAATTGAGGAAAGATGAAGACTCAGTGGCTGCCTATGAAGAAAGGTTCACTCGATTGGCAAGGTATGCTCCAAATTTTATCCGAGACATTGATAGTAAAATAAATCGTTTTTACTCAGGATTGAAGCCAAAATATCGAAGGGCATTAGCTTCTCGTGAGTTTAAAAGTAATGAAAAGCTTGTTCGATGTGCTGAGAAGGTGGAAATGGAGTTTGCTGATGATCAAGTGTTCTATAACAACCAACAGAATAAGAGACCAAGGTGGCAGGAGAAAGGTAAGAATTCTTCAAAAAAGTCTGATGGTAAGAAAACTAAGTTTCCAGTTTGTGATAAATGTGGCAAAAGGAATACTGGGAATGTCTTCTGAATTCTGGAAAGTGCTACCAATGTGGTAATATGGGACATAAGGCTCGTGATTGCACTGAAAATGATCAAGGTGAAGGTAAGACCAAATTTTATTTACAGTTAGTGAAATGTTATAAGTGCAATGAGATGGGTCACTATGCAAACGAGTGTCCAACAAAGAGATTGAGTGAACGGAAGCTGTTATACTATAAGCAGAAAGGGGTGGTGAAATCCTTTGCAACTACTTCAGCAGATGTCGGGCCATCAAATGATGTTGTATCAGGTACTTTTTTTGTTTTTTTTTCAGATTATTCCAGTGTGTTGTTTGATTCGGGGCCTACACATTCTTTCATCTCTGAAAACATTTCTAGTAAAATTGGAATACCATCTCATGAAACGACTCCTGAACTTTTGGTAAAAACACATGGGGGAAATGTTGAGGCAAAAATAATTTATAAGAATCTTCTTATCCTTATATGTGGAAAGAAACTACTTGAAAACATTATTGTTCTACCTCAAGTAGTGTTTGATGTTATCCTGGGTATGGATTGGATCTCTATTTACCATGCTAATATTGACTTTAGAGCTAAAGAAGTTTATTTTCAGAAATACTTTCAGTTTGTGTACAAAAATGAACCCTTATAGTTGATAACTTATCAAGAGGCCAAGAAACTTGTAAAAGATGGAAATAAATGTTACCTTGCACACATCGTTGAAAATAAAGGAACTGTTCAGATTAATGATGTGCCAGTGGTAAATGAGTATCCTGATGTTTTTCCTGAGGAGTTTCATGGAATAATATCAGATCGGGAAGTTGAGTTTACTGTTGACTTAGTTCCTGATGCTAAGCCAATTTCAAAACCCCCTTATTGAATGGCTCAAATTGAAATTTTAGAGTTAAAGGAGAAATTTCAAGATTTATTAGAGAAAGGTTTCATTCGACCTAGCACATCACCATGGTGTGCTCCTCTTTTATTTGTTAAAAAGAAAGATGGTTCGATGAAACTTTTCATTGATTATAGAGCCTTGAATAACATCACTATTAAGAACCAATATCCTTTTCCTCATATCGATGATTTTTTTGATCAGCTCCAGGGAGATCAGTATTTTTCAAATATTGACTTGAGATCGGGGTACCAACAGCTGAAGGTAAAGGAAGAAGATGTTTTGAAGACTGTGTTTCGTAAAAGATATGACCATTATGAATTTGTAGTAATGCCTTTTGGGATAACCAATGCACCTGCTGTATTCATGGACATAATGAATAGAATTTTCCATGAGATCTTGGATAAGTTTGTGGTGGTTTTCACTGATGATATTTCGGTTTTTTCTAAAATTAAAGAGAGGCATGAAATATATTTAAGAGTTATTTTGAAAACCTTAAAAGAAAAGAAATTGTATGGGAAATTAAGCACGTGTGAGTTCTGGTTGCAACAAATTTCATTCCTTGGTCACATTGTTTCTAAAGATGGGATAATTGTTGATCCAGCAAAAACAAAAGTTGTGGAAGACTGGCCAAGACCCACAAATGTAACTGAGATTTGTAGCTTCCTTGGTTTTGCAGGCTATTACCGAAGGATTGTTAGAAATTTTTCACGGTTATCTCGTCCAATGACTAAGCTGACTCGGAAGGGTGTTATGTTTATCTGTACAAAAGAATGTGATGATTGTTTTCAGGAATTGAAAAGAATATTGGTGAAAGCTCCAGTTTTGGCACTACCTTCCAGGAATGGGGAGTTTGTTATCTACAGTGATGCTTTAATGAAAGGACATGGTTGCGTCCTAATGCAGAATGATCAGGTAATTGCTTATGCTTCACGATAGTTGAAAACTCATGAGGTAAATTACCCTACACATGATTTGGAATTAGCTATTGTTGTTTTCGCTTTAAAAATTTGGAGACATCATTTGTATGGAGTAAACTGTGAAATATATACTGATCACAAAAGTTTAAAGTATACATTCACTCAAAAAGAGTTAAACATGAGACATAGGAGATGGCTGTAAATAATCAAGGATTATGATTTTACAATTCATTACCATCCGGGAAAAGAAAATAAAGTGGCTAATGCTTTGAGTCGAAAAAGTATTGCTTCATTAGCAATTTTGTGTTTGGAACGTGATCCTTTGGTTAAGGATTTGATGAACTTTGGCATAGAAGTTGTTGGTGCAGGAAGTTCTTATATTTTGTTTCAGGTATCAGTGAGAGCATCTCTATCAAATAGAATCAAGCAAGCACAGAAGCAAGATAGTGAGTTGCAGAAAAAGGTAGAGCTGGTTCAGAAAGGTAAGTTGCTTGAATTCAACATTGATAATGATTGCGTTTTGAGATTTGGGAAGAGTTTGTGTGTTCCTTGTGATTCACAGTTGAAGAGAGAGTTGTTATGTTATGCTCATAGTTCTCCGTTTTCAGTTCATCCTGGCAGTACTAAGATGTACAGAGATTTACGGGAGTATTACTGGTGGGATGGAATGAAAAGAGATATTGCTGATTTTACTGTGAAGTGTTTGAATTGTCAACAGGATATAGAAGAGTGACAGTTACCGAAAGGGATGCTTTAGCCTTTACCAGTGCCAGAGTAGAAATGGGAGAATATATCAATGGACTTTGTTGTGGGATTACCGAAGACATCTCGAGATAATAATGCAATCTAGGTTATTGTTGATCGCTTGACTAAATCTGCTCATTTCCTTGCTATACGAGATACTTCTTCCCTAGATCAACTTACCCATTTGTATCTAAAAGAGATAGTCAGGTTACATGGAGTTCCTCTCTCCATTGTATCTGACCGTGATCCCAGGTTCATTTCTAACTTTTGTAATGGCCATCAGAAGTCGTTGTGTACTGAATTAAATTTTAGTACAGCATTTCATCCTAAATCAGATGGGTAGTCAGAACGAACAATTCAGACCTTGGAAGATATGCTACGAGCTTGTTCGATGGATTATCAGGGATGTTGGGACCAACATCTTTCATTGGTTGAATTTTCATATAATAATAGTTTTTATTCTAGTATACAAATGGCACCATTTCAGGCATTATATGGGAAGCTTTGTCGAACTCCAGCTTTCTGGGATGAAGTGGGTGAAAGGAAGTTGATGGGACCAAAATTGGTAGAAGAGATGGCAGAAAAAGTTCAGCTGATTCAGAAACACATGAGAACATCCCAGAGTAGTAAGAAGAGTTATGCAGACAACAGGAGGAAGGATCTAACTTTTGAGGTAGGTGATCATGTTTTTCTCAAAGTATCACCATGGAAAAGTGTGATGCGATTTGGTAAGAATGGAAAGCTGAGTCCAAGGTTCATTGGACCAGATGAAATTCTGGAGAGAGTCGGATCAGTTGCATACCGGGTGGCTTTACCTCTGAGTTTATCTCTGGTACACAATGTTTTTCATGTTTCGATGTTGAGAAAGTATATGCCAGATCCACCTCATGTTTTGAGTCCAGAGGTAGTTCAGCTGGAAGAGAAACTATATTAAGAGGAACAACCAGTCCATATTCTTGACCACAAGGAGCAAGTGTTACGGAATAAGGTGATTAATCAGGTAAAGGTTTTGTGGAAAAACCACATGATGGAAGAGGTAACATGGGAATCTGAAAATGCAATGAGGGATAAGTACCCCCATTTATTCGATAAGTAAATAAATTGCGGGGACACAATTTTCTAAAGGGGGGAAGGATGTAAAATCCCAAGAAAGTAATGAAGAATAGATATTTTTATCTATTTCTATTAATGATTAAGATAGTGTTTTAGAGGCTTAAAAAGAAAATAAATACAATCTTATGCATGGAATACACTAATATTCCTAAAAGATTGTCTCGCTGCCTTTTGATTGAAAACCATTTTTAAATCTATCTTTTGACAATTTTATAAGCTATGTTTTTTAAAATAAACTTATTATTTATGATTGGGACATCAAAATTTACTTTGTGTGAATTTTTGGTATTTTTCTGATAATGTTCAATTTTTAATGAATAGAGAAAATGTTTTATTTTAATTCAAAACCACTTTTTAATCTAATTTATTTATATGATTAGATTATCATTTGAATTGGTTTTAAAATGAAATTAGAAAAAAAAATTACCCTTAAATCCAATAGTGGGCGTTGGAACTAATTTCACTTTGAAATTGGACTTAAACTAGTGTCAATCATTTGATACTTATTGTTTCATAAAAACACGCTATTTGACATGACTGCGGGAATTAGTTATTAAATTAATTAATGAGACTTAAATGTTTTGAATTTTGTAAAATATACATATTTTTTGAATTCGGAATATCAAATATAGCTTAGGGTGATGTTTTGGTATCTTTCTAAAAAACTTCAATTTTTGATGAATAGTGTAACCACTAAGTGGTAGTTAAAGAAACTGATTTTTCGTTCAAATGAAACTCTGCCACTTATGTGATTTGATTTTCAAAAATCCTACATACATGTTTATCATTAAGAAGTAAAATGTGATTCAATGAGATTAAAATAATTTTTTGGTGAATAGTAACTTTTATGTTCTTAATCGCGATTAGTGGTAATTAGTGTAGTTTAAGGTAAAAATAATGTTTTAATAATATGAGATGAGCTTGACACATTTCCTGACCTCATTTGATATTCCATGGCGGACCAAGACAATACATGGGTCATCTTGGGGACCCCATGGAGCCACTTTGGTTGGGAAATGACATAAATAACTTTTTATTTAATGTTAAAGTAAAAAATGACACAAACATGAGTTATTTTACTAAAACAATTTTTACATGGTGTTATACAGGTCATATATTTGACTATAAATATTCATTGGAAAGATAAAAATAATTCCTTCATCATAGTATTTGTTTTATAATTTTTATATATTAAATAAATTAAATTATTTATGACACCATGATGTTGCAGTGATTACCTCATTATTTGACGATTTAAATAAAATGGAAAGATAATGTTAAATATAAGAACTACACATGTCCAAAACCTATTGGATGGGTTTATTTCAAACCCTTATCACCTTATCCTCGAATTATATCAGTTTGGGACCTTTTGAATCCGAAACTCATTTTAAAAAAATGTAACATTTCTTTACTTTCCAAGAGTGTCCATCCTCTCCTCTTATAAACGGCCCCACCTATACCTCCTTACCGACACTTACAAAGCCTTTTTCTTGGCCAACCCCTTCCCATTTTGTCTATAAAGATCCCTCTCTTACTCTTTGAAGCCTCACATTGATCAGAAGTCTTCCCAAGGAAGCCTTTGAGCTCAAACCAAAGGGAGTTACCCGATTTTAAGGTAATGTCTTCACTTGAGTCCTTTTGTGTTATTTTGCTTCTCCCACCCCCTAAACATTTTTTATTCATTTATTTTGTAAAAACTCCATTATAATCAATATACTAGGATGTTGTTATAAGAAGGATTCGATCTACACTTACACACACCTACATCTAATGGTTAAAAAACATACTATTTCTGTGGATGGCGAATTTCCGCCTCCCGAAACGATGATTGTTCAACATTATTTTAACACCTTAAAAGGTGGAAATTAATATGACACCATATTTATATATGATATATAATATGTTTATGATTTCCTTAAGCTTATTTATTTTTCATTTTGGTCATACATTTATGGTTTCCATTATGGGTAAACGCGATATCTTTATTTAAGGAAGTGCGTACTACCGCCCCCTCAATGTGATTTGATTCGTTAATACCATATGTGGGACGTATAAAGGATGGAGTTATGATATTAAATATGATATTACACTGGAATTATAATATACCTTTATATCATTATGATTCCATTCTATAAAATACGAAATAGAAATAAAAGTAGTGTTCATGCGTACGTACGGCTTACCGTCTCCATGAACGGTTCATTTCATTTCTTACCTCTAAATGATTACGTAATATTCTATGTGCATGTATATACTGAATATATATGATATATATGATATATACATCATGATTATAACTCTGGATATAATGGATACATGAAAAAATTGTAATTATAAAGAGCATATTTTGACTCAAGTACCAATGATCGTTAAAACGACAGTTATTAACTAAAATAGTTACATAGTGTTCATGACATGGTAATAAGTTATATAAAAGGAATAATGAACTTGAAGAAGGTTCTAAAGAAAGTATAAATTAACTCAATTTTATTATTCAAGAGATTAAATAATGGTCGAGTCAAGTCGGACCAGAGGTATGGGACTTCGTCTCAATCTCCTTTCATTGAGGCATATTTTGTTTTATACACAACCTTCGTTTATACGGTGTATAAACCCCTTTGATTTTTACATTTATTCAAAAGGAATCTTTTTATATGAAGAGTTTACTAAATGACAAAAGGGAATGTTTTTGTCGTACGTATGCGGCGACAACGACTTCTCTGCCGCCGTGACCATTATTTGAGTTTCAGCTTCCTCTACAAGCCATAACATTTTTTAAAAGAAAAATAAATACCATGTTATACTTTCCTTTTATTTTTGTATTGAAAATGGTTTTCATAATGTTTTTATATCAATGTGTTGTATTGATATCTTGTGATTGAAAGGTGTAAATGGTATGTTTCCTTTATGCATGTTTTATGTGATACGATTATGTTGAGGTTCATGGGAATTATTATGAAGACGGGTGGTTCTGTGATAGACTAAGGGTGGGTGAGCCCGATATAGCTCTCCAATGCATTGGGTAACGTGAAGGAGTGAAACATTAAGGTTTCTCCGAAGATATTTAGGGAATATACTGTGATGGGTATTCCAAACGTAACCAAGAGGGTTACTCTCTACGTAAGAAAGTTATGAATGCCACAAGTTACCATTATGTCTTATGATTTCTATGATTTACTCATTATTTGATGAGGTATGTTAAAGTGATTATGTTTTATGGGTAATGTATGATTTCATTCTTATGTATATATGTACCCATGTTTCCTTTCCATATTTTTATATCCCTTACTGAGATTTTTAAGCTCATCCCATGTTTTTTGAAATGTTTTTCACAGGTCAAGGGAAAGGTACATGATATGATGATAGTGTCAAGGAAGTGTCAAGAAAAATCGATGTTTTATTTTAAATATGTTTCCATTGATGGGAAAGAAGAATAATATCTTTATGTAACCACTTTTTTTATATGTGGAATGTAATTCATGTTTTATGATCTAATTCTCTAAAACTCTAAACCCAAAAAGATCATCAATCAGTAATCTTGTAATAACTCAAGATTAAGTAATGTTTAAGGCTAGGGATTTATAATAAATGGGTGAATTTATCATGAAATACATACTGAAAAAAGTATTTTGAGATTCTTAAGTGGATTCCAACTATTGACCCTGTCTTGTTCTTACACAAGGATGGATACGATTAAGTGGTTTATTATTATGCTTTATGTATGTGATTAGGTTGTGTGATTTTTTTGAGAGACCATGTATGGTGATATGGCTCTCACAAACATTGATGAAATGAGTTGAATTACACAAAATATTATCATGAACTTGTGATAATGATTCATTCCTTCAAATAATGTAATCACACTTTTTGCGGAGAACATTACAGTTTTCTCGGTCCAAAATTGTTTAATATACATAGTATCCCAGTATGATTTGGACATGAGGTCGCAACGATAGATCATGTTCATTCAGGAGTTCAAATTAGATATTTTATACACTGTGGGTTTTTATACACTAATAAATACATTTATAATACTAGATCTAAATTATTCTAGTTTTGAGTGGAATTTGATGGGGAATTTTAGCATAATACTCCTAGATTCCAAAGAAAAGAGAGATGGATTTTTTCTTGCTTACATGATGATGATAGCATTCCATCTAGAACTAATTCATGGTGAGTAACTAAAGGATGATTTTCACTATCATTATATCCAGAATACTGAAAAAATACCCTATACTAATGGTTTGGAAGCATTGGTATTGGCTTCCAAACCGTTGTTAAAGGCAATACCAACGGTTTGGAGAACCGTTTCCCAGTATGCCATGAAGATAGGTCTATACCAACAGTTTTGGGAAAACCGTTGGTATAAGTAATATAAAAATCTATACCAACGTTTCCATAAAAATTTGGTATATCTACTTCAAAAAATTATCATCTAATAGGTATTGATCCCAACACCTCCGATTTTTTATTGGACGATCTAACCCCTAACCTAACTTAATTTTGTGAACATAATTTCATAAATATATATATATATGTATTATCATAAGAATTTTAAATTTTTATTTATTTAATATCTAGTATAAGAAGATTCCCTTAAAAATACATGTACCTATACCAACGGTTTTGAGAACCATTGGTATATGATCATTGATTTTGGGACCTATACTAATGGTTTTTGACAAACAATTGGTATAGGGGGGCCTATACCAATGGTTTGGCCAAACCTTTGGTAAAGGATCTCTGTAATGGACCAATACCAATGGTTTTGGACAAAACATTGGTATTGGTCCAAATTAGTGAACCTATACCAACAGATTGGCCAAACTATTGGTATAGGTCCCCCTATACCAACGGTTTGTCCAAAACAGTTGGTATATGTCCATATAAGTGACCTATACAAACGGTTTTGGCCAAACTATTGGTATAGGACCAAATTAGTGAACTGTACCAATGGTTTTCCCAAAACCATTGGTATAGATCATATTTACAGTTGTTCTGGTTCATATATGGAGGTACGGTTCTCAGGGATTTTTCTTTATCTCATAATGGAATTATATTCTTCACAGGATAGTCAGTTGTGACTATATCATTGTGGAAGGTGGTCATGTTGGACTATCATCAGACATTTTGGGATTTCCATCCTATTTTTTCCAATATGCTAAATGACATGAAAAATAGTTTTAGTTTCCATTCATAAGGAATGATATAAGTATAATTCATGATGTTTTACATGTCTGCAGGTCTATGAAGAGTACTAAAATCCATTAGTCTATTTATAACCCCTTATAATTCCTACTTATAATTTTGATGAGGTATTCAGGGATTTTATCATTTGTTTACCAAACATACACCATCTAAAGACAAAAATTTCCGTGTTTATTGATCGAATAATCAAACACTTCCATTTTGTCCTAATCAAGGAGCCTACCAATGTGGAAGAACTAGATATGTTTTATTTATATATGATTGCGAGGCTAGATGTTGTGACATCTTCTATTTTTCTTATATGGATACACATTTTACCTCATGGTTCATAGAATTAATTCAGTATGAAATTGGATCATAGGTTAATCTTATCAGGGAAGACAATTTTCAAAGGGATGTGAATACATTGCGAGAAAACAAGATTCTAGATGATATGCTTCATGATTGTGTATTAGAACTTAGAAGCACATGAAAAACCCATCTATGATTATTAGAATTTAATTACAATTACAGTTTCCTATCCACAACCCAAATTTCTCCCTTTTATGTCTTGTATGTTTGAACATGATAGTTTCTTTATTACTATATGGAATTAAGTTTTGTAACCTTAATAGGGCCAATAATAGTACTGGAAACGATCCGTAAGATTTAAAGAATCACCAAGCATTTTGAAATATCTCAAATATGTTATAAGACTTATGGTTACAATTATTGCAAATATTTTGAATTTATATGGGGTAAATTATTATTTCTAAAGGTGGAATGTCGATTGGGTCATAACTAACTTGGTAATTAGGGTAATCTTATGAAGTGGATGTTTGGAATTTTTCAGATCACTTAAAGCATCAAAAAGGTGGAATACCACACTATGATTCCTTATTAGTTGACTTATATTCATGATTTTTTCCACATATCATAGAAAAAAAGGAATAATTAGAAACCTTAATAAGTTGTTTTCTTAGAACAACATGTGATGGAACCCGATCTACTCATGACCGAGAAGCTAGTTCAAATTTTGTATTCCAAGATGAGAGTGCTTTGGGTGAAAAATATTCCACTAGTTTCGGTCTTATGAAATAACATGATTGATTAACATGATATATGTGACAATAAATATTATATATAAGATAAGTATCATCATTTATTCTATGATCAAACTATAGATTAAAATTTTTAGGGTATAAATTGTAACGGTTGGGAGAATGATCATGCCCACATTGATATGTTTTTGTTTTATATATATTATTTGTTGATATTTTAATTTGTATATTTTCCTATTCTTTTCCCTTGAAAATAGATATTTGAGTGAGGTAGATTTTTGTCAATGGTTCTAACATAGTTAGTTAAAATCATGCTCCATCAAAATATTACCATATGACACAGATAGTGGCACTAGAATTATTACTTAGGAAAATAGTTCCTGAAATGGTGCAACCCAAACTATATGGATTCTATTTGTTGGGAAATAGTATTTTTATTATTTGGAATATTATTTAGAAAATCATGTTGAAAAATAGTCTGGTCTTCCGATTATTAAGAAAAATGTTTTTCCTTAATTTTTCACCTCCCCGCTTTAGCAATCATAACCCTTTAATTCTTCACCCATTTGACCCTGAAAACCCTTTATCCGATTCCCCATTTATCCATCTCCATCTTAGGTTAAATTCAAGTTTTATTTGAGATTATTTATTTGAGTAAATTGAATGTAAGTGGATTATATATTTTCCACTTAGTCACTTCATCCAGCTTTCATTATTTTCCTTATATTCTGGGGTTGTTTTGACCTAGGGTTAGTGTAATCCAATTTCATGGATTGGGTCTTTCTATTTTTGGTTGGTTCATTCTTTGTTAGGATTTAATTTAATATTTTATTGTGGATTGAAACTTTTCTGTTGTGATTTCAAAGACAATGGTAGGTGATTCTATGTATACCATTTCTTTTATGAATTAAATATGGTTTTGTTTTTCTTTATTTATTTTTTAAAATTTTAGTGTGTGTAAATGGGTGAATTAAAATGTTTTTGTCTATGTAGTGTTCTTGAAATGGTATATTCCCAATAATTTCGTTTTTCAATGGTGTGTTTTGGTTTTTAAAATGTTTGTATGGTGATGAAAGGGGATTTGAGGGATTTGAAAAATAGGATAATGCACAAGGGAATCATGGGTACCTAGGTGGGTATATAATAATAAATATAGTTGGAATGTCCCACCATACATAGCTTGATTACATTTAAAAACTAAAAAAAGTCGGATGATGAAAAGGTTTGTTTAGATAGATTATGGTATCATACCTTCATGTATATGGTTAATCACTTAGAGTATCTGTATCCTAGGTCCCCACAATATGTTTGTACATAGGAATACCCCATGGTTCATGTGTTGTTCTTAGACTTAGATCCAGTTATCATTGTATATTCTAACTTCCATTAAAAACTAATTCAAGTTTTCAAATTATATTGTTATCATTCTTCCAAAATTATTATTTATAATTTTATTATAAGGGATATTCATGGAGCACATGGTGGGGTTCTACTAGGAATGTGTGATCACACCCTATATATTACAAATTTCTATATGTAGAACATTTTTTTCTAGCTCGATTAAATGAAATATTTTTAATATTTACTTTGGGAATGATTATTGTTGAATATTTTATATTGGGGTTGTAATTGGTCACATGTTAGGTGTTTAACCCTATATATTGAGGATATTTTGGAACTTTTTCCAATTATATACCCTATTTTAATTGTGGTTTTTGGTTAATTTTTTTAGATAAATATAATACATTAAAAATTAATTTTGTATATTAGTAATGGATGATGATTATGAAACATTTCGTAATCAATATATATATGTTTAATGTGGATGTTTATTATTATTATAATATGTTAAAATGATTCCTAAACGAGTTATTGTTTTTATTAAGAAGTAGTTTATGGTCTATTGGGATTGGGAATTTCCTTCCGAACATAATATAGAATAGGTCGGGTGTCAGTTTATGATGGTAGATCAGGTCAGTTTATTACATACTCTCTCGTTAATAATGGTAATCTCCAAGAAAAACTGACATGATTCTAATATAGAAGACCTCTTTAAAGGTATCCATGTTCTTTTTACCTAGAATCATTCCTCTTACACATATTTCTATTTGGAGAAGGCATCTCCTATTAATATTCAATACACTATTTAATGAGGGAGCCTCCGAGAATGGAGAAACCATTCAATTTAGAGGAATACATATTTCTATTGAATCCTCCCAAATAATTATTCAGTAATATATTATGTGGCACCTTTTTGAAT
The DNA here is from genome assembly GCA_963277665.1 of Viscum album. Lineage (NCBI taxonomy): Eukaryota > Viridiplantae > Streptophyta > Magnoliopsida > Santalales > Viscaceae > Viscum > Viscum album. Next base: position 334,243,530 of record OY728161.1, read on the forward strand.
CCACTTAAAAAATCCTCTTTAGAAATCAATAAATGTAAATCACATCCCTAAATCCCCTTAATGGAGGGACACTTTTAGGACACCATTTTGAAGAATATCCATTAACATAGTTCGTATAGGTCCATTTGTGAGTCTTTTATGTGGATCCAATCATATAAATATATTTCATGAAGGGATTATCTCAAGGAATCTAAAAATATCCAATCCCCAGATATAGTTCAAGGGGAAATTTATATTAGATGAATAATCCAACTGATTCTTTCCCGAGAGATAAACCTTAATCTCTATTTTTGAATTATCATCCATAAATCTCATTCAATTGTTTCTGTTAGAAAAATCTCTATAGAGGTAGTACTCTGTTTCTTATAAAACATTTATCCTCTATAAAATTGTGTCCACCTAGGAATATTTTTCTCTTATGGTAAATTGTAATTCATCACGAAACATTAGAACCAATGATGGGCACATTGTGTAGATAATAAATAATGGATAATTGTTTTTTATTTTCACCCATTCTTTCTCATAGGTCCCCTATATATTATCCAATCAATGAATATTAAATATTTGGGATAATATTAGTTGGTTTCAATATGTTCCTTAAGTCTAATGTATCATATTTGTTTCATCATAATGACATGAGTTGTGATACTCCTCTTGTGTTATCAGATATTCATCACCATGCTTATCTACTAGAGTTATCTCAAATAAAAGTCCAATTTCATATTCCCTACTTAATCAAATATTTTACACTACCATAAAATATGATTTATTTTAAATTATCTATTTTTTTATGATTATGAAAATAACTCACTTGGGGTTAATGGTATTATTTTATCATGTCATTAGTATGATTGAGACACGTCAAAAGTAAAATTTATGATAACATAGTAGTTGCAGTAGAAAAAATATAAACTAAATAACACATATCCATACTAGATGATGATAAAATGAATGTTATGGTCATAAAAATGATATTAAATTTTGAAACTCCAACTAAATGATATTTGAATTTTATTAATGAAGATATATTATCAATCAGTGAGGTTCAAACCCAAAACACTAATATAAATCTTGGGTCTCTAACTAGATATAATCACTAAACATGCCATATCTTTTATAGTTATTAATAGGTAAGGGGTCTATGTCATTACATGGGACTATTACTTAGTTCAATTACTATCCATACACATGGGAATAAATCTAGGTGTAGGTCCCAACCATTTGGGTATCACTCCCCCATATTATTACCAAGAGAAAGGGAGTGGAAATCGGATGATGGGCCATCATTTATATGTCAAAAAAACTCTCCAATCATCCATCCTTATGTTACTACTAATTTGTAAGATGTGAGAAACCCTATTTGGGTTTCCTACTAGGGGTTATATATTACCTTTTACATCTTCCATCATTTCATAGTTACCTATATAGAGAAGTTTGGAATCCACATATAGGAATCCAAATAGCCATAACACTAACCATACATTCCATTATCAATTTACTAAGAGGGAGAATGATCTGGAATGGTACACTCATGTTTAAGCAACCTATTGACATATTCTAGGTATATTTCAGATTGTATTTCACTTTGTAGTACACTAAACTACTCAAAAAAATCTTGGATTAATTTTTTTAAAGGAAAACTTAGCTGTTTATAAATACAAGACTATAAAAGGAACCAACATGGTCCTTATTAGATGAAATAAAAGGGGAAAACACACATTATTATGTTTAAGAGTAATGAATGGGTTATGATTTCATTTATAGGGATATATTGGGATCCCCTTTCGTGGGACCATTAATAACTCCATGAAACCTCATTTCTATTCTTTATGGAGTGTAACGACTCTCATGGTGGTGGTAGACTATAGTATTCTATACCTTATGGACATAACTGTACTGTAATTAAATAATCAAAATAAATATTTTAGAATATAATTCAAATATAAAGTGTAACTTCAAAAAGATATTGTTAGTTTAACAATTTCAAAATGGTAACCAGTAGTGTTACTATTTCTACTATGAATCATTCGATAAAATAGATTAATTTATTATGATTTTACTAGGTAGGAAACATTCCCACCTTTTAAAATTGTGAGTTGACCATAACCTCTCATACACTCATATAATGTATAATCCATGATACACTGAAAATTATAATGACCACTTTAATTTAAAAAACACATCTACCTCATATCAAAACAAAATTTTGGAAATAAACATATTAGAGACAAACATTAGGTGGGATCTAAGTGTCTTGAGATTACAATTAGTCAATTTTTATATATAAAAATAAAAATATTTATATTGTTGTATAATATCTCATAAATTTAATATTATAGTTTAAATACACATAACATATTAAAATATTATAATGAATACTTGATCCATGTGTTATAGTAGTGGTTTGATAGTTTTAAAGGATGCTTTTATTTTTTCACTATTTTTGGGTTTCATAAATTATAAAATATGTATCAATGTAATTAATATACCAACTATGAAATAAAATACTACCAATTAAAATGTAATAAACATTAGTTTTTGTCTTTATTTTTAAAAAATGAATCCCAGGGTTTCTTGGTTTATGATGTTTGAGTATATTATTTTTTGGTGTGGTTAAAATTGCCCCTCATGAGATATAAGAAAATATTTTGTATGAAGTTCAAGAAATGATAAAATAAATTTTTCATGTAACCATAAATATTAATTTTATTCTATAATCATAAAATCTAACAATAATTTGTATGGGGTACTGAATATAAAATAATGTATTTATTATTTTACCCTAATGGAACCCCATATTTTTTCCTTTAATGTTGAAACAAAATTATATTGTGTATCTATATCAATTGAAAAATGAATTTGGGTATCGAAGCTATTTTAACAAAAAAATTTACTTGATGGGGTTAAAATTGATGAAACCCAACAATAACATACACAAATATTATAACATTTTAGATTAATATTAAATACAATAAAAAAAATACGCACCTTGGTTTTATAAATATTTTCAATTATTTTAGATGAATGGGTACAAAATCAATTTATTTCGAGAATGATATGAAAAATACCTAAAATAGTTCTTATAAAACATTACAATTATTAGAAATATTTTTTTAAAACCCATTCATTATAATCTGGTGAAAATGGAGACATAGGATTGGGCGAGATCATATGCAAAATAAGCATAACCATGGAAATTATCAATCTATTATATCATGAATACATAAGATAACTACAAGGTATGAGATTATTATCATAAAATATAATTTCCTTAAACAATCAGTTATAGAACATAGGTCATGATAATTGGAATAATGATTTCATATTAACTGAAGTTTTTTTATATGAGTGATGTATCATCATTAATACATCATAATCTATGAGATCATATTATATGTATAAGAAAATGTCCAAGAAATTATGTCATGGTAATCTATATAAAAATCATTTTGTAGTCAAGGATCACTACATGACCATCATCACATAGTGGAAAAACTACCAAAATGAACTATATTCACTCCCCAACCTCTTTTCTTCTCTATAATTGGTTCACTCCCCACCATCAATAATGTTATATCTTTAGATATAATTCATTACCTAGTTTAATGGAGCAATAAAAATTCTAGGATATCCCATTATATAATAAAACAATAGATAATTGTGCCAAAAGATCCTAAAAACATTAATCATTCCCTCATAGATTAATTAAACAATTGAAAATAATTTAAAAAAAAATATTATTTATGATGGGATCAATTGTTTCTCATTATGTAAATGTTAAAACAACCATTCCTCTCACTATTTTGATATGAAGACTAAAGTAAATCATTCTGAAAATTAAAAGGTGATTTCTTTTAAAACATTAAAATGAATGGTCAATGTGACTAAATATAAATATAAATAGGTACAACACTCACACAAACTTATAGACCATTTCCAAAGGATCCACATGACATCATCCATCCTCCGTGTATGTAATAGATTTTATACTCATAGTAAGGCCCTATGAAATTTCATGGTAATACTATACTCTATGTATATGGAAAAGAGTAGATTACATAAATAGCGAAATAACTATACAAAATAAATAAAGGGGAATAAGTAACCCTTAGAGTGTAAAATATACCAATATAACCTATGGTTTAGTAGTATTACATGCCATAATGAAACCCCAAAGATAAAAAATGATCTAAATTATAGTAAGCCAAAGAATATAAATGAATCTAATGTATATATACTATATTAATTCCAACAAAATACCTATTAATAATCCTACCAACCTACTCAACTATCCACCATAGCCCCTAAAACCATCATTTGTTCCCTATGATTTAAATATTATAACACACTGAAATTACACCGTACGATTAGTGTACAAGACACATTATGATAAAAAAAGTGACCCTTAACCAACGTTTATAACATATACAAGTGAATTCCATGAAATTCAATATGGTATAGATATCCAAAAATATTTCAAAAAATTAAAATACACACAAGACCTTATAAATAATATATAGCTACATTGGATCCGTGCCGAAAGGAATATCTAATGTCTACCTGACCCCCCCCCCCCCCCCCAGGGTGGATAGTCTCAAATATAGCTAAAACATCCCTTTATCAGGGGATAGTCCAATCAATGTTGACCTTTTTCCTAAAACATACCTATATTGTGGGAATAACACTAGTCTCAGCCAAAATTCTTAGTTGAATAAGATTTAATAACATCACATATGATAATAGGAGAAAATTTTAGATAAAAAATCACATTATGTCAAACAGTCTCAAAATCAGAACAATCCATTTGGAATATCATAAGAATAGATTAAGAATACACATGAACACATTATGGGATCATGAATCTGATATAGGTTTCCCAGTGGTAAACATGTTCTATAATGATCATAATAATATAAATATAACACATATGTGAAAGTAAAGGGTTTTCTATCTTTGGTGAAATAGTGATGATCATGTAAAAGGTCCCCATCAAAGTATAGAATAAATACCAGATCTAAGAGAGATTCATGGTTTCATATTGTTATACCTCTTGGATTTAATGATAATTATAAACCCTAGTTAAATGTTTATTAATTTATCAAATTACACAAAATAGCTTTCACCAATAATTTTCTTGTTCCATGCATAGTTGAGAAGCCAAATCATTGAATCAATATGATGATTCTTCCAAAAATCATCATAAACCTTATTATATCAGGAATAAAAAATTAGATAAAACCATGAAGTTAAATATATAATTAATTTTAATAAATTAATATAGTAATTAATTTATCAATATTAAATAATAACGTATCAGATAGGATTTGAATAATTACATTAGTGTTCGAGCTTTGAATAGATGAGTTCAAAAGGGGGAGTGGGAAAAATATCTTAGAAAGATACAAGGGATTGGATTAGTGGGAAGGGATTACTATGTCAAAATAGAAGGGTGATGGCTCATTACATAAAATTTAATCAACTAAATTTGTGACATTAAATAAGGATTCATGATTTAAATTCTCAAGAAAATTGAAAATATGAAAAAAGAGTCCCCTTGGGTTGAAAACCTAATGTCTCATTCACATCTGTAATTTTTCAATCACATCATAAATCCACATAATGCTCATAAATTTTTGATTAGGGATTATTCATATAATATAATCATTTCATCAATATCCATTCATGGTGTGTACCTCTCCTTAAGATAAAATTTCTAACTATTGATCCTTTTACTTCTCTGAACAAACCTAAAAAGTATTATTCATTTAATGACACCCATTTTATAAAAAAATTAATTATATATTGTGTTTTATGATGTTATAAATGTCCACCTATAATTAATTCCCATGGAAAATATGTTTCTATGGAGGTCCTATAGAATAACTAAGGCCAGTAGACCCAAATTTTTGTATTAGGATCGTATATTTCATTCTAAAATTGAACTTAATACCTTTGAACATAATATAAATGAATATTTTTTCCTCATATAATATTTTAATTTTTTACCACTATATAAGTATGTCTATACATAAAATTTAGATGCTATTACTAGCATAATATCATCACAATTTAGAAAATACATAAGATCATGCTCATACATATGAATATGAAACTAATGGAATGTATTGTGGAAACCCAAAACAACAGAATATGATCTGCATAATATAACCCCATTCCAATTTACTCAATGATCACAAATGGTTCAATGTATCATTGTTTAAAATGGACCATTTTAATCAAATACATATTCCCTAATTTTGGTGACCCATGTGAAAAGAACTTATCACCCAATGTGAATTCCAGCTGTCATCTCCTTCGGCTGACATAAGTCCAAAACCTATTCTAATATATAATCATATTTTTTAAAATCATGTAAACTGACTCTAAGTTATCTTTCACCTTACTCAAACCAGCAAATAAAGACTCAAGTTCCTTATTCCAACAGAGAAGTGAATGATAGGGATACCCATAATGATCTTCAATTAGATTCCTCCAAATATATGAATGAACATAATTATTTTTTTCCAAAATACATCAATTTCCGATTATCATCTTAAAAACCTAATGAATATATATTTTATGATCGAATAATATCCTATAACTTTTGGATCATTACTTTTAATTTATCATCATTCAATAAATGAATTTTTATAATGAGCTTCTACTGGGTACCCATCAGCTTCAACTACCCCTTCCAAAATCACAAGGTAAACCATGTGTTTCTATTTGATACCATGCTTAATTGAACTTTATGAAGTCACAAAATTTCTTGTATAAGGATATTTCATTTCTCATTTGATGAGTTCTTCTCCAAGATCAAAATGAAATGAGATTCTATAGTCCACCAACCCCCAACCGAAAAATATTTTCTTAGACACTATGGGTCACAAGAAACCATTTAATGACTTATTTAATCATATCATCCCAAATTTAAATAGTAACTAAAGTTGGTTTGAGAAACATTTCAAGTCTTTAATCCTTGACCGTGATTCTTTGATAATTCAGAATATGAGAAACAAATCATGTAATTTTTTTCTTCTTGTTGAGACACTATAATTAAAAATAGATATTGTTATAAATATTATTGAGCCATAGGTTCCTAGAATAGTATAGATCATGAAGGGATATCATAATCTCCTCTATCATGGTAGGTGGAACTATCGTCGTGTTATGATCTCGAAAAAATTAATGTATGTCCAAAGTGAAAACACTAATTGAGAAACATGATACCAACCTATACTATATAATTATAGGCATAGAATCTATATTATGATTGGTCTACATTCATTATAACTATGACTAAATTAACACTAAGGGTGGACAAAATAATTCTCCTCATTCCTTAATTATTATTACCTTCTAGTATATAAATGATTCCTTGAGCTGTAATCTATCTTTTGGAACATCTTTACTCACTTTTTTCATACTCTGTGCATTTGAAACTACATATCCATTCCCAGGATAATTTTCCTTCTTGAAGAAAAATGTCTTAAAAAATATACCCAAAAACACTAAAAACATTTAGGTCACCCTAAGAGAAATAAAAAACATACACTTATGTAAATTTATCTTCACATAATTTTACCAAGAAATCATATATAATTTTGTATGGTTATAACCAAATACCAAAACTAGTAGTCCTAACGATACCTACCAATGCATCAAGGTGTTATAAAATTCTTCATTAACCACTTACTATGTTCAATTAATTCATTAAATGAAAATAATAATACAAAAAATCAAGATTCCTTAATATTCAATAAGAAAACATATTAGATGAATTATAATTATAAATGTCAAAACATTACATTGTCAAACCAAATGATAACTATATAGAGAAATAAGAAGGATGGTATTGTTACAATATATCATCAATAGAGAATACATAAAATCAGGGCATCTTTTCATTAATAATTATAAATAATATAAAATTTCATTAAAATTTGACGGGAGGAAAATACCATTTCACATTTAAAATACATTTTTAAACTAAGAAAATCCATAATATAAAAAAATTCATTGAAAAATGTCATGAATACATGTAATTAATGTTTCAAAACATTGGGAGTACATTATAGTGGTGATATTTGTTTATGATGATTTTTTCAAATATAGATTTCAATAATATTTTCGTTAAAAAATTCAAAAATTAACTCATTTTAACAATGAAAAGAATAATACTTTTAAAATTATTTATCAAATAAATATTTCCTAAAAATGATGATAAAAATTTATAGAAAAAATTGAAAACCTTTTTTAAAAATAGTTTTAGAAAATATTGATCTCTAAAAAATCTATTTTCATCTAAAGAGAAAAATAAGATCACCAGTCCTTAAAAAAAACTTTCAATCGCTTGAGTATACAAACAGAGGGGAAAATAAAAAATAGTAATTTCAAAAAATATCCAGAGGAGAAGAAAATATATTGGTTTTAAAAAATAAAGATGGAATAATTTCCCTAGCGGTGACTTTGACATAAAAAATACTAAATAATTGTGGGATTTAAAAATAAACCCTTACCGTTGTGGTAAATTTTGAAACATAATCCCCATGAATGATATAATGTCAAAGGGAAAAAATTTAATAAATATAAATATATTTATGATATAACATATCAAAGATTCAATATATACACAACATTAATGAAATAAACATTGAATATTGAATATATCTTATAGAAGTAAATATTAGATGAGAAAGCATTAAAAAATTATATCATTGAAATGGGAATTAATCAAAAAAAATTATAAATGGGAATCAACATAAAATAATAAAAAATACAGGAAAATACAATCATATTATACATAAAACATAATCATTGAATAAAATAATCAATTATATATTGATATATTCCAATGAAGGGAAATTGAATTAGGAAAACTTTGAATACTATTGTATATTTAAATTAAAATCACATTTGATGAGGTAATTATAATTTTACCTTAAAATCCATGAATTAATATGGATTCATCGACTAAAAAGTTAATTATGTCATATATTCACCTCAAAAATGTAAATTGGTGCTTAATATCAAACATGTCTTAAAAAACAATATTGACATGGATAAGCCTTATAAAGATCATATTATAGGCAAGCGAATTAATAAATAGAGATATTATGTGTATAAAATGTAAATAAAAAAAATATGTTAAAATAAAACATAATTAAATATGTGGTCATTTTAAATATAATTGTAGAATAATATCATCAATGAATAAGATACATAACCAAATGAAAGATGATTCAGTTATGAAACCATTTCTTTACACTTTGTTGCCTCTTTTCGATTGATCTTAAGGCCTTTATAAGAGAAAATTATGATCAAACCAGTGTTTTTGGACGTGGTGAGAAACTATTACAGAGGTATTTGGGCATATTTTTGTTAGGAAAACTAAATATGTATTATCTGAAGGTTTTTTAAGTGATTCCCATTCATTGGACAAATCAATGTTGTTTTCACGATTTTTTAATATTCAATGGTGATGACAAAAATTATAAAAACGAAAATTTGAACACATAATGACAAGTAATGATAAGATATAAAATTTAAAATATATATGAGTCATTAAATTTTTTTTAAAAAATAGTGATTAAATATAATTTTTAAGCATTAAAAACTATTTAATTTCTTCTTCATCACGGTTCAGTATACATGACTTTATAAAGATCATGAAAACTACTAATTTTGAATATAATATTTTTTATTATCAATTATACTTCATAATTATATATAAAATTCATAATATCCATTTAATCACTTAAATATTATAATTTTAACAATATTAAATTTATTTAATGTTTTGTTTTACTATTATCATATATGTTGCGCCATCACATAGTCTATGTTTTTGGTTTTTAAAATTTTTTTTAAAATTTTTTATTAAAATATTAGAATATAGTTATAATTATAAATAATTTTAATAATATTTATTAATTCATAAGGAATAATTATTCTCAATAATATAATGAATTTTTTTTACTATATTAATTTGACTTTTCACTCATTGCACAAGTATTGGAAAGTCATTTGTGTAACATTATTATTGCATAAGTAAATTTATTTAATATATTAATGAGAATCATAATTTATTAATTAAATCAAATAAATATATGTTGAAATGTATTTTACATACTTATTATTATTATTAGGTCAGACATTTGACTTTTCCAATGTAGTTCATAAATGCATGCTCACTTATATGGGATTTAGAAAATTTCATGAAATAAATTATAAATTGCCTATTTTTGAATAATTTTTATACAATATATGTATTATATTATAATTAATGAAAATTAAAATATATTTTTGAATTTATATATCATATTTGTATTTTTAAAATATCATAAAATATATGTTATCTCAGAAAAACTATATTTTTTAATATTTACCAAAATTTGTGTGTAAGTAGTTCTGAAAAAAATGTAAATAAAAAATAAATATTTAAATAAATATTTTGATTTAATTTACATATATATATATATATCATTAAAATCTCATAAACAATATAAAAACAACAAATTTATTACATTTAAATCTAATTACTCTTATTTGTTTAATATATTGTATAAGCTCTACATTGGTGATCTATAACCATTCTAGGTAGTTATATCATTTATTAAAATAAATTTAAATAATAATTAGAAAAATAAAATATTTATAATCAACATTAAAACAATTCATTCATATCTTATCCTAATAGTTGTTACTAAGCATTAATGATTATTCAAACAAATATAATGACATTTTGTTTTTTCGATTAATTAAATAATTTGTATTTATTTATCAAATTTAAATGGAATAATGGAGAAAACAATTCAATACATAGAGGTTTATGTATGTACTCCACTAATCTACTTTTATATATGAATGTTTTGGGTTTATTTTGAGACGTTATATCTGGGTTTTCACGCTATTTTAAACATTTCACCCATGCTATAGTGATAGATGATAACAATGTTTTCTATTCATAATGAATAAAAATAAAAGTAGAAGAAATTAAAAATATTGAACCTCTTTATACAAAATAATGTATTCATATATCATGATTCAATTTATATAGGTGGAAAAATTCTATTCTAATAAAATCTAATAAAATGAAATAAAAAAAGTTTTTAGAAAAATGTGTTTTGAAGCATTAAAATTAACTTTTGTAAAAATAAAGAATATTTCATATTAAAGAAGAATTAATTATATTATTTTAATAAAATGGATCATATGAAACTTTAAAATAATATCCATAATATATGGTAACTTTTAATTAACTTGAATTAAGGTTATTTTAAATATATATATGTTTCACTATTTACCAAAAAATCAATCATTTTTTAAAATTAGAAAATATTAATCCAAAATTATTATTGATATTATAATATCAATAATATATTTTATTATTTAAAATAAATTCCCTAAAATTTTAAAACCACATTTATAATATTTTATCACATAAATCTATAAAAATTAGTTTTAAATATAACATATTTTAATGAATAAATATATTTTCTCAAAAAGTGTGTACCTATTGAATAATAATTAATAAATAATTTTTTATTTAGTAGTTTATATATATATATATATCATATTTTGGTCAATGATATCCATTGAAACGATTTTAATTAATATTTTTTCGTGGTCATATTTATATAATAATATTTCATATATTGTTTAAGCACATTATTTCATGTTGGGTACACTATCAAAAAAAGTGTTTATTTAAACTCATCAGGGGTAAAACACTCCCACATAACAAATTTTAACCTCAAAATTTTAATATTTATTAATTAAAAAATTTATTTAAATTTAAAAATACATTTTTTTGAAATCCCATATCATGGAAATGGTTAATTAATCTTCCTCTAGGAAAGAGCGAAATGGAAATGGAGGAAGACTTAATATCTAAATAACTAGGGATAAGGATATATAACATTGATCGCAAGAAATTGGATTGTTATGAGAATGTAAATAAACAAAAAACCATTAATTAACAATGTATGAAAAAGGCCATCAATTGATTATAAATTAGCATAACAGGATAACATTTTTGTTTCAAAATAATTTTCCTAGAGATTATAAATTCCATTAAAATATAGAGTAATAAATTATGTAAATATAATTAAATGAAATTTATAACATCATCCATTAATCAATTTCCAAAAAATTCTCATCTTTTTCACTAAACAATGAGTATTCAAGATGAATTTTTAATGCTTGATTTATTAAAATCAACATTCAATGTATTATATAATCTTCAGAATGAAAACCTATTCCAAATTTATTTAAATAATTGATAAATCTTAATTAGTTTCCACAATTTATGTTAATAAATATAATTTTTACTTTATCATATGAATAATTAATTCCCTTATCTATAAAATTCAACAATAAAACAAAAAGTTCAACATAAATTATTCTATTGTCAAAATAATCATATATCTAAAATTACCTCAATACACTCAACATTAAAAAAATTTAATCCTCAAATGTTATCTAATTATATTTAGAAAAAATATCGAAAAACCATAATAGAAATATTCTCAAATTATCTTTAATGTTAAACATGAGGGTTATACATATAAATCTAGCTAAAAACATTTCTTTAAATATCTATAATCATCAAAGAATCCAAAAAATAAAAAATACTTGATCTAATAATATTCATACAAAAATTAAAATTATTTTTATCCATTAACTTATTTAAATGAATATATTTCAATCTAATAAGGACATCATGTATGTTAGTGGTATGATCTACACCCTTTTCACCATGTGGGTATGGTTTTAAGCCCCCTCAACCTTGTTATATGTTAATAGAGGTCATCCTTTCCATGGGTTTCCTATTATTTTAAAACTATATTAACCTAATTAAAAAACATTGTGAAGAATATGATAAAAATCATTAAAATAATACTAATCCTCAAAATACTTTTTAAATAGTAAGAGAATCTATATAGATAACTTTTTCCACAAAATAAATTAATCTTAATTGAAAATAATGTTTATAACATTAATTATTATATTAAACCAAAAGTTAAAAAAAATCAAATTTATATACAAAAAATATAGAAGAATAATTCATCAAAAACCCTTCTCACTATAAAAAATCCAAAACCAAAGGTTATAATTCTCATAAATATATCCCAAGATATCATTAATTATTTTAATAACCCATCACATTAAAACTAACTATACATATCTATTACATTAAAAATATGATAAAAGTTGGTGTTTTAACCTAGGACACTTTATGTTTATCCAAAATAACTATTTCATATTATGGTTTACATAGTTCATTGTTTTTATTCATTATACTGGTTCATAAATAAAATGTTAATTAACCCAAGAATATCCCCAATGAGTGTCAAAATAGGTTCCGAGTAAGGGTACACTAATTGTGCATGAGAATTTTGTCTGAGATATACGCTACAACATATTTTCAGTGTTATTACGCCTATATTAATATTTTACAAACCCATTCAAACATTTAGTATCCAGATAGGGATGTATTCTTATGAGAACAATGTAATATCCGCCTTATGAAATTTTTTTCATATTTCATAATAATTAAATATATCCTCAAATTCAGTCATAAAGTTATATTCCCTAATATAAGTTATCAGAAATCAATATTCTATGGTTTCCACTAAAGATCCTCTAATTCCCACTGTAAATACTATAACCATATAAGACTGAAGATAGTTGTTACTTTATTTCATTGGTAAAAGATACAAGAAATCATGATCCTAAGGACCAAATAGATTAGTAGTCTTGGTAAATTATATATAGATATTATTTTCATGTTATATTGAAAGATGATAAACAAATATTATTCAATCTATTTATTATACATCTTTAAAATCATTCAAATATTTCTTCTCCATATACTAAAGAAGTGAAAGAAATAATTTTTGAGGCCAAATTATTAGTAAGTGTTATATAAATAATAATCTATCAAGAGTAAATAAGGTACAATAAATATTTCAAGATAAATAACTAAAAAAACATTCAATTTAATTATCCACTTATGCATGATGAATAATATGGATGGAATAAATAATGATAAAATAATTCCATATCAATAATCTCATGGTCATAAAAAATTTCATGGATATCAATTAAATCCTTCATAATGAGGGGATACATAATCTAATACATCATACACTTATCATCAAGGACATGTGTCTAGACATATTATATAAATCAGATAGCCTCAATCTAATTCAAGATGTATTTCATCACATGAGACCTACCAATGCATGAATGGGATTTAGAGGTCCTCGCACATCACTTACTATGTCCAATTAATTCATCATGTGAATAAATAAGACAAATTAATCAACATTATTAATTAAATAATAAGTAAATGCACTGGAAAACTCGAATATTGACTTCAAAACATTTATCCATAAAAACTGAACATAAACTATTCAGATAAAAATTATGGACAATATCATTACAATATATTATAAATTAATCATATTTAATGTATACCATAGTTGTCATTGATTAAATAAAATCTGATAAAAATTTCATTAAAAACATTCATGAGGAAATTCCATTTTAACATTCCAAATAACTTTTAAATACTACAAATTTCTACATTATTATATAAAAAAATTCTATTTAAATAATAATCAAACATTTTAGTGGAATATTCAATGAATTGGGTATGCTTTATAGTGAGAAATTACATTAATTATGAGTGTGTTAAAACAAATATTCCATTCAAAATTTATAAAAATTGACATCAAGTTCCACATTCTGAAAAAGGAAAGATGATTCATTTTAAAATATTTCTAAAAAATAAAATAATGAGGAAAAAAATTAATGAAATTGTATAATTAATTTATAATCAATTTTTAAAATACTTTTAGAAAACATGGATTTTGAAGAAAAAGGTATTTTCAACCGAAGAGAGAAATAATGCCAACATTCCTTAAAAATGTTCTTTCGGACTCTTGGTTAAATAATGAAAGGAAAATTAATATAAAACATTATATTTAAAGAAATAGTTAGTTCATAAGAAAAGATATTGGATATTATATAATAATATATAATATTTCCCTAAGTGGAGGCATAAACATAAATAATTTTGAATAATGATGACATTCTAAAATCAACCCATACTATTGTGGTAACATTCTAATAATAACCCAAAATAATGAAATAAATTCAATTGAAAAATTAACACCATAAATTTAAGAGACTAAATATGTAAAATATAATAAGGGTTAGTATATACACCACCCAAAAAAACATGTGGTGAATACGTCATATGTCTCATAGAAGTAAAAGTTATATGGGAAACCAATACCAATATTGTATTATTGATTTGAGAAATTATTTATAAAGTAATTATATATATCCATTTACAATCTAAAAAAATAATTAAGGAATAAAAAATAAAACAATAAATGGTTATTATAAACAAAAAAAGATTCGTAATGTAATTAATGAATGAGTGGTATAACCCAATGTTTTGAAATTTAGTTATAGACAAAATACTACTATGGTAGCATTCAAATGAAAAAATCTTGGATGAAATAATTTTAATTGAAACATTAAACAAAAGGAATTATGTATGATCTATAAAATAACATATAAAATGGGTTTTATATGAAACTTATAATCATATATAGGTTAATACCAAAAAAATGTTTCACTAATATAATATTGAGACAGATAAGCCTTACAGAGATCATATAATTGAATTTAGAATTTATCAATTGAGATATTATATTTTAAAATTTAAAATGGATAAAAAATTTGTAAATATATAGAAAATAAATAAAAAGTAATTTTATACATATTTTTGGCACAATATAATCACTGAATAAGTCATATAACCCAATGAAAGATTAATGAGCTAACAAACCCTGACATTTAAATTTATTCCACCTCCCCACTATTGATCTTAATGCATTTCTAACAGAGGATTATGATCATTATAATTTATCTAGGAAATGTTAATGGATGTTTATAAAGGTATTTGGTTATATATTTTACATAAAAAAGTTTCTAATTTCTGTGATAAATATTGAAGAGAGACTCGTTTATAGGTATAAATCAAGGGAATTTATGTTGTTTTTCAAACAATAAGCTCTATAATGGAAATAATAAAAAATAATTGTGGAGTGTATATCTAAAATGAGTCATATTATCAAAAAAATTATATCTATACATGATATTATATAATTATTATATAATTTTATAATTATTTTTATTTTTAAACATTAATTATTATTTATTGTCCTTTTTATCGTTATTCACAATAAATGACTTTATAAATATCATGAAAACTACCTATTTTGAATATAATCTCAAACGTAATCATATAATAAATATATATATATAATTTTTTAATTACTCATACTCCCAAAAAGATTATCATTTTTAACATATTTAAATTGTTTATGTTTTATTTTTTTCATATACACCGAATTATCACGGTGTAATTGTTTTGGTCAATTTTAATAATTTTAAAATTTTAAAATAAATTATTAATATAAAAGTTTACTATACATTATTTTTTACTTATGATCAATTTAAAATTATTATCCACACTCATTTATATCGTTTCATCATATTTATTATGATATTTTTACTTTTCAACCCTTGTGTAATCATTGCACATGAACATGGATAATATTATTGTATTATTAGTCAAATTTTTGAATATATCATTAAAATTAATCATTTTAAAAGTATTTATAATATCTAAATTGTGAAAATACATTTTCGTTATCATTTATTTTAATTTGGATACAAAATTAGACTTTTTATTTATTTTCCAAGCACTATGTCGAAACTGAAAATTATTTTCTTATTTATCATTAACAAAATTATAATTTAATTTTTTTGAATTATTTTTGTATGATATTTTCTTATATGATAATAAATGACTCATTCCATAAGTGTCATAAATATATATATATATATTTTATGTGATGATAATAATTTAAAATATACTATATATAATAAAAACTGAATTTTTTCATTATTCTAAAAAAATTGACATTAAACACAATAAGAAAAATAATGTTATTTTAATATAAATAGTAATTAAATGAATAAAAAAAATTAATATCCATAAAAAATAATTCAGTATAAAAATATATCTAGAACACAAAAAATCGAAAACATATTAATTTGTTTACATTCAATTTTCACTAGCATGTAAAATGCTTGCATCATCGATGTGTAATAATTAATGGTTGGTATGTAACTTTAAAAAATTTAAAATATATTACTATCATAAAGTAAATATGTTCTTACAGAATTTAATTTAATTTTTATTACTGCCATATTAATATTATTGAGATAACATATTAACAACTTTTAAAATAATTGGAGTGATATTTTGTTTTTATAAATGAAATAATTAATATTTTGGTTATTATCAAAGAAAAATGTCATCGGGTTTCATATTTTTGAGCCATAGAAGTGGATAGACAGAAAAAACGCCTCCAATAGAATTAAATAATTTTTGGGATGATTTTCAGACTTAATAAAAAAACCAAAATTGAAGAAATCTGATCATAAAAATTTATTGGAAAATTATATAAAAATGTCAAGGATTAGAAGTTTTTTTATAGATACTAGAATCGGTCACACTCCAAATGTCCACATCAATTAATGATTATAAATTGTAAGGATTCTAGAAGGAACAAATCTAACCCACCTCTATGATCTAACCCTTTGAAAAAGCATCCAAAACGTTTTTGGATTCCCTGCATTTATGTTAAACCCTCCCACTAAGTTAAAAAATAGTGTTGTTGGATTCAATGAATTTATGTAGAATTATCGATGGTACACTACTGGTATCAAATCTATGAACATTAACAGCTAGCTTTGAATCAGATTCAATCCACATGTTATACCAATTATGGTGTACAACATGTTTGATATCATAGACAAAAGCTCACATCTCATCTTCATAATTGGTTATCATGGCAATATGATGTGGTAAACAACCCTTCATGGAACCATAATGAGTGAAGAAGACCCCACAAAACCCTGAGGGGCATAGAGAAGAAAAGTATGTGACATCAAGATTCACATGGATCCAAAAAATGATCAGGGGAATACAATCATTTTTCTAGACAACTAGTATTTGTTCCCTTCCATGTACACTATGTTTATGAAAAAATATTAGGATAAAAAAATAGTTATTCATGGAACTTGATTTAATTTGTGAGGCATCAATGACATCTATCTGAATATATATTAACCCTCATGAGTAGTTAGAGTTTTATTTACAAAAAATAAAACATTTTTAGCTTTCCAAGTGTGTGTAATAGTAAAAATTAAGGATTCCAATAGTAGGTAGTACACTTTTTTACTATTTGAATAACCTATAATAGAAAAAATAAACCTCTAAAACTTGTTATAACACAACAGAATTTTAAAATAAAGAAATTTTATTTTATAGTATCTATGAAACACAAAACCAATAATGTAAGGGGATATAATATTCTGATACATTCAATATATTTACTATATTAAATTTATTCAATCTATTGTATATATTACAAAGAGTGCAATTTTGATTTAAGATTTTATTGTACACAATGATTTTCTTTGGTGGATTTTTATACATGAACGACCAAATCATACGAAAAATTGTTAAAATTATTGTTCAAATGAAAATTATCTCCATACCATAAAATTTTAGGTTATGAATATGCTTAAATAATTTATAAAAATATATAGTTTAATTCATTGGTTAGAAATTAATTAAAAATTAGTATTGAATCAAAATAAACATAAATTTAATTATTTTATAAAACATATTTTTATGCACCAAAAGAATTTTATCATAAAAAAATAATTTAATTACTATTATTGAATGATAATAATGATATATATATATATATTGAATAAAATATTTTCTTCAATTTTTACAATATATTTTATATCCATACGATAAGAAGAAGTCCAATTTTACGTATGAAATGTAATTTTTTTTTTCTAAAGGCAGTTTTTATCACTTTTAATGGAGAACAAATTTTAAATACAAGGCCTAAAATTATTATGAACTGTAATTTTAAAAAACAAACATTATTTTTGAAATATTTATATCAAAATTATCTTATAGTTAATATTTGGTATTTTTCTAAAATATTTTAAATTTTATAAACACTTAAAACATTGAATTTTATTAGAAAATTATTTTTTCAAAAATTTATTTATAAGGTAAAAAAAATTATTTGTTTTTTATTTTAATTATATGTATATAAATATATTAATAAAATTTAGATCAATTGAATCATTTTATATTGAATTTAGATATAAAAACATAGTGAACTTTTAAACATTTTCTTTTTAAAAACCCTTATAGTCATCCCATCTATATGATTAATATTAAATTAATTTATAAATTTTCCATTAATGGAAATTAAAAAAAATATTCACTATATTGAATTAGAATAATTTATAATTTCTAATAATTTCAAAAAAATATTGAAGAAAAATATTATTGAATGTTATAAAAATTAATTACAATAATTAAGAGAAAATGTAGCTTAACAAGGGACTAACCATAAACATAAGAAAGAAAATAAATACACATGTATAAGACACTTTTTTGGCCATATATCAATGATATACTCCCTTTTAAATACTTTTGTCCATTATTTTAGATGCATCATGTAAGGGATACCAATTAATAGTGTTTACCTTTCTATATTTACAAGAACAACACTCATTCTATGCAATAAAAAGGAACTCAACCCTCCAACTTATTGACTCCTATAAGATCCTTTTTAGCATAAGAAATATTAGAAAATAATATCCAAACATAAATATCCTCATCATAGAATCATAAATGTAGTTATAAATAAATCCATGTAATTATTTTTGCATAAATCAAAAGATTTTACCCAAAGAAGAGGTTACGTTCTTCAATGAGCACATTAATTTTATTTTATTCTATACTAAAACAATTAGTTATATATCATGGTTATATAATAAACTCAGTATATTAAATATAAATATAATATTTTATTCTATGGATATAACTTAAATTCATACACACTTATATAAAATGGGATACACAATCATCATTCGTGTGTACAATAATGTACAATATCACTAATATAAGGCATTCATTCTTCCATTTCCACCTTTAATGGTTGGGAATAATTATGGATTTATAATTTAAATATTATATATATGATATCTATGATATATTAAGGTCTCTATAAATTTTATATAACACAAACCATTATGTTATCCTCCTTTTGGGAACATGACAACTTTGATTACAGATGTGTGGACTACCGCCTCCTCAATGTTATGTGATCGTCTAAAACATTACATGAAATATATTAAAAATATTTTTAATTAACATATGTTATAAAAAAGAAAATAATATTATAAAATAATAAAAAATATATAAATAAATAACTTTTCCTTATTTATTTTAATAGGATAATAAAATGGAAGCAGCGTTCATGTGTACGTATGACCTACCTACTTCATAAACCGTGGTTTTCATTTTCATTCTCCGAAATTTGTAGATAACTATAAATACATATATACTGAAGGTATATAATATTTATATAATGTCTGAAATTATTGAGGTGATTAAATAATTATCTAATTATTGGGAATGAATAACAATAAATCGAGACATACTAAAAAACAAGGTAATTAACACCCTAAAATGAAAAATATAATGAATGATTATTAAGAATAGGTAACAATATGTTACAAGAAAATATTATATAATATAATAATTATTAATATGGGAATGGTATAATTTAATAACATGGTTAAAACAATTATATTGTATCTTAAAGTGAGTTCAATCAAAATGAATAATAAGGAAAGGGATTATTTTCTCACTTCACTTTATGTATCGCATTCTTCTATTTCACCACTTATTTCCTTTTTGTTGTGTATATACAACCAATATTTTATTAAATACGATTAATACATTTAAAATAATTTTATTTAATTTTTAATTTTTGTTTATTTGTTTAATTTTTCTTATAAATTTAAAATTGTCCAATTTGGAAGGTATATTGTCTCTATTTACATTCCATTTAGACTTATTTTTTATTATGAACCAATTAACATTTATGTTGCGTATATAATTACCCTTTTACATTTAAAAACATTACTCACTCATATTTCACGGTATTATGTGTTTCAATTTGAATTATCTCATCTAAGGGGTTTGACATGAAAATTACCATGGGGTAAAAGTTATCTTTATGATCTTACATTATATTGTTGTTGTTAACATTATCTTGGAAAAATAACATCATTTTGAAAAAATTTCCAATGGAAATTAAATTTATTATAAATATACATACTCTTATTTTACGAGTATATTTTTTGCTATAAATTATTAATTTTTTACATATGTTTCACACTTTTTAGGATATTTAATTAACTAGGGAAATATTGACAAATATGTATCTTTTACTCAATACAGATATTTGACAAGGAACATTGTTTATGAATTAAATCGATTATTAAATATATATGGAATTAGTTGGATGGGTAAGACCTAGGTGGGATAAAGTTATATATCCCCCCTGATGCATCAATATTCTCATGAGATGAATCATTTAGACAATCATATGAATTTTTACATAGTATGTTATGACCCATATTATGAAAGGTATTGGTGATAATGTTACCCTGTACATAAGAAACATAGAATCCAATAATTAACAATTTCCTTCATTCAGGATTTGTTATTTTTTCCATTAGATTTTCACTTTAACATTATCTATGTTTATATTTCATTATCATTTTATTTATTTAATTGTATCTCTTCTAATAATGTACCTTTCAATTTTGATTTTTCATTATACTGTTATATAAATTCCATTTGTGATCAGTTATTTACCTTTCCATATGGATTAATCTCAATGATGAATTACTAATTCATCTATAATTTCAGTTACTGAATTTTTTTTTGTCACCCTTATTTTGTTTTATTTCCCCAAGATATGAAGAAGAAATCATTGAATGAGATTTCAGGGATGTTGTTCATTTCCTTTTACTATTTATCATGATTTAATTTCAACTTCAAATTGTAATATGGGATCATTTATACAAAATGGTTTACAAAAACTTCTAAGCTAATCATTCCTTTAGGATTTTATTCTTTATAATAATGACAATGTAATAAAGTAAGGCATGAGATTTGGAATTCTGGGGTCACATCATTATAGTTCGTCTCAAATTAGTTTTATTAAAAACATTGGAATATAGATTTATGAAAATTTATATTTTGTGACATAACCCTATTATAGAAATTGGGGATTGGTATATAATAACATCCCAATGAAGAAACTTTTTTAATTACGAGATTACATATGAATTAATATTTTAATTTACATTATGTATTTCACAAATTTTGGGATTCTACAAAATGTTTCATAATGAGATGATCTATTCTAGTGTATGATATTAATAGAAAATATATCATGGAATTAATTAGGGTTTAATCATTAATGTCCAATATATAGGTTTCCTCATTTATGAAACCAATATAGCTAGCATCAAAACTTTGCATGTTCTGGATATGTTAGGGAAACTTAATCAAGTTTTTACAAATAGCTTTTCTTGGATGGATCAACCAATTCCATAATGAGATCCTTCGATGTTGGATCACTTTATGTTATATAGGCCACCATTATTTAGTGTGACTAAATATCTAAAGGCATATGATAAATGGATTAATTCTTTTTGGAAGATATTTATGTAATTAGGATGCGGTGAAAAGGAAAATGTTTAAATTTCAGTGTATTTTCACAATGGATATAGAGATCGATGGTCTTGGTTGATCTAGATTAATAAGGAGGATTATGAAATATAAATCATAGAATCAAAACCCTTTAAATAGACTTTATTCGATAAATATTTCAATCATGAGGAAAATATTATGATGAATATAATTTTCCATCAAATAAATAATAATAACGAATAAATTTTTCCAGACTATGAAGATACCATTACCTGGTTAGTGAGTTATACAGCAGATTACATACAAATCATGGAGTGCATAATTTATCAATTTTTTAAAGGACATAATCCATGCCTTATAGGGGAAATAGCCAAAAACATTTTCTTCATATGATGAAATATTTTTCTATACTATTAATATTGAGAAATAATTCTCCATATAATATAAATTCAATACAAATAATTATAATTAGAGGCTGGTAGAATAAATGATGGATAAAGTGAATATGTGAAAGGAGGATTTTCACATAGGTGATAAACTGTTTAAATAATCTTCCAGAAAAATGATTGAAGGCATTATAATTTTTTTATAGGTGTAGATATAATGTTTACAAGGGAAAATAATATAAAGGGAATTATAAAAAGGATATTATTCAGTTTTACAATTTCATGGATATGGGTCAGTATGAAAATAATACCCCAAGCTTAAAGAGAATACACCTAAAAATAAGAAATGTTATGATGGTCAACCTTATAATATCGAGACAACTCATCTGGAGTGTTTTTAGGACCAAAAGGTTCCAAGATACGCACAAAGGGGGGGGGGCAAATCAGCGTATAAATATTCTATTTTGAAAATTCTTCTTTCCCCATTAGAACATGACCTATATATTATAAGGGTCAATTTGTTTGCTCTTATGTTTTTATGTTGATCACTTTTTTTGATCATTATCTGATGGTTATGATTCAGATGAAATTCAGGGAAGCAACAAAGAAGACACAAATATTTTTACTTGGTTCGCCCTAACTGGGCTACATCTAAAGAGAATACAACAATGATGTGTCGCTCTACCAAATCAACTAAATCTCACTGCCAAAATTGATTGGGCTATATCACTTATATGCCTAGGCTCACTACCTTTACAATGTTTTGGGTCAGCTCACTACTTTCCCGAGGGTCACTCCATGTTTCCCTCTCAATGGCTCACTATCGGTAGAAAGGATTACATTCTTCCTCTTCCTTGGCTCACTGCACTTTGAAGGGTTACACTCACAGTTTATAGACCTATAGGTCCCTTCATTTTCATGAATACACACATCCTCTACTATTGATAGATGCTCTGTTAAAGTCCAACATTCATCCAGTGATGAATACCCCTTTTCCTCTTAAACACTGGGCAATTCCGTTGGAAATAGCTTCGCAATTCACCCTACTTCCCGGAGCTCCCAATTTCGCGAAGCTCAAACATGCCTTCAGGAATCTCCTTCCATTTCGTGATGATCTAGCCTTTGAAAATATTAGTTCATCGCAAACCTCATGCCTCTTCGCAAAGCACACTCCTTAGAGAACTCAGCCTCGCAAAGCAAACTTCTTTCACCGAACTAGATTAGCCGCCATGAAGCACCTCTCTTTTGCGTAGAACACTACCATTTCAAATCACCTTCACAAACCAAGAGCAAAATATTTTCTTGGAAAACTCTCTCTACATCTCTCAAGGTGGTCGAACTCTATTTATAGGTGATTCCACAGACCCATGATCCTTCTGCGCGAATTCAATGCCACGTCTTCTCAAATCGCGATGCTCTGAAGTTTTTGCCGAAAATCTCTCAATCCCATGAAGCACCACGAAATGTTTCTGATCACAGAGCCTGATGTAATCGCGGAGCATCACTGTCAACATTTATTTGTGCCTTCTCCATGAAGTTCCCTCGCAAATCCCTTCACCACCGCGATGTGCTTCAACCTCTGTTGTTCTCGAAGCATGACGTAATCGTGAAGAACATCGTCAATATTCTTCTTTTATTCGCGAAATTAAATCCATAAATCCAATCTTCGTGAAACTCATTCCTTTGCCATATTTAAATAATATCATCAAGGATATCCACTTTTTGCAATGCTCACCAACCTTCAAATTTTGGTACCCAAAAATTTGGAAAACACTGGAAAACAGCGCCACCTTGTATTGCTCTTTTAAACCGCCTCCAGATCGTCCATTCCTTTTTCATGTTTCTTTTTCAACACTGATTGTCAATACTATCTATAGAACATTAAAATTAACCATGGAAACTAGATTTTTCAACAAACACAATCAACCCAAAAATACAGCAATGCTACCGTGAGGGATTTTTGCGCAACAAGTGTCTACCGTACCTCTATATATAGATCAATGAAATATTTTTTAAAATGAATTTTACTGATGATGTTCTATTGTTTGGAATTTTATATATTTATATATGAATTATACTAATGTATAATTTCATTAATTATTTGAGAGTATATATTGAATGCTACTAAGGAAATTGATTTATTAGCACGATAATCCTTTTTGAAAAACAAATGAGTGAGGGAATGATAACACATAAAATGTTACTGATGTTGAGACAATGATGTTTGGATAAATATAATATTGATTTGGAAAAATTAAAATATAAAAAACTAACTACCTTTTAAAGGATTACAATGTGTGGGATCATAATACTTAGAAGTTTCATATGGTTAAAACATTATGAACTGGTTTAAGATGAACATTGGAATAAGTTTTGGAGATTTATAGTATAAATTCATCATATGATTCCACCTATTATAGAAAATATATATAAAAATAGTTCACTTAATAACCATGGGATAATATTTTTTATATAAACATGTATCAGCTATGTATATTTACTTATATTCATAGAGAGTGAAAGAGTTCCTCCAATCTAGAAAAAATGTTATTTAAAATAATTTTCACCTATTATCATCATTGTTGATGATATCAATGACATTATTAACATCTATGGTTTATGAATTTGTTGTCATATACATTCATCTAAAAATATTATCTATCACTCTCCTTATTAACTTGGTTGTCATATTTCACTTCCATGTCTATGTTTTCATTAATATTCTCATATGTGAATGCCTAGTTTTGTAGTGAGATTCACATTTCATATTCCTTATTATTAAGAAGATGTGTTATTAATCATATTTTTAGTGTGTGTTTTTCAATAATTATATGTTCAAACATAAATCCCTCAATTATGGAGATCAAAAATTAATTTCTATGATTCAATTTATTTAAGGTGGGGAGAATGTAAAATAATTATATTCAAAAATATGTATATTGTATTTGATATCATGTATGGAACGCAACACCAAGTTCATAAGGGAATAAAATATCCCAAGGAATTAAAATATTTTTAATATTTTAAACAGATTCAATCTATTATATATTTTAAAATGCAAGAAACATTTATTTTATCTTGTGTTGCATGAAAAGAGTTTATTCGATGGCATGGGTTACATGCAAGACCGAATCATATCGAATACTACTAATATTAATATTTAAATTGTAAATTATATACTTGACATTAATTTGTTTATGATTAATATTAATTAAATTTTAAATATATATATTTGAATTCATTGGTTAATAATTAACTAGAATTGAATATATAAAGAGAATGAATATATATGGAATGAGTTTTTTAAAAAACATTTTTTATTATCAAAATGTGTTTAATATTAATAAATTAATTTAACTACTATTATTAGATTATAATAATTAGATCTAAATAATATATATTTTTAAAAAAATTAATTTTGTACAAAATATATGATTGGAATGTGGTAAGAATAATCCAAAATTTATGCATAAAAGCTATTTTTAAAAATATTTTTTTATTGTTTTAATGGAGAATATATTTTATGTAAAATTTTTGAGTCTTATATAAACGATATATTTAAAAATTAAATTCATTATTTAAATCATAAATTCAAAAAAAAATTAGTAAAAGTTTTTGGAATTTTTATGAAATATTTCATTCATTGATGAATATTGAGAAATATTGAATAATAACGGAAAAATGATTTTCCATATAATTCATCTATAAGGAGAAAAAATATTTATTATTATATTTTAAGTCTAATATGTATATTAATAAATATAATAATACATTTTTTCCATAGAATAATATTTATATTTGAATTTAGATATAAAAACATAGTGAACTATTATACATATTCACATTAAAAACATGATATGTCATCCTATATACATGATTAATTTTAAATTAATTTTTAAAACATATATTATTGTAAATTGGAAAAATTAATTAAATAATATTAATCAACATTATTTTTCATTTATAATTAATTCAATTTATTTTTACCAAAACTATTAGTGAATGTTATTAATATTAATAACAGCACTTAAGAGAAAAACTACCTTAATAAGGGACTAACCTTAAATTTAAGGGCCATAATCACATAGAAACATGTCGAAAAAACCTATTGAATAGAAATATTTATTCCAAATCTTCAATTATATATAATTTTTTCAATATTTTGTGGAATATGATGCAAGGGATAACTCTCAATATTAATTATCTTTTTATATTTAAAATAATTTCTCTCCTCCACTATAAAAACAAACTCGCCCCTCCCACTTATTCACAACTATAAATACATTTGTCTCATCCAAAACAGTCCCAAATAATATCCTAACATCCCTACCATAATCTTATAATCTTCAATATAGGCTTAATGAAATCGAAGTATGTATTTTGTCATAAAACAAAAGGAGTTACCCAAAGAAGAGGAAATATTCTATGATGAGAAATTTTGTTATATTTAATTTTATACTCTGTAAATTGATTATATTTCATTTTTATATAATAAATTAATTATACTAATTATATGGATATGTTTTTATTGTATGTGTATGAACTAAAATTACAACACATCCATCAAATGAGATACACAATCATCGTTCGTGTGTACGAAAGACTACCTCCTCACAAACTGATGTCAATCGTAATTCTAATATAACAATTAATGGTTGGGAATAATGATGGATTTACTGTTTTTATATGATATATATATTATTTATAATGTATTTTTTAATAATTATTTTTTTAATAAAAAATTCCGTCATGGTTTTCATTTTGTTGGAATATGTTATCTTCATTTGTGGATGGGTGGACTACCACCTCCTAAGTGAGATGTGATTCGTTCCTGCATTACAAGGAATGTACTAAATATGGTTTCAATTAATAGAATTTATAAGTATTAAATTCACCAGATACATGAATTGTAATACAATTATATATAATTTACTCTTGTTTCTTTTAATACTATAAGAAAATGTAATAAATGTTCATGCATATATGCGGTCTACCATCCCCATGAATGAAGAAATTCATTTATAATATCGAAAATATATGGATTAATATAAATACATATATTATATTTATTTATTTATTTATATATTAAATAATGGTTTAAATTATGTATATTATTAGATAATTATCTATTTAATATGAATGATAAATAACAAAATGATACATACTCAAAAAACATAAAAATTAACACCTGAAATGTTGAAAAAAGGAAGGATTTTTAACAAAATAGTAATAATATATTATAAGAGGAATATGATATCAAAAATATTTTTATGGTTTTTTTATAATTTAACAAAAATTTTAAAACAATAATACATAAGGTTATATAGAATATGGTTAAACG
Organism: Viscum album; assembly: GCA_963277665.1. Taxonomy (NCBI): domain Eukaryota; kingdom Viridiplantae; phylum Streptophyta; class Magnoliopsida; order Santalales; family Viscaceae; genus Viscum; species Viscum album. The sequence continues at coordinate 334,271,956 of OY728161.1, forward strand.
AAAGAATAAGGTAAGTTATTCTTGTATCACTTCTATTTCTGTGTGGCCTACACTATTTTCAATAATTATTTATTTTTTGTGGTGTATATACTACCCCTATTATATCTTATATCATTAATAAATTTATCTTTATGGTATAGAATTATTCATTTTAATTTATTTCTTTCATGGGGAATATAAATTCAGTATTTACCAAGTGGTAAAGGATTTCATATCAATTTACATTCTATTGAGAATTATTTTTTATTATGAACCAATTAACATTACTGAGGTGTATATACATCTGAATGGTTAATGTTTTATTTAAAATTTAACATTATTTAGTGATATTTAACATTTTATTTAATCAATCACTTCCTTATGAAAAACATCCATTTAAAAACACTTTATTTTAAATATACATACTCTTTTATATGGGTATAATTATTTCTTAAACCATATACCATTTTAACATATGGTGCACACTTTGGAAGGTACTTGATTAGTTGGGGAAAACATGTTAAATCTATCTATTTTACTCAATAAGAATCTTTTATAAGGAACATGGTTCATGAATTAAATAAATTATTTGATATATAATGATTTGTTTGTAAATGTAAGAAATGGGTGGGGCCCATTTATAGATTTACATATGATGCATCAATAGTTTCACGAGAAGATTCATTTCTCTAGTAAAAATGGATTTATAACATGTATATTATAAATAGTATTGTGAAAGGTATCTAAGTTAAATTTATCATATACCTAAAAAACATGGCATCCAATAATTAGAAATTTTCTTCATTCAGTCTCAATTATTATTTATCCATGATATTTGTTCTTTGAAATTACCTATGGATGTAGTTATTTAACAGATTATTGATTAAATGACATGTATTTTTGTTAATTTCCTTTCCATATTGAGTTATATATATTTTTCATGACCCTTCCCTGTGGGGACTGTGACGCGACTCCCCATGCCTGTCTTTAATAGGCCAGGGTCTGGTGACTAGCACTGAGTTGGAATATTACTTGCATGGTTGGCGTTGCCTATGTACCTGCACACACGCACACATATCCAAGCCCAGAAATGCTGAAATGTACGAAGAAAACACTAAAGAACAGAATGCATACATATAACTACACCCAACCAAAAGAGTACGATGGAATGTTGTGTACTGAAAGTAAACCCAACCAGAATACAAGCCAACCAAAAAGAAGAGTATGAAAACTAAAAAGTCGAACCTATGAACACAAAAAGGTACTGGGACTACTACTTATAGCCATAGTAACACCTCAGCCTGTAGGGAACTCATAAATCTCAGTCCGGTCCTAGTTTTCCCTGGACTCTATCAAAATGTGCTTGTCTGCACAAGACATGACGTGTGTGGGCAAAGCCCATGCAGGGGTAAGTGTAACAATACTTAGTAGTAGACCCCGAAAACCAAAAAGTAAATAAAAAAATTAATGGTACTATTATCTCTGCATATTATATGTCTACTGAACATTTAACAAGAGTATCACAAACTAATTCTTGGGGAACACACTCTCGAGTGGGGAAAGATAACGATACACAGATGATGATCACTACAAGGGCCTTGGTGGATACCCCAACTCATCAAGATTCACATGAAAAGTAGAAGATCGATGCTCTGTGGTGTTAGTAATGCTGATACCTGACTCTACCAAGGGTCATGAATGGATAAAGGATCTAACTCTGAGCCTCTCAAAGGGATACCTAACTATATCTCTGAACGTCCTGCTGAAGAGATTATCATCCTGAAAAAGGAAACAATACATGACCATCAGGGGAACAATAAAAAGGGGAACTAACCCAAACAAAACATGTTCAAGATATGGTGGACCAGAAGTTCAAGACATGTACTGAAATGTACACAGCGTGTACATGTGTCACACACCGTGTATTCTGACCTCCGGTAATACCCATGTACAACGAACCATGTCGTTGGGTTTGTCATGTTGAAACGTTAGTACACAGTGTGTAATATATATCACATGTTGTGTCTGAGTACCAGGGGTCGGCTCCATGTATGAAGTCATCTTCCGGTACACAGCTTTATCTTGTCTGTGCCTTCCCATGTAACTGATACATGAGATAACCCATGCAGCCAGCTTGGTCTGGCCGTGTGGTGGAGAACACGACTTTGTACGCTATCTCTTGTCTGTGTATCAACTGGGATAAAAACTGAGTCTGCATAAGGAATCACATTCCATGTTCATCGGGGAACACGTCATTTCATCGCTTCATGCATTGCGGAACCTTACCCACCACTGGGCCGGTCCAGCACGACGTGTTCTTAGGGATACCCGTCATGTTCATAGAAAATTTCCAGAAATGACGCTAGTCACCACCGGGCCCTAGTTTCTCTTACGATCCTTTATATGGCCTCCTGATCACCTTGAAACTCATGATCTGATGCCATCCTACCATCATGAAGCCGATTTCATCAGTTTCAGGCCTCTAATCAGCTCTAAAAACACATTCTGATCCAACAATGAAAAAAAGATCAAAGGATGAGAACCCCCAAACTATGTCGATTCATATGCCGCCATTTCCATCATAATAATTAGATGTCATCATGATGTTAGATCTAAAACTTGGGATCATTGAGTTGCGAAACAGATGCACAACGATTCATTTGGTTTATAACCCTGCAAAGAACGCAGGGTTAAAAAGGGAGAAATAATAACAATTAACAAACGAGGAACACACCTTTATCATCATTCATCATGGTGTAAGTCCACTCCCATTAATAGTTTTAACATGTGAATCAAAATGACAATCCAAGAATTAGCATATAATCAATTCTCAAATCAAAAATCCACAAAAGAAAAGGAAATTTATTCCCTCCCCCAAGAACACCCGATCTTTGGATCACCTTGTTGGTGTGTTGATCATTGTTTGTCATTTAATCCAAGAATGGGGAAACAAAATAATCAAAGATAACAACCCCTATGTAAACCATCTATGAAGAGGGAGATCAGTCGTTGGTTTGGATTCAATCTCGTTGCGCAACGATCCACACGTTGTCATTCATCGACCGTCGTCAAAAAATCCTCCAAGGTTGTATCCTCTCCAATAAAATAGAGGATTCTAGGGGAAAACTCATGGGTTTTGATACTAACCCTAATATCCATCTCATTTAATGAAAATAAGCATCGTTTCATTATGGGAATATTTTAAAATGAAATAAATTATTAACTTATTTTATTTCATCTAAAATTTTCCTTCTAAAACACCCAAAAACTAACTTTTGCAGTCAACCCACATCGGTTGATGTTAGGCCCCTCATAAAGTGAAGCTACTGCTCTGAACTCAATGGTGCCCTCAGATTTATAATCTGGGAAACTGTTTAAATGTTATTCTCCTTTTAAAGGAAAACCTCTCACACGCATTTTTTAAAATTTTAATTCATTTATATCATTTATTCAAGGAACTCCAGGCCTCACAATCCCACACCGTCAAAAGGTATAGTCTCAAAATAATTCCACATAATATTTTAAAATAAAACATGAAAAATACAAGACATTGAATTCTCCCCACCTTGGGTATTTCCATCCTCAAAAAATACAACACAAAGCTACTCAAAAATATGTGGTTACTGGGAACGGAACTGAGCCTCCCGCTCCCACGTGCTCTCCTAAAGATTCGGGGTCTACCACCATACATACACCAAGGGAATTGATTACCACTGAAGGATCCTCTCCTACCGATCCACGATCTCTTCTGGGTACTTCTCTATGGTCGATCCATCCTCAAGGTTCAGCTCTCCCCATTCGATGACATTCGATGGATCATGAACGTACCTCCACAACTGTGACACTTGGAATACATCATGCACCTGGTGCAACTACGGTGGTAGAGCTAGGCTGTATGCCACCTTTCCAACCCTATGATGTATGTGGAAAGGACTTTTGAACCCCAGAGAAAGCTTGTCGCCTCGTCCCAATCTCTATAACCCTCATTGTGGTGGTACCCAAAGGAAGACATGGTCCCCAACCTCGAACTCCAGTTGTCTTTGTTGTTTGTCAACATAAGAATTCTCTTAGCTCCCTGCAGTCTTCATCCTCTCTCGGATGATCTACACCTTCTCAGTGGTAGTTTTCACCAACTTTGGATCTCTGAGTGCTGACTCTCTTGGGTCAGTCAAACAATGTGGTGGCCAGAAGGGTATCCCATATAATGCTTCAAATGCTGCCAAACCAATAGTTAAGTGGTATATATTATTGTAAGAAAACTCCACCAGTGGTATTTGTTCCTCCCACCTATGACCAAAGTATATGATATAGTCCCACAATATATCCTCCAAAACCTGAATGGTCCCCTCCATCTGACCATGTGTCTGGGGATTGAACGTTGTGCTCAAGCATATCTACATTCCAAAATCCTCCTGAAATCCGTTACACAATAGGGATGTGTAGTGAGAATCTCTTTCTGAGATCATCCTCGAAGGGATACCATGAAGCCAATCTATCTCCTACATGTAGAGGCATCCCAAGCTCTCTATGGAACTCTAGTATCATATATCTTGGAAGTGTTATGACTTGGTGAGTCGATCAATGATCACCCAGATGGAATTGTTCCCCTTAGATGTTAGTGGTATTCCCATCATGATGCTCATCGATATTCCATACCACATACACTCTGGAATATAAAGGGGTGAGCTAATCCTGTTGGAACACGGTGCTCAGCTTCCCCTGCTCTCATGTAAGGTATCGAGAAACAAACTCTGCTACTGCCTTCTTCATGCCTGACCACTCGAACTATCATCAGAGATTCAAGTGCATATTCTCCACTCTAGGATGTACCACCAAGGGGGATGTATGAAGATTCCTCATTACCTCATCTTGCAATTCCATTGGTATAATAGTGTGTCCTCTGAAAATATGTAAATGCTCCCCACCTTAAAAATATTAATCAGGAGCATGTCTTGTGGATAACTAATCACATAAAGCCGCACACTCAACATTCCCAAGATGTGCCTCCCAAACTCACTATAAGAGTGGAGGGGTGAAAAATATCGCCAGAAGGTAAAATGGAATCTCTCTTTCCATGATGGATAACTCCAATTTGGCTATCTGCAATGTCGCCTCACTCAACAGTGGTGAGGTCGAACTTCTCCAAAGAGCCTCCACCACCTTGATCCCCTTCATAGGAGTATAGATGATCTTGAAATCATAGTCCTAGAAGAACTCTAGACAAATACTCTATCTCAAATTCATATCATTCTGAAATAATATGTAATTAAGGATCATATTGTCATAATAGATGATAAACCACTCTCCCATAATGTGGTGTAGCCAAATCATCAACACGAAGACTACTGCTACCAACTCAAGATCATAGGTCACATAGTTCTGCTCATGTGGCCTTATATGGAACAAAACATAAGTAATCAATTACTGTATCTACATCAGTAAACAACCATGCTCGGTCCTTAATGTGTTCTAGAATACTACGTACTCAACACCCTCCTACGGTAATCTTACGATCGGGGCGCTCATCAAACTCTACCTCAACCGCTCAAAAGTCTACTAGAACTTATCTATCCACATGATGGGTTTCCCATTCCTAGTCAAGGCTGACATTGATGCCGATATTCATGATAAATCAGGAATGAATCGTCGGTAATATCCTTCCAACTCAAGGAAGCTCCGCTCCTCAGTCATGCTCCGAGGTGGCTCCCATGCTAACATTTCATCCACCTTGGATAGGTACGTAGCTACTCCATATGATGAAATTAAATGTCCCAAAAATTGGACCTCCTAATTCAATAACTAGCACTTAGAGTGCTTCCCATAATGTTGGTGTTGTCTTTGTACATCCAAAACCATTCGTAGGTGTCTCGTATGCTCCTCCTATGAAGCTGATTACACAAGGTTTCTGTTGATGAAGACCACTATGAACCAGTCCATGAATGGGTGGAATATCCAGTTCATAACTCCCATGAACACTGCAGGGGAATTCTTCATGCTGAAACTAATTACCAAGTACACATTCTGACTAAATAATAATCTTAAATCCATATTCGGTATATCCTCATCCAATACATGTAACTGGTGGTAACCTGACCGAATGTCAACCTTCTATAACCATGGTTCCCCTCTTAGTTGGTCAAAGAGACCTTTGATCCCTGGTAGTGGATACTTGTTCTTCATTGATACCTGGTTCAGGTACCGGAAATCTACACACAACAACTAAAAAACATATTCCCTCTTGGAAAACAAAATCGGGGTTGCCCAGGGTGAAACATTGGGTCATAAGAATACCTTGTAATGCAGATCCTCCAACATCACCCTCAGCTCCCTATGCTCACAGGGAGCCATCCAATATGCTGATGAAAAAATTTGTGTTGTCTCAGGGTATAAGTCAACGCATAATTTGATTTCCCGGCGTGTAGGTAGTCTCGGAACATCATTGGGAATGATGTCCTCATACTCCGCCACTACTGCTGGGAACTGTGAGCTCACAACATCTACCTCTCCGAGGGTAATTCTAGAAAAATAAAGTGTGATTGGTTGCACCCTCCTATATATGATCCCATCCAGTGCCACCTAAGTCCCCCTTTCACCGACAAAGGAAAAACTCGTCCCATCGCTGCAGACACACAGAATACTTCACCTAAAGCAGTCAATTTGGGCATGGACAGAAGATAACCAATCCATACCATGATTGAAGTCGTAAGGCCTTGATGCTACCGCCAAGAGGTTCTAAACAAAACTCTTGCTCCAAGGTTAAGATCACACATTCTGAAAAGGTGTGTGATCATCGAGTCTCCTCCAGTTGGTTTCTACAAGTGTCAGGATTGAGTAAATGGATCTATGTGAATCCCATGGTTTTTCACAAGAAATGTGGAGAGGAAATAATGACTGGAACCAATGTCTATATGTACGGATGCTGTGGCAGAGAAGACAAAAATCATATCTCGGATCATCCCTGGTGTCCCTGGGTCATATGCCTCGATGACATGTATCTTTACCCACCCCTATCCTACAACACCCTGAGCCTGGTACGGACCTTCTATGGGTGGTGGTGGAAGTATATCGAAGCCTCTACCATCACCTACATCTCTCCCTACTCCTATTCCATGTCTGCCACCTAGAGAGTATGTCTGCTCCACTCTCTATCTCTACCACTGTGGTCCATCCACTGCCTCCATATCAACATCTGGATGGGTTGGAGAATCTCAAGAGAGATGTCCCATACCGTCACATGAGTAGCATCGCATCTCCCTAGGATGACTAGATCCATCCTGAGAGCCATGGACTATAGATACCCTGCCATGGGTCCTCTTAATATGTCTCTCATGTCCTGATCCATGTTCCTGACGTCAGCTCCCTACTTCCGAAGTCTCCACACATGTGTGCCCACGACTAACTGACATTATTTTTCTCTGCTCCACAAAGATGCCCTCGATCCCCAAGGCTCACTCAAGCACTGCAGCATAATTCAAAATTCATAGAGGAACGACACTAGCTCGGATGTCCCGTCGTAGTCATTTATCGAAGGTGAATCTCTGATGTACTAATCCCTAACCATATCCATCGAGTACCTCATGAGGACGGTAAACCTCGATGAATACTCATCCACCATCAAACATCCCTGCTAGAGATAAAGATTCTTCTAGATATACACATCTCACAACGTAATTGTTGAGAAATCCTACCTAATGAGTTGCTCAAACACCATCGATGATAGAGTCTCCTTGTCATGAGTCTGTGTGGCCAGACTCCACCATCATCCCGATGAACTCTGAAGGAGGCTCGCTCCTCATATCCCCATCTAGTCCACAGGTGTCCCCATGAGACAGAAAATTCTGGTAACCTCCTCAAGCCATTCCTTAGGTGCCAAAGGGTCAGGATCACCTTATAACCTAAGGGTCTCTTTCTCTGGAACTCATGAGGTGCACATATACTATGCCCCTCATCGGTTGGTACTGCAAGTACAATGAGGTGCTCCACTAGTGGTGGTATAGAAGGTGCACCACCTGGAGGCAACACCCGGGGAACTTGTCCTTGTATCAATTTCTCGTCACTGAGGGGGTCATCCTCATTATTTCACTGCTAAATCATAGCGGGTATGCGTCATGGTGGCATCTTGTAAGGAACAAGATGTTCCATAATCAAAGTATATATCTGGATGGATGAGACAAAGGACCTGGGAAACAAAACTCATTCCTATATGATGCATGTACGAATCCCTTATTCCTCTACAAATAGTTTTTTCCTATACCGAGTTGAAAAGCAGGTTATCAGAGTCCTGGTGTATGGATATGTCGGCCACCTTCACCAACACTGGAATCTCAGGCCTAATAACCAAACTTAAAACACTTAACACTGTTTCCCCAAACCAATCTCACATACTATTGGTTCTATGGTAGAACCGACCACCTATGATATCACATTTTTATGACCCATCCCAGTGGGGGCCATGTTGCGACTCCCCATGCTCACCTCCAATATGCCAGGGGATGATGACTAGCACTGAGTAGGAATATTACTAATATGGGAGGCATTGCCTAAGTACCTGTACATGCACACACATCTCCAATCCCACTAATTATAAAATGTAAGAAAACCAATTCTGGAAGAAAATGCATGCATAAAACTACAACCAACAAATATAGTATAACAAAAAGTACTGTACTAAAATTAAACAAGGCCAGAATACAGCCCACCAAAAAGAAGAGTCTAAAAAATAGAAATTGCATCCTTTGAACACAAAAAGGTACTGGGACTACTGCTTGTAGCTATATAAACACCCCGTCCTGTAGGGAACTCAGAAAGATCAGTCATGTCCGGATCCACCCTGGATTATGTCAAAAGGCTTCTTGTCAACACAAGACAGGACACGTGTGGGAAAAGCCCGTGCAGGGGTGAGTATAACAATACTCACTAGGGGACCTCAAAAACCACAAAGTAAATACACAAAGAAAAAGTACAGTCATCTCTACACAGTATAAGTCTACTGAAAAAATTACAATAGTAACACAAACCATATATACTCAAAACATAGACCTGCAGTTTAGATACAAGTCACAGAACCGCATTCCCCCACTAGGGATTTATTTTTGAGATTCCATGAAGCACTCATATAAGATAACACACTCCACGAGTATGATAGCTTGGATGATGTTCATCTGAGAAGTAATATCCATTGGGAAAATTCCTGAGAGATAGATACACTCATTCCAGGAGAACACACTCATGAGTGGGGAAAGATCACGATACACAGTGTAGGATCACTTCTAGGGCCTTGGTGAATATCGAAACACATCTAGATTCACCTACTAAGTAGAGGATCAGTTCCATGTAGGGATAGTCATGTCGATACCTGACTATACCTAGGGTCAAGAATGGATAGATAATATCGCTCTTGGCCTCTTGGAAGGATACCTCAGCCTATCTCGGAAACTCCTACTGAAGGGATCATAATACTGAAAAAAGAAAACAATACCGGACCTTCAGTGGAATGAGAAAAAGTGGAAATAACCCAAACAAATCATGTCCAAGATATGGTAGACTAGAATACCATGCCATGTATTAAAAAGTGCACGGTGTGTAAAAGTGTCACACGCTGTGTCTTCAAACCCCGAGTACTGCCTGTGTACAACGAACCATATCGCAAGGATAGTATTTTAGAAAGGTCAATACATGATGTGTAGTACAGATCACATGCCATGTCCGAGAAACTATGGTCAACTCTATGTGTGAGGCTATATTTCTGTACATGAATTCATCCTATGTGTGCCATCCCGTTTAACCATTACACGGGATAACCAGTGTAGCGAGCCTAGTCTTTCCGTGTAGTGGAGTACACTGCTGTGAACTCCATCCCATGTCCTTGTATTTACCGGGACACAAACCAATTCCATGTAAGGACCCACACACTATGATATTTGGGGAACATGTCGTGTCATCACTTTGTAACATCCCGGATCTGGGTGCCACTCAACGGAAGACCTGAACCCGATTGGTCTCCTGAAATCAAGTACATTTCCCCAATTGCAAGAGGTTGCCGAATACGAGTGAGGTACTAGGCTCTATAGTGGGGAAACTATTCCCTCATTTTTTATGTGTAACGTAGCAGAACAAAATACAAATATACAAAAGCAGATGCAGTAAGAAATACCAAAATAAAATGGAATATACTACAGAACTAAATGATAACAATAGTCTTATAGGTATGATAATTCATTACGTATCTAAGTCTAGGAATGAAACCAAGACATGATACACTGTAATATAGAATGATCCAATACAATGTTCAGTTACAGAAAAGGAAAACAAAACAGTACAATAGTAACTCAGTAGCATCGCAAGACTAAGCCCCGTCCCATTCTCTCCTACTCCTCTGAAACAATAAAGTACCTGTATAGGGACTCATTCCCTTATCATCACCTGTAGCAATACAATCTGTTTGGGCCCAAGGCATGACCCAAACAGGGTGTGAGAAATAAATCCCAGTAGGCAACCATCAAAGGCTCGTGCCCAACTGTTAGTGAATTTGTGCAACAACAGTGTGCATTAATGGAAAAGTAGAATACAAGGAAGTACTCGAAGGAATCTAATCCTGCCAATTCCAATTCCAATTAATTATTATTTAACAATTCAATGTAATTGAGTTATATGTTTATGAGACGTAGCTTCAGCCGACAACCTCCTAAACGGTGCCACAGTAAAAACCAAAAAATCTATCTAACATGTACATGCTAAAACAATACCAAGCCTATGCTTTATCTTTGTTGGTAAAACATGTAAAATCACCACTGTGGATATATGAAGTAAACTATGTCCCCAAACATAAGAACCATTTCCCTCGGGCTAAACAGAACCCTACCCTCAACCCAAAATGAAACTTTCCCTTGGGCCTTGCCCTCAGGAGAAACCAATATGAAACCCTCAGCTGAGTTCCCTCAGGCATGGAAGCTATAGCCCTCAGACATATGAAATATTTCTCTCATTCTGACAAACACTTTCCCTTATGCTGAATATAACCTTTCCCTTATGCTGAATAGTACCTTGCCATCAGGCTGAGTAGAACCTTTCCCTCAGGCTAAACAAGTAATTGGGCTTATCCCAACACATAAAGAAATTAATTTAAATACATTTCCTCTCATGAAAACTCAAATCATTCTATAATCATGGCATACCCTCGGGTATCCTAGCCAAATAGCTAAACAAGGGAACGCACCCACAGGGTGGCCCTATATCCAAGAAAAGATCCCAAATAGTAGTTACAAATATTAAATAAATTACCTATGTGATTATAGGTATTTAATCAGTCATGTCTTGAGCCATACTACACCCCAAACATGGGTGAATAGCACAACAACACAAAAAAAGAACATGACAGTTGGAATTTAACATCAGACCACCTACCTTGATCTCCACTAATCGATAAACGTGAATGATTCCTCCAGAATCATTCATGAATGAAGTATATCTGGGATAAACATTCACCTGTTCAAACATAAATAACATCCACTTGGAAAAGAATTGATAAAAATAGCTCAAGGAGAAGGAAGGTCTTACCCGCACGGTTCAAACAAGATCTTAGGCGGAAGAAATGGATTCCCGATGTGGGATCAAGAGATCCCCCAAGATCTGGCCTCTCTCATGGTGTTCCAAATGCGTACACTTCCTCCTCTACTGAAATAGGAGGCTACAACCTGTTTTAAGTGAAGAAAAAACTACACAGTGTGTACTCTCAAGTACATGACGTGTAATTTTCATATTTTTTAATTTTCCTCTGGCGGCTATATTTCACCGACAAAATGTTCATCTGTCGACATGAGTAAATGACATGTATTCCTGAGTACATGGCGTGTACTATCACTCCACCGGCATCTACTTCCACTGCCTTACTATTCACCTGCTGATTGATCAGAGAACGGGTAAATTCTAAGTACACAACAGGCAGTTATTTTTTACACCATCCATCGCTGGTAGGCCTACACGCCATGTGTACTCATATCACACGGCCAATGTACACGGTGTATGGAAAAGTACATGGGGTGTGACCATTAAATTTGGTATTTTCCCAATTTTACTTGTTTTCACAAAAAAACATAATGAAAGGGGAAAATAATAAACTCGCACCTCAAGAATTAGGACCTGGTTCTTACAAACGTCCCCCCTTATAGAAATTCATCCCTGAATTGCCTTTCCAAGGGTGGTGAAGATAAAGCTGTGAACAAATCTGGCCACTGAGCATGTACATCGGTCTACCAATTATATGAGAGGAACTGACCGACATCGAAAAACCTTCATGATCCTTTCAACAATATCAATCAGATTCTCCTCAAAGGATGAATCAGCTTGAAGCTCAACCTCCATGGGCTGAAAGATGTGACACATGTCTGAGTGATAACAGAACAAATGAGATACATAGAAGACGTCCTGCACAACACAGTACCTCTCTGGTAACTACAACCGATAGGTAACTGGCCTGACTCTCTCCAGAATCTCAAACGACAGCACATATGTCAGTGAAAGTTTACACTGTCTCCTAATCTTCCTGTGTCCTATCCTCAGTGAAACATGCAAGAAAACCTGATCCCCGACCACAAACTACAAGGTTCATCTGTGGCAATCAGCATAATATTTCTAATGAGAATTTGTAGAAGCCATCCAATTCTGTATCAACTAAAACTGCTCTGATGTATCCTTCATAGGATGTGGTCCCAGAAATGTTGCATCACCTTCCTCCATCCAGCACCAAGGTTATCTTCATGGCCAACTATATAAAGCCTTGTAAGGTTCCATCTCAATAGTTTCATGAAAACAATTTTTGTAGGAAAAATCGACTAGGGGTATGTTCATTTCTCAAGATCCCTCAAAGTCCATGATGCATGAATGCAACATGTACTCAAGAACCTGTATCGTACGCTCTGACTAGCCATCGTTCTGAGGGTGGTATACTACGCTCAGAAGTGTATGTGTACCCGTGCCCTCTGAAAACTCTGCCAGAAAAAAGATATAAACTAGGCGTCCCTATCTGAAATGATTAAACAAGTGACCCCATGAAGACATACCACCTATCAGATATACAACTTCCTGATCTCATCAACACCGAATATCTCCTGGATCAGTAAAAAGTGATCTACCTTCATAATTCTAACCCACACGACATCATTGCCTCAAGGTGACCTCAGTAACCCAGTCACGAAATCCATCGCGACATTATCCCATTTCCACTCTGGAATGGGTAACTGTTGCAATAGTCTGGCTAGCCTCTGATGCTCTGCCTTCACTTATTGATAGGTGGAACATCTCACAAAAAAACAAGTATCTTCCCGTTTCATACCCAGCCAAAAATACTAAAATCTCAAGTCACGAAACATTTTGGTAACTCCGGAATGCACTATAGAAGATGAAGCATGAAACTCATGCATCAAATCATCGCGTATATCCCATGGAACCCACACCCACCCATGGATACATAGTACCTCATCATCTCTTATCGTCCAACTAGGAGGAGGGTCCTCACTTACTACAGACTCTGATAGAACTAGGCCTTCTAATTCTAATAGCTATCTGATCCTCACTCTAACCAAGAGTATAGATGTCACAGCTAAAGCCAAAAGTTATGATCCTCTATGACTATCCTGCACCTCCAAATGAATATTAGAGAATAATGCCATGAGCTTCCACTCACCACTGGCCTCTTACACTACCTGTATCTGAGTCTTTCTACTTAGTGCCTCAGTAACGGTGTTACCCTTACCGAGTGTATATGAAAGCTCAAAGTCGAAAGACTGAAGGTATTCAACCCACATTCACTGTCTCAGATTAAAGTCACGCTGGGTAAAGATATACTTGAGACTTTTGTTGTCCGTATACACCACAAAATGTTCCCCCAACAGATAATGTCTCCAATAGTGTAATGCATGAACAACTGCGGCAAACTCCAGATCATGTGTCAGGTAATTCCTCTCATGTGGCATCAACTACCGAGACCTGTACGCAACTACTCGATTGCCCTGCATCAACACTGCTCCCAGCCCAATACCTGATGCGTCACAGTAAACTGTATTGCTCTTTTCTTGCTCTAGAAGTATCAGGATTGGTGTTTTTGTCAACCTTCCTTTCAACTCCTAAAAGGCTGTGTCGTAGGCATCTGACCAAACGAACATCACACCCTTCTTAGTCAAACCAGTCAGCGACGCTGCTAAGTGGTAGAAGTCATGTATAAAGTTCCTGTAGTAACCATCCATCCCCAAGAAACTTTGTATCTCAAACACATTATTTAGGTACTGCCAAGAAACTACTGCTCTCACTTTCTCTAGGTCTACCACAACTCCTACCTCTGAGATAATATTACCCAGGAAGTGTATCTAGTCCATCCAAAAGTGGAACTTTGAGATCTTAGAATATAGTTGATGCTCTCTCAGTATACTGAGAATGATATCAAGATAGGTAGCATGGTCGGGTCGAGTGTGATATTACAGCATGATATCATCCAAGAAGACTACCAAAAAAGAATCTGGATATGGGTGGAATACACGATTCATCATATTCATGAAAACTGATGGCGCATTCATGAGTCCGAACGGCATGGAAAAGTACTCGTGTAGACCATATTTTGCTTGAAAAGCTGTAACCAGTATGTATGATGGTCGAACGTGAAACTGATGATATCCAGATCTCAATTCAATCTTTGAGAACAGTCGTGATCCTCGATGTTGATAAAAAAGATCATCAATCAATGGAAAGGGATATAGGCTCTTGTCTGTCAACTGGTTCATCTTTCGCTAATCCACACAAAGTGTGAGGGTATCGTCCAGATTCTTCCCAAATAGGATAGGGGAACCCCAAGGAGAATCAAAGGGTCATATGAAACCCTTTTCCTGCAACTCCTTCAACTACCTCTTGAGCTCCTGAAACTCTGGTGTAGCCATCCAATAAGGAGGAATGGACACCGGTACTACTCCTAGAACTTCCTCAATAGAGAAATCCACCACTCAATCCATAGATATACCTAAGAAGTATTCGAGGATGATATCCCTGAAACAATCAACTACTAGAGGTAAATAATTATGAAAAGTTCCTGGGTCATCCAGATACAAAATAGTAATTTGATTTGTCACTCCACCACACCCACGATGCTTGGGTCCAGCTCAGCTCACCTAGACATCCCATTTTCCCTTGTATAGAAACTCTCCACCCACTGGTGAAGTGAAACTCACCCTGCAATGACATCAATATACAAAGGCTCGATAGGGTACCAAAATGTACATCCTGAGAATAACGCTATTTATCGTCATCTCTAAGACAAAGAGTTCCCACAGAAGGTGACAACAACCAACCGCTAGAGGGAACTTCTTACACTGATGCACACCTACCGTTCTAGTCCCCAAAAGAGTGTCTAGAGTCATAACATCAGAAGAAAAAGAAATACATAGCCCAAGGCTCTCCAAAATAGCTACATATATAAATATATGTGTATCACCCATATCAAAAAGTAATGAAGACAAAAAAGAAGCAACTAGAATTGTACCTCTGACAGTGAAAGGTTAGGGATCATGCTCCTATTGGGTCTTTTGCACTGCATATGCCTGCCAAGTGCCATGGCCCTGTGACACAACCTTGTTGTTATGGTATGTAGAGTATGATATACTCTATAATTCTAAATGTAGGATCAAAATAATATATATACTAAATGAATTATCTAACAGTGCTGAAAATACAAGAGGGGGGTGAATTGTATACTTTAAAAAATTCATTTGGAACATTTAAAGATGATTATGTTTAATAATGTTAAATAAGGTAATTCACAATACCTTTTGTTCTACACAATTTCTAGATTCTGGAAAAATGATTTCGCAAAAGTGATTTTGGAAAATATGATTACGGAAAATGAAACTTAATGAATGTTTACAAAGATAATGATTCTACCTTAAAGCATATATAATCATACGAAATCAGATTATACATGTATAAGGAAGTATCAGATAGTTATACTTTCCCCAAAAATCAAAATACAGTGGAAAACTTGAATCAAAAAAGTAACAAGTAGTAAATCTTTTAACCCAAAGAGAAGGGTATCCAAGAACCTTGGATAAAGGTCCCTTGATTTATACTTTCAAGAAGTTATATCTTACCCACACCAGGTTAATCCCTCTATACGAAGATCGGATTTTGTCTTGTTATCCCCACAAGCCCTCAACTTCATGGTAGTCAGCACCTCTGTCTTCCTCAGCAAGGATGTTCTAGAACATTAAGGTAGTCGACACCTCTGTCATCCTATCCTCGAAATCCCTCAAATGTAATCATCAACATTAGGAGTCGCAAGAAGAAAATGTGAAAAATTCTTTCAGTACACACTAAGCATGGGAGTCTCTCTATAGAAATCCATTCAACAACATGTAATCTCTAGAGTTTGTAGAATAGTGTTGGGCTCTTTCAAATTATGTCCTATTTATAGTCACAACATCAACAGTAGACTCCCTCCAGCAACGGTCATATTTTTCCTTGAATTTTAGAGGGACCTGTACATGTGTCACTCAAACAACGGTTAGTTAGTAACTGAATTCATGACATCGTTTTATAACAAAAACAAGTGTATGAAGAAATATGGTTACATAACCAAAATCATATATTCGGAATGTAAGAAAATAAAGTTTCGGAGTCTAACCAAAGAGATATTCGGTGTCTATAATACAAGGTTATTCATATTATATTTTCTAAAGAATTCAGAACCTGAACTATATAGAATTATAGAGTCTAAATTTCAAGGAAATTCGAAATCTGGATTCACAAGAATTCGGACAGTGAACATACAATGTTCGGAGTAATAGTTCATGAGAATTCAGAGTTAGAACATACAATGTTCGGAGTCTGAATTCATTAGATTTTAGAGTCGGGAATTATAACGTTCAGAGTCAGAATTCATTAGAATTCAGAGTCAGAACTCAGAAGAGTTCGGAGTTTGAATTTAGATTACTTGTATTCAGAACTCATAGGAGTTCGGAGTCCGAATTCAGAGAGCTTGGAGTCAGATCTCATAAGAGTTCAGATCCTCAATTCAGGGAACTCGGAGTCAGAATTCAGATCCTGAAAAAAGAATAATCTTTATCTATGTATTAGATGTTTTTGAGTTTTTTAGATATGAAACCTAATTTTATACTTAGACAAGATAACTAATATCGGAAAACATGGTGAGGATAAATTTCGATGGGGAAGGAAAATTTTCCTTATGAAAGTAAAACACAAAGGAAAATGAAAATTTCCTTAAGATTAAGTGTTTGTGATTTTCAAAACATGAGGATTGGTAAAGCCATAAAGAAACCTTATTGACACAACAATCTCCCCAAACATGAAAGAATGGAAATTTCATAATGAATACTTATTGACTCAATAATCTCGCCTTTTTGGAATGCACAAACACCCTTATGATAATGAAAATAAAGAATTTGAAAATATTTTTCTAGACATTGAAAATAAAACTTATCTCCCTTATTATATGGGAAAAGATGAATATGAATAACTCCTACTTAGGCTTTAGAACACTAAGGATCGTTTTCCAAATTTCCGGAATGAGATTTTTTATTATCTTGAGTACATAAATATCTGTAATTAAAACTCTACCATAGATAAACTCTCCCTTACTTTGGGATATTTATTCTTTACATAGTATTCTTTTCTCCTTTATCCCCCATTGTGATTTTCACAGAGTTTAAGGGAATGGAAAAAAATATGGTACCTGAAATATTAGTACAACACATCCAAAAGACATGAAACCACATATTTCATTGATATGAATGAATTTGTACATGGAAAAAAACATCAACAAAAGATCAGATTGGAACCCAATTATCCATCCTTTTCCTTTGAAATCATTTTCATGACTATAGTCTTCACCTTCTTGAGCTCCTTATGATCTTCCTATGCTCTCTTAAGAAGCTGATCCCAATCCTCAGCTTTCTTCTCTAATTATTTGATTCATTCTTCCTGAGACTTAAGAGCCTCTGTCAGAGCCTTCATGACTTATTCCTACTTAAAAATATTTTCTACTATTTTAATCCGAAGATATATTTCTCTCTTCCATCATTGGTTAAAAGAATATAACTTTAAATTCAAATATTTTACATATTAAATCCGAGAATTCTGTTCTAGAGTCATCTTTTCTTCAAAACTAGTTGTGAGATCCTTGATCTTACCATATTCAATGTCAAAAGCCTCCTTGACACTATCTTGTAACTCATAAAATTCTCTCAAATATTCAACAGTGTTCTTTGACCAACAAACCATTTTCTTACAAGAACTTTTTTGGGCATCGTAGTTAATGAAGAAATTTTGGAAATCAGTCTCCATCTTTATAGACTTATCCATCACCATGGATACTGAATCGGATTTCTGATTTAGAGTGTGTTGGATAATTTGGAATCTCGAGTCAATACTCATAAATATCGGAATGGTCGTAATCAACTTTTTCAATGACTGCAAAACAAATTAATTTCATAGAGTTGATGATTCCGAATCTGAGACATTTCTAAGTGAGGGCTCTTTCTCTAGATCAACTGCCTTCTTCTTCGATGATCCACTAGAATCCTTTTCATTACAAAAACTTTTTTAGGTTTCACAACCACCACTTATTTTCCCTTAAAACATCTAGGAATGGCTTCCACATCTAGAGATTTGTGTTCTCTACCGAATAGTTGAACAATTATATCTTCATCTATATTATCCTTCTCAGCTTCTGCCTCAACATATTCAGGTTGAATAAAATGATGATTAAAAATTTCTTCCTCAGACAACTTGTTCAATTCTTCTTCAACATTTTTATCCTCTTCTTCCTGATCATTCCCAGGTGTAGCTATTTTTAAGGATTCTTCTTCTGAAGTTCAGATTGACAATTTCTCAGATGGACTTTTTTTCTCAGGAAAATCTTCCACTTTCTTTATGAGATATTCGGTATCGCCACTTCTTTCTTCTTCTTCCACTTCTTTTACTACTACTTCTTCTTCTCTTTCTTTCACATTTTCTGGAGTGAAAAACTTATTACCCAGAGTCTCTGGTAATGCTTATACTATTGATGATTTGGTATTGGGATACTCTCAGGTGCTTTCTCAATATCCCTCAATAGGGATTTCACTAAGTCGGCTTCAGTCATCTTCTTCTTTAACTTCTTTTATTTAGCCTACTTATCATGCCGATCAGTTGTCTTCCCTTTCAAAGCCTTTGCATCAGTAGGATCCAAGCCCAAATGTGGCTCCCCTGCATTCCTTTTTTTCCTTATCACCCATCCACTTTTCTACAACATCATACGGATATGATTTTTTCTTCTTAGGTTTTGGAGGTGCAGATTGAGCTTGCTTATCTTTTGGGATTTTTTCTTCATCTTCTACTTCTTTAAACATTCTCTTCTTTCCTCCCTTTCTCGATGGTTCAGGCACTTCTTGTTTCATCGGAATAGCTTCAGATTCATCCACTGGTATACTATAAAATTCTATGGAGTCATTGGAAAACCCAATGTTCATCCTCTTCAAAGTATCATCACTGATTAGCATAACCTTATAGTTCCTAGGATTCGAGGTGCATGGGATTTGAAAAGATTATAGACATCGAAAAATTATCTTTGATAGAATAGCCGGGTACATGATATCTTGAGCCTTCATATTTCTATTCTTGATATTCTCAATCGTAATCAGAATATACTTAACCAAATTAACCTTTCTCACGATCAACAGAAAATCTAGGATGTACATATCACACTTCTTCAATGTGTCCTTGTCACCGTTTCATAGAATGATAAATCCTTGAACCAATAATTCACGGATACTATTATTTGTATAGTGGTGAGAAATCATCAGAGTCTTAACATTATAATGTTTGAGGAACTCCATTGAATTTACCTTTACAAATCTTCCTTGATCATCTGACAACTTATGAGAACAAAATTTAGCTTCACCATCATACGAATCTCCAATAAAACTAGATTCCTTAGTGTAAGAAAGATCATAAGTCTTTACAAAGCGTTTGAATAAAAACTTATCTCCGCCATCTTCCTTGAAAAAACTAACTGATTCATAAAACTCAACAAGAAAATCTGGATACAATAATTCTTGAGCCCCTGCCTTGGATATGAAAACACTCTCCCGTCCATTCAATTTAATTTTCTTCGAAATTATGGAATCATGCTTGTTGAAGAAGTTCGGATGCACCGACCTTTCTCTATAAACCTTCCACTCCGTAATAGGCTTGACAATAGAAATATCATTCTGAGATTATTATTTTACAGACAATATGAATTGATAAATCTTTGAGAAGTTCAGTACGGGCTTAAGTAGAGGGTCATAACATTAGCACGCAAGAGCTTGAGATCGATGTGGGACAACTATTCAAGGGTCCTTTATATAGGGGTTGAAAGAGACAATTTATATTCCAAATCCAATACAATGGATAAAATTATTTTGGATCATATCTGATAGTTGATATGATAGCCACATGAAAAACATGATAGAATATAATCTTTTGTGGTTTTTGAAAAAAAACATTCGGATTTAAGGAAAAGAGAATCTAGATTTTTTTTAAAAAAAAGAAAATACCAGAATGTAAATGATGATTTAAAAAACTCTGAAAAAGAAAACATACCTTTTGGATTATGACGAAGATTATTCATATTGAGGAAAAAAATTTCTTGATGAACATTAGATTCCGAAAAATTTTGATTACGAAAAAAATTTGAAAACAAAAAAGATCATTAAGAAAAATTGTGAAAAACTGATTACGAAAAATTTTTGTTAAGAAACTTTTTGAAAAAATGATTACGAAATACATTCAATATGAAATATTTTGAACAAATGATTACAAAAAAATTTCATTACGAATAATTTTTAAAAACTGATTTCAAAAAATTTTAATTACGAAAATTTTTAAAATAATGATTATGAAAACTTTTAATTACGAAATTTTTTGAGAAACTGATTACAAAAAATTTTCATCTATCTAACAAGAAAATGTACACCTCTATGAAAAAGAGTTTATTACTATAAAGAGATTCATTTCACCAAAAAGTTAACAAGAAAGGTCACCTTATGGTTATCATTCCTACGTTCTATTTAATATATTCAAATCTATCAGAGGGTAAGGATTTTGTGAAAATATCATCATGTTGATCTTGCATTTTGATAAATTGAAGATTGATATATATTTTTTGTGTGTGATCCCTAAGAAAGTGATACCTATTATCTATGTGATTTTCATGAGAGTGATGTGAAGAATTATTTTTAATGAAATGGAACTTGTATTATCACCCGAAATTTGTGTTATAGTAAAAATCATACCATTTTCTATGAGTGTGTGTTGCATACACAACACTTTAGCACAAAAACATCCATCTGCTACATATTTAGCTTTAGAAGTGGAAAGTGCTACTGAGTGTTGCTTCTTGCATGACCAAGAATCTAATGAATCTCCAAGAAATGACATGTTCTTGATTTATGCTTTCTATCTATTCTACATCTAGAGAAGTCTACATCCGAAAAACATTTTAAAAAAATCATTACCAGAAGAATAAAATAGTCCTAAATCAATGGTTCCCTTTATGAATTGAAAAATTATTTTCACAGCCTTTAAATGAGATTCCTTAAGATTGTATTTATATCTTGCACATAAGCATACTGAAAACATTAAGTATAGCGAACTAGTTGTCATGTAATGTAATTAGCATATCATACCTCTAAAATATGTTTGATTTACGTAGTTTCCCAGCATCATCAAGATCAAGTGAATTTGAGGTACCAATCGGAGTACTTATACTCTTAGTGTTGTCAAATACATACTTTTTATAAAGATCTTTAATATACTTATGTTGGGATATGTAGATTCATTCTGGTTTTTGAGAAATCTGAAACCAAGGAAAAATGTTAACTCACCCATAATACTAATTTCAAACTCAGATTTCATTAGATCTACAAAGGAATCAGTTGGATATTGCATAGTTGAACCAAATATAATATCATCAAAATTAATTTTAACAATCCAAACATTTTTCATATCTTTATTTATAAGAAGAGTTGGATCTACATTTCCCTTAACGTAATTATTTTGAAGAAAAAATTCTATAAGCCTATCATACCAAGCTCAAGTGGATTTCATAAGTTAATACAAAGCATTGGTAAGTTTAAAAACATGTTCATGATGTTTTGTATCTTAAAAATCAAGGGGTTGCTCCACAAATACATCCTAATGAATATAACCATTAAGTAGATCACATTTAAAATCCATTTGAAAAAGTTTGTAATTTATGAATGTTGCAAAGGAATGTAAAATACGAATATATTAAAGTCTAGATACTGGAGAATAGGTTTCTTCATAGTCTATTCATTCTTGTTGATTATTTCCTTTATCAAACAATCTATCTTTATTTCATAGTATGATTCAATTTTCATCACACATATTTCTGAAGACCCATTTTACACCAATAACAGAAGTTTCCTTAGGTCTTTCAACCATGGTCCAGACATTATTTCTTACCAATTCATTTAGCTCATATTGTATTGATTTTATCCAATCATCATCACCCAAATCTTCATCAGTGCTTTTTGGTTCTTATTGGGAAATAAATTCTAGATGTTCTACTTCATTTCTTCAGGATCTTCTAGTCCTTATAGATTGATTCACATCACCAATGATACTATCACTAAGATTATTCTTTAGAAACAACTGATTTGGGTTTTTTAAAACTTGTTCTTCAACATATGGTTGAAAGTATTCTGAGGTGAATTCTTTAGAAACAACTCCTTGGAAATATTCCTTATCATAAGGATATTCAAAAAATGGTTGAGAATATGTTTATTAAAAGAAATCCAAATATATAGGTTGGGGTTGTTTAAAAAAAAGGGATCAGTTTCATCAAATTCGACATGCACTGTTTCTTTGACAGTACAAGTGTTTTTATTGAAAACCATATAAGCCTTAGAAGTTGTGGAGTATCCTAATAAAATTCCTTCATCGGATTTTGGTGAGAATTTATTTGAGTTATCATTAGTATTTATAATGAATACCTTGCGACCAAAAACCTTGATGTAGGAAAGTCCAGGATTTCTACCATTCCATAACTCATAAGGGGTTTTACTAAGAAATGTTCTAAACAAAACTTGATTTATAGTATAACAAGATATACTAATAGTTCCATCCCAAAAATTATTGGCTACAGAATGCTCACTCAACATGGTCCTTATTATCTCTTGAATAATTCTATTTCTTCTTTCAACGACACCATTTTGTTTAGGTGGTCTAGGTTCTGATAAGTTATGATTAATGCCTTTTCTACTACAAAAAGGTTCAAAAGAAAATTTTTAAAATTCTCCCACATGATCAATATGAATAGTTTTCAAAGGAAGAATTTTCTCATTTTTAACATGGGCTCTAAAACTTTTGAAATAAGAAAATGCTCCAGATTTCCTTTCTAGAAAATAAACCCATATAAATCTAGTGTAATCATCAACTAAAAAAATACATAATACTTTCCTCCAATGCATCCAATTTGTGTTGGTCCAAAAAGATCCATATGCACCAACTATAATGCATCAATAGTTGAGACTTCACCTACTTATTTAAAACTCGATTTATGTTGCTTTCCATATTGTCATGGAATAAAAACATTGGAAGATTCAATTATAAGCTCTGGTATATCCATTAATTGTCTTTTTTGAGAGTTTCCATAGGTTCCTAAGGTTACAGTGTCCAAACCTTCTATACCACAACCACGAATTATCTTCCATTTGACTAAGGAAAGGTAGGTCTTGGATCCTAAGGTCTTCTATGTTCAGTGTATATACATTCGATTACCTATTGGAAGAAATAATAAACTCTTCCTTATATTGTGTACTAAACACTTTTCATTGTTAAAATTCACAAGGTAGCCTTCATCACATAATTGACTTATTCTAATAATATTGGGATTAAGAGCGATAAAAAATAAAAAATTTGAAACCAAGGTTTTCCCAAGAAGAATGATATTACATATACCAATAATTTATCCCATAGCATTGTATCCAAAAGATACTTTCACGCCTTTCATCTTGATAATCTTTTCAATGATGTTTTTGTTAACATTCATGTGTTGGAAACATCCACTATCCTTGTAGCATGTATTTCTGTTGGTAATTTATTTACTTTCCTAAAAATAAGAGTGTTAGGATTTGGTAACCCAAATTTTCTTGGATCTAGAAATTTGAGAAAGTAAACTCTTTGGTACTCACATTTTTTAGAAGAATAGGTTTTATGAAATCCTAAAGATTGGGTTTTTTTAGGGATAAATTTTTTTTCCCAGTGTCCACCACACTGACACTTAGTGCAGAATGGAGCACTTTGAGGAACAAAATTATTGTCACTAAAAATCGGATTAGAACTTGTATAACCAACACAAGAATTATTCCATAGAGGTCGGATTAGAGAATACATATTATCAAAATTATCTTTACATGTGGTAAATTTTGACAAACACTTCCTTATGGAAAATATTTCGGACATCAGTCTGATTACTATGTTCATATCTTCCAAAACATTAGCTTTAGAATGAGAGTTAGGCTCGAAAACATTTTTCTTAGAAATTAAATTTTCTAGATCATTAGAATGTTTATCATTCTTAGTGTTTACTTCCTTATGATTTTTTGAAATAATTTCAAAATCAAGGCATTTCTTATTAAGATCTACATAATGATCTGATATTTCTTTTTTAATTTTATAAATCCTAGTGTTTATTTATATATATTTTTGTGGACATTAGATTTTTCATTTTCAAGAAGCATAGAAAACATAGAAACTTATTTATAGGTAGGTAAGTTATTATCCTCATTAGAAGAATATTCTTCATCAGAAGAGTTATAATATTTATTATCACTATAATTAGTATTTAGGGAAACATTGGTCATAGATTTAGCATTGTGTACCCTATCCATAAAGCAATGATTTTCAATTGGTATTCTTGATATTAGACAAATATTATTCTATCCAGAAGATTCGTAATCTGATGATTCATCTGATGAGTCTCCACCCCGGGCACTCCAAGTGTCATTAGATTTCAAGTATTTCTTAGCTTTATCTTTGTATTACTTCTTTATGATTCCCCTAGAAATCATTTCCATTCATTATTTTCTCTTAAGAATAGGAAAATCATGTATTATATGTCATTCTCTATTGCATTCATAACACGAGACATCTGAATCATTCTTATCTTTCCTTTCTTCCTTCTTATATCTGGATTGAATATTCTTCTGTCCAGCAATCTTTTTTATCTTTCAAGCAAGTTTGGCTAGTTCATTTTCTGACGATTCACATCCACTAGATTCTGATTATATAACAACCTCGTTAGATTTGGATCTAGTAACACTCTCTAGAGTATTGGACTTCATATGATATGAAGTTGTAGTAAAAGAAACACTACCATTCCCATTCTTCTTAATATTGTTAGAATCTCTCTTCATTCTGGTCTCATGTTGAAGAATATTTCCATAAAGTTCATCATGATAAATATGAGTAACCTTTCTATTCTATTTTATAGTTGTTCTCTTGGATTCCCATTCATTCGACATGATGTTTATGATCTTGTCCACAAGAAATTCATCATTTAATCCTTTCCCACTCATAGATTGTAAACTATTAACAATAGTCATAAATCTCTATTGCACCTTACTTATGTGTTCATCATATGGAAAGAAAAAACCATGGTATTCATCTCTAAGAATGGATCTTATTGTTCCAATAACATTGGAAGTTCTAAAGTGTGTAACTTCAAGTTTCTTCAAAATACAATTTTCTGCTTCACAAGATGATATTTGGTTATATATATTTCTAGTCATGGAACAAAGCAATGTATTGTGTACCTTATAATTCAGTTGATATTCATGCTTTTCTTGATTTGTGAAAGTACTAACTTCCATGTCGGGGATTTTATATCCTCTAGTAATAATAAAAAAAATTTACACTCCAGTATTTATTATAAATTTCTTCATGCGATCTCTCCAATATTTGTAATCATTACGAAAAAATAGGAGGCCTAGTTGGATTTAGGTTGTCAGTGGAACCAACTTTTATTTTTGCAATCTTAAAGAAAAACAATTTTCCACACAAACTTGTTAGTAGTAAATTTTGAAAATAAGAAAAATATTCCTCTGCCAGAAAATATATAACAAAATTTTCTCTAAGAAAAATATGAATCTGATCATGTGAATCCAAAAAAACTGAATTCAAAAATAAGAAATTGATAAAATCTCTCATGAATCAAATTGTGAGATTAATTCAGATTGAACCAACCATCTGATACTAATTGTTGAATTGGTTTAGAGTATGAGGTTTCTAACCACTAATACCAATTATTGAGATAGTATGTGGAGTATGATATTCTCTATAATACCAAATGTAGGATTGAAATAATATAGATACTGAATGAAGTATCTAATAATGCTCAAAATATAGGGGGTGAATTGTATACTTTAAAAAATTTATTTGGAACATTTAAATATGATTATGTTTAATAAGGTTAATCAAGGTAATTCATAATACATCTAGTTCTACAAACATGCTATATTTTGGAAGTATGATTCCGTGAAAGTGATTTTGTAAAAGATGATTTTGGAAAATGATACTTAATGAATGTTTACAAAGATAAATATTCTACCATAAAGTATATAGAATTTTACTAAATAAGATTATAAATTTATAAGGAACTATAATATAGTTATACTTCCTCAAAAATCAAAATACAGCAGAAAACATGAAAGAAAAAAGTGACAAGTAGTAAGTCATTTAACCCAAATAGAAGGGTATCCAACAACATTTGATAAAGTTCGCTTGATTTATACTTTCATGAATGTCTGTCTTACCAACACCAGGGTAAGCCCTTGATATGAAGATCAGAGTCTGTCATTATATCTGTGAAAGCCCTCAACTTCATGGTGTCAGCACCTCTGTCTTCCTCAGGAAATAAGTCCTCAGACTTTAAGGTAGTCGACACCTCTATCTTCCTATCCCTGGAAGGCCACGAATGTACTCATAATCATTCGGAGTCACACGATGAGATTCTGAACAAGATGATATGTATACACCTAGAATGTGAGTCTCTCTCTAGAAATCACTTCAACATCATGTAATATCTAAAGGCATATAACAATTCATCAAATTTGTGAGATCATTCAAATTAGCTCTTGTTTATAGGTAGAGCATTAACAGTTGGCTCCCTCCTCTAATGATCATATTTTTCCATGAATTTCGGAGGGACCTGTACATGTGTCACTCAATCTACGGCTAGTTAGTAACTGAATTCATGACATCATTTTATAAAAAAACATGTGTAAGAAAAAAATATTGTTACATACCCAAAATAAAATATTCTAAATGTAAGAAAATAAAATTTTGGAGTCTAAACTAACATATTTGGTGTCTATAATACAAGGTTATTTAGATTCTGTTTTCCAAGGAATTCATAACCTAAAATCTATATAATTCCGTAGTTTAAAATTCAAGGTAATTTGGAATCTGGATTCACAAGAATATGAAACCTGAACTTACAATGTTTGGAGTCAAGGTTCATGAGAATTCTGAGTCAGAACACACAAAGTTTGGAGTCTGAATTCAATAGAATTCAGAGTCTGGAATTATAAAGTTCAGAGTCAGAATTCATTAGAACTCGGAGTCATAACTCTGATGATTTCGGAGTCTGAATTCAAAGAACTCAGATTCAGAACTCATAAAAGTTCGGAGTCTGAATTTAGATAGCTCGAAGTGAGAAATGAAAAGATTATGGAGTCTAAATTTAGGGAACTCGGTTTCAGAATTCAGATCCTAAAAATAGAATGATCTTTATCTACCTATTATATGATTCTGAGGTTTTGAGATATGAAATCTAATTTTACACTTATACAATATAATGAATAAATAAAGACATGTTGAGGATAAATTACATTGGGGAAGTAATATTTTATTTATGAAAGTAAAACACATAGTAAAATGAAATTTTTCTTAAGATAAGGTGTGCATGATTTCCCAAACATGAGGATTGGTAAATTCATAAGGAAACCTTATTGAATCAACAATCTCCCCAAACATGAATGAATAGAAAATTCATAAGGAAACCTTATTGAATCCGCAATCATGTCTACCCTGATCAGACCCGCCCTGCTGCCTCTAAGATCCTGGTGTCTGGAAACCGTGGCCACGACCAACACGTCATCTCAAACATCCCAATGTATTCCAATTCCCTGATTGGTAAAAAGATGATGGCCCTGTTCTCACATGCAGAGTCTGTATAGAACCACTCTCACTAGAATATAGTGGAAACTCCATGCAAAATCGCTGAAGATAACCAGTCTTGTCGTAAGCTCCCCACTCCACTAGGTCACGTAGACACTGAGGTCTATTTCCCCCATCTTTACCACACTGGTATCACATCACTGGGCCACCTGAAGAATTACTCTATCTAGTACTTCCACTTTGAGAGAGACCCATCTTCCTCTTCCTCTTACCTGTAGAAAAAGTACTAGAAACTCATGCTAACCCACCCTGACCTGCACCACTACCTTCTTGAAGGCTCTGCTCAGTAATCAATGCCTGGATTACAATATCATGCTCTTTGGAAAACCTTAAAACATCAACCAGCACTCAGATATAATACTGAAGACCATACTCAAAGCGTCGAGCCCTCAACCCCTCATCTCTCACTAGAACAGGTGCGAAACATAGTAGATTTGTGAAGAAGATAGAATAGTCCATCACTGACATGGAGCCCTACTACAGATTCATGGACTCTCAAGATCTATATTCACTCAGTGTCTCTGGAAATAAAAATTCATAGAAGACTGCCTGACACTCTCCCCGAACCATGTCCTTGTGATGCTCCGTTTGGGTGGTAACATCCCACCACCTCTTGGCGGATTCACGCGGCATGTATGTAGTGAGCTTGACCCTCTGCCCATGAGACGTATCTAAATTCTCTATGATAGTTGGCATAGAACCCAGCCAAGACTCCACAGCCTGTGGTCTTCCATTCCTTGAAAATGAAGGCATACGTTACTGCTGGAATATACGTGTCATCTCTGCCATAGATGTGTCAGTCGTTGGTTCTCCCTGGAAGGTTTGCATAAACCAAATAATTCCTTCACAGAACTACGCCTCTGCACCTGTCTCCGGTATAATGGCTGGCATCGCATCTGGCTCTACTAGAGGATCTATCGGTAGCCTATGGCGTACCGTCTCTGGACTATACTTGCTGCCACACTCCTAGATGACAACTAAAGTTCCTCTCTATGGCATGACTCTACAACGTCAAACACGCCTCAAATTAATATCATCATGGACTGAATATAAGGAGTGTATGAAGCCAATATGAGAAAGAAAACATTCATGTTTTACAATAAAAGACTACATGGTGTGTATAATAACTACATGTCATGTTCCCTTAATTATTTTACATGGGTGTGTGCTTCTGCCAGAACTGGTCGTTTAATAGCCAAAACACACGACATGTTGTCCACACACATGGTGTGTACTTGAATTTTCTTCCCCTGCCTGATTCCTTCTACAAGGATTAGTCACACGACTCTCTTTTGAAAGAGACTACTCGGTGTATGTAAGGACTACACATCATGTAATAGACGAGCTTCACTGACCCGTGTTGTTTGAGACACAGTCGGTTACACATCTCATACCACATAGTGTGTTCCAGATAGACACGACGTTTATAGCTTAAATTCCAACTTCCTATGTTGTTAGAGACATGGTCGGATACTCAGCAAACACTACACGATGCGTCACACCCACACACAGTGTGTACACCACCTCGTTTCCCCAGCCACACGGCCAAGTCCACACATTATTTCACCAGTCAAGACTACACAGCGTTCCCCTCAGTTACATGGTGTGTACGAGATGATATCCTCGGACCCGTGTTGTTAGTTACATGGCCAGATAAATGATCAATTACAACCCAATGTGTACAACCAGTACATGGTGTGTAGCCTTAGAGTTTTCCCAACCCCGTGTTTCTACCTACAGTACCTATGACACGATTAAGAACTACATGGTGTGTACATAGGGTACATGGCGTGTACTTAATTTTTTTCTTCCCAAACTGACGAGTACATGGAATTTAGTCAAAACTACACGTTGTGTATTAATGGTTTTCTGGACAGTAAGCCTTATAAACTACTTAGAATCCCAGAAAAACAATGAATCCAACACCTAACTTCCAAATTCCAATCAGTGAGGGCCTGTACTGCCCACGAATCAAAGCTTGGCATCTTATGCATGTTATAACAAGGTAAAAAAGTCAATGATCTACAAAATTCCAGTTGATGAGAGCCCATAGTTATCAAAAACCATAGTATGGGTTTCATTCATAGAACCTTACATTAAAAGACCCTAAAAATACTATGTATTTTTTCGAGGAACTTACCACAACAAAATGAATTTTCTTCCACATCATATATCACAACAACATGCAATTTCTAGTGCACATACATGGCATAGAAACTATGCATGACATGTAATTCTAATATGTGCTTAATGATTCATGAGGTGGCATACCCTCATCTCATCGGATTACAACTAAATAGAACCCATGTATAAAAATATAAACAACACACAACAATTGTGTTTCCCAACGTTGAAAATCAAATCAATTGTAAAATTGAAAATTCAGAAAAATTGCAACATGGGTTAAATTGGATTTTCCCTGTACACAGGTGATCTACTCTCAGGCATAGTTTATTACCAAACCCCTTAACAATCTATCTCCTTATGTCATCTCTATATAAAAAAATATCTTAGAGAAAAGAAAAAGCCCTCTGATACTGCTTTGTAACATCCCGGATCCGAGTGCCACTTAATGGGTGCCCCGAACCTGGTTGGTCACATGTCCGCAAGCTCATTTACCCAAAATCCAGAGGATGATGACTAGAAGGGAGGGTCTAGGTCTGATAGTGGTGAAACTATGCACTTATTTGTCAAATTTTAACGCAGTGGAACAAAATACAATCATACAAAAGAAGAAGCAGTAAACAATTCCAAACTGAAATGGATAATAGTACATAAGTAAAATATAACAACAGTCATATAGATATGATAATTCATTATGTATCTATGTCTTGTAATGCAACCAAAATAGGATACAGTAGAATCTAGAATAATCGAATACAAAGTAACAGCACAACAATTAAAAACAAAACAGTGCAGTAGAAAATCCGCAGCATCACATGCCTAAGCTCTATCCCATGCTCTCCTACTCCTCGACAACAATAAATTACCTTTATAGGGACTCATTCCCTTATCAAAACCTAATGTAATGCAATCTATTTAGGCCCAATTCATGACCCAAACAGTGTGTGAAAATAAATCAAAGTAGGAAACCACCAAAGGCTCATGCCCAACTCTCTATGAATTTGTGAAACAACAGTGTGTAGTAATGGAAAATTAGTAAATGAGGAAGTAATAAAAAGCAGATACTCCTACCAATTCCATTTCCATCTATTTATTATTTAACAATTCAATATGTTGGAATTATAATTTTTTGGGACTCACCCTCAGCCAAAAATATCCTAAACAATGCCACAAAAAAAACCAAAACAACTATCTATCAAGTACAAGGTAAAACAATACCAGACCTATGCTTTATATTGGTTGGTAAAACATGTAAAATCACCATAGTGTATTTGTGAAGTAAACATTGTCCTTAGGCATAAGAACATTTTCCCTCGGGCTAAACAGAACCTTTCCCTTAGGCCAAACTGAACCTCACACTTAGTCATTGACCTCAAGAGAAAACGAAATAAAACCCTCAAGTGAGTTCCCTCAGGCATGGAAGATACATCCCTCAGGAATATGAAACATTGACCTTAGGCTAATAAACACTTACCCTCAGGCTGAATAGAACTTTGCCCTCAGGGTGAATAGTAATTTTCCCTCAGGCTGAATAGAAACTTGCCCTCAGGCTAAACGTGTAACCGGGCTGAGGCCAACACATAAGAAAGAAACTTATATACAATTCCTCTCAAGAAAAATCAATTCTTGTTATAATCATGGCATACACTCAGGTATCCAGGAAAAATGGATAAACAAGGAAACACACACAAAGGGTGGCCCTGGATCCAAGCAATGATCCCAAATAGAAGTTACACATATTCAATAAATTAACTATAAAATTCTAGGTATTTAATCAGTCAAGGCCTCAACCATAAGACACCCCAAACATGGGCGCATAGAAAATAAATCCAAAAATAACAAGAATGTTGGAATTTAACATCAGAACACCTACCTTGATCTCCACTGATCGATATATGTCAACGATGACTCCTGAATCGTCCATGAACGACGTAAATCTGGCATAAAAATCACCAGTTCAAATGTAAATAACATCCCCTTGGGAAATAATTGAAAATAACAGCTCAAGGTGATTGAAGGTCTTACTTACACGGTTAAAAAAAGATCCACGGCAGAAGAGACGGATTCCCGGTGTGCGATTGGGAGCTCCTCCATGTTCCGGATCCTCCCATGGTACCCCAAACACATCCACTACCTCATCAGCCGAAAGATGAGGCTATTTTCCACTTTAACCAAAAAAACTACAGAGCATGTACTCTCAAGTACATGGTCTGTACTTTTAATTTTTAACTGTTCCTCTGGTGGCACATTTTCACCACTGAACTGTTCATCTGTCGACAGGAGTACACGGCGTGTATTCCTAATTAGACTGTGTGTATTGTCACCCCATTGGCGGCTTCTTCCACTGCCTAACTATTCACCTGCCGACTGATCACATGGCATGTAAATACTAAGTACACAGCATTGAGATAGTTGTTACACCATTCATCATCAGTAGGCATACACACCCTGTGTACTCATCTCGCATGGCCAAAGTACACAACGTCTGGAAAAGTACATGACATGTACCCATAAAATTTTCGATTTCCCGCATTTTAATTATTTTGACAAAAACACTTAAAGAAAAAGTAAAAGAAGAAACTTGTACATCATGAATAAGAACTAGAATCTTACATGCTTCATGCATCATTGAACCCTAGTTGATGCTAAGCCAGTCCCACACATCATGTTCTTTGGGATACATTCCATATTCTTTGAAAATTTCCATAAATGATGTCTGATGTCGTCGTGTCGCGGTTTCTCCTCCGAGCCTCGATCCACCCACCCGATCGCCTTGAAACACATGATATAAGGTCATCCGTCCATCACTAACCCAATTTCATCAGTTTTGGGCTTCTCAATGGTCCCATAAACTCTTTCTAATCCCCTCGCATGAAGAACACTCGAATAATGAGAACCCTCGAACTGTGTTCATTCGTCTACCACCATCACCATCGCACCACCTATAGGTCATCACGATGTCCAATCTCCAATTTGGGATCATTGGGTTGCAAAATAGATGTGAACGGATCTTTTGTTCAAAGCATGCGAAGAACGCGAAGAACACGTGGTTAAAAAGGGTGGACGAAAAAAAATTAACAACGGAAGAACACACTTCCACCATCATTTGTCATGACGTCTATCTGCTTCTGTAAATAGTATTAAAATTAGAATTAAAATGAAAATCGAAGAATTATTATATAATTAATTCCCTAATAAAAATCCCCAAAAAATGGAAATTAATGCCCTCCTGTAAGAGCACCTGATCCGGGGATCACCCTGTGGTGGGATGATCCTCATTCATCATTTAATCCATGAACGTTGAAATGAATGAATAAAAGATAAAAAACCTCTACCTCAGTCCTCAACGATGAGGGATATTGACTGTTGGTTGGGATTCTATCTCACTACACAATGATCCACCCATCATCGTTCTTTGACATTCATCAAAAAATTATCCAAGGTTGGATCCTCTCCAAAGCTCCAGAGGTTTCTAGGGGAAAATATCAGGGCTATGATTCTATCCCTGGGGTCCTACTCATTTAAATAAAATAAGAGTCGTTTCATTAGGGAAACATTTTAAAATAAAATAAATTATTAATTTATTTTATTTCTTCTAAATTGTTTCTTCCTAAAACGCCTGAAAACTTACTTTTGCAGCTGACCACTGCCGGTCAATGTTAGGCCCTACCTAAGGTAAAGTCGCTGCTTTTATTGCAACGATTCCCTTAGATTGTTGATATGGGAACACATTTAAA
This sequence comes from Viscum album, assembly GCA_963277665.1. NCBI lineage: Eukaryota > Viridiplantae > Streptophyta > Magnoliopsida > Santalales > Viscaceae > Viscum > Viscum album. Next base: position 334,306,077 of record OY728161.1, read on the forward strand.
TGTTCTTCCACTTTTATAGGAAAATCGCTCATGCGCGCTGTTTAAAATTTTAATTTATTTCGAATATTTATTCTGGGAACTCCATGCCTCAGAATCCCACACAGTCGAAAGGTCTAGTCCTGAAATAATTTCATATAATATTTAAAAATAATACATGAAAATTAAAAGACATTATAATCCTATTATATAAAATGGATGTGTGATTAGTTATTTACCAGGTCATGTTGATTGTTATCATTGTTTCATTACTACTTTTTTCACATGACAATACTGAACATTTGATATAACAATTATTTTTTTCCTTATAACAATATACGATGAAGAAATAATTAAAGGAGATTCCAAGAATATTTTTAATTTAATTTTATTATGTATCTGGATTTATTTTATCCATTCCAATATAATATTGGTATCATGAATGTAATCTGGTTTACCAAAACGACTAAACTAATAGGTTCTTATGGAATTTATTTCTTATAATCCTTCCAAAAGGATAAAATATTGCAACAGATCCTTGATTTTGTGGTCAATGAGTTTAAGATATTGTTCTTATTTACGATTCTAGAAATTAAATCCAAAACGAAATCCAATAACATAATGATTAAGTAAAAATTACTAAAAACATGTATTTAGTTTACATATCTCTTATTCAATGATGAAAAGATGAAAGTATTTGAATCCAAGTCTCCTATAATTGTATAAGTGTGGTAAGCCTTTGATAATTATTTTCTAGAGAATAATGGATCTAGTAGGTCTGATAAATAGTGTCTTGAAAATGTTGATTCAAGATAATGTATTGATACCTACCTCACTATTTATCTTTTAGATTTAATTATTGTAAGACCACCCATTCCTAATCAAAGTCTATAAGAGAGTGTCACTATCCAAAAAATAGATCCTTTTTATTTTATATAATTGAGCGAGGAAACTCAAATTATGTATACTCTAGATAGAGAAAAAAATAATCAATAAAAATGTGTTTTCTATTGAGTTATACAAGCATGACTTATTCATGAGGCTTTTCTAACCAATGTGGTTTCCAAAAGTTGAGGATGAACATCTTGAAATCAATCAATTTTGAACTATCCATTAAGAAATTGAAAAAAATTCCTAACGTCCAGAAAATTGGAAGAGGTCATATAATATGTGTAACCAGTCTATAGTTTTAAATTGAACCTGCTGGAAATAAAATCATGAGAGGGACCAGTCTATGTTGAAAGACACTAGGCGAACTTGGTGATAATGTAATCATTGAAAATATTAGGATATTTTATTCCAATCCCTACCATATCAATTTGTTTAAAAAATCCATCAATGGAACTATGATGAGTTCCCTTTCATTAAATACACAATCCAAATAATGTTCTTGATCATACCTTAGAGTTTCATAATAATGAAACAAAACCACCTATAAAGTGAAATGGTATAAATGAACTTTGAGTTGGTCACTGAGTTATCCAATAACATCCTTACTACATTAGACATGGATTTGACTTCCCCCTTAATCGAATGAATTAGGATTATAGATAAAGTGTCTTCATGAATAATGATTTTGAATTACCATAGAGTATATGTACACTAAAATAAATAAAATGAAGGACCTCCCACTTCACACAATGTCTCTTACAAACACTTTTTTACCGGATCACTAAGATTTCACATCCATATACAATTAATGATTTATTCAAGATTATATTTTTCCTAACAACCTCCTCATAGTGATCACATATGGATTTAATGGAGGATATATATATTTAATCCTTACCAGGAAGAATAATTTCAAAATAATTGAAATGGGTTGAGGGTGTGGACCTAACTATAACAACTTTTATCTAACTATAAGTTCCAATACTGACCTTATAATTAATGAATTTATTCAAATATTATTTAACTATGAAAAAGATGAGTCCTAAAAAAGGATCACTTTTCCTAACCCCCCTAGATCATTTTGATAAGCCAATAATGGAGCCATTACAAATTTCAGAGAGTCATTCATATCATTGAGTAATAGAAATCATATTGAAAAAATTAGTTGATATTACAAAGCTTTAAAGGAAAGTAAATATGAAGATATATTTGAAGGTGTCAAATGCTTTATAGATATTAGTTTTCATTGTGAAATTCTCATTTATAGAATTCATCCTATGAATATTAACACTATCAGATGCTTTGAAAAGGTAGATTTGAATGTTTCTTTTTAGGGACAAACCCAAACCGTTTTTTTGAAATGATGTTCTTTACTGAATTTCAAAATGGAAGTGGTTTCCATATTTTATCTATTTTTTATTCACTGATATTAATCACATTATATTTTTCAGTTATCATATTAATGAATTTAGAGATAATCCCAATAGGAATGTTTTCCTGAGTGAATAATTCAATAATATATTTCAGCACTTCACTATGAATAATATCCCAATAGAATATGAAGAACATGATAGTAAATATATTTGGGCCTACTACACTATCCTTTCATGGGGAAAAGTGCGATGTTAAAACATCCTCTTCCGATGGGATCAAAGTAAGGACCTATTTTTATTTCTCTCTAATAATTTCTAGGAATTTATTAAACATCATGTGTGTATTTTTAGAGACTTCATCAAAATATATACTTTGGAAGTAATAATTTAGCACATTATAGATTTCATTTTCATCTTTGAATAAGCATTCAATACTACTAAGATCATTTAATACTCCCATTTTTATTTTGTCTATATATATTATATGGAAATGTTTGGGGTTACTATCACTATTTTTAAAACATATCACATTTATTTGATTTATAATCATCATCTTCTTGATTCATTAAAGATCATACAACCTATAAAAAACAAGAAATTACACCACTGAAGGAATGCCATAGATTTATTTATAAATTTGGAATCTTGAAAGACAATTTTCATCAGCCTTGATATCATTATTAAGTTTTTAAATGATTTGTTTCTAAACTATTTCAATTGGGCCTTAGTGGATATTAGTTGTAAATTTATGAAATTCTAGGGGATCCATGGTAGTCCATTTTCCACGATTCTTTTAAAATATTCCCACATCTAATGAAGAGCATCCAACCATTATAAATCTGAATGGTAAGAGGGATACACTTGTAATCTGTAAAAAAATTAAATAATTAATGGGTTATTATATTAATTAATCTTGGGGAGTGAAAAAACAGAAACACCAAATGTAGAACACTTATTTTATTAATCATATTTTATCCATTTCTCCCTTACTAAGGTGAGAAATATTTTTTATTGTTAGTATTTATAAAGAAACAATTAACATATTTACCAAATTTTAATCACATGATTCAAAATATAGCATCAATTTATCAGGATTCAATATTTAGAAGATGAAAAAATCAATATTTTAATTCATAAAATGTAATGAGAAAACATTATAAAAAAGGTGTTTTATGCATAAGTAATAAAATATATTACAATCAAGTATGTTTATATTTATATTAAAATAATTATATTATTATAAATCAAATGGATCATATTAAAATTCAACACCAAAAAAATGTAATATAAATTTTATATTATTTGAATATATTGTATTGTATGAAAAGTGATTATTTTTCATTATTCACCAACAATTAAATAATCTGTGGAAAATATGAAAATTAAACAATAAAGTAAATCCACTAGGAGGGATTAAAAAATTATGACAATTTTATATTGTTCTTTTTATTAATACTGGAAAAATTAATTTTCTTTTGTACTCACAGAAAACAATGAAAATAATTTTTGAAGAAGACGTTTTCCAAAGAAGAAAATGCACTTACTAAAAAATGTAGTGCTTATATCAAACGAATTATTCGTTAAATATTTATCTAATATTTACTAAATACTTATAATAATTATGTTAATCATATTGAAACCTTCAAATTCATTATTAAGTTAAAAATTTTCATATTAAATAATGATTCATCGTGGTTATTTTAATTCTAGTGTTTAATGTTGTATACGATATTTAATATAGTTTTATTTTAAAATATTAGGGTTTCACATTAAAATTATATAAAAATAATCAATGTGGGCATGGAAACAGGTCATGTAATCCATAAAAGTAATAACACTGATACCTTTCATCCTAAAGATTGTGAATCCCTAAAAATTGATCAATGTAAGGAATTACCCTAAAAAAGTCTAGATAGATATATAGATAATCCAATAATTTTCATTGGTGTGTATCCATAGAAATAATAATAAAAATAATTTAAACTATATATCTATTACATCAACATACGAAGTAGATATAAATGAATTTGATTATCATATATCAAACAAGGTAACATATTAAGTTAAAGTGGTAAGAAACATACCTCAAACTAAGTAAAGTCAATCTTCACCATTAGGTAATTTAAAATAAATTTAATATTTCTAATCATACACTACTCTATTACACTATAAAGGACATTAAGTCACATGGTTTACCAATCCATGTAGGTTCTTTACTTTTTGTTGATGTCTTCTACCAGATATTATTGAGATCATCCTTGATGCGTTGTCAAAGAACCGCTAAAAATGCATTTTCTTTTGACATTAGTGATAATTCTAGGAAGAAAATGGTATTTGTTGATATGGAATCCCTTACTCTTACATTAATAAAACCAATAAAATTAGTTCACCATAGAAGGAGTAATATAGGCTCATTTCATCTTTGAATTTTGACAATCACCCATGAATCCATCCCATAATGTCTTTATCTTATTCTTCGAATATGAAACTAGGTCCACACTATATTTGTTAAATATCAATCCACTAAGAGATAAAATAATGCCTAAAAATATATCTACCTAAAATACCTTATCAATAGATAGTTACTTGTGCAGAATTATAGAATGGGTCGTCAATTCAGAGTTTATAAATTGTCTTCTCAATTCTGTGTGATGTCAAATATTGGAATTTCTTGATTTTCGATCATCCTTAGAGACAAGAGGAGATTAAATGATAATCATAAATGAAATTTTTAATGATTATGTAGAATGTATCATCAACCCTTAACAAATCTAAATAATTTTATGCATTTTCCTTCTTCAGTGCATTGGTGAAGAAATTCTCAAAGAAAAAGTCCTTGAAGGTTACCCATGTCATCAAATCCCATAAACTAGCCTATAGTATAGTAAACCACCAACTCTCCACTATTATATAAATGATAAATCTCCCATTATTAACCTCATTATCACCTAGTTTTTTAACCATGTAAAAAAATAATATCTATGACTCATATTTTGTCTAATACATCTTGGGGGAATCCTATGTAGTGGTTGAATACGAGGTTATGGATCTGAAATCCATATGTAGATTCAACCATCAGTGTACTTCCCATATAGGATTCCCTTTTTGAATAGTCACCAGTTAAAAGAGTGATGGATGGATTGGATCAAAATCACGACCCACTAGATTAACCAAGGGATCCCTTCTATCCATGTTCACCTATACAATTAGAAGAGAAAACTAGCTACCAAAGATATTGATTTCAATCTATTTCATGAAATTCCAAAACCAAAATGAAATAAATATTATACCTAAAACTAAACACTAATTTAATGTTGAGAAATATAAAAAAAGATGCATCATTTATATATATCTGATCCAAACACTATCCAACAACAAACTCATCCTCATTTTTCCTATTTAACCATCCACCATTGGGCTCTTCCCCTTAACTATATCTCTGAGAATAAATATATACTTGTAATGAATTTCTCAATTATTGTGTGAGTACAAGTGTTAGTAGGACACCACCAATGTGCCTTAACATATAATTAAAACATATATATGTTCTTTCCATGAATTTTTACAATAGATATAGATATCTATAAATATTATGGGAGTCAAAAACATATAATTGTTCATCAAAGACAATATATACCAAAATCGATTACATTTTAAAATGTGAAGGATCTAGGAATAACATAAGTTCTTAATTTGGGTGTTAAATAATGTTTTGGAATTTATAGATTCATTAACCCCCATAACGGATATTTCATGTTAAATTTATAATTAATTTATTTAGAACTTAATCAATGAATTACCGCTTTTATGATAAATTTTTCAATTACATTGTTGATTTCTCAAATGATACTTTTTGGATTACCTTCATTTCAATTTAATTATATATAATCACTCCAGTGGTGACCCACATATGATCTATTGATATTCAAATAATGCAAAATTATTCCCATTTGATAGCATAGTGAGTTATTTGTTTTGAATTTTACACCAATATCTATCTAATATTCATAAATTCTTAATTAATTCATCATATTACTTGGTGTAAGCGAGAAATAATATATTATAGAGAGGTCTACTATGAAAAAAATTTAAATTCTCATTTACCAATTAACTCTACCACATTGAGATAAATATCTACTTATAGATCTATGGGTTTTGTTAAATATTATTTAATTTTGTACTGACCCTTGCATAATATAGTAATATTTTATAAATAACATGACATACAATAGTAATAATAATATTTTTATTTTATGTTTTTTAATTTTTTAAAAATTTGGGTCGAAGCCTCATTTTATTATTAATTAAAAGAAAAGACCTCTTTTAACTGGGTAGAGGGAGACCCATTACATAGCCTAAAGGCCCAGTGTGCATGTATCCCATTACATATCCAGTGGTCCCAAATTTTTGGCCCAAGACTCATTATGTGAATAGTAACCCATCATCTATAGTACTCGCCGCTACTACAGTTCCCAACCGCCGCTACTGTACCTTTTATTCCACAGTACCACCACTTCTATAGTGCCACTAATGTACATCTACAGTGCAGCTACAGTACCAGACCTCTGAAATGATAAATATATTTTTACCAGAAAACAAAATTAACAGTAATTAATGGAAATGGTCTTGGTATGTTCATCCACTTCGATATTTATAGAATACTCAAATATACATTTAATTTAATATATTATTCATTAATAAAAAGAATTAAAATTTTCATTCATTATTTAATTAATCAAAATTTAACAAATATTCATATAATATTTTGTTTATTACATTTTGAATCTTAATGAACAATTAAAATTGAAAAAAATATTTTTTTAGTATTGATAATAATGATTATTCAAATAATTAAATTTAAATTGAATTCAATCGATATTAATGGTAAAATAATTGTGTTACCCTCTAGGATTACTTCTCATTTTAATTATGAGATATGGAATAATTTCTATGATTAATATCCAGTAATGAGACATGGAACTAAAGGGAATGAACTTAACATCACAATGATGAGAAATACACATGAATTATGACTATGGAATATAATACCTTTATCTCAATTTCTCAACAAGAATGTTTCAAATAGGATTTCTAAACTTTTATGTCTGATATTTATTTACATGACTATTTGGAATAGAAACATAATTAAACCATTTCCATGGTATTTAATGTGATGGTTCTATTCTAATTTACGGTTTGCGAGATAAGATTCCATTAATATAGAAGTGAAAAATCCTTCATCAAACTTTCCAATAATTACATGTCATACATGACACAAACATCATACCCTACATTTTTCCCACATATAGTGTTATAGTTTTGTTTAGAAAATCATCATGTGTAATTCATGAAATGATTCAATGATAATAAAAATATCTAATCACTATTACACATTCCCATTGATAGAAATATCCAATGACACGAAACATATAGAATGTGTGATGGTGTATCTATTATCATAATATCCAATATTACAAATTTCTATGTATGATATTCATGAGAAGGATCCTCATTTTATTTTGGGTAATGTCACCAAACAGTCAATGTAATATGTATTCTATCATAGTATGTTATCCAAATGTAGAAATATTTTTAAGAATATCATCATAGAACATCAAGGTTTTCATCATAGATGGGAAAATCAGTGGCCTTGTCAATGTGATAGATATTAGATGACATTATTAAATTAAAGTCATATAGAGTAATTAATAAAATATATTACAATATTTCGTTAATATACAATCAAATAATATACATGTTAGGAAATTATAATTATTTATTCATAGAACACCAACACCAACAAAATCTCTTCTACATTGGATAAATCATCCAATGAATTTTAATTGTCTATACCTCTCATGATATTAATCTTTTTCCATGAATTTAGTTATGGGAAACACCATGTTTTCTTCTAAGGAAATAATACTCACATCATCCTCACCCATCTATGATAAATATCCCAAGAGATGATACTTATGATGTATATTATTCATTTTTTAATGTAACCTTAGTCCCTTGGATAGGGTTACCACTTTAGTATTATTACAATAGAGTGTGATTAGATCATCAATACTAGGTAAAATTTCGTGTTCTTATATAATTTTGGGGTTAAAAACATCATCACACTATTACTCACATGGTGAAATAAACTAGAACTCTATTGTATAATTTTTCTCCAAAACCTGCATTGATCTCATCCCTCTCACAATGTGTCCACTTAATGTTATGATGTATCTAATTTCATTTTTCAAATTATCTTGATCTATTTGGTAACTAGATTTTTCTTGTGTTCTAATTACTAGTTTCCCATATCCTGCATATATGATTAAAATAACCTTTGTATACCTCATATACATAAGGATATACTTGACTCCCACCCAATGGTGGTCACCAAGGTCATGTTGTTATATTCTTACAACAAATAAGGAATAAGAAACATCTAACCTAACTTTAGTGTTTAATATTTTGTAATAATAATTCAATATATTTTTTTTGACAAATTAAAATTTCATCACAAATAATAAAATTCAAATTTTTATGTAATAATTTATTTTATTTGATGTATTAGTTTTTATAAACTGAGTAATGAAACATTATTAAAATATTATTGTTAAATTATATTACTAAATAATACCTAGTAAAATTTTGGTCATAAATAATATATATTGTTCTATCATATAAAAAAATACTATTATTTATGTTGATTTAGTTTGTTTTTCCCTTAGAGAATTTTTAATAATAAATTTGGCAAATCCTCACAGAGTAAAAAATCTAGCCTATCAACTTCAAAAGAGGAGAAAGGATCAACCATGAAAGGGTTCATGCTAGAGGAACAATACATGGTGACTTGGGTTAAGATAAACACCTATATTGTGAAGGAAGAAGACATCACATAACACCTTCTAGGTGTGAAAAGTGTCATTATTAGGAGAGATAGGATCAGTCTACACTATATGTGTGTGTGTGTGTGTCTAAGTGTATTCGAGTGTATTCCCCGGTTTAGGCACAAAAAAAGAAGGATGTGATTGATTAACAAAGAATAGATCAACCATACACTAAACCAATGTTGGAAATGGGAAGTGAAGAGAAATGTTCTTATAATTAAAAACATATTTATAAATGAATAGTTACATGATAATATGGATATGAGCTATCTGATCACCACCGTTCTACATATTCTTCCTCCAGCGACACTCAATCGTCATAAATGTGTTCTAGTATTCATGAGGTGATTCTAAAACACCAATGGATCAAACCAAGATAGTGAAGACATGGAAACCACGTGGGAATGTGTCATAATGAGCTCAACATAATGCACACAACTAAATATTTCATGAATTAACAAATTCAAAGAATATGTTTTCCCAAATTTAAACAATGTTATAGGAGGTTGCTCATCACATCAATAAAAACATGAGTTTGAATGTTCTAAATAGATGATGAATCAGGCGATTCATATCGCTTGAAAATGTTCTCCACTTTCATAAATTTACAACATTTCATCTTCATTCGTAAATGGAAACGTTACACAATGGATGAGAAAATATTAATGGTATAACCATTTGATATCTACAAGATAGTAGAATAAACAATTACTAATGGTAGTACCACTCCTTCATCAGTGATGATATCTAATTGAAATGATTGAACTAAATACTAACTTCTTTTATAAGTGGTTACACCTCAAAGAAGAATGGTATTTTTGAAATGGCAGGTTAATATATTATTTGTTAGTATCATCATCAATTTTACCTCTATATCAATGATTAATAATAATGATTGTATATCTACTATGAGGATAGATTAACCATAAAATGTTATCGACTCAATTTTTGTTAAAACAACCCCATTTTTACCGTCACAAGTTAGCCATAGAAATATCTTCCCACTGCTATGTATTTTTATATTCAACATATTAATAAAGTCTTTGTTGCTTAATATTTTTTTAACAAAATATAATTGTTTCATATTTTACTTATTAAATGTAAAATAATATATTTTGATTTACATTTTTCGTTTGTTTTTTTAAATATTATTAAATGTTTTTTTAAAATCTTTCATGCATATATCCTTTTTACAGACACATGAAGTTTAATAATTATGATACATTTTTTATGTTAAATTTTAAAACATCAATAAACTGAAAAATTATTCAAATTATTTTAATTGTTTTATAATTATGTAATATACATATTTTAATAGATGACCATACTAGAAGTGTTATGATTTTATTTTATTCAAAAAATGTGCACAAAAAATATATGACATTGAGCACATTATTTGAAAATAAATTTAATGTGAACATTATTTTTTTTATTCACTAACTTGTTGAATTTCATTGTTAGAAAAATATTTATGAATAGAATATCAAGGAATTAATCAAGAATTATTAGTCCAATTGATGTGAGAAAGAGTTAAAATAATATTCACATAGATAATTATATACAACTGGTGTTACAAAATATCTACTATATATAGGATCATGAGCTCTTTTGACAATTTTTTCAACAGATGAAATCATAAAAATTTCTTTTAATGTTAAATAATTTAATACTAAGGTGATCAAGATTATCATACATCATCTTCCACATTATTATATATCTTGTAGTTTATTTTTGTTGTTTTTCATCATATAAAAGTTTGTAATATTTTTTATTTTTTATTTTTCAGTTTATGAATTTTGAAATCAAATTAAGTTCATATCTTGGTAATTATTCCAAATAAAAGTATTATCAGGGGTTGTAACTCTTGATCAAAAGTTAGGACCATACTAGGTGGAGGCCATTGAAAAAATTATATATTGTGCCTCTTGAAATTAAAAGTTCTAGTGTCTATAATCGGTTACCACACATGTGAAAGTTCATTTTTAGTGGGTAACCATCTTATTTGTTTTGAGTGAAGACAACAAAATCAAATATTATTTATTTTTGATGTAAAATAAAGTTAAAGAGGCCAAATATATTAAATTCTAATACAATCACTAAGAATAATATGCATAAATTCCTTGGGTATGGAACCCATACTAGATAAAAATCGTAATGATGTCATCATAGGGGAATTAGTCATACTGTAGTCTGCCAATTAATTATAGTCATGCCATATACGCATGAAATCTGCAGTGTCTCTAATATACTATTATCTCTTAAAAATAAGGAATGACATGGTCCAGGGTGTTGGGAAATGTCCATGTAGAGAGTTTAAAAAGTGAGAGAATCCATTTCCACTGCCACTGAACTCATGTTCCTAGAGATAAATATCTGCAACCCCAACAGATGTTCCTTGGCATAAGGTTTTAGAGAGTCTCCATATCTGAAGGATACTAAGAATTCAATGGAATAGGATATTTGTGATCTAAACCACTATAAATATATCATGTTGATTTAAGATCTATCATCTACACTTGATATCATGATCACTACACTAAATAATGATTATTTAAATAATAAAATATTTTTAATTTTTTTGTCTAAAATTTTTAATCGACTATTCACCACCTCGAAATCAAGTCTATTAGTTCCAAATGTTTGAATTAATAAAATGGAATCAGTTCTAACCCTATTATTAGTTATCACCTTTCATTGTATTAATCAGTCTGGATATAGTTATATAAGTTATTTCTAACTGCTATGCTAACTTGATTATCGTAGAACTAATAGTCTATAGATTTAATGACTATTTATAAAATATATAAGGTATTAATTTGATTGATTGGTGGATTCCAAAAGTCCCCCATTTTTCAATTGAGAAGTCCATGACTTCTAGAAAGAGTGATTTAAATATTAACTAAATTTTTTAATTTTAGATCATTAAACTATTATAGATAATACATTTGCGTTACATGAATTTGATCTCGAGAAAAATATTAGTAACAACATGGTTATGTATTTTTTGAATTATAATGCTAAGGATATTTTGTAAAATGATATAATTAAAACTATTTGTGGCCATGTTTCTTCTTACAAGACATATAGAAAGTCCTTCATGTTGGTCACTATTTGATAAATGGCCTTAGAATAAAAAATCTATGAATGCTTCAAGTTGAATACCTAGGGTTATATATGAGGGAATTTGAGTTATTTTACTAGATATACGATATATTTAAAAGTATTACAAATTATATGAGTTCTCTTAGTGATGTACTAGAAATAATATCATATGTTGAAAGGGTACTCAGAGCTATACCAATAATACATCATGGAATAGAGGACATCAATGATTGTAAGAATTCTAAAGAGTATACCTTAGTTTAACTAAAAACCTCATTAAAATTGTATGAGATAGAGATAAAAATAATGTTAATAACGAGTCTATAAAGAGAAATGGTTTTTTTAATAAGTCTAAAAATAATGAAACATATGATTATTTTGATTCTAAGTTCCATGAATGTTATAATGAGATATAAAATTTTACTAATATTTTTTCATATTTCTAAAATCAAAGGATTTAAGAGTATGTTCATAAGAAATTAAAAAAAAGTAAAATAATGGTTATAATGATAATAATGATAATATTAAAGAATTAACCTACAATGATTGTAGGAATAAAGTTTACGTTATGAAAGATTATGTAATGAACCAGTATTTTATCAATGTAGATTCCTTTATAATAATTATTTTATAGAGTATAAATCACATAAAATCACCTTAAAAATGCAATACAATCTTTCAAAATGAAAACTGAATAAAATACGAATAAACGTTATAAATTAATGAACCAATAACAATGTAATAGTAACATTACCATTGAAATAGTAATTTCACCATTAAGAATAGAAATCAAGACAATATAATTGAAAAAAACCTCTTAAAGAAAATAAAATAAAATTATGGATTCTTATAAGTGAAAATATTATATATTTTTTACCATGGTATAAGTAAATATTATTAAAAAAATGAGAAATCAATGTTTTTTTTAAATGATAAATGTTTATTTATAATTTTATAATGAAAATATTAATTTAAAAAATACATTATTTTCTTAAAATTTATTCATAAATTTATATTTTGTTTTAGAATTCTTATAATTTACTTTTTTGATACCTTAATAAAATTTTCAATGTGTCATAAAATTCTTAATAATAATAAAAATAATATAATTTGAATAAATGATGATTTGAATTTAAAATTTTATTTATCATATTTAGAAAATTTATTTCATAGAATATAGTACATTTTTTTACATATGCACATCAAAAAAGTGTTGGGGTGAATTATTGGGATAATTATAAAATTACTATACTCTTAGTGAATAATCAAATATAATATATTACAATATAAGATAAAGATATGAATTATTGAGTAATGGAAGATTTATGGATGATTTAAGAACCATAATCTCTAATTATCATTTATTATTTAATTTATTTATTGATAAATTGAATTATATTGATAGTTTTGAGCCAAAACAATTAAAAAATAATAAAATATAAAATTCCCCTCTCCTATAAATATAAATACCTCCGCCACCACATATTCTTCTCACACCATCTTCCCCTTTAATATTTCTTATATTATAGAAACTACCATATCAAAAAATTTCTCCACGTTTTGGCCTAGCTGGTCTCACCCAAATAACATTTCATCCACAAAATATTAAATTTTTATTATTAAATCACTTTTAAGGGAGAAGTGAGGACCCTTACATCCTTCTAGTTTCTGCCCCAAAAGACACGCTAGATTTTTTGAAAAACAATTTATGTAGGTTGGAACTAATCTCCATAAACAATATCTAGGGGATAGAATTACCCTGGATGTTAGGGTAATCCTTTATGGTGCATTCGTATAGATAAGACAAGTTGTCCTATGAATGTCTGTATTCCTCCTAGTTGATATTCCCCATGTTGAGTGTTCTAAGAAAAATATGGACCTGTTTATCTATCAACTCACTTTTTCCATTAGTAGTGGTTACCTAAAGTGGTCTCATCTTCCTTGAAACCTTAGTATCTAGAGCATCCTCTACCATTTCATCTGAATTCATTAGAAGGTCCATGTGTTCCAACACTGAAGACCCTTGTCTTTGAGGGACTTCATTGAAGCATGCATTGTACTGCTACCCAGGATCAAGAAGCCCTTTATCACCAAAGGGAATGATAGAAGCCACATCCCTATGTCCTGCATCCCCCAGGTCCTTGGATATTTCAGCCACCTCTTGCTAGTCAGAACCTTTGTGTTTGTTTGGTGGGATGGAGTTTCCAACTATAGGAGCCTTTGGTGGAAACATACCCTTATATGTGGATCTAGTAACTAGAGGACTAGGAATAATTACATTGTCTTTCCTACACAGTGCACTTCGGTTTTCCTATTGACACCATATGAATCCATAATTTTGTTCTTTCCCTTCCATGAGGAGGATATAATATAGTCCTCCTCTATGACCTGTTCCATGGGCTCAACATATTCTGAGGCCTATTCCATTTCTTCTTGAGATGCTTCCATATCCACCCGGGGGATCCTCTCGAAATTCACCCCTCTAAAATCTTTATTATCCTAGAAAACCTCTTCCCCTTAAACATCAAACTGGCATTGATAATACAGAGTCAAATCCCCAGATTTAAGCTTCTCCAAATAGGAAATTCTAGCTTGCTTGACCTACTTTGGGTTTTCTGTATCTCATGTCTATTCAAACCCTCGACCAATGAATTGGAACGCTGATAAGTGTTCCTCAAGATCCAATCACTAGGAAGCCTCTCTAGTTTCTTGGGGACCTGAGACAACCCATCAACTAACCTCCCTTTTTCAGATTGCACTATAGAAAAGAGCAGGGGCTCCTCCTGCTCTGATCCAGGATGTTAAGCCTCCCGCCCTTCATAAATAATTCATTTGTCTGGTTGAAATACATTATCACATATTAATGACACCTTTTGTACATATTTCCCCAAAAACCTGGACTCCACACAGTTTTCATCCCCTTTAGAAACACTATTCGGGACCCATTGTGTGATCTTCTTCTTCTCCACAAGAGCACTAACTGAGGTTGCCTACTCAAGATCGATGCAAGAAAGCATTCTAAGAAGCTTGTCCACATTAGCACCCAGATCAAGTGATGACATGCCTATGTATTGTTTCAAACAATTGAACCAATCTTCCACATTTGGGTTCCCACTCAACGTTATTTCCTTGCACATTAAAAGATCTATAACATGTAGCTCATCCTCCTTATGTTCCGCAACCTTCACAGCCACTGGAGGAGCCTGGGAACGCCACTGCTGGTGAACCTCTCGTGTAATAGACTCCGCACCGAGACTGGTGTGATATGAACCCTATAGACCAACCCTTAACCCCTCCATTTTCTCATCCAAACCATAAAAAACCCACACATTCTGATACACATCAGGATCAACCAGCACCACATGCCCCTCTGTTTCACTGCTCTCAGTGTGCAACACCATCTGCCCATGGAGACAGATTGAGACCATATGACTAAATCTATGACACTCTAGTAATAACTCAAGCCATGTTTCAAATACTACCCATTGTCTCTAGAAAAACACTTCTCAAACCAAAATCCATAGCCATTCCATGGGATCCTTTGAAACATCTGCCTCGACACATACATTGGGGGAGATTGGGTGACAGACCACGGACGTCTGACTATCAAAACACAGGTATCTACAGACCATATTTATTTACTCTATTATATATATATATACTAGAATTTTATTTTTTTAATTGAATGTCCCACATCAAATCTCCTCTCCTCTTGTTTTGTTCTAAAAATAAAAACATCGTCTGTGAGGTGTCAATTCACCACCTTCATGTATTAGGAGTTTTCATTTTTCATTACTGTATTCAAGGATGGTCATAAAATGTTTTTTATTGTTAAACCAGATTATAATATTTGTATAATAACATATTGAATTTTCTATAACTAGAATATAGACATATTATTAAATAAAATGATACTGATTCATAATGGTTATAAAAATCACATATATTAACTAATCATTTTTTCATCAATTTTTTATCTAACAAATCATCATCATGTAATAATGGGAGATTTTATATGAAAATAATTAACTTATGTAAATAAATTAATACAATATCATTATTGTTCTTGATTTTTTCGTATATTTCACAAGAACTACCATATTTAAAATCATGGGAACCAATTATAAAATTAGTGAATGAAATCTATTGAATCAAGGAAATTGATTATTATAAATCATCAAAAAGGATATAAATAAACTTAATAGAATTTTTATTAATAAAATAAATGTCTAATAGGTTTAGAGTTAATTAATTATTGTATCTAATTTTTTTATACATGACATTAAGTATAAGTGTATTGAATTTTCAGACATAATGTATGGGATTCCCTCCAAACCACTATTTTTTCATTGGGTTGCGCTTTGAATCTATCATTACCCCATTGTTAATCTTAATTATTCCTATGTGATAATTCCGAATTCTGTGTGTTTTTTCCTAGAATATGTACATAGATTAATTCTTCTTTCTTTTATGTGAATGAAATGTTTTATAATGTTACATTTTCAATTCCCCCCAATAAGAAAGTCTGATTAAAGAGAACATCCCTATTTTGTACACATTTTTATGTACAATACATAATCTATTTTAGGCCAACAATATTTTTATAAAATAAATATTTTTAGCATGATAATATATATTATTTTATTTCATGTTTTATATAAAAATATATTCTTTTTTCCTTTTAAATTCTCTTTAAAATTTTACCTTAACCGTGTATAAAGTTTCCCATCTCTAAAGATTATTAAATACTATATTTACATTTTCTTCATGTATTTGGAAATAATTTATCAATTATTATGCCTATTTTTTTAATGTCCATTTATGATTTATATCCATTTT
This sequence comes from Viscum album, assembly GCA_963277665.1. Taxonomy (NCBI): domain Eukaryota; kingdom Viridiplantae; phylum Streptophyta; class Magnoliopsida; order Santalales; family Viscaceae; genus Viscum; species Viscum album. The sequence continues at coordinate 334,323,142 of OY728161.1, forward strand.
TTGATGGACACCATTATAATAATACATTTGGTTATGCTTTATAGCATGGTGATGATACCCATTTTTTCTATGGGTAACTGTCACTACTATAATACATGGTTTATATGGAATTAGGGTATTAACATTTCACACTAAAATCACTCTTAAAAACACCAGTTCACAATGTTATAAAAATCATTATTGAAGGGGGTTTTTTTACAATGAAAATAAAAATCACTGTTAAGGGGGGTACATTATCGGCACCTGTAAGAAATTAATCATAAAGGCCCTCCCATTATTAGAAATAGTAGAAAAGAATATATAAAATTGGAATATATTAGTGCCTTTGTACAAGCGCTAATAAAGGGTATATTTCAATATATATATATATATATATTTCATTAACATACACCCATAGTATATTATATGGACATTTGGGGGTCTTCTAGGACTTTTCTTTCCCTAATAAATTTTATTTAGGATTCCTGGGTTTCACAAAGGCATAAATATCATCCTAATCTTTGCTTTGATATATGGTAAAGGCAAAACAAACACCCAGTTCAAATGTTATGGAAATTTGAAAGGCATTCAAATTTGGAAAACCCTTAAATACCCTAAAAACCCTGAAATCCCTTTTAGGATAACAACTATTGATCCCATAGTCTATTACAAATCTAGAACTAGTCAAATATAATCTTATGAAATTAGATAAAACCACATGAGAATTAAATATTGTGATAATTAAAAGAATAAAATATATTATTGATTCAAAAACCATAGAAATCGAACTCAAACATCAAGTGTCCATAAATTCTTATTTTTTTGTCAGTTTTGGGTTTACCACATATCAAATCGTTTCCATTGATTATTTATATACTACAGGGTCTCAGAAAGTGGATTTTGAATTCCAAAAGGACCATAAGGCTTCTAAAACCGAGATTTTATCACCGGGATCAGTTTCCAAAGATTAAAATGGATATAACTTCTAATCATGGTGTCTGTCTAGCTTGTATCATATATCATATCAAATATCACTTTATTGGATTTAATTTGATTTGTTGGGGAGAAAAAAATAGACACTCTGATTTGAATTTGTGTTTGTTTCATGGTTTTTATGGGTTTTGTGGTTTTCAAAATTTCATAACATTTTTAAGTGATTTAATTATTTTGGAGTTAATATCCATTTTTATATATATATAAATAAAAATATATATATTTAAAAATATATATAAACATATATATAAAAATATAGAAATATATGGATAAAAAATATAATGATATATATATATAGATATATCATAAAATGTAAAAAAAATAGTATTGGGGAGTAGAAAAGGTGTTGCTATATAAGTTGGAGGTCTCAGGTTTGAGACTCAATGTAGTAAGGGGCATGCATTGGGGATAGAATTATCTAAATCACTAATAATGGTGTGTGGGAAGTGATGATAAAGGGGTGGAGTGGGGGAGTGCTGATATAGGGGGCATGGAAATAAATTATACCTATTATCTGTGGAACCTTTATCATCACTTTTTGAGTGATGTTAAAGGAATATTTTAATTGTGCTAAAAATAGGATGATAATGGGGGCTATTAACAGTGCTAAAAATAATTTTTTAATATAAACCTTTAACATCAATTATATAATTAGTTCTTCTACAGTGATGGTAATTTCCTTTTACTAGTGTTGTTAAAGGTCTAATTTGCAGTAGTGCCTTATGCTTATTCTTTATGTATGGTTATTCATGTGGAACACATATGCATGAACATATTATGATGGGTGTATACATATAGAACTCCAATTAATTAGGTGATTTTATGTCTTATGAGACATCATGTTGGTACACTGAGTAATCCTAATTCCATTAGGGAACATTTTCCTCGATGAGATATAGTCCTGGAAGTTATCCATGTCCCATTTTTATGTCATGTTGTATGTTCCTAAAATAATCCAACAATTTCATATCTACATGATCCCATGATCAACATGTTATGATTCAGGATTATTATTCATGTTCCATTCCTTTTTAGGTCATCATTTGATACCTTATAACCTATGTTCTATGTTTTATTTCAATTTTTATTTCCTCGCTAGGATTTTTTCACACCACATTGTTCTTGTATTCCCCAGGTCATCCTATGAAAATGTGAGATATCAAATTAAGGTAGGATCTCATTATAGTGATTACATAAAATATATTTTTATTTTTATTACAATATGTCTAATTATGTGCGTAATTTTCCAAAGAAACTAGAATTTATCATCTTTGGTTTGTTATTGATGGTTAAATATGCATAAAATCATGTTATAATGTGTCTAATGGGATATTTAAGCTATATTTGTATCAGGGGAAGGACAAATTATTTGTGGGCATTTGGATTAGAAATCATTAGTAGAAAAACTGTGTATAATTCTATCACTACGTATAACAATGATTGAATCAAAGGTAATCACATGTTATAATATATATTCCAATTATTAGTTTTTCCTTTTATGTTTTATATTACCTTTTTATTTTATTATTAGATAACTATTGAAGAGTGACTAATTATGTTTTCTTTTTATTAGATAATGAAGGAAAAAAGAACAAACCATGATAATAATTGATTTGATAGGAAATGTGAGGATGTCCTTAATTAAATTACAAATCTAATCTGAATAAATGCTATAAAAATCATGAAAATACAAGCACAACTAGATAATGTTTTGAATAATGATAATAATTATGTGGAACACCCTCCTCCTAAGAAAAATAATTTTTTTAGTTTAATATGTTATGAAAAGAAGCCTCTTATTTTTAGTGGCTATTAATATCACCTTATTGTAGAACAAAGGATAAACATCATTAAGAAGATATTCTATGTACTCTAGTGCTCATAAAAAGAGAAATTCATGCTAGTGGTCTGTCGATTTGATGAGAAAGCTGACATGTGGTGGAATATGATCAAAAGTAAAAAGTCAATGAAGGAAATTGATTCCATGGATTGGGATGCTTCAGTAAAAAAATTTTCAATAAATATTTTCCATAAACTCTCCATCTTAAGATTTATGGGGGTTTCGTGGGCTAATGAAAAATTATAAGCATTCTATCGAGGCATCCAAAAAAAATATTTTTAGGCTTTCATGAAATGCACCCAAATATTTTATGAACAGAGAATGAAAAGTGTATATCTTTTTTAATGGACTAGTGTTAGTTCTATGTAATGAGGTATTGAATCAAGACATTGATATCTGTGAGAAGATTTTTTATTGTTCTATTAAGGATTATATGTAGTTTGGAGACTCATTATTGTCTACTTTTCCTTATAGATAAAAAGAGAAAAATGGATTTTAATATGCTAGGAATGATAGGGGAATACCATGACATAAGGAAACCCCAAAAAACCACATGTCTAAATTGTACGAAGAATCATACTAGAAATTACATAAGGGGAATGAGCATATGCTTCAAATGTAAAAATTAAAGGCATATGCCTAGTGATTGCTGAAGGGATATGAATAATCCTATAAATATGAAGGAATGCTTGTAGTTTCATAAAAACATTAATCCTATATTGAAGTGTTTCAAATGAAAAGAACATGGTAATTATAAGATGCATTTATATAATAAAATGGTTGTTGGAGGAAGTCAATAACAACATTTCCAAGGTGGTAAGGAATTTAATATTCTATCACTACTACATAAGTGGAGCTAAAAATTATACAGTGATATTTATACTGGTTATTCAAGAATGAATAGAAATTCTAAAATTTTATTTTGGTTCTATGAATTCAATCATATATTTCATGATTAGTAAAACTATTCAAACATCACTTCAATATATGGAGGTTTAGTTAACAGTGAGAGAATAAAATGGGGAAATTAATTAATCTAGTGTATATAACTTCTCCTTGATTAATTTTTTTCACTGAACCTCCCAAAAAATATGTATCACATTCTGTAGTGGAGTTTTACTCTATAATGGCATGGATTAGATACCATTTTAAAAATACAACATAAACTATCAGGTAAGGGATATCATTCTTCACATATTAAGGAATCCTTTTATTATGTACATGTTTAATCAAGATGATGATTCTCTTTTAGAATAATCATCTCAATTATGGATTTTATTACCTTTTGATAAATCATATCTAGATAAAATTATTGAGTCAATGGAGTGGATCATTCTTTAAGACATGACTATTGTAAGAGACTACACAGATGTGTTCCATAAATTATTTCATGATCCACTGCCTGACTGAGTAGTTGAGTTCTCAATTTAACTTATTCTTTAATTTCATTATATATCAAAGACACAAAATAGAATTTCCACCATATTATTGAAAAAACTGAAAACACAATTACAATATAATTTAAAAAGGTGTTTCATGCACCACAGTTCATAACCATCGGGTGCACCAGTCCTGTTCATCAAGAAGAAATACGGAACAATGGTCACATAAATTTATTATCCGGAGGTGGAAAATTTATAATTAATAACGAGTATCCCCTTCAATGGATATATGACTTGTTCGGTCAACAATGTGGGGCCATGTATTTCTCTAATGTGGTACTTATACTGGGATATCAGTAATTAATGTTAGAGAATGGAGATATTTTCTAGACTAATTTTTGAACAAGTAATTAAAAATATGAGTTTATAGTGATTACCTTAAGACTCACAAATTCTATAGAAAATTTCTTGGATTTAATGAATAGTTTAATTTCCTATTTCCTTAAAAAAATTGTGGTAGTATTTTTTGTTGATATTATGATATACTCCAAAAGTAAGGAGAAACATAGGGATTAACTGAATACCATGATAATGACTTTGAGATGGTAGAAATATTATACTATGTATTGATAATGTGATTTTGGGATGGATGAAGTATCATTATGGGGGAATTTTTTCACCAGAAATGGAATATATATTTCACCCTTCCAAGACAAAGGTAATAAAAGTGTTTCTCAGGACAACATATATAATAGAGATCAATATTATTATTAGTCTAGTTGGTTATTACTGATGATTTTTAAGAAATTATCATTATTTTATAACCCATTAACTACGGTAAATCAAAAGTGAGAAATGGATTTCCAGAAGGGTGATTGTGAATATTTCATCAAATAGTTGAAAACAAGGCTTGTCACTACAATAGTACTTCCACTTCCAACATGTTGGGAAAACATTATGGTATATAATGATTATTCAAAGAAGATATTAGGATATTTACTGATGTAAAATGATAATGTGAAATACAACACCTTAAGGATGATTAATGTTCACGTAAAACTATCCCACAGATGATATGAAGTTAGAAGATATGATCTTCGTGTTGAAAATATGTTGGAATTATCTTATGGGATGAAGTGTGTGGTATATACTGATCACATGATTTTAAAATATATAATCACATTGATGGAGATTAATATGCATAAGAAAACATGGTTAGAGCTCATCACATATTATGACTACTAAATTCACTACTAACCTAGTAAATCATATAATATGGGAAATGATCAATGAAGAAAGGATCCTGAAATGTTATCAATGATGGGTACTAGGAAGGATATACTCTTCCTAGAAAATTGAGGGTTGGACACATGATTCGTTACAGAAAAAACATCATCTATATTTTCTTAAATGATTACTCTACCACCCCGTTTAGAGAAAATAAAGGATTATTAATAAAATGAGGATGAAATTCAAAAAATTGTGGAAGCTGTAAAAATTGTAAAATCATCAGAGTTAAAAATTAATGGGGAATGATTCGTAAAATTTGAGCCACAATTTTTTGTACCATCCAATCCAATTATAAAGAAGTAATTTTTCAAGGGCGAACATAGCTCAACATTCTGTATTCACCTAGGGAGAATGAAGAAGTATTGAGATTTCTGAAATCACTATTGGTGGGAAAATATGAATAAGGAGATCACCAAATATACATCAAAGTTACTAGTATGTTAGGAAGTGAAGTATGAATGGAAAATGTCTTATGGGTTGATTCAACGATTACCAATACTATTATGGAAATGGGAAAAATAACTATGGAATTTTTTACCGAACATCAAAAAATCCATAGAAAATAATTCTATATTGGTTATTAAGGAACATATTATAAAGACATGTCACTTTATCAAAATATGAGAGGACTTCCAACTTGAACAACTTCATTGTTTATACATCAATATAGTGGTGAGTCTTTTTGGAGTAACTCTATAGACTGTATCTAATCAAGATCTGAGATTTACTTCTTTATTTAGGAAAAGTCTCCAATATGATCAAAAATATTAACTAAATTTTTGTATTACTTATCATTATAAAACTATTATCCAGTATGGGTGGATTATTCAAATAGTAGATAACATGTTTAGAGCATGTTCGATGGAATTTAAAGGGGGTGGGACTAACATATTACTATAGTTGTGTTATCATATAATAATATTTCTACTCAATCATCCAAATGTCTCTATATGAATCTCGTTATGGTAAAAGATTAATTTCATAATCATGTTAGGGTTAAATCACTCAAACTAAGCATTTTGGATCTGTAATGGTCGAATAAATTGTAGAGAAGGTGAAATACATTCAACAACACATCAATGAAACCCAAAATCACAGGAAGATCTATGTATTAAGTCATTAATGGGGCCTAGAGAATGAGGTGGGAGACATGTTATTCCTCCACATATCTCCATAGAAGATGATCGTGACATTTAAGAAGTAGGGAAAGTTGAGTCCTAGGTACATCGTCCCATTAGAGATTCTTGATCATATTAGAGTCGTGGTTTATCAAATATCACATCCACATACCATGACTCAAATAAAGGAAGTATTCCACATATTCCTGTTGAGGATTTACATGTCCTATTATTTACATGTATAAAATACATAGGTGGTTCAACTGGACAAAAACCACTCGTAGGAGGAGTATCTATTGAAGATATAGGACCATAGAGATAAAGGTCAATGCAATAGGAATAGTCACCTTGTCAAAGTACTATGGATTAACCATATGTTTGAAGAGATGACATGTGAACATAAATAAGAAATTAATGAGAAATAACCTTACCTATATTCAACATAGTATATAAAATTAAATTGTGAGGGTGAAATTTCATACCTGGGAGAATGTAATGATCCAAAATTTTATCCTTGGAAATTATTTTATTATAATTGTTTCATATTGTATAAATCTTATAAAATCACATCGAGAAAACTATACAAAAATTATAAATGTAAAAAAATGAAATAAGTGTTATATATAAAAATTCAGGAACATATATAATTGTAATAGTAACATTACAATTATAATAGTAATGTGACCAATATAAATAATAATTCTATCAATATAATAGTAAGCTTTCCTCAAAAAGTATAATTAAAATTTAGTTATTTTTTAAAAGGTTGAGGGTCAATCCCTCTAAATTGAAAGTCAAACAAAAGAAACCTCTTTTAACAGAAATGGGTGAAGAGGGAACCCAAAACAAGATAAGCGAAAAGCCTTGGGGAAAATGAACAAGTCCAAACAAGGTCTCCAATGATCAAGGAGAATAAAATTCCATGAAAAGAATAAGTTAAATCTTTATTTCCCCTCCATATTAGCTGATGGAATAAAGAAATAAAACCAGATGAAGGGTCACCCCATTCCACGAAGGTGCATCATGGAAAAAGCACATGAGTAGCATAAATGCACATCACGGAGCCGAAAACAATAGACTAGAGAAGAACCACATCAAATTGAGTCGCGTCAGAGTAGAAAAGAATCACATCATAATGTCAATGGGCACTAAAGAAGCTGATAAGCACATTTAGGATTCAAATTACATCAGAGCAACTGAAAGCACATCACAAAGAAAAGTGACACCAGAGTAGCTGAAAATGATAAATTAACTGTTCATAATTTCATGAAACATTATTTTTTATTTAAAATTTTATTATTAATATAATTATTTAAAATAAAATTTATTTTCGAATAATATATTCATAAAATATTATTCTGTTTTCATATGATTATAATATAGTTTTATAAGATCTTAATTAAATTTTCAAAGTTCCATAAATATTATTATAATTTCAGAATCATTGTTTTTTGAATGAATAATTATTGTAATTAAAAATAATAATTTCCATATTTAGAAAATAATTTCATGAAATTGGGTCAATTTTTTAAATCTAAACCTCAAAAAATGGTTTGGGTGAAGTTTTGGGATTTTACTAAAATACTTGAATTTTTTATGAATAACAAAATATGATAATTTAAAATATAAGCTGAATAAATGAAATTATGATACATTGATGATGTATAGATGATGTAATAACGATAATATATAACATTAATTTATTATTCAACTTATTTATTTATAATGATAAATATATTGTTATTTTCGATGAAAAATAAAAAACAAACGAATAAAATAATCAAAAACACCCCTTTGCCCCCACTGTAAATACAACCCCTCACCACCACTAATACTAAAATATTTTAAGACTTTTAAATTTAGTATATTCTATTTAATTACTCTTGAAACCACTTCTTGACATTATAGTCTTTCTGGTCTCCAAAAATACCATTTCTATGTGCCTTAAAGAGGTTCTTAAAGAGATGACACTCAAGAGGTAAAACCATCCTTGTTTGCCTTGTAGTTTATTTATTTTCCTTATCCTTCCCTCACTTCCCATATAAAATGTAACAATATAACTCCAATATTATATATATAATGTAATTTTATTATGTATATGGAATATCCATTATCAAATCTCTTCTCCCCTCCATTTGTTCCACAAATGAAACCATCATCTGTGAGGTGGTGATTTGCAGCATTCGTAGATGAAGATTTTTCATTTTTCATTATCACCTTCAAGGATGGTCATAAAATTATTTATTGGTTTAGAAATATTATAAAATTTTTATAAAAAATATTTATTTTCTCTAATTTTATATAATCATATTATTATATAAAACGATACTAAATTTCAATGGTCTGAAAAATCCTGAATATAAACTAATCATTTCTTCATAAATATTTTCTCTATATGATCATACTCATGTAAAAAAGGTAAATGATATATGGGAAAAAATAATTTTATGTTTGTAAATTTATACTATATAATTCTAGTTCAAGAGTTTTTATACCATTTGACATGAATTCCCACAATTTAATTCAAGTGCACCAATAATAACATCATGACAAGAACGCTCTCAAAATGACGAAATTGAATATTATAACTCCTAAAATAGCCATAAATAATCATTATATAATTGAAATAATTAATTAAAATTATAGCATGATCTTAGTTAATTAATTAATTGATTAATTTTACTATCATGGACATTATGTAAAATTTTAGAACACTTTCGAGCTTAAGGTATGGGTTCTCTCCAAACCCCTATCGTCCCGTCGGGTTACACATTGTCTCTCTCTCTACCCCAATGTAATACTTAATTATTATTATTATTTAATCATCCTAAATTCTATGTGTATTTTACAAAAATATATACCAAGATTAATTAATCTTTCTTTGATGGGAATAAGATCTTTTATATTATTCACTTTCTAATTCCTCCTGATAAGCAAGCCCGGTGAAAGGGAACTTACAAATTTATATCCCATTTCGATGTACAACACAAAATATGTTTTATGTACCCAATGTTTTTATAAAAAATCGATTTTTATCGTGGAATATATATTAGTTAATTTATAATTTATAAAAAAATTATACCAATATAATTTTTAAATTCACTTTAATATCATTCCTTAAACTAAACTAAATTGAAACTGCTTTAAAGATTATTAAACAATATTTATTCCTGTTTTCCTTTTAGTTGGACACAATTTATCATTATATATTGTTATATTCCCTTATTAATTTACATGTATTATTTATATTCATTATTTCACTGACAATATTATTATCTTCCATTTGGTTATGCTTATGACATGGTTATGTTACCCATTTAATACCATGGGTAATAATTATTTTATATTTATGAGTTATTATTCATGTGAAAAACATAATAATGATCACATTATGGTGGGTGAATCTAAATAGAAATCTAATTCATTTGTTAATTTTTAGCCTCATGATACATCATGCTGCAAACTGAAGTAGACCTGATTTCTTTGTGGGACTATTGTTCACCATGTGATGTAGTATTTATAATTTTCCGTGACTCATGTTTTATTTCATCTTGTATATTTCATACAAGTTACTATGATGAAATGATTACATAGTACCAAGATCTACATTTTATAATTCCATATAATTATTCATGCTCTGTGCCTTTTTGCGTCATCATTTTATGCCTTTTAACCCAAGTTATATGCTCTATTCCTAAATTTATTCACTTACTCGGCTATTATCTCATCCATTTGTTCATGTTTCCACAATGTTATCTAATGAAAATGTATAATCTCAATGGATGCTAGGAGATAAATATAAATATTAAATAATTTTTTTATTTTCATTCCATTCTTTCTAATTGTGTACATAATCTTCTAAAGTAACTAGACATTATGACACCTGGTTAATTTTTGATGGTAAAATACTCTTAAAATTGAGTAATGATATGTGTAATGGGACAGGGTTGCTATAGAATATAATAAAATAAAAAACCAGTGAAATACAATGATAAAATTAGAAAACAAAGGAATCATTGTTTGGTGGATTGGATAGTTTATATAGATTAGTCTCAATTTGTGACTAAGGATGTGTATAAGATACAAAAAAAATTTATTTTATGTCTAAAAAATATGAGATATATAATTTATTTTTCAAATAATTAATTTATACTAATAATGTTGATAATAATACTAGATCCGAGGATTCAAAAGAAACGGATTATGGCTCATGTTCTGATTGTGTTTCAATTAATAATAAAGGCAAAAAAATTTAATTAAAATGAGGAATTAAAATATAATGGAATTAGAATTACTGAGAAATAATATTTCATAAATATTGAAAATAAGATTTTGGTTAATGTGAATATAATATGAAAAAGGAATGAGATAATTTGACTATCCATATTTCCCAAAATAAAGAATCTAATTGTAATTTTGATTCTCTGTTGTATAAACCAAAATAAAGAAATTGGAGCATAAAAATTTTAATGTAGAGAATAATAAATAACATAAAAGAAATTTTTATTATGTTTTGGAAAATATATCAAATATTGATAATTATTGTAAAAAAATATGTAGGAAAATATAAAACTAAGATATAAATCTTCTAGATTTAATTCCAAGGAATATAATAATTTTTATACCGTTCAAAATTTAAATATGGATTCATAAATAAATGTTTCAAATCATATAAATACATAATGTACATTATTTCAAGGGAAAAATTAATATAAAACAATGTCTATGATAATGATAAATTATACCAATGATGGATTTGGGAATAATAGTTTGTCACCAATGATAAATAATATTTATTTGGTTTCAATATCAAAAAGAATTATTTCATGTGTAATTGTTTTTTAAAAAATACAATTCAATGGAATTATAAAAATTAATGTTCTTAGATATTTACAAAATCATCTCTTTATAAAAATAAATTTATTAGAAAGCCTTTGCTTTCTAGATTACCTATAATAAAATTGAAATTGAAATGGTTTGTTTTCAATTGGGAAGGTGCCCATCATAAATAATCTAAGAAAGGAATTTGTTATTGGAGTCATTTTCAATCAAAAATTTGTATTATTTATGCTAGAAAAATTACAGTCATCAAAAATGAAATAGAAATTCCTACACGATTTAACAAGAAAAACATAGTTGTGATGGACTATAATAATGGATATAACAATATTTTGTTCTTAGCCATCCCACCAGGGAATTTTTTGGATGGATAATAAAGGTCCTCATAAATGGTTTGGGAAAACTAACCTTTATTCATGGAATAATATATGATACTAATAACCTATCTCAATTAATAATTTATTGAAAACACTCAACCTCTTTATTCCTCCCATCCTCCCCATTTCTGCCCCTTCGCACATAGCCCACTCTCACCTCCCTCGAATAACCCCCACCCCGAATCTTTAATCCCATCAAATTTCATGTAGATTCAGTTTAAAATCCACTTAGTATAGAATCCTCCTCTCTCTTATATCATTTTTTTATCATTTCTTAATCAATCCTGCATAGATGTGTTTGGTTAAACGAGATGTCAAAAATTTCATTCAATTTTTATGGTTTATTTGGTATTTTTTGTGACTATAAGATTTTTATTACCTATTTGGGTTTCCACTGGCTCTGAATGAGTTGAATCTAATATATTTTAGTTATTTTAATAAATTTTTTATTATTAAAATAAATTTATTTTTCTGTTTTGTATTTAGGGTTACTAGTTTTTTTAATATTTTATGTTATTGGTTGACATATCATTCTTATAAAAATAATTTATATAGATTTATGATATTAATATCTATTTTTACATATTTTATAATCATATATTTAATAATTCAATTATATTTAATTCTTATGGGGATATAATTTTTGATTATTTAGAATAATTCTTGGATTATGTCGATGATATTAAACCATGTTTTATGAAGCATCAAACAATTTCTGATTGTTATATTATGATTTCTTTTCATTTATTTAAAGCACGTTAATATTTTTTTTAAACATTTTGATATATATATGTATATATATATATATATATTAACATGTGAATATATATATATATATATTATTTTTTTACAACATGGATGATTTTTGATATATATATATATATATATGTATATGTATATGTATATGTATATATTGATTTGATATATATATTCACGTAAAAAACTCATGTAAATATATAATCAATGTATATATATTTTACTAAAAAATAAGGTAATATTTATATATACATATGAATATAAATATAAAAACCTTCTAAAAACATTTAGGGTTTTTATGTATATATATGTATGAATATGTATATATAAATAGAATCTGTATATTTGTTTTAAAAACATGTCAAATATATTTTATGTATATATATGTGATATAAATATTATAATATATATATATATATATTTATTTATTTATGAAATAGATATGAAATTATTGTTATAAAAATGATGTGAAAATAAAAATACATAAATATTTTCAACAATGATTTTTCATAAAAAAAATTATTAAAAAAAGTTTATAAAATTATATTTTAATGAAAAAAGAAATATATAATAAAAAATGTAAGTATAATGATTACTAGTTAATAAAGGACATATTTATCCATGGAAAAAATATTATGGGGTTTCGTAAATGTCTTCATAATTTTTGGTTCATGTATATAGTTTGTTGGGATACATTTATATGAAATAATTATATTAATGATAAATATGATTTGATTAAATTTATTTATTATTACTTATAAATAATTATTATGTATTAAATATTTATAATAATCAATAAGAAATTTGTAATTTCTTGTACAAAATATTAAAATTTAATGTTTTTTTAAAAAATAAATATAAATTTTTAAAATTTAGTAATTATTAAAAAATAGTATTAACAATTAATTTTTTAACTATTATTTAAAATTTGTAATTATTATTAATTAGGATAATTTATTAAGAAATATATTTATAATGTTAATAAAATATTAAAAACTTTAACTGTGTGTGTAATGTTATCAAATACCTAATACACATAGATGTTATGTTATAACTGTGGTAAACATTGAATCTTAAACCAAATGGGGGTCATAGACTTCTCATATGATGAACTATTGTGTAGATACATTATTTTTTAAAAAACTACTACTTACCCGTGCATTCGCACGACAATACGTTCAATTCCTAATTTCAAGAAGACAAAACTATATTTCAAATTTAATACGGAACAGGAATATTGAATAGACTGAAAAACAATAGTGATAATTAATATTGAACAATAATTGGAAAAAAATATAGAGAATTGAAAATATAAGAAAATAAGTAACATAAAATAACATAGGAGAATATATTAGAGAATAATAAAATCACAATAGATAATATATGAGAATATATAAGGAAAAAATAAGTATACCATCATTTTACAAATTAAAACAAACAAATTCATGATGAAGAATATGAGGAAAATATATAAGATAATATAGAAAAAATATAAACTTATTTGAAAACCTAGAAACCATATAAGAGAATATAATAGGAATAGAAAACATACATTGAAATTGAAATTTGAATATAGTAGATAACATTCAATTGAATAGAAAATGTGCATTTTTGAAAAAAATGAAATGAACGTGAATGAAAACATAAATGAATAATGAAAACAAAACAGGTCACGATGTAGATAACAACATAACTATCCAACATCAAATACATGAATAAAAAGAAAAAATTGATAGTAATTAGAGAAGTACATTAAAAATTGAACATGAATGAAATTACATAAGTATTAATGTCACTTAGATATTATGAAAAGAATATGAAATAATTATTATACAAAATTAGTATAAAAAACATAATATTCCATTGGAATTGAATAAAAAGAACATTCAAATGGAAATATAAATTTCAAAACATACAACATAAGTATTAATGTCACAGATCTATTATGTCACCATACAAATATCCAACATCAATTGCCTGGAAGATTTTTCTGCATAGAAAAAAATGTATAAAATAAGAATAACTTAATTTATAGAATAAAAAAATGAATTTTAACATAAAAGAATTAATTAGAAACCAAAATAAAAGTTGAAATTTACCATTTGAATCCTGCAATGAAAACCAGGGACCATAGGCCGCACAAAAACCATTTGAAGCTCACTATTTCTAATAGGAAAATATTCAATAAAAATGAATGGTCCATAATAGTGATAAAATGAATGAGTTGGTTTCCCAAGCAACACCCTAGAAAACAAAATAGAGGATTCAAGATACATTGATAACCTGACGTGTGATTTTCTTGCACCATTAAGTAATTTAATGAGGATAAAAACATGAAATAAAATAAAACATCATATAATGAGGAAAAGGAGTCACCGTATGTCTTAGAAAGCACAAAAAAACTCCATACATAAAATCACTTTGCAACATCCACTTATTCCAATCTTCCATAAATTGTAGGTCTTCACTTCAATAACAAAAAAACATCATATTCCTCTCGGGGAAACCTAACAATCAAATAAATAATCATTTTCCAGCCCAGTGTCCATGTTAATCAAATGTAGATTCATATAAGAATTATTATATGAAACAGAAATTTAAATCATTCTGTCATATACACATTAATAGTCTGTCTTACGTGAGAATGTCCTTAAAAAAATATGCATAGTTCCAAAAGGAGGATTAAAATTCCGCATGAAAATGATCTCAATTTTAGAGATATATGTGGAAGTTAGTAGAATTTATAGAATACCTAAATATTGGTTTGTTAGATATTTAAAGGGATGTAATTTCCTCTTTCCAAATTTGCAGCATCCCCAGATTTCCTACAAAACAAAAAATATATATGAATATATATTCCAAACATTAGGCATACGAATCGTTAAGTAACACTCATATGTCTATATATATGATGTTGCTCATTCCATCCTCAGGGTGCATGTTTACAGAATCATCATATTTCATAAGGCGGATGTTTACATAATCATCCAAAATCATGAAAATTCAGGTGAACACATAAAGAGGTAGAAAAAAAATGTATTTGAACACATATAGTGGTTGTTGGGAAATGTGAAACTCAAATATTCTTCCAAACATTCGGATCCCAACATTAAAAGAGGCAGGAAGATAGAAATGCTTGTTGAACACCTATACATGTAACAAAGATAACCATTGATTAACCCTAACTCAATGTTTTCATAAAAGATCAGAAAATATGTGAGGACAGCCAGCAACACAGAGTGGCCATTGAGAGGAACTATGACACATCCATATAATGTGTTATAGGAGAGGGAACACATAATAGTAACAAGAAAACCCAAAGAAATACATAAATATTACAAAACTCTAAAGCATAACCCCTTTATCCCACTTCCTGAAAGTATAGAATTTCATTTCATAAAAAATGATGGCATTTACAGAATAGAATAATTTACAGAATACCTAATGATTGGTGTGTGTTTTTATATTAAAAATGATGGAATTTCCTCTGTTCAAAATAGATGCATCCCCAGATTTGCTGAAAAACAAAAAAATATTAATATATATGAGAAACATTAGGTATGAAAATAATTAAGTAAAACTTATATGTCCTTATATATATTTCTTCTCATGCCATCCTCAAGGAGCATGTTTACAATCATCATATTTCATAGGTTTGATGTTTAAAAAATCATCAAAACTCATGAAAATTCAGCTGAACACATAAAGAGGTAGGAAGATAGTAATGTATATGAACACATGTAGAGGTTATAAGAAAGGGTGAAACTAATATCTCCTTCAAAACCTCCTAATCCATGCATTAAGAGGTAGTAAGATAATAATTCTAATTCAACTCATATAGAACCAGTATTTCCCTATAGTAAAATCACAGACCAATAAAAAGTACTTAAGAAGATAATCACACCCAATATGATAATTAAATAGATTGAGAAAAGAAAGGGAATGTACTGGTACCACTAAATCCCAAATAAATTATACAATGAGAAAAGGATGGCTCAGAATGATATTAATTTGTACATTTTATAAAATAATGAAATGGCAGAGAGGCCTCAACCAGTGCGCGTCCTCTAGTTCCATGTCTGCGGCTTTCCTGCGGTGTACTGTGAATTCAGACCTGATTTTGAAAAATGCAAACCCTGGCTGATTCAAAACGCTGCTGACCTATATCCTCCAGACATGATCAAAGAGACCAATTCAAACGATGCCAATAGAATTTCCGACCAGCTCGAAGGCACAATCATTTCCTCAATAGGAATTCGCGACAGAGCAACTGCATCGGGTGTTTCCTCAATGTCTAAGACAAAATAAGTAAAGCTCCTTCCTGGTGTAATGTTGAAAAGGAATGTGAATCATGGAGTTATTATTGAGAAGGTTTTGCGTAAGAAGAAAAAATGTATTACTACTATGAAAGGGCTATACTTTTTTGGTGATAAACTAAGTGATGCTTCAAAGAAACAGGGGAACACATTCGCCACAAGCACCTCTTTTGTTAAGGGGCCAACTGAGAAGGAGCATATTGATGTAAGAGGGTAAATTTCCTTCGATATTGTGGATTTCATGTCAGACACAGGGCCTGATGTGCCAGAAACGGAAATTTTCTTCATTGAAGATGGGAATAAGGTTCCTGATTATTGAGTTTGGCATCTAAGAAGTGGAAAAAGATAGACCAATGATATTTTGATTCTCTTCACAGCTTCTTTAACCAAATGCACACTACTATTTGTTCATTTCCCCCTGGCATGTTTGGATTATGTCATTAGATGCTGGATTCAAATTTTAACACAGCAGTATTGCTATACATTTTCATTTGGGTGTTGCTGATATGAAAATGTTTTTTATAATCATAGTTGGATATATAATATTTATGATAGTTGGAATTTTAAAAAATTAAATGAAATAAATAAAATAAATAAAATAAAATAAAATAAATAATACACGTGTCAAAACTCAAATTATCGGCACCACCAGGTTCCCTGTAAAACAAAACAAATATATTAATATATATACCAATCATTAGGTATAACAACCATTATGTAAAAAAATATGCACATACGGATGTTGCTGCTCATTCCATCCCCAAGGTGCATGTTTACAAAATCATCATATTTTTATATTTTTGTTAAATATATGGAAAACACAATATTTCTCGAATTCTGTTAAATATATGACAAACACACCTAAAGAATTTCTTCCATTATTTTGGGTTTCTTCAATTAGAAACTAGATTTCAGCATCAATATCATCTTCTATTGTAATAAATACCAAAACATCACACATGGAATCCTAAATAAGCATATGAGAAACAAATATGAAATATTTCATTTTTTATGACAATTTATTTATATTTTAAATGAAACTATTAGATACACCGGAAAGAAAATAAATGTAAATGAAAAGCACGGAATATAATTCCATAAATAAAAATTAAAACCATTTGAATTATAAATTGTTGATAATAATATGAAATAGGATCTCAAATGTGGATAGAACATTTTGAAAATGTGTGCATGAAATTATCATCACATAAAAACGTTACTCCAATGACAACGGTACCTGATCATGGATTGGAATAATATATCAATCCAAGGCATAAAGATAATCTGAGACAGGCTCTTCATCAGATTATATTTTCACAACAAACCCGCTTCCATTATAGGTCCAATTAAATTGTTATAACATCACCCAAAAAATACAATAGCCAATGTGTTTTAAGGCTTGTTTATTGTTGTTGTGTCAAAAAAAAATAGCACAACTATAAGCC
Organism: Viscum album; assembly: GCA_963277665.1. NCBI lineage: Eukaryota > Viridiplantae > Streptophyta > Magnoliopsida > Santalales > Viscaceae > Viscum > Viscum album. The sequence continues at coordinate 334,341,477 of OY728161.1, forward strand.
AAATTGGTTTCCTATGGTTTATTTATGGTGTTTTTAAATGAAATTCCAGATAAGGATAATAGTCCAAATATGGAACATTTGTATGAGTTGATGAAAAAATATCAAAAAAATAAAAACAACATACCTCAATGGATAAGATAGTTGGTTCTTACCTTGATCCAAGGTCCACAACATCCACTCCATGATGCTTTCTACTAATTTTATATCATTAAAATAGGTGTGTTATAAACATGATTTAATGGAAACACACATCCCACAAAATAATAAAATCTTCAATGCATTTTTGTCTTTCAAGCAAAACCTCCTTTAAAAAAGAAGACATTTATTTTTCTTCAATTATAGTTGATGTGATAATGAGGCACAGTTTAGGTCGACAATGTTGGATATGGATTTATGATGATAAGTGAAAAACGGATACATATGAACTGTTAGTTTTCTGGAATAATTTCACAAAGATTGATCTTATAAAAAATTACCTTTTTTAGGACTCCTAATAATATATCTATTGAAATGGATCTTTTCTGAGCCTCACTAACCATAATTACACAAACATGATCATATCCAAAAATATTAATGTAATTACACATATAATATGGATGTCAATGGGATTCTGGATAATAAAATAGAATGCCTATAAAAGGATAATATAACACCTGTAGTAGCTCAAAATAGGACCATCCATAATATCTCTCAGTAACACCTCATATGTGAGAAATTTTATCATGGTCACATCCTGTGTATACAGACACAAAACCATCCAGTATAAAAAATAATAAAAATTACCAAAAATACACACACAAAACGATAAACACTTATATATACTTTTGTGTGAATGATAAAAATGAAAAAAATAGACAAACATAAAGATATATATATATATATATAATAATATGGGAAATAAATATGGTACTGAAGAATCAATATCACCCTTCCTCGTAAAAGTTACGATATGTCTCTTCAAATTAGTGAAACATACCTTTTGGAAAATACCGTAGATGTTCCAAATTGTGCATGGATGATCCAATAGAAATAAATAAATAAAGGAATTATGAAAATACAAGGATCAGTTAAACATAACCAATGAAAATATAAACCAAAATACATTTTTCATAGTCAAATGGGTCCCAATAGATTCACATTTATGAAGCATGCCTTTACGAATGAAAAGATCACTGGATTCCCATACCTATAACCCAAATGAAAATAACATTGTTTAGTCATGACACGAAACACATTCAAAACTTCAATCGTACATGATCATAAAAAATTTAAATGAACACATAGTTAAATATCCAAAAAAACACAAAAAGAAAAATCAAAATCTCGGGTGCATAAAAAGAAATATCTCCAATACAATTTTTCCTCCAAAGCTCAGTTTTCCATCATGAACATCATGCTTCAGGTCATTGTCAAGCTCAAATGAATTATCACAATAGTTATAATTTACTGAAAAATCGGTGCATTTGTGGATTAAATGATAAAACAATAGATTCCATTAATAAGTGCATATACAATATGAAAACTCATATTAGTGTATGATTTTTCCAGAAACCAAAAATTTACTTACTATATCATAGCCATCGTTAATGCTTTTTTCTAATGGGTGATCTTCTATGATGAGCCCAAGAATGTGAAGAATGAAATGTAATATTTAGTCGTTCATGGTTCTTCAATTTTAGTAAACATTAACTTGCTTAATGAGTGAGGCCTAGAATTTGTTTCCCTCCTATCATCTCAGAAACAGGACCTCAAGATGTTAAGCTGTTCATGAAAAAACAAATTAAGTCCATCCCATTTGTCTCACTCCTACAAAGAATATTTCCACCGCATATATTAATTACAACACTCATAGATCCATCAGTTGAGATCAAAATAATGAAAATGTCAACATGTATAAATTAAAAGATGAATGGACACAGGTAGATGAAATCACTCTATACAAATTCAGAGATGCGTTGATTTATATTAGTTAAATAGATTCAATCATACTGGTGTATGTGATTTGAAAAGACTTCCAATAAATTCATCAACACGATACATAAAAAACCTAATGATAAATACGTGAAATAAAAAAAATTTGGCAGAACTCTTCGATAAAAACACATGCACAAATAATGATTTTAACCTGTTACATTTACACAATGGTAAACGAATGGAATGTATCAATTTCAACTCATTATAGAAGATATATATTCATTAATATACCAATCATTAGGCATACCAATCATTAACAAAAACATGTATGTACATATATATGTGTGTGAAAGGGCCATCAATTAGAAGCATTGTTGTTGTAGAAGTTTAAAGTTGATTCCGTAAAAATCAGAAAATTCATACCTTATAATGAAATACCTTACCATGCCATCACCAATATGTTGCTTGCCTCTGATATGAGCTTGAGTTCTCTCAGTTGCATAATTTTCCACAAGAAAAGATCCACATATCATACAAAGATCCATAATTTTATCTAGAGAAAGCATCAACACATTGTCAGTCTATGGCTGTTGAATCATCAGTGTTTTACCAAAATTAAGTACCTACTCATTTCTCATGAGTGGCTATGCTACATCCACTTTTTTGGATTCTCAATGTTCATCTAATTTTTACAGGGGGTTATTTATTTTTTCCTCTAGCACATATTGATGTTCTTCCTGTTCAGCTAATGATTGTAAGGGGATGCGACTTCAACTTCATGAGCAATGCTTTCTCACCCATGCCTCTCTTCTGCCCAGAATCCAATCAGTAGAATATTTATGATCCTATTACAGAGAGTATAAAAAGAGAATTGATTCAGTTTACTTCTGATACATACTAATAAAAACTATAGCCATATATGTATTGAAACTCGATATTGAAATATCACCTACTATTGAATAAAGTGTGGAAGGTTTTTTTGATACTGGATTTGAATGTAATTGAACAAAAAATGAATAATTAGATAGTTATGTAATAATCCAATAAGATCATTAAATATTTAACTGTATAATGTGAATTTACATTGAATCTATTAAAAAATGTATGAATCATTATATGAAAAAATTAATCTAATGTAAAACCTGCTAATAATGTATGTTCAATAAATAAAGGCTGAGCAGATTAAACATGTGTACTGGGAGTATTTAAATAGGAAAAAATAGTATGAATGTGTCATTACATTTTTATAACCTTCTATGAATCGAAGATACTCAAAAAGGATAGGTATTGAACGATAATAAGATAACATGCCTATTATTGATAAAGATTCACGTTCATGCGACATTGTCATTTAAATAGTAGATTAATTAAATTAATCAGTTGTAGTTAGATGAAAATTATGAAATCTAAATGAATGTACTGGTAAATTGAAATTTAACAGACCGCTCGTAGATAATGGTGAAAATGTAATGAATCCTCCTCTATTGATGATGCAGTTTGTTTGTAGTGCATCAGCTATTGTAGAATAGGGGACATGTATTACAAAATTTAGGAAAATTTTGTAGAATTTCCTAAAATTGAAAAAACATAATATTCTTGAAGACAGAATAAAAGAATATTGATATACCTGTTCAGTATTCGTGAATGAATAGGAAGATGAAATGGTGGAGAAAACTGAATCCATCAAAAGTGCAGAAGACCTCCTACAATCTATAACATGGTGGCCGTCATCAGATAATAAATGAATATAAAAAACTCAGCCCTGAAATCTTGGGTTATTAATGTGAATTGTTTGGAGTAGAAATGCATATCTCGATGCCATCCTTCAAATACAAGAAGAAAATAAATAAAATAGTATTCATTTACATCTAAATGCAGTGGTAAAGAATCCCAAGCATCACCCGATCTATTTGAAAAAATCCAGCCCTGAAAAATTACATAATCAGTCGAAACAGTAGCCCATTGGGCCCCAATTCTTACCAGTCAGTATCTATTTGGAAGGAAAAATAAAAAAATTCTATAAACTTGTATCACCTAAGATAAGCACTAAATTGTTTCTAGATTTTTCAAAATATTCTGGGTGTTGAATTGTTGAAACCATGAATATTATAGTTTTAAAAAATTGACATAAAGTTAGGAAACATAGAGGACAGAGTATGAAAACATAGAAGAATGACCTTCTATGGTGATGAAGAGTTGATGTTCCGAGAGGATTCATGTCCTGATTTTGGAGCTCGTAGTCAAAGTATCATTACTGAAATTAGAACTCTATTTGTGTTGAAAATATTTATCAATCCTAAAAACTTTTCCAGCTGAATACCAGTAAACAGTCATCAGACAATAAACAAAGAAGAAATATAGTATGCATTTTCATATAAAAGCAGTAGTAAAACGAAGAATGTTGTTATAGTACCATCACAATGGGATACCAACTTCATCATAACGGACACTTTACCAAGAGAAAACTTGTTCTTCGATGTGAAACCATCACCTAAAATTAATAGAAGCAACACAGTGCAAACCATACAAAGAACATGGGATATATAGTGAATTAGCTATTTTAAAACTAGGGATATGTAGTACAAAATTCAGGAAAATTGTTTCTAATTTCCTAAAACTAAAAAAACAATTATTTCTTGAAGCAATATTAAATGAATATTTATATACCCGTTCAGTATTCTTGAATGAATAGGCAGATGAAATGGTGAAGAAAACTGAAGCCATCACATGTGAAGAAGACAGCCTCCAATCTATAACTTGGAGGCCGGTATGTAGGGTTAAAGAAGTTATACCTCAAATAGAAAACCGATGTCAATGCTCATGCAGGAAGTAAGTCGTATAATGGTTTCAGGATGTGCGGATAATAGCGCATAAGATAAAATTTTTATGTAGTTAAGAGTCCAAATTAATCATGATCTGATTGTAGTTTTGTAGGGCTTCTAGGTTACGACAACATAAATATACGATTACCTCAAATACAAGTGACCTAATTCGAGAGCTGAAGATTTCTCAAAGGAATTGATTGATGATTTCTGAAATCTTCGGTTGTTGAGGAGATTTGTTTGAAGTAGACATGCATATCTCAAGGCCATCCTTCTAATACAAGATACTTATGACGGTATCAGCCAAATGTAGAGGATCTCCCGCTAACAGACATACACGAATGAAGTGAAGATAGTTGCTGGTGATGGAGCGCTGGTAGATGCAAAAAAGTACATTAAACCCTAGATTTGGGTGACAAAATGGAGTATTTTTTAAAACCCTAGAATGAAGATTTCGGAATAAGTGAAGACGAAGTAGGGAATGGAGGTTAAAATAGTAAAAACTCAGTTGGTTCCTTAGAAATACCTAACAGAAATCACAAAGCAGATGATCCATAGATGTTGGAGCTGAAGACCACAGAGCTGAGAAAGGAGGAGTCACATACGGATGAGCCGATGATGGAGGAGATGAGGGTAGAGGAGCTGAAGGTGAAGTAGATGAAGGAGTATCACGTGGAGTCAGAGTTGTGGATGGAGAGGGGATTCGAATATGGGAGTGAGAGAGGGGATTCAGGGAAGGGGGATCTGTGGAGGGGTGCAGGAACGAAGGAAAATCGGAAGCAGAGGAGAAGATGACTGTTGTCTGCATGGATATGGATTATTCGAAGAGGAGGATGATCAGATTCGATGTGATACAGTACCACTGAAACCATCGAGGCATAGGAAACTGGTGATCTGGACCAAGTGAAACATGGACGTCGAGAATATGATACGCGGGAGGGGCATGGTATGGCGTCGTGGGAAAATGTGGACGATATTACGGAGTTTTAGCATGGAGGAGGCATGGATTCCTCGGCTGGTGACACGTAGGAAGAAAAATGCCAACTTTAGAAGATATAGAGATTGTAATAAAAATATTAAATGAATTACCATCACATGTGGTTTTACAAAAAACATGATGTGACCAAAAGTTATGATGTGCCTAAGGTAAAACCCACATCCGGACCAACTGTAGGTCTCAAAATGTTCATAAAATACATCATTTGGGAGAAAATAAAATACCTTATAAAAAATATAGTAGAAATATTAATTGAATTACCCTCACGTGAATTGTTTCCAAGCACCCCACATGCACAGTTTTTATATCATTCCCATTGTAAACACCACATCCCATACCTAATGGTGGTTTCATATTTTCTATATGAGTCACTATTCGTGATATATTCCATTATTTTTTGAAAACAGCATAAACCTATAATAATATATTTAATATATTTATTCTCTCTACACCCAACCTTTTTGATCCAATGAATCCCATGCTAAATCAAAAAATCATTATGAAAATATTACATAAAATATTCCATGGTTTTTAAATATAACAATATTATTTAATTTTTCACACTTAATAATAATAATTATTATTATTTATATAATTTTTTGGTATCTAGGGCTCGTTAATTATACATCAATTTCAATTATGCGATCATGAATAGATAAAATATAATAAAAATACTAGTAGATCTGGTATAAATCATTTATACATTGAGGTTTTTGAAACAGTTATATCATTTTCATCACCGAATTAATAATTGGGTTTTTTGAGGAATAAATAAATTTTTTTTTATAAAATATAATCATAGTAAATTTGACATGTTTGAGAATTTATGAATTTATCAATAACATTTTATTTATTTGGAAAGATTGTTTCTTTTTTTAATCAATATTTTTAACAAAATTTATTAGAAAATAAAAAATGGTTCTAGATGAATGGTTTTTTACTTTAGTATGAGTAAATGCTAGAAACCCGATTCATGAAACAACAAAATGAGAATGATCTTCCAAATCCCAAATCAGAATCTTCTCAGTTTAAAAAAATATTATAAGGAAGAATTATATTAGGGATTTCAGAAGATAAAATATTATGTTTTAAAATTTATATATATTAAATAAAATTTTGGAATTCCAAATAGTTTCTTTGATCATATATTATCTTTAGTTAAATCATTTTTTATAAATAAAATACATTACCTAAAATCTTATATATAATTAAAATGTTGATCCATTATTTGGGTTATATTAATTAGAATATCTTTTCATGTTCAATGGAATATAAATTATATTATGATGTTCGTGAATTGTTATTTTATTTTCTAATATGGGGGTAATCAATGTATGAAGAGGCACAAAAAATAATGTCAATATTTCTTATGAAATAGTTATAGTATTTCCCAATTTCACCCCATTTATAGCATTTTATCTTTATGCATAGAATACTGAATTGATAAAAAGAAATAAGTCAAATATTTCTCTCAATAAATGATTAAATCATAATTATTATATGGATTAATGAAAAAAATTTGATCAATGACATCCTTATTTTTCATCAAAACCTTGTAACATATGATTGACTCTTTCTAATGATGGTTATTTCATTTGGTGATTACAATAGCCAATATTCATATTGGCATGTTTTCATTACTCACATCAACTTACCTCCTTGGATTCTAGTGAATGAAACACACACAGACACATATATATTACTATAAATTATAGGACATCTAAAGAATAATATCGATGATTACTTGAATCCATATACTGATGGGAAAAATTCATTATGGAACAATGGTGTAACAACATTTGATATAGTTTCATATCATAAATTTACATTGAATGTGAAATTAATGTGGATAACAAAATACATAATAGATTAAATTTGTAATATGGATAGTATACATGAGGACCAAAATTATGTCCATACTACATGAATTAGAATAAAGTTTTTATTCTTGCCAATGGGAGAGAGACTTTCTATTTTGACTATAATTAGATATTTATTCCTATGAATAACAAATTTTAATAGAAGATAAATAATTTAAAAAATGTTTAATTGAATGAGATGATCCTCAAATACTCATCTCATGTATTCTGTTTAAATATATCACATTTATATTACCTAAAAGAACTTTTTCCCAACCATAAATGAACAAAAAATATATGGTTTTGCAATATTTTATAATCTAATAATGTTGGCTATTTTTTTTGGACATTCCATATTGGTTTGGCTTTTTATATCCTCACATGTTAGATTTAATGCACATTGAGAATATTTTCATGAAAACATATTTAATATCATTTTGTATACACATGATAAGACAATAATTAGTGTAAAGGTATAGTTAGATCTTCCCTATATTTGCAGATTTCATGAACCTGAATTTTTTAAAGGTAAAATATAATAATATTTAATTAATGAAAATGAATATTTAACACTTTCCAAATAAATTAGAATATTATTCTTTCTTTTTACTATATATTTCAGTTCACTGGATGGTTATGCATCTTATTATTCTACCTGCATCAAATACAGTCATATTATTGGGTAAAAAATTCCTGACATACTTGTTATAATGGAAGGATAATTTCATGTTGGTCTTAAAGTTATTTTGGACCCATCATTATGAGATTTGTTCACTAAAATATCATATTTCAAATGAGATATATTTGGCTCAGCATCATATTATGATGCATTCAGTATGCTGAAAAATGTTTTTATTTTAATTTTATGTATATTGCTGAAAATATTGTTATTTATATTCTTTTACCCAATAGAACATTTAATATTTCATTTTTTGAATGATGATAAATTTGTTGGGCCAATAAAATTATGATGACTATTACCGTCTGAGAGATGTATGAAAAATATAACGAAGAAAGTACATAACAAATAATCAATTTTTGGGTTGATTGTAGAAGTGTATTTATAAGAACAAATTTTAAATTTTTTTACTTATTATTTTAATTGGAATATCATTCAAAAAATTTATTTCAAGGGTCCAAATTTGAAAAACAATTATGGTTTATCAGACAATAAATTTTCTTTTTTCAATTATCCTATGATTGGTTTTTTTGGTTATCATGAATGACGTCTATCAAAAGATGAACTACACAGTACTAAAACATATATTCTATTGAATTCTGATAAAATTAATTTATTTTTGTAGTAATTACAAATTTTTATTAATTTATAACGTAATTATAATAGTTAAATTTTTATACATTATTATATTTACTATATGCTGATTTATTTTAAAAAACATATATAAAAATTACATATATTTATCTTTATGAATGACATCAACAAAATTTTTCATATTGGTTTCAAGGACTTGTAGGTTAAGCTATTTCTGATAGAATATTAAATTATTTTTTACTTATATCTATTATTAATTTTTTTTATTTTCATCATGTAACACAATATTATAGTAAAACATATGGTTTATTTTATTCCCTCAAAATACCTACATATAAATCGATAACATCATATAATAGGTATGGGGTTAATGGATTTCAATTACTTACACACAGATATGTTGAATAAAATACCTCAATGAACAGTGCTGTTTTTTAATGGATATCAATATAAATATAGTGAAGCTAAATTTTATGGTATGTTGGACAAAATAATTGAGTTATATTTTTTAGGAAAAAATTTTGTAAAAATTTTCAAATTCCATTGTTTTGATACTGATGAAGGGTTTTGAGTTCATCAATAACATAGAGTCGTTAAACATTAATATAACAACATTATTGCATCAAATGTACCATTTATGTTGTCAAATAAATTATATAATCTTTATTATAGATATTACATTCACATTTTAAAAAGTTTGAATAACAGGAGAAGTGTAATAAAAATTAAATCTCCTGATAATCCGTTTCTTGAAAATGTAAATGGTTCTATGGAGGTGAGACATGTTGAAATTTTGCATGAGGTATCCCAAAATACATCACTTACCCGATGAGATATAAATATCGATGATGAAACCCCTAGTCAATGGATGATGACATTGATATTGTTAAAGAATTAATAAGGGATACTGAAATAGAAATTCATATGGAATTTGATGATGATGAAGATGAAGATTAACACATTTTCCTCAGTAAATATGAGGAATAATGTGGTAGTTGAGGTATTATATTTTGTTTTTTATTATTATTTTTTTTAATTTTTATCAATGAATATTTATAGATAATATAGAATGATTTATATTTATGGACTTGATTATCTATTTTATTCCTTTACTAATGCCATTATTTTTTGTTTACTTATTTTTGATATTAGTATTTACAATTTTGAATAGGTAATGTTATTATATTAGGTATGATATTTTTTATATTTTTCTATTATATATATATATATTATCAAATATTTATAGGTTAGATAATTATTTTGGTACTTATTTAATGGTAATTATTATATTATGGTAATTATTAGTTTATTTATTTAATGTTTTTATAAAAAATTTATTATATGTAATATTTTATTTTCTGATATTAAATATTGTTTACATTTTATATATGTATCATGAATTTTTTTAGGTAAGATAGTTTTTTAGATGGATAATGACACTCTATATACTCTATTTTGTTATCTCGTTGATGTTGGAATTCTAGATAATGAGACCGATTCATATAATCCTCATTATATTGTTCCATTTTTGTTGGGGTATATCCTTTCTCGAAGGACGATTTTGGACCCTATTCTGGAGGAAAATCTATCTTTTGATTTTATCCTCATTTATGTATGTATGTTAAATTATTTAATGTATTTAATTTTTATTATTTTGTTTATAATGTTTGAAATAATATTTTGACTTTTTGTTTTTATATTCATAGATGTTCACATATAGTTATTGGGAATGTTGATATGATTCTATGAAATTATTTTTCCAGGTAATGGATATCTTGGGATCATGTTCTTGTTATTGTTCTTCATCACATGTCATACAAATATATTGTATATTATAAATCAATATATTTAATTTAAAATTAAATTTATTAAATAAATGTTGTTTTTCATTATCTAGAATAATTTATTGTCTCTAATTACATATATCAAAATATCTCATATTTAAGAGTAATGTGACATTAGTATATGTGTACATTTTCATTATTTTGAACAAAACCATGAAAAATGAAATGAAGACAGATTATACTACTCTTTTATAAAAGTTTTACGTCTCTCATTAACCTATATCATTCTTAGATAATGTATTGAATGGAATTTTTTATACTAGATTGGAATCTATTTTAGGATGAGGTCATCATCAGGACGTCAGAACTGGAGGGAGGTTACAAATAGGGTTATGATTCATATATTTGTTATACATAGATGATATATTGTAAGCTATATAATTTATTAATATATATATATATAAATTAAATGTAAAATGTTGGTTATATTATATAGGATATTACTGACCCATCTATTACATAGCCTAATGTTTATTAGATTATGTACATCAATCCCATATTGGAATGCTTTTCAGCGACTGATAATATCATATTATACATAGTTGTTTTTTATGAATTTTAGTGATATTATTTTTATTGTTATTATATTTTATAATTGTATTTGAAGGAATAATATGAGGCTATGATTTCACATTGAAGGGATAATCAATTAGAGATAAAATAAGATTCCACTAGCATGTTAGGTTTTGATAAAGTAGATTAGATGCCAGAAAGGTTTCATGGTTTCGAGAAAGGTCAGGTGACCAATATTAGTTCAAAAATGAAACCTAGAAGTTATTATGGTACTCATGTCATGAATTTGGTTATCCTTGAAGGATATCATGGATTTTATTCATCATTGTCTGCTAAAAAATTATGATGAGAGGATTTAATCTCAGGATGAGACGATACAATAGAAGCAGAAATGGAGGGAGGAGGAACATGATCATTTGCAACTAATAGATGGGTCTTTTTGGAAGTATATATAGTGTGTTTCTTATGGTGTTCATAAAGAGTTTCCTCCCCTTAACCCTTCGATTGATCCTCCTCCATCTGGTACTTGTTTATGATCACTTGTTTCTTCTGATTGTTTTCTATTTTGGGGAGATAAACATACTTTTTTTAAAATGATGTCACTACTGTAAAAATGGCCTATACCCACGGTTCAAAACCATCGGTATAGCCCCCAAACCCGTGTGTAGAGCCTATACCAACGGTTTTGGGAACCGTGGGATGAAAAGGAGTCGGTATAGGTCCCCATCCTATACCCACGGTTTTCCCAAATCGTGGGAATAGGTGTCCTTCCACTGTGTCACTGAAACATAGCCAATTTCCACGGTGTCAATGGATTTTACCCACGGTTTCAAAACCGTAGGTAAAGGTCCTAAAATAATGCAGGCGCCAAGTTTCGATCCCGAAACCTCTACATTGGAAACACCGCCTATAACCACAACCCTAACATCACATATATGTATATATATATAGTTAAATATAGTTATAAAAATCGTGGGTATAGAGGGAAGAATTGTGGGTATATGGTTCCCGCCAAAAAAAATTTCCTTCCCACGGAAAAAAAATTTCCCGTGCACATAAAAGTGACATATACCCACGGTTTTTCATAACCGTGGGTATAGGTATTTTAGCTCAGACCTATCCCCACAGTCTTCCAAAACCATGGGGGATAGACCCCCCTACACCGACAGTTTTCCAAAACCGTGGGTCTAGGTCTTGAAAGTTAACTTATACCCACATTTTTGGAAAACCGTGGGTATAGGGGGGGTATATCCCCATGGTTTAGTGGAAAACCATGGGGATAGGTCCATTTTCTAGTAGTGTGTAATAATTTTATGTTTTCCATTTTTAATTGTTTCATAATTCATTTTTTTTTAAATTATTATATTATTAATATCTATTTCCTTAAAAAAATTATCAATTGAGAAGGATATATATCAACCAAAATTGTTATTAAAACGTTTAGAGTGCTAATTTATGATAGACAATGTGTCCATATTAAATTATATTATTTTTAAAGGACCCCCATAGTTCAATATCTAAAAAACCTGTCAATTTTATTCATGACTGATGTACCTTTCATCATAAATAATAAATATTTCCAATATACCATCAAATGAAATCATAATTGTGATGTTATTATTTATCACAGATAATTAATTATGGGAATCCATCTCTTATCACTTATCTCAAAAACAAAAAAAAAATCGGTAGTGATATCCCACTAATAAATGATTTAAATATATTTCAATTCCAAATTTTTTTACTATTAAACCAATTAGTCCCAATTTTTCTTGGGTATCAAAAAAATTCATGGTAGGTACATTCCGATAAATCTTGCATATATTTCTCAAGGAATCATGCAATTTAAAGAGTCATTATTCCAAGAAAATGGCTGGTGATAATTCAAATTTTCTTTCTTATAATTAATTTTGTGGTTTCTTAGTCACATAATGATAATTATAAAGGTTATATTAAATGCATTACTATATTTGGTTTTTCTAAAAAAGTTATTATTTCAAAATTATTATTTGTATATTATTTAAAACATGAATTAATATGTTTAACATGTATTCTTAATGATTGATTAATTTAAATGTTTGAAAATGATAAATGTAATGATTTTAAAATAAAATCCATTTTATATTCTATAAATATAAAACAATATATTGATATTGTTTATTATTTTCTAACCATAAATTTTTTTTAACTATTTAAATGATGTAGACGTTCATGAAATTCAATGTGAATGGAGAATTCATTATGAAGTCATAAGATAACTGCACAAATTCCAAAGCCTATATATGTTTTACAATTTTCAATGTAACAAACATGTTAGTACAATATGTGTGAATGCTTGTAAAATCTAATAAACATAAGGAAATATGTATATATGTAAATTAAATTTGTAAATTTGAAATCTTGAACTATTGCATATCCACTTATTTAGTCATATAAAACCTATTAGTTTTGGTGTTAAGAAGTTTGTATTTTTAATATTTCATGATTATAGTTGATTCATTTTGAATTATTTATTATCAAATTAAAATGAAACCATAACTAAAATATACAAATTTTATTAAATCATTCAAAACAATAAATATATTTCAATAATATCTATTCAAATATATATAGGTGTTTAATTTTTAATTTTATAATTTGATATAATTTTTGAAGAAAATATTTATGAAAATTGGTGTCCATCGCCTATGGAATCCACCCAGATTGGTGGTGTAGAATGAAATAATAGAACCATTCATGAATTTAATAGATCAATGAATATGGAATTTTATGTGACTATATAATTTTAGGCATAACCTATATCTACAAATTTTCATGTTTTTAATAGATAATATATTAGACAGTTTTTTAATAAAACCCCCTAGGAATTGTTTTAATAGATTAAACTAAAAATTACATATATTTTTTTTAGTTATGAATTATTAATATTACAAATAAATTTTAATTTAGATAGGTTTTCTTATAAAAGTGATTAAGGAATATTTTCAATTATTCTTATACCACCATGTCTAATAGGGAATTTAGCAAGTGGATATAAATAGTTTATGTTTCTATGCATGTTAAATATAATAAAAATATTAATAAAAATCCTAATTTTGATTTAAATAAATATATTAATGAAATAAAATAATTTAATTTTAGTAAATATAATAACCACGAAATTGATTCTGAATTAATTGAGTTAGATAATATATCTTATTAAAATGATATTAATGAATGGAAAACACTAAATGATCATTATATTTAAAAATTAATAAGAAATATATAATCTATTATATAATCCATATATATGATTTACATTATTTTTTATTCTTCTTTTGTTAATGATTTTATTATTTTTAATATTGATTATTCAATAAAAAATTAAACTAGATTATTTATAAGCATGATTTATTGAATCAGTTTAATATTAATAATATATCAAATTTAGATGAATTACTAAAAGATAATAAAATAGATTTCTCAAAATAAGATACTTGAATCTAGATACATAGTTAAAATTAAATATAAACATGTGGGTCATGGTTACCCTTAAGATGAGGGAATTGAATTTAATGTTTATTTTTCTTTCATTTCTATAATGGAAATTGTTATAATTTTATTATATTTTACTTGTTTAAAAGAATAATTATATCATATAGATGTTAAATATTATTTTTAAATGGAAAAATTTATTAATATGTTTATGTTAGACAACCCTAAGGATCTTATGAGGAAAAATTACACAATCTCATTTTCAACATAATAAATCATTTTATTATCTTGGGAAATATCTTCAAGATTTGTGTGAAAGACTAACTAAATTTTTATTACAATATGATTTTTAAGGTATGGATGATAATATTTTATTTATGAGGAATTAATAAAATGACATACTAATTTTATAGTTATTTTTTGAGGAATGTATATTCTATTTAAAAAATAATTTATCATGTAATTATATCAATAAACTGAGGACTAGTTAGTTTTTTATGAAATTAAGGGTAGGACTAAAATTTTTCAATAGCCGAATAATTATTCATAGAAAATATGGTATTTTGTTAAATCAAACTATGTATTTTAAAGAAAATTTTAAAGTTTTCCCCATAAATCATGATAGACACTAGAAAATAAATATGAGCACAATGTACAAATTATATTTAGATAAATATTGAAATTTTATTGATATTAAATATTATAGAGGCATGATAGAAATCTTATTGTTTCTCACTATGAGAGAGAAAATATTTTTATCCTTTTTATATGATTTTAAAGGATTTTTTCTCAAAAACATGCAAATTTTAGTTTATTTATATGATTTTAATATTATTCGTGTGTGTTGGCCTAAAATGGAATGTTTCTTAATTATGGATTTTTAACATATTTTCACAATAATGGTATTTTGGTAATTTCATTAAAAATAAAATTCCATATTGATGGATTATTATTTTGGAATACTTGATTTATTTTCATTATCATTATATTCTGTACCAAGAACTGATTTAAGCATCGGGATGACTTAAAAAATCAATGATTTTGATGGATTTTATGGATGGAAATCATAGACCGCACCAAAGTAACGAAAGAACATCTCAGCTTACACATCTCCAATTGAGGTAATTTCAGCTAGATATGAAAGATGACTTTGTAAAGCATTCAACCATTAACTTACTTGATATTTAGAAGCCATTATGGTTCCTTCAGAACAAATTATATTGAATTATATTTCCTAAAAATGTCATCCTAAAAAATAAGATGCAAATAAACAATTCTTTACTCGTACCTGAAGTATCCTATCACACTGAAATCTATAGTGTATCCATGAAAGAGAATGGTAAAAACCCATCATGAATGATCTAACACATTCATTGTCCATTGTATGGTCGTTAATTCATTCTATGTGTAATGTGAAGAGAGTTCTTGGAAACTATAAATTCTTGGAGTAAAAGGGCCATAACTCCCTCAACAAGCGTCTAAATAATTTGACTGTTTGATGGTGGATGGAAAAGGAAATTGTGAAGAACGTATATGAATGAATAAATGATTTAATAATTCATTAATTTGGGATAAATTTTCCATTTTATGGAGGAAATTATCTTCCGATAAAAGGAGAGGAGCTACAGCATCTCCAGTCATTCCAGTCAATCCACACGCCCTCTAATCAAAAGGTGAGGGAAACATTAATCGAAGAGATTTTTTATATTTTTTAATTATTTTTCTTTTATTTTAATTTCTTTCATCTTCTGCATTATCTAAACTTCCCCATCAATGGAGTGGTAGTATCATTGTGTGATCAATAAAATGTAAGGCTATACCTATTTTATTTTCTTAAGTTCTGGTCTTTCAATCGAAAAATATACCTCCTTCATTTTAAATATTTGTTCAAGTCATATTTAATTTATAAATTATGAATATGTATGCATTTGGTTTCAATTCAATTATCTTAATTTATTTTGTATATATATTTATCTCTTTCTACTCATTTATCTTTTGTATATGGTGGAATAGACTATGATTGGGTTGTGACTGTTTGACGGTTATTATGCACATGGGAAGAAGAATAGACCTGCATGGGGTTTCAAATAGGAATATTCTTATAAATATTATTTGGACAAGGGAGAGAGACGACTCGGTAGATCAATATTTGTATAAATAGACAAAGGAAGAATGGGGGAAAACTTGGCAATCCTGACTGCACAACACTAGGTTTAGCTAAACCCACTCTGATCACCATGTTTCTCAGTTGTTTTAAACCAATCAAATCCAACCAATTCTTTTTCTCTCTTTGTTCAAAAGTTCTTAAAACCAAATTTTTTCATAAAACCATTAAAAAGTGACATCCTCATCTTGTGTGAACTCATCATTAGGATAATTCCTTGAGTTAACTATAACAATATATTTATGAAATTTAAATATTGTTTCGTCGTGACTTAAAATAGGTGTTCCCCATACTAGTATCGTTGTTGGGGAGGCATTTCCTCAAAAAACCATTTTTTTAAAACAAAACAATATATATTGTTTGAATGACTTGTAGATATAATAAGAATACAAATGAATTTGATAAAGAAAATGAGAAAAAAATATCCCAATTGAAAAAGAAAAATTTTCAAACATATTTTGAAAAAATTCACCTAACAAATTCAAGTGAAACATCATATGATTACTCTAAACCTCTCATATATGGAAATCCCTACCAAAATTTATGTAATCTTTGGGCACCCCAATTATATAAATATAAAAATAAATTATCTATCCCTATATTAGAAAATGATTTTGAATTGTATATTAACATTATTTTAATTCTTCCTTAATTCCATGGACTTGTAGGTAAAGACCAAATATGAATATATCGGAATTTACAAATGTTTGATCTAGCTGTAGACCCTGAGGTTTTGTAGAAGAACATTTATGCTTGAAGGAATTCTCATTCCCACATGATAGAGAAATAAATGACTGGTTGTATAGTCTACAACTAGGATAATTCAAAGACATGGAAGACCATAAAATATATCTTATGAATAGGTTTTTCTCACATCTAGGAGAATATATATCTGAAAAGAGATTTATTCCATTTTCCAATTGACCGTAGAACCACTTTATGATTACTAGGAGCGATTCAAGAAGCACTGTGACAATTTTCTACATCAGACAGTGGGATAACACCATTTCATATTTTTCTTATATCAATGATATCTCAATAATGATAAAAGCATTCTATACTCATCATATGGAAGACCCTTTATTCACAAGTCACCAGTGGATGATAGAGGAATAATTGAAAATATTTTATAAAACTCAAAGAAGTTTGGCACCATATGTATGAGCACCAGAGGAATCCATGAGTTAAGGACTTTAAATTCGTCCTTAGCCTTTCTGAAATCAACAATTAATGAAATGAATATTATTACGAGACAAGTTTTTCTGAACCATGTGATATAATAAAAATTCCCAGGTCATGTATTCGGTTTACACACTTCTACTTATCATTACAATTGTTAATGTCAATATGTATAGAAGATAGAATGTTGTGCTTCAACCTAACAACAAATGAAATTCCATCCTCAGACCCAACCATAGAATGGATTTAAATAGAGTCATTTCATGCCACCTTTTCAGAAACAATATTAGAACCTAACACCATTCAACAACATTAAAATAATTCTTATCAGAAACAACAAACATTAAAACTTCCACCTTTACTATGATTGAATTATGTGAAACAATCCACATGTTCACCAAAAAATTAATATCAATTATTTAAGACAAATTGTTTTGGATTGGAAGATAAAATTGACAATACTACTTATTAATTTGAAATCATAATGGAAGTTCTAACCAAGAACCATGGTAAAATACTAGCAGAAATAGTTTAAAATCCAAAGGAGAATGTTTGTGCAATGACAACCCAAAGTGGGAATGAGATAACACCACCAGAACTATGTAAGAATGTTGATTCAAAGAAACCTCCTAATGATCAACCTATCAATCCAAAATAATTAAACCATAATAACAAGTGGTAATGAACAATGATCAATAAGTAAAGACAAATAAATTAGATTAGATAAACAACAATGTGTGAAAATTTATATACTATCAGCATTCCCATTTGCATTAGTTTGTTCAAAAAAGGGTAAAGAGGAATGAATTCAATGAGAAATAAAAAAAACATTCCAGAAATTGGATATTAAAATCCCATTACATAATGAAATAGGAAAAATCCCTATGTAAGAAAAATTTCTAAAGGAGTTGTACATTAAATGTTGGAGGCTCGATGGTAATGAAAGGATCAACATTGGAAGAAGTGATTCATCCCTGATCGCAACACTGATACCTCAAAAATATCTATATCCAAGAATATTCTCTAGTACAATCAACATTAGTTATTTAAATTTTTCAAATTCACAATGTGATCCGGGAGTTTCAATAAATTTTAGGCCTGACTAAATATTTACACATTTACAGATTGAAAATTGAATCATACTAGAGTGGCTTTCTAACTAACAAAAATAAACACAATTTTCTAAGAAGGTGTTCTAGAATATGTTCTATTAATGGTCAAAGATATGTTGTTTCTAGCTGCATTTTATGTGCTGACAATGGAAGAAAATAATAGTACATCACAATCACCTATCATCTCGGGGAGACCATTATTTAATACTGCAAAGACCAACATAAATGTGCACAAGGGAACACTCTCAATGGAGCTAAGAGATAGTCGATTGCATTTCAATATACTCAAATCCATGAATAATCTATCAAACGTTCATTCATTAAATGAAATAGACCACAAAATAAGAAAAAAAATCTAAAAATTTAGAAGTGGAAACCTCATGATTCTTGGATAGTTTTTAGAAGATGTTGGATAATCAAAATGAAGAGAATTTATTGATATCGTGAAGTAAAAACAGTAGGAGGATGAACATGAAAATATAACAAATATGGGGAATGAACTTACTGCAAAAAAAGAATAACTGGAAAAAAAGATTCTATATTCCTTAATATGGAACCTAATATGAACAAGGTTAGGGAAGACCCCATTAACAATAATGTGGTTTGTAAAGGATATTCTCAAACCAAGGGGAAGAGTAGATCACAAGAAAATGGTAAATTTATACTCAATAAATTTCAAAAAAGACCTATTTCATTTAAACGTAGAGAGGAAAAAAACCATGTTTTTGTGGGTGATGAAAATTGAGGGTCAATCTCCTGCATCTAGATAAATGATTATTTTTTATAAGACACCACAACCCCTTAAAAAGTCGGTGGTTCATAATGCAATATAGAAGACAAAAATATCATGAAGAATTGAAATCTATCCCTTAAGAACAAAATTTAAAGGGTTTTTCTGTTGTTTTCATATCCATGGACACAAATCATACTCTTATTGGTACAACATATCTTTAATATGAAATATCAAAGATCCATTATAGAATATCAGACTCCTCCATCATGTTTTTAAATAAAATTCATTAGGTCGTACCTATCCTTTACATTTGATTGCTTGTTGTGATTCATTTTCAAATATTAAACACCTATTAAATTAATTCTAAATCATTGAGGACACTTCATAAATTATTTTTGGGGGAGAAAATATTGAAGTCTAGGACTTTTCAATATTAAAAAAAAATTGGAGGAGAGCTAACGACCTAAAACAAAATCTATTCTTGGAGACAACCGGTGTTTTTTTAGTCCACTCTTTCCCTCAGTCATATTAAAGAATGATTGAAAATGCCTATAATATCATTTGTTTTTATTATTCTATTTCATGTCTATGATGCAAGAATTAAAAAAGTAGATACTTAAAAAAACAAACATTGTGAAGGTTCTTCAAAACAGAACTAAAGGAACATGAAAATCACCACTTGACTGAATCATCATCTCTAAAGGGAGTTTTGTTTTACAGTAAATATCATTTGAATTACCTATATTTCATCCCTCCAATAATGGTTTGTTAATTAAATGAAAATTTAATTCCCACAATTGAATTCATATTTTACTCGCCTTATCTTGGAGACATGAATTTCTTAAGAATCTAATGTTTCCATGTCTTATAATTATATTTTAATGAAATTTAATTAGTAAAATGGATAATTGGATGATTAAAATAAACTGTGGATTTTTAAATAAATACTCATGATTTTAATAAATTTATTGATTCATATAAATAAAATTGCCCTACAATATTTCCTGCTTTTAATTTATGAAATTCATCAGAATTTATTTATTTTTTTAATCATTCCATGTGTGATTGTCCCAAAAAATTGTTCCCAATCCTAAGAGGATTTCTAGAATAAATATTTCTTATTTTATCTTCAGTATATTTCATGAGTGATATTCAGACATGTCACGTACTAGAACTTGTATTGAAATATATCAAATCTATGAATATGAAAAAACAAATTTAATATTATTGTGGTAATACATTTTCAAGCCACATATTTTCCTAATACCAACCCTTAAATTTATTCTTTATTATCCCATAGATTCCATGAATTTACTTAAAGGTTTATGCCGTATAACAAGTTGATTTTTCCTTATCTACTCACAGTTTTTTATTTTTACATGTATATTTAATGATTGAATGTGGGGGTAGGTCCTTTCTTGTGTGTTCATTATGATGTGTATAATTTATGTGGGGTGTGAGGTTAGTGTCAATATTTTGGGATGTGGATAATAATATAATTGGGAATGTGTCATCATTTCATTATGATATATTTGTTTCATTCATTTATACTTCAAAAAAAATAATAAAAATGGATATGAGCTTTAATTCATCATTTTAAATTCTATAAAGACTCATGTCCCTCTCAAAAATTATGGGCCTAAATTTTCATTCATTAATTGTATTAAATTCTTAGCTCACCGCAATGAAAATAAATATAAAATAAAGAAAATAAAGTTATGTTTTTATATATATTTTCAAATAATGGAGAACATGGATGACATCATTTATTTAATCATTATTTTGATCTTTTACCATGTCATAAATTGGGGTGGTGTTGATTTTTCACATTTTTAGGGGGGATTGAGAGACGAATTTCTTGTTTTTTCAATTGAATTAATCATGAATTGTACATAATAGTAAAACCTCTTCTTTCTAGCCACAAACGTTTTGAATCATTTTCCAACCAAAATTAAGCCATAGAGTCATTTAATCCTTTATTAAATATATTCCAGATTTTATGTACTTTTTTGTCGTTAAAAATTGGATAATCTAGTTCATTTATGAGACAATGAATAAAAATAATAATTTTATTATATGAGAATAACTCCACTTGAATTGTATCATGAGATATGATATAAAAGACTCATGTGACATAAATCATGATATGTAATGCTTAATAATAATGAATTTAGGATAATTGTTGAATGATATAAGAAGTCGAGTCTTTTTTCAAATTAGAAAGGAAAGATTAATGAGTTGATTATTTCTTTAACAATTGGGAAATTAAATAGATATTTTATATGTAATTTGAATGTTTCATTTGACACTAATTTTTTTTTGATTTTATAGATTTGGAATTTAAATATTGGTAACATTGGTGACCATAGATTTTTAATGTTGGTATTTCATGCCTCAAGAAAATCATTCTTTATGTGTGGGGGAATTTATAGGGATCATATTATCATCATTTTTTATTTATTTTCAATAATTTATTCTCATACACTGCTAATTTGAGAAAATTTTCATGATTTTAATATTTTTGATGTATGTTGGGATACAAATGGAATGTTTCTTAAATTTGTATATTTGACATATTTTAACAATAATTTTATTTTGGACATTTCATTAAAAATATACTTTTGAATTGAATGATTAATTTTTTACAATCACTGATTTATTTAATTTATATTTTACTTATTGAATATGTGTTGAATCAAGCATTTAAAGGCCTTAAAAATAAATTAAGATGATGACTCCTTCGGGTGGGCAGTGTGGACCACACTCTAGTAAGAGAATCACGTCTCAAACTACACCCCTCCAGTTGAGGTGATCCCACCAATATATGATATACGACTCAATGGAGATTTCAAAAATTTACTTCTATGAAGATTATAAGCCATTAAGTTTGATTTTTAATGAAATAAATTGAAGGTAGATTCCTAGGATTTCATCTAGAAGAAGAAACCACCAAAAAAAATTAGTAACTCATACATGATATGGCCTATTATACTTAAATTTGGAGGGATTCCCTGAAATACAATGAAAAATTTCTTTCATGAAGGGGAAAACAAGTCATGAGGCCATTTTCATGGACATTAATGGATGGTATTTCTAATGTGGACTGTTAGTTTGGAAAAATATTCTTCTAGTAAAAAGGCCATAACTCCATTAGCAGACAATAGAATACTCTGAAAGTTTAAGGGTGGTCATCAATGGAAATTTTCATGAAAATTAATGATAGTACCAAGGTGTTTTTCTATCATTAATTGGGGATGAAATGGGCCAATTTTTGGAGAAAAGTTTCTGCATATAAAAAGAGTGGAGATCCCACCTCTCAAGTTATTCCATTCCATCCACACACCATCCAATCGACTAATGAGGGAAGAATTGGACAACGACCTTATTTAGATTTATTTATTTTTTTTTATTTTCTTTTATTTTAATGTATCTAATCTCCTATATCATCTAAAATTATTCATCCCTAGAGGGATAGTTTCATTGAGTGATTGCAAAAGATGGAGGCTATACCTATGTTCCTTTCTTTAGTTCTTGGGTTTCAATGTAATAAGATCCCTTCTTCTTTCTAAAACTTGTAACAAGTCATAATTCATTTTTAATTTCCGAATGGGCTTAAATTGGGTTTTAAATATGTTATTTTAATATATTTTATCAATAATAATTATCTCCCTCCACCAAATTCTCTTTTTTGTATGGTGTAATAAATTAGGATTTGGTGGGGAGTGTTTGATGGTCGTTATGAACAAACGAAAGAGAATGGACCTACTTGATGTTTTAAATAGGAATATTCTTATTATAATTATTTAGGAATGGTATAGAGAGAGAAATAGGTATATGAATATCTCTATAACTAGACATAGGAAGAACGGGTAAAAACATGGAAACCACGATAGCACAACACTAGGTATAGCCAAAACCACTCTGATCAGCATCTTTCTTTGTTGTTCTAAACCAATGAAATCAAATTTATTCTTTTTATCACTTTGATCAAAATTAATTAAAACCAATTGTTTTCATAAAACCAATAAAAAGTGACAACCACATTTTTTGTGCACTGCTCTTCAAGAGGATTTCATGAGTTGATTACTATACTATACTTAGGATATTTAAATATGGTATTTCCACACCCGACAACAATATTGTGTCTCAATACATATTGACCGAATATAATTATTTCAATATATTACGGTGTTATATTTTAGTCTAAATCTAAGGAAAATCTTCTAAATGGTGTTTAGAGAGTTATTATATAAATTAAATGAAGTTTAGGTACTTTTTTATTTTATTCAAAGCAGATTTTTTTTTGATTTATTATCATTATTTATATAAAACATTAGAGGATGTAAAATTGTCTTGTAAATAACAAAAGTCACATGTCATTTTTAATATAAAAGTTTAATTTAATATAAATCAAGGACAGATTAATTCATTGAACTTCCAAATTTTTTTACTCAGTATGTTTCTACTACTTATAGTGGTTCTCAATGTTTATGGAATAAATTGTTTTTTGATAAAAATATCATTTATGATAAATTTATAACCATATTTGATAATTATAGTTAAATTTACATTGTTTAAACTCTATCCAACACTCTATAACATAACATATAGATGTTAAACTTCATTTTCTGTGTGAATATGTGAATAAAAGATATATAAGGTTATAATTTGTTCCCTCAAGACAAAAAATAGTTGAAATATTACCTCAAAAAATAGTTTATGTATAATTTGATAAAACTATGTTTGATCTTGGTATGTAATATGGTTAATATTTTAGTTAATAATAATTATTTTATTTTTAAACTAGTTACTATTTCAAATATATGCTTACTTGAGAGGCTATTTTAATTGTCAGAAATTGGCAGATGACACTATTAATAATTAAGTAGGTAAAAAATAATTTTTTTTTCTTTTAGATACATGTAATATCGGGGGATAAAATTTTAAGAAATTTAAAATATGTTTTTGTTATTTAATTTAAAATAATATTGATTGTTAGTGTTTAAAATTGCGTATTAATATGTTAACAATGTTTTTTGATAAATTTTAATTTACTCAAATTTAATTTATTTCAAATTTTAAATGTAATCATTTTTTTATTAATTTAATGTATGAATTTTTTTAAATGAATAATTTTAATTTATTAAAATTTAAATATCATGTTATTTTTTTAATAAAAAATAAAAAAATAGCTCATATAAAATATATTTTTTTTATTTTATCTTGTGTTTTTATTTATATTTCATTAATGTTTATTTTCATTTATTTACTTCTGATATCATATTGGTCCAACCATGGAATTACATAAAGGCATTCCCATAAACCTTAGTGTGGCAGCGTGGCTCAACTATAAGGTAAAGACATCTGGAGGGACCAAGCATGGATAAATAGGTGAAGCAGAATGGTTTCATAGGGATGTAAGAGGAAAACACATCACACCTTATAGGTGGAAATAGAGGTCCACATGGGAAAAATTGGGTTTTCCCACTCTCTATGTGTGTGTGTATGTTTAACATTTTGCTAACTATGATTTCGACATGAATGAATTTTGGGAAGCGATTGATTAGAAATGAATGGATAAACCATGTCCTAAAATAATGTGAGACATGGGAAGTGTAGTACACTGTTAATCCTCTTAAAATTTTATACATATAAGCATAGATACATGATGAGATGGATATGATCCATCTAATGAACACCACTCACTGTATTCTTCCACCAATGACACTGAAGAATCATATAATTTTTGAAGTATTCTGGATATAATGCTGAAAATATTATGGACTGAACTGAGCTACTAACAAATTACAAATTCATGGGAATGTTTTTTAATGGTCTAAATATCATGCATGAACATATTTCTTTCATTCCTTTATAAATATGAACATAATATTTTTTCCTAATGAAAACAAAGTTACTCTATGCTATTAAAACATTCAATATACAGGATGATTTGGATGCTTCAAAAGAATTCATGAATGACACAAATCATTTCACACGTATAGCTTCTTCAAATTCACACATAGAGAGTGATTGAAATTCATATTGAAACATAATTGTTACATGAATATAGTTCAAATAGTAAAGGTAGAACCATTTGATCTTACCCTAGTAGCATCATCTACTATTGGTGACAGTTATATCACTCCATCTTCAAAGTTGGTATCTTATCACACTGGTATTAAAACTTATTTCATTACAATAGTATCAACAGAATATTAAAATAGGACATCAAATCTAGAATGGTATATTAATATACCAATCAATGGATGAAATTTCTACAGGTCGTTTTCTTCTATGGTAGATCAATGTTATGTTATATCAGCTCTAAAATGATAGTTAAACCATTTTAGTGATGTTAGTACCATTTTTCAGGGTAATATTTCATTAGTAGAAACATATTATTACAGCTAGTTTTTATCTACCTACAGTTTTTAACATATCTACCACATGTTAAAAATATTTTTCTATAAATTAATATGTTTTTATTTTAGTTACTGTATGTGATATGAAATTTTTTAATTACTATTTTTAATATTAATATTATTAAGAAATATTTATATAAAATTTTATAGTATTTTGAGCATATATCATTTATACACACTAGTGAATAATATTCTTTATGATTTTCTTTATTGTGATTTTCTGATATTTTAAAAATTCTAAGTGTATTGGAATTATTTTAATAGTTTTGTTAATATTTAATATAAATATTTTCACCAATGAACATATTAGAGGTATTATAATATTATTTTATGAAAATTAAAAGTGCACAATTACTATATAACATTGAACATAGTATTTAAAAATACATGTAATGATAAAATTATTATTTTTTATTAACTAAATCATGGAATGTAATATTTAAATAACTATATAAACCTGGAAGATTTTAGAATTAATCATTATAGATAAATTTATTGGATTTGATAACATGATGAAATAAACCTTATATATTTCATTTGATATGACTAGTGATGCCCAATTCTTTATAAATATACATTCAATAACTCCTTTGACTATTGTTTTGTTATTTTGATTATTAAAAAATATTCAATTATTCAATCATTTACCGTGGAAGTGATCATGATCATCAAAATTCATCATCTTCATGATTTGATCTTTTTTCCAATGATTTTTTGTGTTTTCATCATGTATCCTTTTATAATACTTAATTATTAATTTGGGTAGGTTTATGTTTTCAATATTCAATAGAAGGGATCTTTTTAGAAATTCTACCAACAAAAAGTAATTTTTGGGGCTCTTAATCTAAAAAAATTCATGAAAAACTCATCTTTGGATTCCTGTCAAATTTCTAGCAAGTGGATTTGTATATTATAAAAGGTCATGTCTATTATAAGTTTTCACCCCCCCTAAAAGTGAATTATTCATTTTGGGTTCGAATATTCAATCATAATATATATTTTTTATTAATGTTTTGGGATATTTTTTATTTGAACCACTTTAAAAAACTATGATCAGAAAATTAATTTTCACTACACTCTAATCCTTGAACAGTGCACCCACTGATGATTCATTATATGATAAAGAGAATTTTATTAATTATTATATAATTTTTAATTTCCTATTTACCAATCTAATCTTATTTTTTTCATAAAACCTATTCAAAATATAATACATAGAATAATAAAAATGACTGATCTAATTTACAAACTATATGGAATCATAACGATTCATTGCCATCAATATTATTTCGGAGGACACATTTTCTTGGAAGGATTAATTATATGTGACATTGGTAACAGTACCATCTTGGATTTATCAATAGTAAACTTTTTTGTTATCTTGTTAATATATATTACTTGTCTTTATATGAGAACTCTGTTAGATCTATCAAGATGGATTTTGATCCCACGAATGTATACCACTTTTACTATGAACATCTTTGAGAAGAATTTACTCATCTCAGCATTAATAGGCTGTAATGCTAGATTTTCATTTCTCATAGGCATTACTTCATCGACATATAATTTTCTGAAATTGACCACAACCCCAAAAGTATTTTTATAGATACATGGATCACATTTATTATTTTTGAATCCAAATTCCATTAGAGCCTCATAATATAAAATGTTCCATGAACAAGATAATTTATTTAATATATAATTTTATAATATTAAATTTAAATATTTTTTCTTAATCCTTTGGAGAAACAATGATTTTGGGTTGTTTCATATTGACATCGTACAAAAGGTTCATAATAGAGATGGATATTTCAAAATATATTTTTCATAAAATATAGTCAAGGTAGGATAAAACAGAATGTATAATTCTAATGTATGTAAGAATTGAATGTGGTGAAAAGGTTAACATATAGTATATTCCCTGGCCTATATTAAATACTATTATAACAGGTCATTCAATATAGGTTATGGATTTTGAATATGTTTCATTTTTCATTTTTCATACCCATTTTAAAAATTTTATTTACCTCCACTGAAGGATGTAACCAAATTATTATTATCTTTTGGTTCATGGAATCCATTTCATAATTCAGGTATTCTTATAACATATAAACATCTATTCCACATAATAATTCATTTTAGGTTATAGGATCATTTTTATTGAAAAATAACGAGTCACCATACTCAATGACATGAATCTCAAATGGTTCTATATCTCTAAACTCTCTTTTACTCCCACAAAGTACTCGTGTCTCTGGAACATCATCATCTTCAACCTGGATTTGTGGAATATGTTCATGTGCCAAAGTTTTTATGTCTTAAACCTTGACATCATCAATGTATATCTTTCTCCCACTATATCATTAATATATGTTCTCCCTCTAAATGAATATGGATTCTCTTTCCACTATAATCTTTTTTACGAGGGTTAATATAGGTATTATTCCCCTGTTACATTGGGGTAACATATATAGTTACACTATGTGACTCATAGTGAGTGATTTTTTTACCGAAAGAGGCTTTAACAATTTTTTCACTACCAAAAATATGAAAGTATAAAAAATGAGTTTATTTATATTCCTATTTTTTGGGGTTTCTCTTTTCCACTTTACTTAGAACATGGTTTATTTGTAATGTGTATCTAAAAAAGAAAAATAGATTACTCACATGAATCATCATTTATATCAAAAAATACAATAATATGTTGTTCATTCTGTCCCTTAAAACATTCCACTGATTCATAGATGTAGTGTTGAGTTGGGATTGAATCCAAAACACCAATAAAGAATCAATGAAGTAATGATTAATATATTGTCCCTCATTTTTTGAGGAGTGTTTCTTACTCTTCTTTCCAATATGGTTCCCAAAATAATTCTTTTATTCTTGGAATTTCTAAAAGTATTGGGAATTATACATTACCTATTAGCCATAACAATAACTAATAAAATAAAAAAAGTTATGGTGTTTGAGTACCCACATATTTCATTAATAGGAAATGGTCTACAAATATCTATATTAACTTATTGAAGATTATAATTATCCGTTTTACATTTTCTAGTTAATATGGATTTAGTAATGTTTCCTTTACAACATTAATCATATAGGAAAAGTGGTTTTAGTTCAAAATAATCTAAATATCCATATATTTTAATTTAATGAAATTATTTTTAGTTACATTAACTATATGGTAAATCCAAAGATTGGAGTGGTATGATTCATGTAAATTATTTTCATTATAAATTTACGTTACTGGGTTTGTATAATTTGGAAATATAAATATAGTTGTTTAAATGTGAATTAAACTAAAAAAATTCTATTTTTAGAAAATACATAACATTTATTCCATAACATCAAAATAAACACATCAGTATCATTTTAGGATAAAAAAATAATGTTTTTGGAAAAAGATGGCACAATATAACAATCCATCAAAACCGGTATTATTCTAATTGGAAACAAGATATGGTAGTCCCTAAAAAACAAATCATCTTGATTTTCTCTATATGTGGATTGTTCATCCCCAACCATTGGTTAATATTTCTAAATCTACATGTAACCAATATTTGAATATATATGTGATCCCCACAAGATATATCAAATTATAATTATGTTTAAAAAATAGAATATAAATAAATAACGAACTCACTTGAATATCCCCCTTCCACATTAATTTATTTGTAGTTTTTATTCCATTGTAACTTTTTACCACATGAGATGAAAATTAAATAATTCTCCCCAACATTCCCCTTGATATTTCTCCTCTTATAATGGAATTAAGATGCTTTCAACTTAGGGTATTTTACATTTCCTCTCTGTTTATTCATCATAATGATGGAATACCAATTTTTACTCAACTCCATATCTTAATGAAGAATAAGAGTGAGAAGATATGGAATATTATTCTCAATTATTTTCACATTACAATTAACAATAAATATTTAGATTCTATGATTAAAGGATTTAATAAAAAAGATAACTTCATAGTTCATTAAGAAATTTAAATCCTAGAACATCTAAACAACCAATATAGATAATGATATTCACTACATCCGAACCAACAAGGGGACCCACTATAAGATTAACATGAAAGCGTTTTTTGGAATCTAAATTTGTTCCTATCTTTCTATCTTTTAATAATTGGCATTGAGATTCTAAATATTAATAATAATCCATTTTTTATAAGAAATATAGAGTTTAGTATACAGAAATGAGTATATAAAATATTTAGTTAAGACTGTATAATTAAAATTATTTTCAATGAAAATTAACTATTTATCACTTTCCTCATTGGATTGTTGATTAGTCATTGATAATTCTAGAACATAATATTATAGTTCATGGAACAACACAACCCAAATGAATATAAACAAATCCTTGAAGTTACTCCTCGTAATGAGATTTCATTTTCCCAATATAGATAAATGGGATATTATGGATTAAAATATTTCCATTTAATATAATTATAAAATAATATATTATTAGTATGTTTTTTATAATAAATTATATGAGAAGTAATAAAATTATGTTTAATAAATCTCTCACTATTTTTTCAGGTCCCTATATCCCATATTATTAAATAAAAAATGTTCTATTACTAGGAAATTCTAGATGAAAGGATACATATTTCCCTTCACATAGCCCAAATGAGTATTTTTAATTTATTTAATGGTATTTATGTTGGAAAATATTTTCCTACTTTGGCCTTTTAGCTTGTTTATTTCTGAACTAGACTACCAAGTCCTAATATCCTAAAGTGTATTTTCCCAACACATTCCTTCATGTTAAGTCAAGTCAATCAATGGATACTTTTCATGATGTTTTATGGTTAAGTGAACTCATCGCATTCATAATAACCATGTATTTAATGTAAGTGTCCAAACACGGGTCGTTCGAGCCAATAACTCTAAGGATTTCATTCCTATCCAAGTAATCAAAGGTTAAGTATGAGTTAATGTTTAGTTGATGGATTTTAATTTAATATCAATAATTTTTTTATTATTTAAAAGAATTATTAATATTATGCGTGTTTAATCTAAATAATTAATCATGTTGGATTTATAATTTATCCATAATCGAATTTTTTAAGTTCTATAATTTCATATTTATTCATTTATTTATTTGATCATGTAATTTTACAAATAAATTAAACAATTAAAAAAAATAAATAAATTGATCATTATTTTATTTAATAGTTTATTTATTTATAGGATAATAGATCAAAATATAACCAAGGGGAATAACTCAGTATTCTAGAAAGAAAATGAGTTTCATCATTCCATCTATTAACTTTTGTATCAATTGGGATGAAATTTTTATATTTCTATATTGAACCACATCCACACATATTGGGGTAATAGATTGGATAATTTAATTTACAACACACATATCGGTTATGGTAATTGAATTATTGGTTATGGTGAATAACATACTTGTATTAGTAAATTAATCAATAAATTAATCAATTCCCATTCATCTTAATGACCATCCCAATTTCCAAAGATATAATAATCATAAATAAATTTATGTAAAATAAATGGAATGAAAAATAATTAGAAGTTATTATATTAAACTAACTATGAATTAAAATTTAATTAAAAATAATATTATAGAGTCAAAAAGTAGGTTCCAATTAATATTGTTATGTTTTAATGTCGCTATTCCATTTTAATGTAATATTTTTTCTATACGTCATTGGGAGGTTACATTATGTGTTTTTTATAACTATAGTCAGTATTTATAGGTTTCAATGTCTCGAGGGTATATACAAGGGGATCAATCATGTTCCTTAGATAGAATACATGGTGAGTAATAAATAAAGAAATTTTTTTTGTTCTTATAGTTGGATGTTTGTGAAGGACACTAAAAATCTAAATGTTCTCATCAAAACTGGGACTCTATGACATGAAAAATATAGATATACACTATGTGTCCCTCATACTATGGGTATTCATAAACAATCGATGAATTTTACTAGTAATTAAAACATGGTAATTAATGTACTACGCATAGTGCATGAAGAAAATATGTAATATACATAGTTAATTCTTTAGATTACCAGTCTCAGGATGTTTTGGACATGTATTTGAAAATATTTGTTTTTTAAATTTTCTATTAAATTATGTATATGATACCAAATGTATACATAGTACACACCATGTAATCTATCATGTTAGGTTCTTGGTTGGCTCAGTCTATACATGGTGTCCAATTATTTCACTATATGTAATTACTTCTCAATGTTTCATGTATCGTGTGTCACCACTAGGTGTTGTGAACATGGGTACATGATGTGTTCCTATCGTACACATTATTTAATATAATTATGATCAAATAGTTTAAATGAAACATGCAATTTCCATGACTTGATTTTCCACTTAACAATGTTATCGATCCAGGTGCCACTGGCCTTAGGTGGACCTCCTTGAACTCCAATGTCTTACAACTAGTAGTGAGGGTTTAAATATATATATAATGGGGAGGATATAAACTCTATGGAATGATAATTATACTAGTATAGTTAATATATATATAATGTATGTGGAAACTAACACTCACCAAGAACAAAACAAACAATCCAATAGCTAAATAATTGTCTATAAAAATAAATAGCGAAAGAAATTAAATAAGAATAATACGTGGAAATATAAATATATTAACAGGACAAGATACCAATTTTAGCACTAAATGAAATAACAAATATCATGAAAGTTCAAAAATTTCAATATAAAAAATAAGGTAATCCATGTAAGAAAACATTACAATACATATATATCAGAAATATTTTATATAAAAGTAAAAAAAATCACACTCCCATAGAGTCCAGACCCCTATATGCTTTCTATATTCATATTCTAAAAAGATACTATGATCCATCTCATGATAATGATCCTCTACCTGAACACATCAACATAATTTCAACATGCCTCCCAAAGGCCTTGTGTAGGGTGTGAGAATGAGAATCATTTTGATACAACCCAATTATTCTTACCCAAAATATGATTAATGTGAATTAATAAACATATAAAGTGATCAATAAATATAGAGTTCCTTGGTTCTCAACATCCACTAAGAATTCATCACATTCCTCAACTAATGATAGAATCCATGAGGAGGAGATATTTCTTTTCCAATGGCCCAAATTAACCCTGATGTTACAAAGTAGAAGTGAAACCCCATTTTCCACCTTAAATGAATATCCCAAGACCACATACCTCTTAACACATCATATCTCAAAAAATACTGACATCTGAAAGGTACACCCAATCATAATGTGACCAGCTCCTTATACCTCTGCTCAATAGCACCTCTTGGCATGAATCCTTACAATCTAGAGGAACAAAGATATCTATACTCCAACCAACGTCATCATTTTCTCATAGCATGCATTCATGAGAAACGATAATGGATGTTCTCCCAAAAATATTTGATTCCCACAACCTCAATACAGAAATCCTCAGCCCCCAACCATTTGTATCTTCCCTATCAGCAATAGTATTCTCACCATACATGTGTCATTCTACAAAAATCACGCTAATAATATATTTTAATCTACACTATTTGGGGCCTCTGGCCACATAAATTGTTAAAACCACCTCATCACAGAGTCAACATGTGTGAAGATGACTCAAAACTATTCTTGGTCTATCATGGGTGAGTCAAAATCATCAATATGTCCCTGATCCATGTCAGAAAGGCACTTTGTGACCATAAGACCATGTCTCTCAATTAAGATATCTGTTCCATCCAATATCATAGGAAATGACCAACTTGATAGCCTCACCTCATCAATCTAACGTCCATGATGCCCAAATAATGGTCAACAGAACCCATGTAATTTGGGCCAAGCCCAACTAGATGACCTACTTCACCTAAATCCTAATGGTTGTCCCATTCCAATATTAGGCCAACCCCATCCAGACTCTATGGGTCACATCCAATATATCATATGAACCTCAAAAATATTATTCAAATAAACAATATAGTTTAAAAATATTTAATTGTGAAGTTCACATTAAATAATGAATTCAATTTAGATGATTTAATTGTGAAATCAAAAACACCATGACAAATCAGGGTATAGGTGTTGAATGATTAAAAATAAAATAACCAAATGTTGGGAATAAATCCATCATGGTAACATTAACGCATTTTGGGGGTGATTGTGTTTGTTGACAAAGTGGGTTTGTTTGTAGACAAAGAGGGATTCCATGGAGAGTTACTGAGTTCCAGAGATATTGTTGAAAACATATGCTAAAAAATATCCATAACAATATAATGATCGATCTAGAGGCCTTAAAAATAGAACGGTTCTATGTCGGCACCATTTTTTATTGTTTTCCAAATTTTTGGTCCTCAAAATTAGAAAATGGGGAAATATGTTTTTGGAAAAGGATGTTCTGCGCAAGATTGAATGAGGTTTGGAAACTTGTTCACAAGTCATGTTTCGGGGGCTGAACATCAAAAAAAATTCAAAGGCATGTAGTACATCAACGATATGAAAATGTGCATGATAGATGAGGTTTCATGAATGAAACTCATGTTCCCAATGCGACGTCAAATGTGGTTTTGAGCGCTCGAAGAGGATCTTGAATGACACTAGGAATCGTCCACATAGGTGTCAGTAATTCCTATCAATAAAAGGTTACCCCCCCCCCCATTCGAATTATCTCAACACAAAGAGATAATTCAAGCTTTAGATCATGTAATAATTTTATGTGAAATTAGGTTCATGAAACGTATTGTATTTATGCACAAGATAATAATATTCGGCATACTATTTGAGTTTCGTGTAAGATTAAAGTTACACACAAAAGGTGTTTTGCAAAAAAGTGGAATCTTGAATGTAAGGAATTAAAGTTGGGTGCAATATGTAGTAAGGGTTGCATGAATGATTTTTTATTTTCTATTATTACTGTAGTAAAGTATTATTCATTAGTGGATAATAGTGGGACATCAATAGATCATATACATACAGTGGAGGATGCATTAATTGGAGATAATGAGGGGACCTATATGTATATAAACTATGAATGGATATTCTTAATAAGTAGTGAGCACACTTCAGTTGAGAGAGAAGTGAGATTTCATAGTGTTATTGGTTATAAATAAGGAGAGATAGTGAGTCTGCTCGGAACATTGAAAACAATAGTGTACATTTAGTGAATTTGGTAAATTAGTACATTGTCATTGTATGCTCCTTGGACACAGCCCAGCGAGGATGAACCAAGTTAAACTGATGTGTCTTGTTCATGTTTTAGTTTTTTTCATACTCTGCAAAGGGAAGGAGAGAGATGAAAATTTTTTCTAACAACAAAACAAGATCAAAGTGGCATTTTTCTAATCTATTATACCCTGATTTACCCACCTCTCAGGGTATCTAGCCTAGAATACCTAACACCATAGAAATTAAATTAAATAACAATTTATTTGAATAAAACACCCCCACCTAAACAACCCAATCAGCGATGACTTATAACCCTTCCTTTAACAAGTCAAAATGGAATTGGGAATTCCCAAAATACTCCCATTGGTCACATGGTAAAATTGATATCAATTAAAGCCATAGAAAATAGTATCTCTGAATTACCCAATTGAAAGCTTAAATTGGCGCCCCAAAATGATGACGAAAAAAAGTAACGTATTCACCACCTACCTAGTACTCATAGACATAGTAACATCTAATATCAATCTATAACACTAAGATGATTAGAAAATAATTGTGTTTTCATAGAGTTCCCTAAAATTAGGGAAAACAACACAATTAGATTTAGTCCTATGTGAGGAAAAAGCAACAAGATAATGAAGAATATGGGATGTTAGCCTTCACGATGCAGTTCTATATCTTATAGAGGATTAATGAATATATAAAATATGAAGAAGATGGTTCAAATCTAGTGAAAGAAGAAAATGTGTGATCTTCCCCTTTTTCTACATGATCTAGAGGAAACCACATAGTTATGAAAATGTAATTTTTCCTTCTTAATGGGCTAAACGATTATCTCGCATAGTTATGAAATCCACATTATATCTGGGGTGGGCTACAGTGAATAGGTACTACCTATGTGGATGTACCCGTGTATCCTACCACACAATTTTATTTGACCCCGGGAAAACCCTGTAGTAACCCTATGAAACAACTGCTAAAAAGGTTGTATGGTCTTGAGTCTTCCCACATGTGGTTCACCCAAATGGTGTCGAAATTGAAAAAAAGGCCAAACAGTTATCCAGAAGGGGCCTCACAATTTACCACAAATTGTGTTTTGTGACCTGAAACTCCAAAAATAGGTCATTCGGCCTTCAAATCTCCCAAAACCATTTCAAAACTGAAGGGGGAATCTCCAAGAAACTAAAACCAACCAAAAATTTCATATAAAGCTGCTAGAACTCTCGAGTTTTTATTCCAATAAATGATAAATAAAATCACATAACTACTAAATGAAAAATTTAAGGGTGTGGTTTCTAACCCGATTCAAAATCCCAGGATGTTACAATCTCTCCACATTAACATATCTCATCATCAACCTCTCAAACCAAACCTATAGATGGTACTGATATTAACCATCTTGGTAGAAACAAACCCAGACTTCCCATGTGTTAGTGGGGAAGGTCATCTTACATTAGGAGGTATCCCCACCATAGGAGTGACCTAACTCAGAATATATTGTCATAATATCAAAGAAAACTAATCTCCGTCAAACAATATAGGACTCACAGGTCCTCCCATGATGCATCATCACCCCTCACCTCATTAGGTGTTCACATGTCATATGATAGTCTAATTCACATATCACACCGCATTAGTTCCCTCCTTGATCCCATGTCACATGTGGATCTACATGTTCCGGCATCAACTCATATGCTCAAATAAGACTCAATACATCGCAAATCAAATAATTACCACATATACTCTATGATCTTGATCCCATCACATCTCAATAAATCTCACATCCTATGATGCTCAATAAAAAAATTGGTTCCTACCACCTCTCACACACACACATATTTATATAATGCATAAGATACGATACTAACCTAAATAATAGTTTTTGGTAAATCCATTTAGACAAATTTTGCACATTTTTCATGAAAATAGACATTCCTAAAAAAAGTAATGAAAAAGGAAAACCAAATAATTCTTGTCCATTCACATGGCGTACCTCTGACCATTTCATCTGGCCATCATGCTTAGAACCTAGTAGTTACACATCGTGTACCTCTCATAAATATTGAATGTGTAACCCCTAACATCCCTATAGTGTTGTACCAACCACTAGACACTAAACCCACTACAAGTTCCCAATGTCTCTTCCATAACCTCCTTATATAGTAGAAAATGGTCTACCCTAACTAAGTACTAATCCTAAACCCACCTCAGATGCTTGAATATTCCCTAGAACCTGGAAACCGAATGAATCAGATGGATTCTTTCAGAACATATAGAGATTCATGAAATGTCCAGATGCTCTTTGATCCTTTAGAGTCCTCTCACACTAAGTACATACAAGTCCCAGATTCCCAAAATGAAGAAAAACTTTAAAAGAGCCACTCTATGGGAGGGTAGTTGATTCCAATTACTGACAATCCTACTAGACCTCATCTTTGCCTCAATTATGATTAATTTAAAGATCACCACTATAGTAAACTAAAGCCACATCCCAACTCTATTAGTACTTGTTTGTTCAGTTTCCCCCTCCTCTGTGCACCTTATTCACTTCCTATGAGAATGAGTCCAACCTAAATTTGTTTACAAGAACCTGATCATCATGTTGTAAACCATCCTTAAATAACCTAATTCTTATTTTTCAACAATGACCATACCTTGTGAAAAAAGAAACATCACAATGAACATCTCTGCATAGTCTAAGATGGAAATTAATCTTTATTTAAGGCTTAAGAGCTCTGGATACCTTTCATTCCTTAGTATGTCTCGGAAAAACTACTTGAAGAGCCTAACCAAAAAATCCATCCTGGACATTCACTCACATCATCCAGCCAAACCCTTCATGTCCCTCTTGTTATTTTCTGGTTTGTTGATCATGTACATCACTATCTTTACACTCCTCCCAATAGCAGTATCGAGTCGCTCGAATATTATTTGTGTGCTCTTGATCTTGTTCTCAGTCACCCATTAAATACCCCCACCCTGAAATAGTGATGGGTGTTGTGACTGGATAACCCAAGTAATGTATTTAATTGAGGGATCAAATCCCCAATCACCCCTTTAGATACATTAAGTGACTTGAACCAGGATCATAGATAATATCTCATCGAGACGCAACCCAAAAGCAACAAACTCAAGTGATATCCTTGCCTACACTAAAAACTAAACCTAAGTCTTCCCTTTACCCTCCCTGAACGTGTAATTAATCTTCCTAATCCTTATGGGTATAAACTTGATCATGATCATGTGGCACTGAATCATCACCTACCTGACACTCAATTTGATATATCTAAGAAGAACCCACATAATACCATCATATGGCCATACATCCCATATATATAAAATTGAAAAGAAAAGTAGTAAAATGATACATATTCCCACTACCCTTATTTTCCCCCACCACAACTATGCCACATAGAATCCTATTCCAAGTATAAATAATACCTCGGGCTACACTCATCATAACAACCATTTTGTCTTCAAACCGATAACCAAGTCATCCAAATTGGTGATAAAAATAACCACATTCTAGGTGTCCTTCATGCTTGTATATGATACCAGACCATTTCACCTCTCACGTGAAATTAATATAAATATATATATATATCACATAGAATTTTACTTTTAATAAGCAGTTCATATGAAATTTTATATCACATATCAAGAGAGGTTTACATCATGGAACATAAATATTCATATCTAAAACACCATAATATTTACCTAAATATGTTCTTAATCATGAATACATGAAAAAAACCCTTGAAAACTCATCCAAGGGTCCCATTCTCATTCTTTTCCTCTCCAATACAAGTTTAGATAACTCATATCATAACCAGAAATAAATTAAATTTTCAAAGGATCAACCCTAGGTGGAAATCAAAGAAAATTTAAAATTAGAAAAATAGAATATGTTACCCCTGAAGGAAACAATGTCCATCCTTCATACCTAGTGTAGCAGGCACCCAATTAGGTATTATAAAACCTATTCTAATGAAATATTATCTCTAGTAAACCATTACTCAAATATTTAAACAAGAATAACAGAAAAAGAAGTCTTTATTTCATTAGTATCTGGCATTACACTACTACTAAATACTAGTAAAACTAGGTATGGTACCATTTATAGAATTTTATAACTGATTATCCACCTAAATAATGCTATTGAAAATGGTTACATTGGCCTTAATCACAACTCCCTGAATTCCAATGACATCCTACTAGCTGCGAGGGTGTAAAAATTTATAATGGGGAGGCTATACCCTATCGAACATGATAATAATACTATTAAAAGTAATATATATATATATATATAACGTGTAGAGGAAATTATTTAATACATGTACAACTTGATCTATAAATGCCAATAGTGGAAGAACATTCAGTAACAATAAATAGAAGAATTGATTATATAAATAGAATCAGTGGACGTATAAACATCTAATCAAGCCCTTAGACCACATGATGCACTAAATAAGCATTAATATATTTATAGTTCATATAGTATAATATAAAAAATAGTTTATACCTTGGAATACCACAATATAATAAATATATACAAGCATTGTAAGGAATAAAAGGAAAAATAAATAGAAACCCTTGCAGATACATGAACTCTAGTCCCTTTCTAATATCACATGATAAATAGATATTTTTATCCATCTCCTAAGGCTGATATTTTACTTGAAATCATCACGATAAATTATAAATTAATGTCGAAGGGCCCATGTAGGGTGTGAGAATGAGTCATAGTAGGATACTACTAAAATATATTTATCCATCAAAATTGTTTTAATCATGCATGTAAATTAAATAAATAAACAATTCATGTGATAAAAACACAGACTTCCTAAATGCTCAGCCTCCATCAAAAAGGTGTCACCTTCAATAAAAAACACCAGAATCTCTAAATATGAGAAATTCCTTCACCCATTGCCCAAGGTACCCCTAATTTCACATATATTAGGTGAAAACATTGGTTCCAACTTAAATAAATATCCCAACATCACATGCCTCTGGACACCTCATATCTAAATAATTACCGATGACCTGAAGGCACACCCAATAAATAGTTATCAGTCCATTAGCCCCATTCTCAATAGCAACCATCAACATAAAGACCAATGTTTAGATGATCATTGATATCTATCATGAAATAAAATTCATTTTCATGTCATGGAACTCCATCAAGGGAAACAATGATATATGTTCTCCCAACATATTCTAGGCCCACGACCTCAGTATGATGAGCCTCATCCCGAACCGATAACCTCATCGCTATAAAACGAAGGCTCCTCACCTTCAATATAGATTTATATTCCATGGACACCCAAACTAATATCATAATCCATACTACTAAGGGAATACACCCACATGATTGGTCAAGAACAAATCACCCCAGAGTCAACCTATGGTCACATTACTGAAATCAGTGCTTTGTCCTTAACAAGTGTGAAAAAATCACAAATAAGTCCATAAGGCACACCAAACTGAAAACTCATTCCCATGTTACCATTTCACTCAAGTGCAATGGAATTTCCAAACAATATCATGGGACATTACCATCTTAGAAACCTCAACACATTAATTAGACTCCATGACGCCCAACTAATGGTCAACACTACCCATGTAATCTGGGCCAAGTCATACCAAACAATCTGTGTTTCTTCAATACTGATGGTCATTCCATCCCAATCTCAAGAATATCCTGTCATAACCCCATGGGTCTCATAACATTCATATCCTTAACATCACATTTATTATTCAACTAAACAATTCAATTTAAAACAACTAATCTGTACAATTTCCCATAAATATGAAATTCAGTTTAGTTTATTGAATTGCAAAATTTGACCAACTATGAGAAATCATGATAGAGGTATTGAGTGCCTTATATTTGAATAACTAAACCAAATCATTAGTAAAAACAATTTAGCTGAAAAACACCCCCATCCAGACCACCCAATGAATGATGACCTCTAACCTTGCTTTCTCAAGTGAAAATGGAATTTGGCATGCCCAATTACATCCCATGGGTCACCCGATCTAATTGATATCAAGAAACCTGTATAAAACGGGGTAACTATCGATTAACCAATTTCTTAATAAAACCATCCCCCCAAAAAAGTCTACGAAAACCAAAAACTATGTATGCATTACATAACATGAACTCATAGACATTGGCATGCCAAATATCAATCTCTCGCTTGAAGTGTATTAGAGGAGATACGAGTTTTCATCGAGCACCCTAAAAATAAGGTAACAATGTTCAAATGAATTAATCAGTTCATGAGCGAGAATAAATGAGAATAATAATCATAAGTGAGGTTAACCTTAACAATTCAGTTCTATATCCTCTAATGGATCAAATAATAGATCAAATACAAAGATTATGGATCATATCTACTGTCTAGAGGAAAGGGGCGAGCTCCCCATTTTTGTATGTGGCCAAGAGGGGAAAAAGGGGAGAAAATAAGATAAAGTATAGAGGTGAAAAAAGTTAATTTTTCATCATTAAATTGAAAAATTTATTCCTACATAGTTAGTAAAACTATGTTCTAAATATGTGAGATTCAATGCATAGGTACAACCTAAGTCGCAATACTTGTGCTTCTTACAAAACGTTTTCCTCTAATAATGTAAAATGTGTGATGTAGCCCTCTCCAAATACTATAGACAAGGCTTAATGACAATGATCCTACCCCAAAAGGATTATCCAATCCTTGTGGTAGTTTAATATTAGGTTTCACAGTTAGTAATAAGGGGTTTCACGATTTACCATTAACCACGCGCCCTGACCTACAAAGCAAAAACATCGAATTCATTCTCCAAAGCTCATAAATCATTCTAAAAAACCCTAAGGTACTCTCCAATACAATAAAATCCTCAAAAAATTATTATAATGCTATTGGAACTCTTGTAATTTGATTCCAATGAATTATAAAGAAAAATATTCAGCAACTAATGAAAAAATTGAAAATGAGGGTAGTTACTAACCCGACTCAAAACCCATAGATGCTATAATATTTCTTAATAGAATATCTTTTCACTATATATCTATTCTTGAACATTAGAAAGTTTTAATAATGAATAATGAAATGAAAATTTTAATGAAATTAAAATCTAATCAATTTTATTAAAGAGTGAATGATTCTAGAAATATGAATGTAACATCTATTGTACAGATATAAAAGATAGAATTAATATCGCCAATTTGGAAACATGACCACAATAATACCACATAAAATTTGTATGTACATTTATAGTGAATATTTTCAATTATAAATTAATATTTATATTAATTGAGAGTTTTCTGAAACAGAATTAGATGATCGTGAATGTTGAATATATTATTTAATT
This sequence comes from Viscum album, assembly GCA_963277665.1. Classification (NCBI taxonomy): domain Eukaryota; kingdom Viridiplantae; phylum Streptophyta; class Magnoliopsida; order Santalales; family Viscaceae; genus Viscum; species Viscum album. Next base: position 334,384,302 of record OY728161.1, read on the forward strand.
ATATTGATATATAATAATTAATTACATCATCATAGTCTGCATTTTTCAATTGCATTGCTAATATTTAAAAATATCCTTTTTGGGTTGTCTTTATTATGATATGAGTATAAAATTTTAAAATATTTATAGAGGGGATTCACTCATGCTCTTTTGATACCAAAATGACACTGATTGATAACATCGTTATAGCATAGAGAATCAATCATCTTACATTACTCATATTTGTTTCTCTAAGATAGTTATAAATTAATTGAATTATTCTCATTCATTAGAGGATGATATGAGAAAAATTAAATAGTAAAATTTATTACTAACAATGATTATATGTTTAATGTATTTATTTACCCAACATAATAGAGAGAATGATCGCTTTATAGTGAATTAGTTTTAGTTAAAATATTATTTAATTTTGTAATTGCTTATAAATAATAATAAAATATAATTGAAATTCCATTGTATATAATAATAATAATAATATTATTACATGGTGTGTTCTAAGTTGTGAATCGATAAATACATTCTTACTATATATAATATTAATATTTATCATCAGACATTATCATATTCTATTAATCTTCCATGAAATTTTTTGAATATCGAAATTAATATTTATTTACTTATTTCACTCAACAATAATTAAAATAAATAATTTTATTCACAATTTAGTAGATAAATATTTTAAAAATATTCACATAATTAATAATTTAGTTCATTGTTAATATTATTGATTGATAAAGTTTTAGTACAAATATTAATTCTTTATCAGAATAATAATAATTCCAATAATATAATTCAATTAGAATTAAATCACGATCAATGGAAACACATTTTATGTGACCCTTTTGGATTATATGTCATTAGTATTAGGAAGTCCTACCTAATTTCCAAAATTTCTCTCTAGAAATGGGTCATGGAACTCATGAAAAATAATATAAATCCACAAAGATAAAAATAACATATCAATTCTCTTAATGTTATTTAATTAATTTGTATCAATATCTCATCATTAATTTATCACATCCATGTCCCCAACCGATATGCATGACACAAATTTTATTAAATATATGATAAAAGAACATCATTACACTATTTCCATGCAATTAAATGATAATTTTTAGTTTCAATCAATGTTATGATGGGTTATCTTCAATAATGATGGAATTGTCAAATTCTTCCTCGACATTTCAATTAATAACATTTCACTCATGATGAAAAAATGTATCCTATATCGATACATCTTATAGATTACATGTTTTAGTTAGTAAATATAAGTACGTGAGTCATGAATTTCATCAATGTTAATCATAACATAAAATAACATTACACGTTCTCACATATGGGAATATATAATGAAACAAAAAATGTGGAATTCCTACTAGAGGGAATATTCTCATAATCTCCCTTAACAGAGATTACTAAGTGTGAACTTCATGAGCAGAAGCCTCATCTTTTTTTTATTACTCTCACATAAGAGTCTGTATACAATGTTTGTTTTCACATTATATTATCAAACAACATAACTATATTTAATAATATCATTATAAAAAATTTAGTTCCCCATGATAGCGTGTAACATCTATAACTATATCAATGCAATGGATAACCCAAGACATTATTTCATTAATAATATAAAAATAAATGAAAAATATATAATATTATTTTTTATTAAAATTCAATTCAAATAATATACATTTAATTAATGTTAAATCATTTTGTCATTGGAATACAATTCCAACAGAAGAAATATTAATCATCCACCTGTGACATCCTCCCCCTCAGACAGAGATAGTTGCAAACATGGTTGACTCATTTTTCAATAATGTGATTGTCTAATTCATCCCAAAATCATTCCAAACACATAATACAAGGATTATAGTCCACTAGGGTTGACCTACATGGTCAATTATAGAATATTAATGAATAATACATTTGTTATTGAATACAAATGAATGATCAAACATTATGTCAATATAAATAGTATCATCATTGCAAAAATTCATATGTATGAAATAAATACAATGTTAAAATCTTAACATGAACAACTCATGTGATCAAAAAACATAAATAGTTTTTTAGTACTACAAATCCTCACCAAAAATTCTGCCAATACCCATATAAGTCATCGTCAAATGTTACAGGTTTCCAACCATAGGTGCAACAATGAAGATGTCAGAAAGGGCCATTAACTAATTATATAAGTAGAACATGATCCTAGAAACATACTTAATTTTAATGATATATAATTATACGAATATTTTAGAAAAGGAAGCGTAAAAAAAGGATAGAAGATGATCAACTTCTTCATGCATTATATGTGGTCACCAATGGTCTTGGTCTAAGAATTTCTTGTAAGAAAAATCCAAGAATTATGATGTTAATTCTATTAATGATCATTAAAAAGAATATTATATCATGACCAATCACATAAATAAGATGAAAATGTTGGTGATGCAATCGATTGAGATTAATAATAAGTGGAGATTACTAATAATGATCAATTAATAACTTTTCATATTGGAGGCAAAATATTGACTGTGTGTTCAGACATCATAGAGATGAGTTGGAGGTAGAGAGTATAGGAAAAAATTTCCTCGAGAGATATGAGGGTTTGAATCAGTTTCTAGGGAGATAGGTGAGAAAATTTAAGGGTTTTGGTTCATCAAATCCAATATAATGAGAAAAATTTATTATGTGAATTACGGATTCATCTCCTGAATTCATAGTAAAAGTGATATGCGGAATAAAATATCATAAGATATTAAAATGTGAAATACACATTGATATCATGAATATTACTTTCCTATAATAAATCCATTTAATTTCCTAAATTATTTTTTTTATGGAATATACCCCAAATATATTCACTTCAGGAATATCAATTAACAATGATAATTTCTTATATAGCAGAAATTTCATTCCTTCTGGCCATTTCGTTCACCATAACCCCCTTAGAATCCTAAAAAAATTTAATTACACCACAAATATGTAAGAATAGAAAAACAACTATTACCTGGATATTTAATATGTTAAAAAATAATTGTTTGGTCATATAAAATTGTATTCTTAGAAATATTTTAAATAACATTAATAAGGGAAAAAATATCATCAAATAAATATAAATATTGTCAACTTTTACTAAAAATATTTCATTTATGTTTTTAAATAAAAAACAGTGGATAATGAAAGTAAAATAATAAAAATAAAGAAATAAATATTTTATTGTATAAAATATGGGTATTAATAGAAAAATATCAAATAATTTACCTCAATGGAAATGTAACAGAATAAATCCTGAAAAGAAATTGGATTGTAACATAAACTCTTATATCAGGTCCTGAATTTCTTCATAAATGATCTTAAGTTATTGTATTTTAATTTTATATTAATTATACATATATTAGAAAAAAAAATAATTATTTTAAAATATTTCATTACATTATAATTTCGAACTATACTGTTATTAAAAATTCTTCCCTAAAACCAATATTCGAGTGAAAATTTTTCTTTTTTACATGTGTGTTTTGGTTCAAAACTATGGGTCCCCACACCATGGTCACCGTATCGTCTTATATATAATTATACTATTGTTATAAGTATGATATTTATTCATTTAATTATTTTTATAAATATTCATATAAGGTTGTTATGATGAATGAACTACATCACTTTATGGAAACGAGAGTCCGTACATAAATATAGGTTTAGTTTTTGTTTTACAAAAAATTGAAATAGATAAATTGAAATAATTATATATAATTAAAGAATCATTATATTACCATGACTATAATAAATTTTTTTGAAATATTCTATATGACTATCCAATTGTAGTGGAGAATAATAATGGATCACTTCTCTTTGTGGAGGCGATAATGCACACATATGCATGAATGCCATTATCATTTTTTATATGATGTAAATGAAGTAGAAAATGGACATAAAATTAAAATAAAAAAATTTATATAATTTATTTATAAGTATATAATAATTTTAATATGGTTATTAATTATTTTTATGAGATTCAGAAACAAAAGAAACACAAAATAGATAGATAAATAAAATTAACTCTTCATTAGGATACCACCATCATCTTACACCATATGCCATCAACAGATATAATTTTTGGTGGACTATAAGCCCTAATATGTGGGGAATAATTTATTAGTCTATATTTTAACGTCTTATTCTTCAAAAAATTGTTCAATTTTTTTTAATGTGAGAGGGTGAGAGGATGCCCTATCATATTTCAGGGGAGTTCCACACTAGTAAATACATTAAAAAAATAAAGATTACAAAATTCATATTCCCATTATTGTGTATCCAAATAAAAAACAGTATAATTTAAGATATTTTTGGTTAGAAATCAGCTTACCTGATGGGATATAGAGAATGTTTTATGTTATTTAAACCCTTATCTCTTTATTTTAACCATTTGATAACAAATTTAACTTTTACTGCGTTTACAATGTTTTATAACAGCTGTTGTTAATAATTATAAAAACATATCTTGACTAATTGTGAAATTATTACATTATGAATCCAAATATGGATACCATTTTATCAAATTCTATCTTAATATGTGGTAGAAATTAAATTTAGATATAAGCCCTCAGTCCCCAATGAAAATAGTTTTTAGAGAAATTCATTTTTAAGAAAAACAATAATTTTTTATCATTACATGTATAGTAAAAAATAAATTAAATTTTAACCTATTTTAAATAAATTTATCAATTGAGGATAATTGTTTTTATTATGATAAAATTAATTTTTTTAAAAATATCATTTTTACATTAAAATAATTTTAATTACATTTTACATAATTGATAACCAATGAATTCATTTTATTAATGTTGTAAAAATAAATTTACATAATATTAATAATATATATATTGTTTCTCCCTTTATGAATTATCACACTCCAAGGGCACCATATTGAGATTCATTACATGTGATAATTTTAGTATGTAATTCTTGATAATGGATACATTGAACACAACATGTAGTCATGATATGTTTGGTGGGATTTCTCATAGATTTGACATAGCTCTCTTATTAGGATCAATGTATCTAGGAAGAAAACAATTCTTTCATCCCAATCCTTGTGACTTTTTTTACATGATTATATATAAATGAACACCTTAAATCTAACATCAAACACAAGGTCTAACAAATGATTCCATATAGATATTATTTATCAACATTATCAATATTTGATATTATGTTGAATGGTTTTAACCTTATGTATCATATCTTGGATTAGACCAGGTACCATGAGATTCTATTATTTAACATCATTGTGATATTTTGGGGTCTGACACATCTTCCCTTGTAGAGCCTCACAATGTTCCATTTTCATTTCTAAATAGAAATTGTTGTTATATAAGAACTCCAATTATGGAAGTTTTTTATCCAAACATCCTTGAAAATACAAACAACATGATCTAAACATATAATTATATTTTAATTTTTTCTATCAGATACAACATCCATATGTGGTTTATAAGAAATAATGAAACTCATATCCTTCTCTAGTTATTATTGAAGGCTTATCTAGAACCTCATGTTAAACCTAATATTAGTGAAAAATAAAACAGAGACTGGTTTCTGTGAAGTATTTCCAATTAATTTATGTATATCATGGGGTGTGGGTAATGAGGTCAACCCCCCTTAACAGAAATGAAATTATCTGAAATTATAATGTGATAAACTAAAAATCAAATTATTTTATTAACATTTTAGGTATAATGGTATCCTATAAATTAATCTATGGAAATAATTTCCTATATCCATAAAGGTGTGATAAATGGTTACATAATACACTTAGATTTCATTCAATGAGCCTCAACTTGTTTTAATACCAAGAATTAAAATAATTTTTTTAATATAACTCTTTATTTTATCTATACATAAACTTTTCATCAGATATCTGTATATTTTATTTCATCATTTAATAAGAGATAAGAATGATATATGTTCATCCTAGATAATTTCCCTCTTGTGGTTTGGTTCTTATGGGACACATATCCAGGTACCGAACCTCATAACTTCATCTGTTGAAAATTTGAACTGTATAATATTCACTACCTTCTTTTTTATCTCATCATATTATTTTTGTGCGTCCCCAATCCTCTCAATAATGGATGGTTGAGAAGTTATTTAATATAGGCAGAATGATGATTCTTTTATGAATCCCATGTTAATCATTTTCGTTTCTAATAAGATTTTATTCCATTCAATACTATTAATGTGTATGGATTCATGATTCATAACACTCATATAATATACCATTGTTTTTATTGTCTTAGGATAATAATGTATTGAATAATCATAATCGATATATCCTTTTATTCAAATACATCCATTATAATTTTATTATTAATATATATTTTATACATCACCACTAGATATAATGTTTCCAATCCTTCAATAAGAGTGTATCTACATCCAATTATTGATCATGTGTTCAGTAGTTATGCTCCCGGATCATTAATTAGAAAGAGGTGTAGGCTATTACATTATCATTTTTCATGAGCACATATCCCAATCCCTTTTTAAATGCATCACTATATATTTTAAATACTTCCCTTCTGGTGGGTAATTTGATCAAGAGTGATGTGACTTGGAACTTCGTTATCTTTTAAAATCACTCCTCACATAAATAGGTAAATAAAAACCTCACTCCCTTATTTGATATCATGGATAGTTGGATTTTAAATCATCATAAATTCATCACAAATAAACTTAGTTAATCAAAGAAAACTATGCATCTCCATAATTGATTTTTGTCTTCTTCATCCTTCAATTTCATATACATTTTAGGATCCATAAATATCCAATTTTTTGTGATAATATTGCCATGTCATGTCCTATTATATATGTAAAACATAAATTTATATTACAATAAATATAAATTTTCCTTCAATTATTTTTTAGTAATCAATCATATCATACACATATTAATTTTATTGTACATAAAATATTATCTCATTTATATAGGTATTATATAATTTCAATATTCATTAATCCATGAATATATATATATATATATGATTAATGAGTCCAATTGGAATCTATATTAACTCATAGTACTCATAATATGCATGAAAAGTAGTCTTGGGAATATCCTCCTTCTTCGCCCTTATATTATAATAAAATGATATAAGATCCATCAAAGATTCGTACTATGATACATTTAGATAATTAAATAGATCACAGGTATGGGGTAGATGATAAATTTTATTTTTTATGGTCTTTTTGAAATCTTGATAATAAATGTAGGTGAGCATTTTTTCATCCTTTATCAAGATGAATAGGACCGACACACCCCATGGTGAAACACATGGGTGTACAAAAAAATTATCCAAATTTTAGTATATTTTATTTATTGTATATTCAATGTGGACTATTTAAATTTAATATGTATTCATTGGTATTGAAAAAAAAACTAGGTATAAGCTTGATTGAGAACTGAAAATAAAATTCTAGTGGAAGACCATACAATTCCTTGGGAAACACAACAAAATATTCCATTACAATGGGTATGCTATCAAAGAATGTAGTTTAATTAATCTCAATAATTTGAGCTATATAGGATTTCTCATAATGATATAATACATGTTCATGAGATAATGATATCAATGTATATTATCGTCCTCCTTGTACATGTAAAGAATCATAGTGAGATTCACAATATGTTGGGCGATTTACATCACTGGAAAAATTATATTTTCTATAAAAAATGAATTCCAATCTGTAACCAATATTACCTATAATTCCACTAAGGGGTGTGACATGGTTCAATGGGATGTTCATCCCACAATATTGACATGGTAAATAATATATACATAGGATTTAATAATTTCCACAATTTTTGGTTTCCATATATCGCTCCACATACAAATTTTGATGTAGCCTTTTAATAGGTATACTAAATGTAGATGATACAAAACAATTCTTAAGAATATGAATAAAATGGTATGTTTGGTCTCCAAAAAATTAAAAATATGATACCTATCACCATTCCATTTTTAAGATCCACGTTTTTATTTATGATGGCATAAGCCATCTATCTATCTCTATCATTTGGATGTTGTTTTCATCAGTTATGTTTTACAATCCTTATCTTAGTTAGTTTACTCACATAATTTTTTTGTTCCATATATTTGAAACATTATATATCTTGTTTATTTTTGACTTTATTATTACATTATTTTATAACATTGTTTGTCTTATACCATTATAATTATCTTGATGGTTTCTGTTCCTTCCAGTATATAAATAATTTCATTATCTCTTTCAAAAAATAATCTTGGATTATCTTCCCACATTTTTGGTTAGTGGATTATGTAAAATTATTTATACTATGATATTATCCATTTTACTTATATAGATAAATTAAATTCCATAATTCATATCATCTATCCCATGAGACCCATGAAATTAACCGATCTCATTTTCAACATTTAGGGACTATCAAGCAATTTCCTCATAGTTTTCATGGTATTGAATCACCAATTATTTTCATAGACTTTGATTTATCCCGTGAAAGAAGTAGTCAACATCACTTTTAGGGTCGAATAAAAAGTTAGAGGTATATTGTTAAAATATTGGTTTTCTCATATTATACACCCCGATGGATTAATTATCCTTCTTCTTGAGTCCAATGAAATCCCTTTCTATTATGTATCACTAATTATGAAGAAAATATTTATTAGAAAGAATTTTTTGGAATTCTATCCACTCCATCATAATTACCTCCCACATTTCTTCGTAATTTTGATCAAAAAACACCATTAATTAACTTCACCATATGTACATTAGACAACCTACATGACCATATCTTTCTTATAGAATTACTAGATTGTGAGAATATTTTCAATTTATTTTATCCAATATTATCTTATGAATGGAAAAAATGATCTAATAAATTTTAGAGGCCTTCATCACATTGAGGTCTCCATTGAAACATTGGCTTTTATAGGGGGTGTGGTTGTTACCCCTACATCATGTTTTCTAGAACCTGAGATAATTGAGTACGTATTTTCAATAATTTATCAACTCTTCTTCTATTGGGATGGTCATCTCATTTGGGCATTTCCCATAACAATTAATTTTGTGTTGGTTCCTACTATTTATAGAAAATTACTAAAATATAGGAAAATAGAAGGATAATAATTATTAAACAATTAAACATAATAAATGGAAAGTATTAATATTTATGTATAAATCATAAATGGAATACATTATTTAACCAATGAATTTTATTGGATTCAATAAAATTTATCCATGGTCTACTTCCAAACATATAATATTTAGGAAATTTTATTCTCCTCATGATGTTTCATATCAAGAATGACAATTTACCAACGTATAACCCTATATAGTTTCTAAACTTGTTTAAATCAATGCCACATTACCATATTGTCGGTTACCATTGAGACAATTCGCAATATTCACTTTTTGGGTCATTACCCAAAGGTACAATTGTTCCATATCAACATCAAATTGTAGTATCAAAATAGAAATCTTTTCAATGAAAAAACATAGTCTCAATAATACCATAATTTAGTGATGTTTTATTATTTTTAGAATTATCCGTATATTTTTAGTATTTATCTCTAATCTGAATTCCCATATATTATTCATCCTTTCTCCGATACCAACTATTATAACCCATACATTTAATAAACCATAATTCATTATATATTACAAAAAGATACACTAAAAATAAACAAAAAATGATTTAAATAACTAGTGTACTTATTTAATTAGATACATATCATATTAATAAGAAAGTGGTATCCATAAATTTATTTAAAACTCATTAAATGCAATATCTCTTTTAAAAATTCATTGTATTACCTAGTGATGTACATAAGAAATGAGAGTACAATAAATCGTAGTGAGTGAATAATTAATGAATAACATGATGAGTGTAATAACTATTAGTCAATTGAAATATTAGGGTGACAAAAAATCGGCAAGAATCATAAAAATGAACATCAAATCATGATATATAATGATATCATAAAGGATAAATATAAATGTCAAAATAAAATAAAACATGACATCAAAAGAATATGTGAAGGATTAATTCCAAGAAATCATAACATATCGTTCTTAGTATAACCTATCGTGCACAATATATAGAAAATAATGAGATAAAAATATTATAAAATTAATTACATTGATTTATGTTCAGGTCTCAACCATCAAATTTATATCATTGTCATAAATTATCATACTATGCAGATCATATTAAAGAAAAATTACATTTATCATTTTTAATCACATTGTAAAAATATGTGATTATATAAATGAAATTTCCAAATAAATTAAGGATATTTAAAAATATATCAATAACCTTGAGTGGATATGAGTATGTATATTATCTTTACAAATTTTGGGTATGAGAAAATAAGAGGATAATTTTGGAAACATAATTCCTATATATAATTATTTATTAAAGTTTTTAAAAATAGGGAAATATTGGAAATAAAAAATTTATAGCATAAAAATGTCGATGAAATAATAAGAAAGTTGATAAAAGCCCTAACCTTGATAGGGTGCTTCAAGAATATTATTTGGTGATTTTTAAGATCCTGGGAACATCATGGGAGGGATTTAAGGAGGGAGAGGGAGACTAATTTGTGATCAATGGGGTTTTAGTGAATAAGAGTGTGTATTTAGGTGGATATTTATTGCCAAAGAAAGGGGAATTCATTACTAATTGTATACCCTATTTTTTTGAATCTATCTGATATAATAATCAAATCCAAAAAGCATACAATGGTTATCCAATTGTTTTTTTAAATAGGAGTGGCTTTCAAAATATTATAAGGCCATCCAATGAGAATATTAATATAATATGATTATATATGTCGAAGCGAGTCATGTTTATAAAGAGTTAACATTTAAACCATAAAATATAACATTGGTTTTGGAGGATTCGTTAATGATTTATAAAATTAATTAAATAACATAAAAAACATGTTATTTTAAAGGATAAAAATATATTTGGACATTAATACCTTTTATATAATATATTAAATATATATGTAATATTATTATATAATAAAATAAACCATATATTTATACCTTATTTAGATCTTAAGTATAAAATTGTCTATCTCGAAAAAAATTTAAATTGAATCAATAGATAGTTTCAATAGGTTGGTTTAAAAAATAATATATATTAGATTTAAATAATTACATATATTCGATAATTTTAATTTATAAATTAAAATCCCTATTAACTATAAAAAACATGTTTTTGTGATATTAATGACTTCCTGACCATTATACAAATTATATCGAACTTCATTAAATTATATTATAATGTATATTTAAATACATTTTATATAATAATAATATTAAAATATTATAATCCTATTCTAATAAAATTTATTCAAAGGAGTGTTTTAATTGAAACTATATTCTTACGAAAAATACTTTTTTTCATTTCATCGTGATAAAATATAATTTTGACCAAAAACATCCTATAATTATGGATAAAATAATATTTAAGGGGGAAACTATAATATTATTTCATTAATAAGAAAAAACAAAATTTTGTAGTTTTTTAGCCTAGATACATAACCCTTCACTATGCCATTATATTCCCAAACGTTTCGGTGTGTGATGGTAGATCTTTCTTAGTTTTGTTCTATGAACTTGGACATGTACATTATATCAATAACTCTAAACATAACAAAAAAATAGTTTCACTGATATTTTAGATATTGAATCATTCCATGGGATTCCTTAATGAAAAATCCTTATGACTCCATCTCACATGGTGGATAAAATAAATGGGATATATAGGGAACAATCCCATTGGTCGAGGATGTTTCTTCTTCCTTTTTTTATCAATTTGAATATTTTATAAACCATCATATATACTAATATTAATTATCACTATAAAATATATATATTATCAATGGTTAAGATGATTGATGGTCATTTAAATATAACAGACTATATTTGTTAACTGTAAAAAATAACAAAATTAGTGCATGTTTCTCTACATCTATATTACTTAATATTGTATCAACTCATTAAAAAATGGAATTTAATTTATAAATGTTTCTGTGATTAATATGACCCCGGTAGAGACTTAATATTTTCGGAAAAAGAAATTCTAAATAATTTTTTTTAGTTTGATGAGGTGTTCATTTTGAAAACCATGATTTGAATCTAGAATCTAAGAGTTAAATAGTCCGCGGTGGTTATATTTAGATATGGATCATGGACTATAAATTTACTAATGTGTTTAGGTGATTATCAAAATCTTCTTATATAATATGGTAATTTCGGTAGGGTTTTTAATATATAATGTTATTTGTGACACATGGTTTGTGGAAAACTATAATATTACCCTTATATAAGGTGTTTCATTATTTTATGTGTTCATGAATAGTTATTTTGTAATCTTATCATTTATTTAAAGGTTCACCATGTGTATTTTAGAGAAACCCATGAATGGTCATTGAAATTAGGGCCACTACAAATGGTTACAAAGAAATTATTCAAGGCTTTCAATTTTTCCTCAGTGTCTTATTGCACGGTTGGTGGATGACTTGACTAACCGAGTGAGGGTGTTATGCTTAGATACTGACAATTATATGGTTTTCACATAGTATGGATAACCATTTGAGTTATTAAAATGAAAAAAGTACAGTTTTTACTTTCTAAAATTTTTACCTCTCCCCCTTCCTTCTTTCCCAATATTTCAACAACTAATCAACCCACGTCTCCCTTATTTATCTCATTTACCCTTATTTTTTGGGTGATATTATGCATGATATGTAGGGAATATCATGGTGAGTCCTATTATATTTATTATTCATTACAAATATCTCTTTTTTTACTAATTTTCCTATGCTAAAAAATGTTTTTTGGTGACGATATCATCAAATATAGATGAAATCATTTGAGAAATATCTTGATTTTTTATTTCATGGTGATAGAATGTTCTGTGACAAGGAATTCATGACATTGAAAATTGTTTCTATAATGGAACCTTTCAGATTTAAATTTTCTATGGTTCCTATTTAACTCAATCAAAATTTTATATACAATGGATGTTTTATAGGGATTTTACTCGAAATGGGATCAAGAGAATTCCACGAGGTATTAGGATTCCATTACTCAATATTTCTATGAGAGAATTCCTCCAAATGATATTTTTGGTTGTTAAATCTATTCAAATAAAATTTTATTAGAATGATAAATTATTTATAAATGTTATATTTAAGTTCATTTAAAATTTTGTAATTGGTTAGGTGTTGGAAATAATAATGTGATCATGGGAAATCCTTGGATGAGATTTAGATAGAGTTCATTAATATTCAATTACATAATGGGTGGAACACAATTCCACCTATGATATGAATATTTGATATGATCCAATAATGAATAAACTCCCCCCGAATAACTAGTATATCAAGAGATTATGGTAGTGATGCATTGAACCCAATGAGATATATATATATATGAGATGACCTGGGAGGGATACACTACCTGTAGTAATTATTATTCCAAGATATATTTCATGTGGGGGGTAGTAACCGTAGGGATATTTATAAATGAGTAAATTACTTTGGGAAAACTACCTCTTAAGTGACCAATATTTTTTTTACAGAGTATATGTTTTCATGATTTTTATACATGCTCATAGAATTCATGAATTCTATGAAGTATAAATAGTTGATCTCATCTGTGAGGTTCAGACATGATGATTGATGCCCTTATTTAATATATTCATCCATTTTTTAATATTTTTTTAATTGACTATATAACATGTGTAATCAATTTATTTACTTATTAAATATTTGACCACATTGGTGGTTCCCAAGAGAATTATAATCACACCTACCTAATGCGACCATAGAACATGTGTACCCGATTATACATCAATATTTACAGTTTCATGTTGGGAAGAGACAATATATTGAAATATCGACCATGATTTCTCAAAAGAGATTAGAGAATTCCTATAGTTAGGGATCAAACATGGTAGTTGTTCCATAGTTTACTTCATTTATTTTATTTATTTATTTATATATGTGATCAACCCAATTATAGTTAGTCTTGGATATATGATTGTATATTGAATTTTTATTCCTTACAAAAATGTCTATTTTATTTTTATGTGTAATATTATTTTCTAGTGATGTATTATGTCCTTCATTTATTTTTATCTATTATATATGACTCTGATATAGGGTACAATCTCCCCTTGGAAAACTCCAGACCCCTGTTGTGAGTTAATAACCTAATAATATGAAGAGGTACAACTAATATCTTGTTGTGACTCATTTTGGTTACGATGCAGTGTACTTCTGTAGGGATTTTACAATTTCATATTAGAAGTTTTATTTGACTGAGTTCAATGAGTTTTCAAAAGATTAATTTTTCATTACTATATAGTAATATGATTGATAGGTGAAAAAGGAATGTGTTGGATCATATGATGGATATTATAGCAGCGTCTTGTGAGAAATTTTCTTGAAATAATTCCATATTACTAGTGATATTTGATTACTTTTTATAGTTTTTGATTATACATTTTTATAATTGTATCTTGCATGTAACACTGAATCATTGAAATATGATTTATTTGTTTTCAGATCATGGAAAAAATTTATGTTTCATGTGTTCAAGCATCCCTTTTTCATGTAGAATTCCTATTCCTTATACATTATTTTGTGCAATAGATATTAATAAATATAAAGGGTCTATGTAGGTAAATTTTTTATATCAAAATATATAATGTTTTCTTTTATAAGGTGGAAGTGGAATTCCACTCAGCTAAACCATATTATTTTTTTTCAAATGTTTGGTCATGTGTATATTACAGTGAGAATATTCTATTTGATAACTATATATTCCTTATATAAGGTTTGTGTAGTAAATATTTTTATCTTCGATCATGAGTTTTTAAAATTAGTGATCAACCCATAGTAGGTAATTATGGAATTAATTCGAAAAATAAAACGTGTTAGTTTATTTATATTGTCAATATTATCCAATATATTATATTAACATATATCTTATTATTATATTTCTATATTAAAAAATTATATAATTCATATATAATTAAAAATTATCAAGAGAAAATAATGTTTTTATATATTTAAGGATGTTATTTTGGATATCAAGTGGATAATATGATATGTAGATTCCATATATAAATCATTATATCATTTGGTTGGTGACTTATCATGTGATGGTTGATACAGATATGTGAGAACCATCTAGAGTGTGGGTTTTGAAACATGATTTTTGTAGGGACTATTGGGAAAATAATTAGAGGGTTATTACCATGATGCTTTATATGTGTAAGTGTAACCTAAGAGAGGGTTTTATCTTGGATTTAGAGTGTCCTAAGATTCAATAGGTAGGGTTATATTATCAGGGTATTGTGTGTGTTTTTTGAGAGGTGTTATCTGATATATGATATAAGAATATGGATTCATTGGATTTTCATGAGATGATAAACTTGAGTGATGGTCCTATATACTGAGGTTTGGTTTTTTATTGTAGGATTAGTTAGTTTCCTAAGATTATTGATTCTATATAAACATTTAATATAATGGTGAGGGTGTTATTTTATGCTAGTAAATATGAAATTAGATTCTCTGTTGGGAATTAATATGACAAAATGATAGTATGCGTGAAATTCCTTAATTTTGGAGGGAACTAAGGGTTCTCCTAAGAATATAAGATTGTAATACATATTGGCACTATCATTTTGTTTGTCATGTGATATAAGGTTTTTTGATTTGAAACTCGTGGCTTTGTGAGATTGAATTTACAGCTAGGTGCACCAGATCATATACCTATAGGGTATGTATAAAAGAAATGTGTAATACACTAGTTACAAACTATAAAATCATAATTATAAATCTGTTAATATCATGTATTGTTTGGATAAAATTTATTTATTTGAGCTATTCACATGAATATTTTTGTGAATCATCAATGATAACTATAGATTCTTACTTTAGGACCATTATTATACTATGTATGGATGGTGTCAATATTAATCTGATGGGGAACATGGTTCAGATGCAGTAGAATGGGTGTGATATAAATCATGATTATATTTCCCCTCAAGAGTTGTATGATGTAATCCATATAAAAGAGATGTCCCCATAATACATTAGAGTCGGTGACACTCATCTTATAATCAATGTTAACGAATGTTTTGTAATTCATTCATGGTGAGTCGGATATGAGAATCAATTGTACTTTCTTGTGGGTGCATGTGTATAAGGTGGATCATCGTGTCCTTCCATTACATATGTTAATTCATAAATTATTGGTAATTTAAGTGAGAAATCATGTTAGGTGATTAATTTTTATGGTGATATGAATCATTGTATGGTTGAGATAACATTATTATAATAATTAGTATGTAAAAAATATTTTAATTTTATCTTGTGTAAAATACTATAAATATATATATATTTAGATGTGTTTTTTGCATGAATTTTTTGAATTATTAACATGATCATGATGGTTTTTACATGACATGAGAGTTACATATGATGGAGGCATGTCAATGAAATATTAATAGAATGACAGTTGATTCGAGTGGTTGGGTATCCAACTAATGAACTATAATAAGAGTCTAGTTCAAAAAAAATTTAGGGTGTTTGAATGATCTCATGATGAATCAAATGAATTAAACCATCTGTGTTAGTTTTTATGCTTTCTTTTAAAAAGTTGTAACTAATGGTTATTATAAATGATTTTCCAAATGAGTTAATACTAGTGTTTTTGTATGTGATTCAGTTCGTTGAGACTAAAACTTCACTGATCATATCATTAGACCCCTAAAATTTTCATTTGGTAGGAGCATCTGATGATGGAAAGTGTGGTAGAATGTAATCTCCCTAATGAGAAAAAATGTAGTGAGGATTAACCAGTCATCGATATGAAATATTAGAAGACACGTTATTATCTTTATAGTGATTAGTTTCAGAAACGGTTGTCCTAATGTTTTAGTGATACCGATAAGTAGTTGCTATATTTTTATGAATAGTTCAAATCTTTGTTTAGTTCAATGGTATAATTTCAAAAATAATCCATGAAAAAGTTAAATGAATTTTTAATGAATTTTTATAGAGGAAGTTCATGATTTATAGTGATATATCACCAATTGTTGATAGGGATGATAAGTTATATGATGCGACAGTTGTAAAGACACACACATTTTAGGTTATGAAATTCAAAATACATTTCAATTTTTGAATTTGTTGAATGGTTAATTTGGAAAACCTATAATTAGATCATTAATATAAGAGTCAGAGCAACCTAATAGGATGTATTTGGATGTTTAGTAAGGAATAAATGGTTCTTTTTATGATCTGATGAGTATCTAAGGCCATATGTGGAAGATGGAGTTTTGGTAAGGTTGACTACACAAGATCACATTTTGGGTCAGAAATAACATGAAAACCATACAAAATCTAAAAAGGAGAAAATGTAGAGGTTTCACTAAAAAAAATTTACACCTATCCCACATTATCATCTCCATATCTTATAAAATCCATCCTCTTCTCCTCCCTACTATTCATCCCATTTCCCCATCAATATAGGTGACTTACAAGGTGATTTTCATGGAAGATATAGGTGAATCATCCCCATATTATTCCAATTTTTCTTTTCTATATTGTTCTCCAATATGGTGATTTTTTCATTTATATTTACTGTAACAATTTCCTTATACCATGTTATCACCATCCATGAATTACGGGACTCTCAAATGGTTCATTGATCATATATCATGTGATGTAGAACACAATCTTTTGCAAACTACTTCCAAGAAGAAACAATGACAACAAAATTATTCTATGGTTTTTATTTTAATTATGTTGAAATTTCTATTTAATCTATTTTGGGATTAAAGGATTTTACAAACAATGGAGTCAATATAAGGTCATGGGATGTTGGTATCCTTGTTATCAAGGGTTTAGTGAGTGGATGTTACCTTGTGAGATTTTAATCTATTATTACTATTAAAATAAATTTATATTAGGTGTTGATATTAAATATAAATGTCATAGTTAATTGAATATGTTTTTTACCATTAGTTTCATTCTTGGGATTTTTATGTGAGATTTATAGATCTATGAATGAGCTTTGGTGATTGTTCTCAGGCAGTGATTAAATGAAATATTATTAAATGATATTGGTGGCCCTTAAAAATTCAATTTTTATTATTATTCATGTTTATTATTTCATGTGATATGAATAAATGTAATTGTAGTAAATTGAAATTCTTCTATATAATAATGAGCCATGGGCCAGAATGGACCACAATGAACTTTCAGGATTTCCTTAGGAGTCTATGGTCAGGGTTTTGATTATAAATTTATTCCTTGTGAAATTTAGAGCATGAGGGGTATAATTTATCTAAATTGAAAGTAATGTTGTTTCCCTAGTTTTGAATCCTTAGGGAACACCTTTTACAGGGGCATCATAGACTATATTGGTTAGACCAAGTTGGAAAGGATATAGTTCTATGATTCCTTATAAGCTGATAGATATTTATGGAAAGCACGGGGAATGTTTTCCTCCCACATAGATATCTGTTTGGAAGGGAATGAAAACCCTATAGATATTGATATATAGGTTGGATCTGATGACTGACATAGGTGACATGGAATGTTTCATTGATTTATGTCATATCCCTTTTGAAAATTTATCATTAATGATAATAACTCCATAACATGTTATGAATACGCCAAGGGACGTGATTCCATCTGAGTAACAGTTGATGACCTGAGTGGTATGAGTAAATAAGGGGATCCCAAATTATTTTTTCATTATTTATGGGAAATAAGGGGTATGAACTTACCATGGGAGGTATTGACCTCTGAAAGGAAACATAAAATAATGGGGAGTCATAAATATAGATGCCACTATTATTCCTTAATTGATGATGAAATATATATACTACTTCGGACATGTTGATTGGTCCTTAAATTGAGAGGATAAACTCATATAGGTGTTATAGGTTTGGGAATAGTTTTGACCTGATGCAATTAATATACATGAGAGGATTGAGATGACATCCACTACCCACCATGATGTACTTAGATACATGGGGTGCCTTGGATTTACCCATTGGATATATCAATCATACATACTATAATGACATTGATGTAAGTAAATAACTACTACAATATATATATATATTTTTGTGTCTGTGGGATGATCATGGAGGGACATAATACCCACTAAGGGAACAATATGATATGTGATGAAGAGTCAGAAGAAAAACAACCTACATGATGTATATGTGAGTTGATCTTGGAGGGATAGATTTCCCCTTGAGTGATCAATATACTATGAGATTAGGAGTTGGATTTACAACCCCACCAATGAGATGCATACATGAGATAATATGAGATAGAAACGTTGTATTATGAGATATTATTATACTGTGAGATGTCATAGGTGGATTAGACTACCACATGAGGAGACATAAATATGAGATAATCTAGGAAGGATGTACTATAGCCTTAGTGATAAATATAATTGTGACATGATATGGGTTGGAATAGTTATATTTATGTTATCAGAGACACCTAAGAATTAATTAATGCTATTATAGTAAATCTTGGATGTCTCATTGGAAATAGAGGATTGATATTGTTTATTTATTTATTCTTCCAATGTTTTTCCTATTTTTGTGATTATAATATAACATATGTATACTCTATATTTACTAGTTTTTTATTGTATGGTGGTGTTGTACTATGTTTCATTCAAATGATTCTCAGTAATCCATGACAATAGGAAAATCATGAATTCATCCCTACTTGTAGGATCTGTTTTGAAGAAGTCCCAATATAACATTATCGAGAATGATAACTTGGACTAGATTATAGATCAGGTTTAGTTGAGGCTTTGTGGTGGTATTAAATAATCAATTCAATATATTTGTTTCAATTTATTTAATTTCACAGGTTATTGGCTGAGTGGGTGATAATACTATTAAGTATGACTTTTTAGCAAATTTAAATTTATTATAAATGATTCTTTTTTACTGTTATGAATAATATATAATTTTTCTATAATATTTTAGTTATTTTTGTTTTTATATAGTTATACACTCCGATATGGGGGTCTTGTATCCCCATGGTTACGCCCTATATTTCCACCAAAACATAGATTTCCTTAGAATAAAGGGCGTTTCATTAGAGGTTAAGAGTGAAAATATATATTTGTTATATATTTAGTTGGGGGCATGGTTCCTATACCCCCTAAATTGGTCAAACAATGAAGAGAAATAGTTACCATTCAAGCCTAAATCCAATGGTCTATAGGAGAGTGAGAAGAGATAACGGTATAAAACACACAACTAGAGGGATTGACGTAAATTTTTTATTTAAAGATAATAGAGGAGAAGAGGACCATAAATCAACACCATATCATATAAAATAATCCATGATCGTATAATAGTAAAATCCCCCAATGCATGGGATAATAAATAACACGTTTCTAAAAATAAAATATGAGAATATTCTTATGAAGAAACAACAATAATAAAAATCTATTCCAAGTAAATTGGTTCTAAATCAGAGATAAAATCTATCCGGATCACTTAAAATATATATATAGTGTTTTGAAAAACATTTATACTCATTGTCATTTTTTCAAGTCATATAATGAAAATGCTAAATGTGTATACTAATTATCCAATGAATATTTTATGGAATCAATAAGCACCCCCCATGTAATAAACCCATCCCAATGCTCACAAAAGATCACTCACTTAGTACCATAAACAATATAAGAATGTAAATATAATCCTAGGATCCTGAAAAAAACATCACCACTAATTTTTCACTATTGTTACCCAATATTGAATATCCTATGTTATATTATCTTCTATATCATATTTATAATAATAATTAGATATATCTTTTATAAAAAATTATAGTCATTCCATTATAATCACAATCCCATCACAAGTAAATAGTATAATTGTATAGTTAACATGATGTGATTCATCCATTACCCTATAACCATGCAAAAATTCACACTATACTACATCAAAAACAGGTATTGTTAATAACTTTACTATCTATAGGACTCTAGCCCAACTATTCTATAACCATTGACCAAACTCAATTATGTAATATACTAAATTAAATGATGGAGTGAGGGGATAATTATAGTTATCTATATTCCCTCATCCAAATAGATATTGTTGAAAAAACAAAAATAAAATTTGGATATTTGTATGGAATATTCGACTCAGAAGGGGTGCATATAAAAATCATGACAAATTATTGGGATTTATATTTTCTCTTGAATCTCAACTCAAGGGTTCTCACAACATCCCTATAATAACTCACTATATCTACCATTGCATCATTAACACACAAAACACCCATTCCCTCTATTAAAACACAACAATCAAGGATCTACATGAAAAAACCATATTACCAATCAGAGATACATATTTTAAAATTTGATTTATATAATTCCATGTTTTCTATCATTTTCATTAGTATTTCTTCAACCATTTTTAATGAAAAATCACTCACAAACAAACACCCATACAAATTATGTTCAACTACATATTTATTAATATTTAAAACATAATCATTTACTAAATAATAAATTCTATCCTAATAAACCCATTACATATTCATCATTATTCATTTTCATCCCACAATAATAAAAACCCATATCCAATATCTAAAACAAAAACATATATTTTGTGAAATATTTTATATCAAATAAAATTAATCTCTTGGATATTTTATATTATAGAAAATATATATATTATCTTGAATTACCAAGAAAACTGATTTTATCTTATGTTACACGTAATAATGACTGTAGTTTTCATTACACAGAATGTCATGTTTTAACAAAACATATCATACTATTTAAATATATTTATTTAATATAATAATTATTATATATCAATTGGGATAGAGGATATAAATAATATTAAATAAATTATGAAAATATGGATAAAAAACATATATTTTATTAATTATTTGTTGTCTAATTAACTAGAAATTTAAAAAACACCATTTGAAAAGAAAATAAATATATTTTTTGGATTTTTATGAGAACATATTTTTTTAATAAATAATTTTACCCAAAAAAATATATAGAATTAAATTCAAGAAATTTTCATACATTATATTATTAACGAAATTTACATTCATTATATGTGTTTTCTAGGAAATAAATCTAATTTCTAGCTTAAAACTGAATTATTAAAAAAATATTTTTCTTGCCTTTTGTGTACATATTATAATTTTTTTGACACATTTATAAAACTTA
Source organism: Viscum album (assembly GCA_963277665.1). Classification (NCBI taxonomy): domain Eukaryota; kingdom Viridiplantae; phylum Streptophyta; class Magnoliopsida; order Santalales; family Viscaceae; genus Viscum; species Viscum album. Next base: position 334,406,622 of record OY728161.1, read on the forward strand.
TTTGAAAAAATAATTTTCATTATTTAAATAATAATTTCAAAATTATCTTAGATTAAATTTCTGATAATTTTTTGATAAGTTATATTTTTTAATGAAAAGTGAAAAATACTAGTTTTTATTATGATTTTTCATTTATTTTAAGGATTTTGAAAACTAAATAATTTAGCTAAATTAATATTAAAATAAAAATTTGTTTAATTATATTACCATAACATTAATTTAGTTAATTTTAACTCGTTATCATAATGAATTTTCATGTAAAAATATTAAAATCATTTCTATATTTTCTCTTTGAAAACACTATTTGTCATCACTTTTCTAAGATAAATTTTTAATTTAAAATTTTTAAATGTATTTAATTTAATTTGGAAAAATTTATCCCATATTTATAATAAGAATATATTATATTACGTAATATTTTCAATATAAATTTTTACCATAATGAATTGAAAAAGGTGTAAAAATTATTTACCAATGTTATAGTAAAAATGGTATTACTGGTGGTTAAACTAATAATTTGAGTATTTAAATGACCATAAAAGAAAAAAAAATCATATATTATGTCTATATGGAAATATTGATATTCAAAATTGATAATATATTTTCATTTATGAAGCTTTTTTCTTAGGAATTAATTTATTTTTTTGACTTTTTTTAAAATTTCCATGTAGTTTATAAGTGGGTTTCACTCCCCAACTTACAAAGGGCCACCATAATCCTTCACTTATATCTTCCTATGAAGAAATATAGTTAATAAAACCCCTAAAAATCCTATCTTAACTTCATTTTACAAGTTATCAGGAAGCCTTTTTTCCAAAAAGGCCAATATTATGGTCTTTTACAAGAAATATAAATGTGGTGATTTCAAGTGAAGATAATTTTCTTCACTAAGATCATTATATTTTTCATATTTTATAATATAAATTATTTATTTAAAATTAAATTATAATAAAAAAAATTATATCATATACGGGGTGTTTATTATGTTAACTTAATAAGCTATACCCATCACTACTTCCATCATATAGAAAACAAAGCCTTCGATCGTGTGTATGGAAGACTATAACCTCACAAATTGATGTGGTTTTTCTTCATTACCATCCTTAAAGGAGGGGTATAATGATTAATTTAATATTACAAAAAGATATTTATTACATAAATATACATTTTATATTATGATATAATTGATACATTTTTACCTTCCACCATAGTTAGATACAATAACATCGCTCATGTATACCGCATGTGCCCACATCATGAAGAGACGTAATTCATTTTCCGGTAGGATTTAAATCGAAAACTGTATGGGTAAATTTAGTACATAAAAATTACGTATATGAAATAATAATAAATCTCTAATGGTTATATGTTATTTAATTTTTTCAATCTGTTGAAAAAATCGAAACAATGTATAGGCGTACGTACAACCTTTCGTCACCACGAAAGGTGTATTAGATTTTCTCTGTATAGATTTTATTGTTTGATCTAAAGAAATATATAATAAATATATTGGATAGTTATATTGTGGTTAAAATTAATTATATTATTAACAATTATTATGTTAAAATGAATGAAAATTCTAAATGATAACATTCATGGAAAAAAGCAACTATTAACCGAAGAATGATAAAATTATAATTAAGCTGGTTATAAAAGGTAATAAGTAAGACATATGTGGTGTTATATATATATATAATTATCTATAATATATTTAATAAAAAATTATTATTATTATAAATTAATTTTTAATGCGGATTAAATAATTCGAGACTTAGTGTACGGGATTTTAAATCTCTCTTTTATTTCTATGAGACATATAAAAAATCACTAGTAATTTATTTTATGTTTCATTTATACTACCCCTATTTAATAGTATATCATTAAAATAATTATTTTCATGATATTTTATGTTTCATTGATATTATCCATTATTTGTGATTATGATTCAATTGTTTACTAAAACGATTAGAAATAATTTTCTCAAATTTTCTTTCTTTGAGATATGTTTTATGTTATGAACCTATCATATTTTTATGGTTTATATAAATATCCATTAATATTATGTTTAAAGAATTAATTTGTTCTCATGATATTATAAGATTCATTTAATTATGTTATTTCATAGGGATTATGATTAAATGTTACCAAAGTGGTAATGGTTTTATGGTACAATCACATCCTTTATCAAGTTGTTTATGTTTATGCTTCCAATGATGAAATATTATGATCCACATCTCATTAAACTAATGATATATCATCTCATACTATTATAAAATTGTAATATATAGTTTCCATTAATTTTCCTTTACTTTTGTTATCAAAATTTAAATTTAATGGGTTTTAATTAAACCAACATTATTTCTCTCTCCAGTCAAAAATTGTTTCCATTATATATCCATTATTTCATAAAATGATGTCAATTTTATTAACAATATCATAATGATTTATTAAACCCATTTTTACCCATTTTTTTAAAGAATAATGATATATTCATGTATTTTTCAAAAACAATGATATTTTGGATTTTAAATAAAATTTGAATATTTTTTACCCCAGCGACATGAACGTTATTTTATACCATCCTTAATAGTCAATATTTTAAACATAAATTAATATTTTTTAGAATTTATTTTAAAATAATAAATAATTTGAAAAAAAATTATGTTTTAAACAAATTAAATTAAAAGTTTATTTTCCTCATGAAATATTCCTTGGTGGGTTTCATTATAAATAGTTTACATCAAAGATAGAATACATTAATATCACTTATATATGATTGGGGCTATAATACAAGGATGAAATTATTATCCTGTTCAATAATGGTTTATTTATCTGATGATATGTTCATAATGAAACCCATATATTTTCCATGGGTAATTTATGAAGAAATTATTATGAAAACTGTTTCGTTTCCATGGGTTATGCTATGTTGAAATATTTCATTAATTTTTTTTCAATCATTCTGATATGATACATGTTCTATTATTTTGTAGAGTAAAAATGTATGGATTGTTTGAAGATTTTCTTTATATCTTTTTCCAATTATTTGGTTAATGGTTAACTTTACATGAGATAAAATTTTGTATAAGAGGTTACCCCAAACCGAAAACAACAGGGTAAACATGAGGTTATCTCAAGCCTGAATTAAGATGGTATAAGGGAGGTCATCCCAAGACTGAAATACAAGGGTACATAAGAGGTTATCCAAGTACCAGAATAATAGGATACATGGGTTATTATCCTATTACAAAAAAATTATGAATGTATTGGTTGATATCCTTAACATGGTATGTTTGATTCTTATGTTTATGCCAAAAATCAATGCCTTATGACATTTCAACTATTTTGTGGATTCATTTTTTTGAAACCATTATAATTCATGTGTTATAAAATTCCAATATTTATTACATGACTCATGTTTATAATTTATAATATTCTAGGATTGGTTTTCAAATGTTATTCTCATATTTTTCAAACATATATAACAATTTTATATTTATATCATCCTCGTTTACCCTTACTGATCATCTGATGTCACCCCATTAATATGTTTCCACTCCCTTGTATATGAAGAATGTTTTCATTTCGAGTATGTCTATAAAGATTACAATATGGAAACATCTATCAGAGATATTATTTATATCTTTAAATAAATAAGAATATTTTTTATTTAGTATCCTAATGCAATATACAATTAAACAATTTAGGTGTGTTTTAGTGAAATGTAATATATATTTATCGAAAAATATGTAATACATATGTATAAGAATACTATGTCACTATTTTTGGTATTAGGGTAAATGTTTAGTTAATTATTGGAATAGTGATAAGAAAACATTTGTGATATCCTTAGGGATATTTATTGGGATACATTTAATGATAAGTCTATAGATGATTGAAACTATAAGAAAAGGTCCTTGAATTTGGTTAAATAATATTCTAATTGATTTTGAAGAAATTATATCTCTTTATAAATGCTATATGTTTGTGTGGCTATATGATAGAGGCTTATAGGGGTATTAACTCCAAAAAGGGTGCACTGAGATTGAATATATCATTATCAAGTCCACAACAATGGTCCTCTCTAATCACATTGTATGAAACTCATAGGGTATATGATTTGGTAATTCACAAAAAATTTAGAATCCCTCATGAGTGTTTTGAATATTGAGAATGAGTGGACTTGGTTAAGCCTATGGTGTCATAGATTGAAAATAAGGGGTATGGATTTAGAAATCCTATAAATTATTTTCCCTTATTAGGTTTTTTTCCTTTTTTATTAGTGTTTTTCACACTATTATTTATAATTTTAGTCAAATTATAAAATATAAAGGAACTGTGTTACTGTAGAATGGAACAGAAAATTCAATGATTATTTTCATGATAAACCAAACAATAAAAGAGATAAAATAACAAATCACATTTATATTTTCAAAAAACATTCTCATAACATGAATCATGCTACTGTTGCAAATTATAAATAGAGAGAAAAATATTATGCTGAGTCCATCATGTGGAAAAATCCAACATTCATTTAGTTGTTTTGTTGATCTACTAGTTTCTAAGAAGTTTATCAGTACCACTAAAAGCTATTTTCCAAAATCTTGTTTTCTGAAGGAAAAAATTTTATTTTTGATATATATTATTTGGAAGGAAAAGTGGATAAATTGTAGAAACTTATGAATAATACTAGTCAAGAATATGTAATTAAATAACTTGATTGGGATGAGTTTAAGATGATATTTTTTAATAATTAATCAACTTGAATTCTAATAAAAAGAATGGAGAAAGAATTTCTGCAGATCAAAAAGATGGATGGTGATTCACATGTCACCTATGAAGATAATTTTACAAGACTTTAAAGGAATTATTTTTTATTTATCATTCGTATAGAAATAATAATTAATTGATTAAATATTGTATTAAGTCACGATATTCATAAGTAAATGTCTAAATGAGACTTTAGTATCTACAAAGAAGACATTCTATGTTCACTGAATGTAGAAATATAAATTGTAGATCCAGACCATTTGATTGATTTTTATTTTAAAAGCAATATCAAAACTTATGGGAACTCAGAAAAATCACATAGTGGAAATAAATTTCATTCACCAACATTCCAAAAATATTGGAATAATAACAACGGTGAATTCCTAATAGAAACATGCAACTGTTACATATTTGGTAAGCCCTTCCATCGAGTAAAATAATATAAAAGGTATGGGAAGAGGATAGTCAATGAAACTAATGGAAAAACATATCAACAAAATGTACCACCCACAATCCATTGTTTCAATTGGAAGACGTTTATTCATTATGAGAATCAATACTCCAATCCATGGGATAATGTGGATGATATTCCATAGTATCTTCTAAAGACAAAGAAAAAAGGGAAATATTATGAAGTCAAAATGGATGAATTTAATTATGATAATTAAGTTACACTTATCCTCCTCTCCATAGATGGTAATTTCTTGTTTTAATTTGTATGAATGCGCCCTTTGAAAATGGTATTATTCACCCGTTAGAGAAATTTCTTGTTGTTATCTCTATAACAACCTTGCTTTTATAACGCACTTAAACATGATTTATTATATAAAATCATAACTTGATACAACATAAAAGATCAAGAGGTAATGTTTATTTGGGTCTTAGGAACATTACATAACAACTTAAGGAATTGAAAATTACATCTTATTGATAACTTCCATTACATGAACACTACATTCCCTTATACTTATCATCACATAGGATAACATGGGTACATGCATTGAAAAAGGGTGCGGTATAAATCCCAATAAGGGAATAAACATAGAATAATGTGAGGGATATTGTAAATGATAAAAAATATGCATATCAAAGGATAACAATAGAAACATGAACATAAAGTCATGATAAAGCATGATAATCCTAACATCGAGATGTAGCAACAACACCTAACATTGGATAAGCATGAGCCAAGGCTCGTTTCACATGAAGCATGAGTAAACCATTATTGTACATGAATCAAGATGAAACCCTCGTTTCACTTTAATTATCATGAGTCAACACCCATTTCACATAATGTATCATGATACAATACTTTACCCAATGCATTGGAGCTCTATTTCGGCGCACCCTTCTTAAACATTTCATTTCATGCATAAGTGTGCCACATGGATCATAAAACATGGATTCATAAAACCTCATTAATTATTCCAATATAAAATAGTGTGTAATTAATAGATTAAACTTTTTATAAAATATGTAAATGTTCTTAAATTTGTATACCCTGGATAGAGAAATGGGCATGGTATTCACTGCATAATGACTTTGGATTGAATAATCACAGTGCAATTTCGGCAGTGTAACGGCGTGACCTAAGAAGTCATAAACATGGTTGATGAGAGATAAAGGGTTGTATCATCATATATAAATGAAATTGAAAGTAATGGTTCATATATATACATGTACCAATAATTCTAATGGAATTTGGAATCATGATACCAAAGAATTACACAAATGTAAATGAAGAGAGAGAAATTTCTTACAGAATTTCAGCATGGTAACGGGTATGCATGGATGGAATTAATGATAAAAAATAAGATATATAATTATTTAAATATGAAGAGGTAATTATGGAGGAGGTGTGATTTCATATCCCAAAATTTAAAATTTAATGAAAAGGCTGTAACAATATAAAGAAACATGGAAAACATTTATAAATGAATAAATCCTTTACATGGATGTATGATCCCAAAGGCTTTGGAGGGGATTGAGAGAGACATACTGGGATCTTGAGAAACCTAGGGAGGGTTATATAGATATTATTGAAGAGTTTGGAAAAAATAAAAAGGCTTTTAGTGAAGAGGAAGTGGAAACTTGGTTGGGTTTATACTGTAAATGAGGCAGAATTTTGATTATTTTGGTTTGGGACACCACACATTAATCTAAAAAACCACAAAACAGCCCATGCTTTTTTCCAAAGGGTAGTGAAAAAAAATATTTTATATGGCAAATGTCTAAACTTTTCAAAATAATAGGTTTTCTTATGTGGAGGTGAGTCACACTCTCAAAGAAAACAATTTAAAAATACAAAATGTTTTATAAGGATTGAAGGTCCACTTAAGATTTGTAAAATAAATAAATAAAACCCAAAATAACATTAATTTAATTTTAAAACATATATTGTCCGAACATAATGTTTATATTATTTTATTACATAACTATTGGATCATTATTATGTCATAAAACACAATATATATTTAAACGGTATTAAATTTTTACCCAAAAATTCTTCTGTCTCAAAAAATATTGAGATATTCAATGTGGGATAATTTTGTCGTCTAGATTCCAAAAAGAAGATTAATTTTATTTAAATAATTTTACAAATATGTAAATTTTTACTTTTAAAATAAAAACAGACATTTATCAAAAATACATGGGTTTTTACTAAAACTGTTTTCAAACCATAATAAAAATTTTCATTGCAGTCATAAATTTATAAGATAATTTATATTTAATAAATAGTAATTTAATAATATAATTATTATTTAAAAAATATTATTTAATTACAAAATCAATTAATTCATCAAAATAGATTTCTTAGTTTGAATATTATCTAAAAATACTATTTCTTCTTTAAAAACTATTTACAAAGTAACAATAAAAAATTATCATATATTATCAATACAAGAATAATTTAGATAACCATAGTTCTAGGGTCTTGTTACATTACCCCTTATAAGACCCACATAAGACCGAAGGGTAAGGTGTGTTATTGTGACAATCTTTTGGGTGTCTTGGATAACATTACTCGAGTGGTATTCTCTATCAACTTCCAATTATCTTGTAAGTGGTTTTGATTGAGTGTAACATTATCAAGCTCTAATAGGGCTTGGTCAAGAGGGAAGCCCATTGACGCCGCCCCCTTTTCATGCTCTGAAAAATGGGATTCATTTGGGTAAAGTCAACTTGATGAGGCCATTTCTTACTTTCTCTGAGTAAATTGGATTTTTTGAATCCCTATATTTATATTAATCATGTGATCACAGTACAACGACTATATTAAAATAGTCTCAATCTTTAACAATACTTTAAAATACAAACCATAGAACAAAATAAGTTCATACATTTTACATAATAAGAAGACGACATTTAAATAGACCAAGATGAATTATCATTAATAATTTTTTTGTTAATTACAATCTTCCCACCTAAAGAAATCCCACACTCGAAATTCCCATTTCCCACACTAAAATAGATATGGGTAACTATGCTTCAACACTTCCTCTGATTCCCACACTACTTATTCAAACTTGTGGTTTCTCCACAACACCTTGAAGAAGGGAATTGTCTTATTTCGAAGAACTTTTTCTCTATGATCTATGATCTTCACTAGTTTCCCTTCATAGGAATGATTATCCTCTAACAATACTACCTTTGAAGAGATTACATTTGAAGGGTATGGTATGTACTTATTTAAGAGGGATACATGAATGACATCATCTACATTGGCCATAGTAGGTGGAAGTTCTAGTCGATAAGCCACAACCCCGACACGATTATGAATCTCGAAGTGGCTGATGTACCAAGGAATTAACTTCCTTTTCTTTACAAACCTAATGACGTTATTCCATAGAGATATGCATAGAAACACCATGTATCCAACTTTAAACTCGATGTCTCATCGAAGGTTATATACATAACTCTTCTATCGACTCTGGGATACCTTGATATTATGTTGAATGGTTTTCACCTTATCCACCATTTCATCAACCAATTATTTTCCTAGAAGCATAGGCTCACTGTGTTCAAACCAACATGTCGGTGTTCTAAACCTCTTCCTATACATGTCTTCATAAGGTGCCATTAAGATGCTCATGTGGAAGCTGTTATTATAATATAATTCAACTAGAGGAAGATGTTGATCTCACCCTCCTTTAATGTCCTTTATGCATGCTCTCAACATGTCCTAAATGATTATATTGTCTTCCCATATTGGCCATTAGTTTGAGTATGATAAGGCATACTAATGTTCAACTCAGTATCTAGAGAAAGTTGAGGACTCTTCCAAAATATAGAGATTAATCATGGATCTCGATCATATATAATAGATAGTGGTAATCTATGCAGCCTTACCACTTCCATAATATATATCTCTACATGTTTATCCAATGAGAAATCCTCCCAAGATGTAATAAAGTGAGAAGAATTTGTAAGACGATCCACAACAACCCATATTGAATTGATGCCTTTAGATGTATTTATATGTATGGTGACAAAGCCCATGGGGATATCCTCCCATTTCTATGCTGGTATGGGTAGTGTTTGCATTATCCCCTTAGACTTCTTCCTCTCTTCTTTCACTTTCTAACACACCTAAAACATTGATTTATACTAATTGTTATCCTTCATTATATTATCCCGCCACTAATACTTTGAGAGATCATTATACATCATTTTTATCCTAGGTGAGTAGAGAAATTTGAACTATGTTCATCATCCAGAAGTTCAATCTTCATCTCAGGACTTGATAAAACACATAGTATTTTTCCAAATCCCACAATTCCTTCTTCATTAACATTTAACTCCAAGGATTTCCCTTTTTTATAGCTTCATCTTTTTTCAAAATTCCCACATCATCTTTTTGAGCATCCATTAACCGTTCCAAAAAAATAACCGAGCAACCATTTGTGAATGGATTGATGATGTTCTCTTCTTTATGGTCCTTATGTCAATATTCATCAAATCTAAGAATATTGAATCCTTCTCAATTCTCATCAATGATAGGATTTCAGGATCCTTTCTACTAAGAGCATCTGCCACCTTGTTCATTTTTCTTTGGGTGACAACGGATTTAGAATTCATAGTCTTTTATCAGCTCTAACAATCTTCATTGGTTCATATTCAACTCTATTTGTGTGAATATATACTTGAGTCTTGTGTGGTCCATATATATTTCACACTTCTCCCCAAAAAGATAATTCTAATAAATTTTCAAAGTAAAGTTCACTACAGAAATCTAGAAGTCATGTGTTGGATAGTTCTACTCATGAAAAATCAATTTCCTTGAAGTATAGGAAATGGATTTTTCATTTTTCTTCAACACACATCTCGAGGCCTTCTTCGAAGCATCACTAAACACCACAAATATTTATCCACTAGTGGGAAGTCTGAGAAAGGGCGTAGTGATAAAACTATTTTTAAAATCCTTGATTCTTTCTTGGCATTCATCACTCCAAACAAACTTTACTCCAATTTGAGTTTTCTTGGTAATAGGGTCAGAAAATCATGAGAAATTTCTCACAAATCGTCGATAATATCCAGATAACCCCATGAATCTAAGGATATCAGTTACCGATGTTGGAATCTTACATCCCTCACTTGTATCTGACTTGGAGGGATCCATAGATATCTCATTACTTGTGAAGATATGGCCCAATAATGAGACATCCTTTAACTAGAACTCACACTTGTTGTACTTTTCATAGGGATTCTCCTTCTGCATGGTATCCAGTACAGTTCATAGAAGCTACTCATGATCCTACTTGGTTTTGGAGTATATTATAATATCATCTTTAAATACTACCATAAATTTTTCAATGTAATATCGAAAGATCCTATTCATAAACTCTATGAACATTTCAGGAGAATTAGTGAGTTCAAAAGGCTTTACTATGAATTTATAGTGCCTGTACCTTGTATGGAATGCAGTATTGGGGATATTTTCCTTCATCACCTATACATGATAATATCCCGACCGCAAATCCACCTTGGAGAGGTATTGTGATCCACACTATTGATCAAACAAGTCATAATTTCATGGTAGATGATACCTATTCTTTATCATAATTTTTTTAGCTCACGATAATCAATGAAAAAAGTGAATCAACCCATCCTTCATCATGAAAAAGAGGACTGGTGAACCCCATGGTGATGCACCTGGTCATATAAACCCTTTATCCGGATTTTCCTATTGTTGTTTCTCCAACTCCTAAATCTCCAAAAAAAATCCACTCAAACATAGTCTTGGATATTAGAAATACCCCTTGTATAAGGTCAATCGATAATTCAACATCTCTTCTTAGAGGGAGACTATGAAATTCCATAGGAAACACTTCAGTGAATTTCCTTACAATATGAATGTATTCAGGGATGGTTGTATCCTTGGAATCAATAATCTGAGCCTAATATGCAATCTCATAGGGATGTAATATCTATTCTTGAGATGATGGAGCTAAATAAGATTCATTCTCCTCCTTGCACTTTTATAGAATTAGAGGGAAATTCTCCACATAGAGAGTTATTTCCCTCTCACGGAAATTTATGATTGATCTATATAAGGAAAACCAATTCATGCCAATAATTTCATTAAGTTCCACCAGAGGGAGTATGAAAATGTTCACCAAAAATTTCGATCAAGAGATTGTGATCGGGAGGAGTTATACTCATTGGATTCAATGATTTCCCCATTTTCTGTACCCACCTACATCATTACTTCCATGATTTGTGGTGGTGTTGGGATTGTTATACTGAACATTTAGGATATAAAATAATGCATAGATCTATGGGAGATAAACCTTCCATTCAAAATTTTATTATGGTTTTACTCTATTGAATATACACTTTAGGATGAGTATTTTTAGACTATTAAATAACTAAAGGGGAATCCAAAGAAAAAAACAGATGACTTATAAATAAATTTTATTTCGATAACTTATGAATCAATAGGCTTTAGTATATGTTATCCATGATCTAATTTATAACATATAATATTAGGGGATTTTATTAATTACATTAATAATGTTTCATACTAAAATTTTCCATTTACAGAAGGATATCCCTTGGGAGTGTCATAACCAAGAGTGTAGAAAGGCCCATTGTCGTGTACCCGAATACCCTAGGTGAAGCCCGAAACTCCTTGTCAGGGTTTTAACCCCTATGTACATCTATTCCTGAGCCACATCTACCTGCTTATATCCTGATAGGGATATATTTCCTTGATAAAACACTTACTAAATACCCACCAAAACATTGGAATTTTTTTATTATACATAGTCTTTCCTCTATTTCTTCACTAGGGATTTATAATCCTTATCCCAAAAATATCTAAACCTATCCTCTGATACCAAATATAATAACCCTACTTTTATTACACACATAAACATGATTTATTACATAAACTCTTCACTTGATGAAACATATAATATTGAGAGGTCTAGTGTCTTTAGGGATTAGGAACCTTACATTGCAACTTAAAGCATATAATGTAACATCTTATTGATAACTTCCATTACATGACCACTACATTCCCACATACTTATCATTACATAGGATAACCTGAGAACATGCATAAAAAGGGTGAGATATAAAGAAAATTAGGGGAATAAAAATTCGATAACATGACGAATACAGTACATGTTATACAATATGCATATCAATGGATTACAGGGGAAACATGAACATAAAGTCATGATAAATCATGATAATCATAACATACAGATGTGGCAACAACACTTAACATGGAATTAGCATGAGGAAAGGCTCATTGCACATAGAGAATGAGTAAACCCACATTGCACATGAAGAATTAGTAAACCCTCATTACACTTGAATTAGAATGAGTCAACACCCATTTCACATGATGTATCATGATACTATACTTTACAAAATGCATTGGAGCGCTATTAGGGCTCAAAATTCTTAAACATTTCATTGTAGGCATAAGTGTGCCACAAGGATCACAAAACATGGATTAATTAAACATCATCATTTATTCCTCGATAAAGTATTGTGGAATTCATACACTAAACTCATTAAACAAAAATTAAATGTGCATAGTGGTGAACAACCTTGACATATAAATGGGCATGGTATTCACAACACAATGACTTTGGCTTAGAAAATCAAGGTGAAATTTCGGCAGCATAACAACGTGATGTAAGAACTTATAAAAATGGTTGATGAGATAGAATGGGGTGTCTCGTAATATTTACATGAAATAGAAATTATGGGGGTCATATAGAAACATGTCCCACCAATTTTAATGGAATTTGTATTCATGATACAAAAGAATTACTTGAATGTTAATGAGGAGAGTGAAATTCCATACAGAATTTATTCAAGGCAACAAGTATACATGGAGGGAATTAGTGATATATAAGAGGGATCTATAATTATTCAAACATGAATAGGGTGTTATGGGGGATTTGTGAAATAATACCCCCAAAATTTTATATTAAAGAAAAAGGATGTAACATGAAAAAGAAACTTGAAGAAGATTTAGAAAGGAATAAATCTGTTACATGGAAGTGTGATACCAAATTCTTAGGAGGGTATTGAGAGAGGTTTTTTGGGAGAATGGGACGCCTTTAGAGGGTTGTAGAAAGATTAGGGGAGATTTTAGATGTAATAAAAAGGTTTTTAGTGAAGAGGAAGTGGGATCTTGTGTCAGATCATATAGGAAATGAGGGGGAATTCTTTATTATTTTGGTTTGGGACACCACACATTAAACTAATCAAAACCACAAACCCACCAATGGTTTTTTCAAAAGGGTAGTGGAAACAAATATTTTATACAGACAATGGACCATCTACTTAAAATAATAGGGTTTCTTATATGGAGGTGTGTCACACTCTCAAGGAAAACAATTTAAAAATACAAAATGTTTTATATTCCTTGAAGGGTCCCCTTAAGATTTGTAAAATAAATAAAACAATACCAAAATCAAATTATTTTAATGGTAAAACATATATTGGCCAAAAATAAAGTTTTTAGTATTTTATTATATAACTATCGGGTCATTATGATGCCATAAAACACATTATATATTTAAACGGTATTTAATTTTTTCCCAAAACATTGATTGTCTCAGAAAATTATGAAATATTCACCGTTGGATAATTTTGAGGTCCTGATTCCAAAAATAATATCCATTTAATCTAAATAATACTCTTAATATGTGAATTTTTTCTTCTAATATAAAACTAGAGATTTATTGAAAATTCATGGGTTTTGACAAAAACGATTTTCTAACTTTCATAAAAATTACCACTGCAATCATAAAATTATATGCTAATTTATATTTAATAAATTTTAATTCAATATAAAAATGATATTTTAAAAATATTTTTTAATTCAAAAATAAATTTATTTATCAAAATATATTTTTTAGTTTGAATATTAACTAAAAATACTATTTGTACTTTAAAAACTATTTTCAAAGTAACAATAATAAAATAAATGAATATTTTCTATAAAAGAATAATATTCATAATCATAGTACTTTGGTCTTGTTACATAACCCCTTTTTACACCCACATAAGACCATAGGGTAAGGTGTACGATGTTGACACACTCTTAGGGTGGCTCAGATAGCATCACTCGAGTGGTAATCTCTATCAACATCCGCTTCTCTCGTAGGCAGTTCCACTCGATCTTAACTTATTCAAGCTAGGATTGGGATTGGTCAATGTGATGACCAATTACACCACCTCCTTTCTAAGCTACCACAAATGGGCTTCATATGGGGAAAGTCTACTAGATGAGGACATCGCTTCCTTTGTCTAAGTAAATTGGATTTGTTAAAGCCCTATATTTATACTAATCACGTGATCAATGTTCAATGACTCTATTAACTATGGACACAATTCATACTGGTATTTTAAAATCCAAAACATAGAACCAAATAAGTTCAAACGTTTTACATAACCATAAGAAGACATTTAAATAGATCAAGATGAATTTTCATTAAAAAAAAATTTGTGTTGTTACAGTCTCCCTCTATATGGATTCTGGTATAATTAAATCACATTTGATATTTTATCTGTAAAATGATGACCCAAAGCGTCTATTTAAAATTTATTTCATTAAGATAATATCTTATATAATGAATAATGGGTTAATACATATTTGGAAGTGTATATTTTTCATTGTAATATTATCATAAGAGTTATGGATACCATCATGGTTTATAAGTTTATATTTGATAAAAAGTCCAATGTCATTAACTAACCATTTTAGGTTTTATATGACTGTAGCCTATCAATATTAAGGATGTTTTAATAGAAATTTATTGAAATACATTTTTTTTATAGATAAAATTTATATCGGAATAAATGACTTTAAAAATGTGGAAATATGATTAAAAGTATTATAATCATTTAGGGTTTATATTATATTTTATTTTGAGGAAATTATGTGTTGTCGTTGATCACATTATGAAGTCATCACACTTCATTGCTATCCTATATGATTTCATTTGTGATCCATTTTATAGAATATATTAAATAAGTAAGTGTAAATGTTTCATGGATTATCACATTTAATTCTATATGTTAGGGATCTGAAATTTACCTCGATGTTTCTATAAATTATTTATAAATATCTTGATATATTATTATGTTTATGTACTATATATCAGCCTAAAACACACAGACAATGTCAATGAAAAATGTAATCCCTAGATGTTATTCTAAAATGTTTTAATATTAATTTCAAATATGGTTTGTAACAAAAACTAAATTTAGTTTTTGTTCATTACAAATAAATATTTTCTCGTAATAATTTAGGTGAGTATTTATGAATCCTTTTTAGTAATTAAGTGTATAACTCTATTTTCATATTATGAATTCTCAAAAAAAATGTAATTTGTATTAGAGCTCGGTGATGAAATGCTATAGAAGGCTATCCCCATCCAGAAACACATAAGGGAAAAAAAATTTGACAGAAATTTAATGCTAATAATATTTGACATGATCATGAAGTTGAATTTGGTCAGAAGGTATCTATAAATCTATTTATAGAAGAATGAATCTAAAACAAATCCCCAGATATATGGGTTTATTTGAAATAATTGATCATGTTGGACCAATATCATATAAAATGGTGCTTCCATAGAACTTATCATAGGTGCATGATGTATTATAACTATATCTATAGAGCAATTATATACCTAATCCATAACATGTACAAAATATATAGTTGGAACTATTGGGGGATGATATTTATTTTATGGAACAATCAGTTAAGATTATTGATCGAACAGAGAAAGTGCTATGAAGAAAGAACAAATTACATAGACAACATTTTGGGGTAAAACCACAAGTTTTAGGAAGTAACATAGGAACTTGAGGATGTATTCGGGTAGATCAATCATTATTTTTTTTGGTATCAATGTGATGAATTTCGTTGCATAAATTCATTTCAATAGTGGTAGAATGTAACACCCAAATATTTAGAGAAATATTGGTTCCTTACTAATTTAATCACATTGATGTTTTATATTATATAAGGTACTATTTTTTTCTTTTGTTACATGTAACATTTATTTTTTCTTTCATTGCATACAAGACCAATAATATCATGTGTTACACAACACATAATTTTTAAAAAAAACAAAAAATATAATTAAAATATAATTTCTTAATATAAAGATAAGTAATTAACCATTGGGATAGAATGTATGAATTGAATTAACTAAATTCTTAAAATAATAATCACACAAGTATATATAATTAATTTTTTATGTAAAATAAATTATAAATTAAAATAAAAAACTTTTGCAAAAATGTTATTTTTCTATAAGAAAATATTTTTTATGTGCACATTCTTTTACATTAATAAATTAATAGTAACTATTTTTTAAAATTAATTTAAATATAATTATATATTATACATTAATTCAAATATTTAAAATTAATTTAATGTGTTTTTTATATAATATATAAGAATAAATCCAATTTTACTCTAAGAAAACTGTATTTTACTTGAAAAATTTTTTTCCACATTTTTCACATTTATTTGATAACTCATTTTTTAAATTTTTTTGGAAATTTATATTAATAAATTATTTATTTTTATTAAGTTAATTATGTCAGAATATTCTTATTTTTAATTTTTTTTTTGAGATTTTTCAGATATATTTTTTAGGATGAATAATGAAAAATAATGGTTTTTATTAAGATTTTTATTGTATTATAATGATTTTAAAATTTTAAGATAATTCATAAGAGGTTTTGAAAATGAAAATTAGTTCAATTATAAATTTTTAAAGTAATATTTTTAATTTTAATCATTATTATATTGAATTCTTTTATAATATTTTTTTTAAAATTTTAAACATTTTCACATTCAAAACCAACTTTCTCATCACATCCGTGGGAAAAAAATTATTATTTTTTTCCGCACATGAGAATTTAATTTTGAAAAATGGATTCTATATTTATAATATTAACAATAATATTATTATTAAAATGAAAAATTAATTTTTTACAATAAGAAATATTAAAAATAGTAAAAATATTTATAGTGGTAAATGTAAAAAACCATTTATTTGGGGTTAAATTAAGTAGATAAGGGTTAAAATGAATATAAATCTTATAAAATTATTATTTTCATGATATATTTCAATATTATCCTCATTAAGATCAAATATATGGTCAATTGGAGAAAGTTTCATAGGAATAATTTTATTAATTTTGATTCTTTTGTTAAATTACAATGTTGTTTTCAAGTTAGTTCATTTCCCCACTTTATAAACCGGCAAAAAAAATATTCACTTTTGAACACCTATAGAGATATATATTTTTTATATACCCTAAAAAAATTCCTTATAAATAATCCATATACTTGTTATAGAGCTTCTCTTCCTTCAAAAATACCATCACTATGGTCCTTAATAAGAGAATCAAAAGGTGTTATACTAAGTGATGGTAATTGTCTTTACTAAAATATTTCCATCTTTTGTTATTTTTTCACAAAAAATATCTATTAAAACATCCAATAATAATACATTATATAATTTTAATTTATATGAATTTATGTTAATCTAATAAACTATATCAATATCCACTTTTAATAAATATAAAATGAAAACATCGATCATGTGTACGACAGAGTACATCCACGCAAAACGTTGCAACTTATTCTTCATCACCACATTTCAAGGATGGATCTAATGATGGATTTAAAAACATTATATAATATTTATGGAATAAATATACTTCATTAATTATTATATCATACATAACTTCTTACTTTTCATTCCTGGGATGATATAATTACATCGCTTGTGTGTATGATAGACTACCACCTCGTGAGGTGATGTGAATTGTTTTTTCTTAAAAATTACAAGGAAGGTATTAAATATAAATTTAATGAATATAAATTTTATATATGACATATAAATTATTATTTAGAGGTAATATAT
Source organism: Viscum album (assembly GCA_963277665.1). NCBI lineage: Eukaryota > Viridiplantae > Streptophyta > Magnoliopsida > Santalales > Viscaceae > Viscum > Viscum album. Next base: position 334,424,813 of record OY728161.1, read on the forward strand.
TATTGACCATTGTTTTTTTCAATCCATCGAGAAAATGGAATCAATGTTCGTGCGGAGGTATAGACTACCATCTCCAAGAGCGGTGTAATTCATTTTGTATCTATAAATCATAGAGAGTTCTATAAAAAATGTATAATTAATATGTATTATGTTCATAAATTTATTTAAATTATAGATATGATATAACCATGATGAAATTAAAATAACTGAAAATAAAAAATAAAAACATACCTAAAAAATAACACTAATATTACCCTAAACAATATTTTAACATGGAATTGTTAATAACTAAATAAAAAAGTTCATATGTAAACCATATATGGTTTTATATATACATATATGGTTTTATAATAGGTTATAATAAACTTATACTTTATATAATGGTGGTTTACATGTGTTTGAATGATTTCAAAAGATAAGGTAAGGGATTTAATGTATCTCATTTATTTCTAGGAGAAATATAAAAAATTACCACTTATTTTTTTGATATTTAATGTTTCATTTGATTTTATTGTTTATTTAGGATTATTATTCAAAATATTACTAATGTGTTCTGTGATTTGATTTCTTAGATTTTTTTTATTTGAGACATACATTATGTTATTAACCTATAATATCATATGAGGTTTATATAAAAACAATTTGAAATGTAATATCATGAATTTATTTTTTATCATTATATATTATGTTTTATTTAAATTTTTTAATGTATGGTTTTTATGATTCAAAGTTACCAGTATGGAAATGGTTTGGTGGTGTAATCACAACATTTATTAGGATTTTTTATATTTATCTTTCGGATATTAAATTATTATGACATAAATATAAGTAAAATGATGAAATTTATTATCCTATATTTATTTCATGGGAATACATGTTTTCTGTTTTTTCATCTCTTAATGTATACAATATTAAAAAATTACTTTTTTATCTAAATTAACTTCATTTCTCTCTTCATCCGAAAATAGATTGTCTTTGATATCTAGGTTTTTTAAATTTTTTTTAAAAAAATTAACATTATCAAAAATATTTATTAAGGAAATAATTACCCGTGATATAGTTTTATAAAAAATTAATGTAAATTTTTATCATTTTAAAAAACAATACCCCTTTGGAATTAACAGAAAATGTAAAATGAATCATTGTTTGAAACTATAATTTATGAATTGAATTTTTTACAATAAAGGCCAATAAATTTACTAATAATTACAATATATTTTTAAAATATTATTATAAAATAAAATACTTTGATTATTTTCAATATATAAAAAATTCATTTTCAATGTGAAAAGACTATTTTCATCATCAAACATTACACGTGATTTGAATTTGAAAATCATTCTCTAACTAAAATGGTATCCTTTAATGTTACTTATTATTTAACAGGAATATTTCAGGATAACAGTTTTCATGTAAAACACTATTCAGTCTACATGTTATTTTCCTATTAATGAATCATATTGGCACACCCTAGGGTCGATCATAGTGAGGGCCCTTTACAACACAATAAATTTCTATTATCACTATTGTAAACTAGCATATATAAAACTAACATAGATAATATACACGGGGGATATAAAATGCACTAAATATTAATTTTATTAATATAAAAAGTAAATTTGAAAAAAAAATGTTTTTAGAAGAATTAAATAATTCAATTACACTTATAAGGTCATGGTGATTGAAATCATTTGTCTAAATCAGTACTCATTATTCAACAAAATGAGGTTATCAAGACCTGTAACATCTCACCCAATCCTTTTAATTTTCATCACCCCATACTGAGACCTATGCAAATTAGGAAATTCTTTTTCTAAATTCATCTAGGAAACCACATCACTAACCTTCACTACTCATGTAATTTTCCATCGTGTGAATGACATAAGTAGTTAAATAAAGAAAAATGATAACCAATAAGAAGAATTCAGATGATAGATAAAATAGGAAAAACACTCCCCATAATCATTTTAAACATCTCAAAAATTATTTTTTTAATAATTATATATATATTAAATCACAAAAAAAATAAAAAAACCATTCCTTCCCTAAATCAAATCCCTAGTTTGGTTCGCCATTTTTATTAGAGTTGATATGGATACACAATTAGTGAAACATAGATAAATAAAAAAAATAATAATGTAGAGATGATTAAGATAGATTATATATTAAAAGTAACAAATATAACAATAATTAAAATACTAAAAATTCACTATAACCATCCAAAAATGGTTATTCTTAAGTTTAAATCCCCTTGAAAGTTATAAGGGATACATTTTTTGGGATAGTGGGTAGATGATTTTAAACTAAATGTGCCCTATGAATATTTACAGGTGTTGTCCCATATATATTATATAATATTAAACTTTGTCCCTATTAAATTTTGTTCTCATGTACATCCTCTATCAACCCATAACATTTCACCATCATTTTCCATATTGGGGGAGAGTTATTTATGATTTACTTGTGGAATTTATTCAGCCCAAGAAGAATCTTCATATTCCACATATATGGTTTCCCATAAATTTGTGGACTTTTCAATGAATAAATCACATATTAACACCTTATATAAATTTTTTATTAAGTTAATTCTCTAAGTATTTGTTTAATTTTAGATATATATCTATACACATATTTTAAGGTTGGAATTGTGCGATAATTATGGGACTCCAAATTGTGGATTCAATTTAGGGACCAGACGGATGAAATGAATCCCATAATGTAAGGAATAATAATAAAAGGAATATTGTCATTTCAATAAGAGTATAAAATGTTATGTCCAAAATACATAATAAAATTAAAATAGTAAAATTACCAAATTAGGGTATTTTTTCAGTTAATATAAAAATTCCACAAAACCAAAAAATGTGTCAATTTATTATAATATCTAACTATAGTGTGATTATAAAATTGTATTATATAATAAAATATGTGAAAATAATAGCTTCATCACCCCCATACAAATATAACCATTTCACTCTTAGGAAATCATCATATATTCAAATCAAAATACACCCAACAATCAAATAATGATTATAACAAATCAATGATATTTAAAAAAAATATTACCATGTATCTTCTATGAAAAAAAATCACATTCATTTTCAATCCTAAAATTTAACTTGGTAAACATAAATAATTTATCCATGTCCAAATCAAAAACATCTACAAATTGAAGTTTATGTCACTCTTATCTCATGATAAATTAAATATAGAGTTTTTCTAATACTTCAAAATTTCATGCATCACCATATTATTTTTAAAGTTATCATTTTTCTTTAGTGTTAAACATGAAACAATTTCCAATCATCTGTTCATTTTTTGTATTGAATTATATTTCATAGAGTTTAGGGGATAATGATTCCAAAAAAATAATGTAATGAAGAGGAGGTTTGATCATTATTTACAATGCATGGAATAATAAAGCGAGAACACAAAAATTTCGTTTCTTAATTCCTCATAAAAATGTCACACACAATATCACCCAATTATATTAAACAGAATATGTGATAAAAAAGTTATTAAAATGATTATATTATCCAGGTTATCCACATTTTTCTTTTTCTTTTATTCATTTTTTAAATATCCAAACATGAAAACATTATTTTTTTTCTTAGAAGAAGAGATAATAATTGAATACAAGGAATGGTTGAAAATTAATGATCTTCATTTCTGAGATTTAAATTTGTTATAAAATAAGGTACAATGAAAAATTCAATGGCATCAACATTTTTTACATTTTTTATATTTTTTCTTTTTTGAAGGGAAATGGAAGAAACAAATAAATCACAATGAAATTCTGAATCATGGAATACATTATCATTAAACACTTCCATGAATGTTAAAACACACCTCACAACACCCAAAAATGAAATACATCCCAAATAACAAACATTAATGTCCCTTCACCAACACTCAAACATGAAATATGAATAAAAAATACCAATAGTATGTGTATGTAAGGAAAAATAACCATGTTTGTGGCTTAATCTAATAAGAAAATTTATGGAATCTAACAGAAAAATAAAGATATATGTATGGTTTGGTCACATGATAAAATGTGGATATCTAATGTAGTCCCTAAATCATATCAAAAACATTCCATGACATCCAATGATTTAAAAAAGGAAATTCACAAGTTCAAATTCTTAAACAAAATCCAAGATTCCCTCAATAATTATTTAGTATTATAATGATAATTTAAAATTTTTTTATAATGCCTCAAATGACTGGAGTAATATTATTTTTTAGTGTTTCATGGAAAATTATTTCAAATATCAATCAAACTAATAAAAATTAAGAAAATTAAAATCATGTAAAAATATATTCAAACCAACCATCATTTGAAATCCCCTTTCTTAAAAATCATGACAACTTTCTTGAAATAAATTATTATGTTAAAAATGATCAGAATATTCATTAAATCTCCATTTTCTTAAAAAATTATAAGAAAAAATAAAATAAAAAAAGATAAAGCTATGTATGTTGACACTTTCCCAAACATAGATTCACATACCTTTGTTTTAGTTCAAAAAAATAAAAAAAGGTACAAAAAATAACGATATGGAATGATATAACCAGGATTAATTTTCTAGTGGTTGATTTGATTAAAACATCTAGATACTACCACTTGACCTAGAATTAATGAATCAAAACAAAAAGTTACAAAATTAAATAAAAATATAATGAATGGTAAATGTGGATAAAACTTGTTTTGGACTACTACGTGGGGGATATTATTTAACATACCCCTAGTTAGGTTTTTTAAGTTGGTAACACCAATAAGATGGTGGATGGGGTTTTTTCATATAAACCAAAACATTTTATTTCTCCAAATATCCACTAGTAGATTCATGGTATGAGAACTCTAATGAAAATAAAAATATATTTAACGCCCATAGGAGATGAAATAAATACTTTGAGGTGTATAAGGGAAGGGAAAATAAGGTAGGGGTGATATCTATCTAGCTCAAATAGACATGTGGTATCCCACAGTGATGGTGTTCGAAGAATAAAATTGTAATATATTATGGTTTCATTTTTTAAAATCATTCCTCGGTGATTTCTTATTTTGATCCATCATTATAATTTTTTATAGTGTACAAGTCGACTAGATCCACCATTATATGATCAATAGAAGGTAATTCTTATTATAATTCATCCAAAAACAATAGTAATGGTAATTAATCAATAATATTAAAATATGGGAGGTTATTTTACAATTTAAAGTCAATAAATATTATTAAAAATATGTCTTAAAAATAAAATATCTGTTAAAGTTTTCATCTTCAGAATATTTTTCCTTTACAATGGTAGTCGGGAATTCATTTGATAGATATGTTAGTAGATATTCAAGTTTCAAATCATCTTCACCAGTGTCTTCTTGAAATTTATTTTACATATTAACTTCTTTTTCTTCATCATTAAATTATGATATTTCCATCAACAACACTTTAACGTAATAAACAACAGTGTCCAGTGATGCTACCATCTTGGTTTCTTTTTCAAGAATTTAGAAATTATCTAATGTCATACAAGGATTTAGTTCCATTTGTATATTTAATGTACCTTCCCTTATATTAATTTTTTTACTAGGCTAATAATATGAAAATTAATGATGTAATACATGACCTAAAAATAATGATAAGAAAAGAATATATTTTTTTAGTTTTTTATTTTTTATTTTGGATTTTTACGAAAAATAGTGTCTGAGAGAACTCAACCTCCATGAAAATGGATGAAAATCGATAATATATCATGAATAAATATTAAATTTAATTTTTTTCTATGAAATTATTATAGTTTCCCACTATAGGGCTTATGAAAAAGAGTCCAGTTACAAAACCCTGAATTCCTATTGTCACTATTATAAACTAACTAATATAAAACTAACTTAACTAATATATATTCGTGGGGTTTGAAATCAATGAAATCTAAATATTTTAAATATTTAAATTAATATTCAATTAGAATTGAAGTTATAAGAAATAAATAATTAAACTTTTCATATGAGGTAATGGTTATTAATATCATTGTCAAAAATTGGTTCTCAATATTCAGCTCTATGAGGTGATCAAGACCTATCAATCCTCAACTACTAATTTGAATTATCATCACACCATACCAAGCCCTCTAAATTTGTGGAAATGATCATCAAAATTTCATCTGGGATACCACTTTTCTTACCATCACTACTCATATCATGCTTCACTGTATGCAAGACACAAATAGTGAAGGGAATGAAAATGGTAAATGAGAAGAATAATTTAAAAGATAAGGAAAATGGAGAAACCACTCACTATAATAATTTTATCCATATAACAACACTCATTGTTGAATAAAGAGATATAAATATAAAAAATTAAATAAATAAAAAAAAATTCCTCCCTTTATCAAAGGTCGAGGTTAGTTATCCATTTTATTGTATTTGAGAAGGGAAGATTGTGGGAGAAACACATTAAAATAATAAATATAATAATGAAAATATCAAAAATAGATATAATTTATTAAATTAAAACTAATATTATAGTAATTAAAACACTCAAAATGTAATTTAAATATAAAAAATTTATATCCCCATGTTTCAAATCCCTTTAAATGAATAAGGGATATTATTTTATAGGGAGATAGAGTGAATGAATTTGATACAAATGTATTCTTTGAAAGATTCCATATGTCAGCCCAAATAAATATTATAATTGGATAATTTTATATTCTAAAAAGTTTTTCTCATCTATCAATTCTACAGAACCACTAAATTTCATCTTAATTGGAATCTTTTGGATAGATTTATTACCCATTTGCATGAGTTATATATTCATCACAGGATGACTCTTTGTATTCCACATATCTAGTATCCCATGAATTTATTGAATCGTATATGATATATTCATGTATAGAAACCATAATGAATATTATTCATTATTTATTTAACAATCTAAAAGTCTCAATTAATTTTATGTGGTTTTTCGATTAAATATATTAATCATTATCATCATAATGTTCCATCTCAGTGCATAGTTTCTGGGGCCTGACACATGAGCTACTTTTAGGCATCCAAATGGTTGATTTAGTATATTTTATAAATGGATGAAAGGAATTCCATAAGACAATGAATCCTAAAATTAAGAATTTTATAATTTCAGTAGCATTATAAAATGTAATAGTTTAAATAAATAATATAATTAAAATTGATAAATTCCAAAATTTAGCTACTTTTTAAATTAAGCTCATGAATACTATAAAAACAAAAAATGATACAATTTAACATAAAATATCACTAAGTAGGGGTTATAATCATTTAATTATAGAATAAAATGTGTAAAAATATTATCTTCATCACTCCCCTCACATAACAGGTGTACTCCTAAGAAATCATCATATATTCAAATAAAAAATTCACACAACAATAAAAAATTAACAAATCATCAAAAATATTTTAATAAATAAAATTATATCATTTATATTCCAGGGAAAACAATTCCCTTTAATTTTTATTATTCTAATATAATTATTTTCATCCCAATATATTCATATGTGGCCCAATCACAACTCACCTCACATTGAATGTTATGCCACTCTTCACTCAATGGAAAATAAATCTGGTGTTTTGGCAATATATGGAAATTTCATGTATCACCATATGATTATGACAATTGTCAATTCTCTATATAGTGAAACATGAAAATATTCTCAATAATGAGGTATACTTAATGGATATTTTTTTCTTATGGTTGGGGGGGAATGATACAAATATTTTTTGTCTAAAAGGAATAGGTTTGGATCTTAAGTAATAAACATGAATAATAAAGTGAAATTATAGGAAATTAATAAATTAAATCCCATTAAATATTTTAAACATGACACCACCCGCTTTTTTTGACCTGGGACATGATCCCAGAAATTATTACAATGAAATCTACCATCCTAGTTCACCCCTTTTTTATTTTTCTTTCTTCATTTATTAAATCTCAGAAAAGGGAAAAAAATTCATAGAGGATGAGTTGGAAATTGAATACAATGAATTAATGAAAATTAAATAACATTTTTTATGAAGTAATGGAGTTATAAAAGAATTTACATTAAAAAATTCAATCACAGATCCATTTTATTCTATTCCTTATTTAAATTTTTTTTGAGGAGAAATAGATGAAACCAAAAAAATAACAATGAAATAATTAATCATGAATAGTTTCCACATTATCCACAAAAAAAATATTAACACAAACATATGACCAAAAAAAATTAAACACACCCCAAGGAACGCACCTGAAAGGCCTTTCCCCCAAACCCAAACATAAAATATGCTTGAAAAAAAACCAAGATAATGGGTATGTAATGAAAAATAGGCTTGTAATATTACTTATAACTATAAGAGAATTTAAGTAATATAATGGATAAGGAAGTATATATGTAATTTTGGGACTCATGATAAAAGTTTCCTACCAAATAAGGTCCTCAATCATGTCAAAAAATTCAATGAAATACAAATCATTATAAGAGAAAAATCACAAGTTCTAGTTCTCACATAAAATACCATATCCCACCAATAATGTTGTGGAATTAGAAAGTATATGTAAAAATTGGTTATAATGCCTCATAGAAAAAAAATATTGTGATAAATTTCTCAGGAGAATGAATTTAAAAATAGTTTATACTCAAAAAAAATCTTGAAAACACAATTTACGTAAAATGGATTTCATATCAATAATAATTAAAAATCTTCAATTTCTAAAAATCATGTCAAATTTATCAAAATCAGTTGATTTGTGAAAAATATTTAGAATTGTCAATGATTTTAAATTTCAATATAAAATTAATAAAATAAAAATAATTAAAAATAATAAGGTTTACACTCCCCCACACATAGATTTGCTTCCATTTCTTTCAGCTGGTCAAAATGAAGATCAGGGATGCAAAAAACAAAGAAAAGGTATGATATGATATAAGTTTTTTTTCTAATGTTATATAAGAGTTAATATCTTATCTAATACCATTATTTATATAAATAATGAATGAAAAAATCCTATTAAAAATAAATAAACATAAATATAAAAGTAAAATATGGTAAAACATGGTTTGGACTTCCATGTGGGTGATTAGATTTTACTAACCCTAGTCAGGCAGTTGTAGTGGATTAACCACAATCCAATGGTGTATGAGTTTTATTTCGTAAAAACAACAACATTATATTTTTCTTAAATACAACTATAGATTATAGGAGTGATAACCCCAAATGAAAAAATAACCCTAACCCCAATAAGAGATGAAATAAATATTTTGAGGTGCATTGGTGTTAGGAAATTCATATATAGGAACTCCTTTTTTGGATAATCTAGAAGAATACAACCCAATGGTGAGTAATTTAGTAAAATTAGAATTGGATTTTCTTCTGGTTTGGGTTTAGAAAATTATTCCTCAAGGATTTCGTTTTTTCATCCATCATCCTCACTTGCACCAGTGTAAAACTCGACCAGATCCTCCATTCTCTCCTTAATCAAAGGTAACTTTAAATACACTTCATATAAGTACTTTATTAATGTTAAATAATATATAAAATCAGATTAATGGATATCATTTTTAAATTTCAAATAATTAATCATTGAATTACTAGATGGCTTGAATATAAAATCTCCCAAAAACATTTCAACTTCATGATATTTTTCCTTTAATAGCGCATATGTGAATTCCATTGTTGAAGATGGAAGTGGATTTTCAATTTGGTCATTATCCTCTTAAATGTTTTAATTAAATTAAGGTGGAATATAATATTCATTCTCTTATGTTTTTTATGTTTTTCCTTTCCATGCATAGGACATTAACATCGTCAACATTGATGGCCAATGCTTCTACCATCTAGATTTACTTTTCATGAATTTTTTAATTCTTTTTAAGAGTGATGGAATTTTGTTCCATTAATATAATTAATTTCTTTTACTTTTTTTTCTTTTTAATACTAGCTCATTAATTAGAAAAATTGTTAATTTAATCCATTCACTTATGAAACAACGATATGCAACGAATCACTTTTTTAGTTTTTATTTTCTTTTTGTTTTTTATGAAATATGATTTGTGAATGGACTTGACATCCTTAGATATGGCACAAAATTGGTGATATCGTTTTTATTGTAAATCACTATTAAATTAAATTATAATTTTCCTAATAATTCACCATACTGTCACACCCTACTATTCATCACACGAAGGCCCCTTACAAGACATTAAATTTTTACTGTCACTGTTATAAAATAATTTATTTTACAAAACATAACTAATATATATATGGGATTTAAATGAATGAAATAAATATATTATAAATATATTAATAAAAATTGAAATTAAAATTGATCTTTGATGAAATAAAGGAGGAAATTGTTCTTAAGTGGTCACGGTGATTGATTCATTTTTCAAAATTGGATCTCAATATTCAATTTAATGAGGTGATCAAGACTTTTCAGACCTGTCTTCTTCATTTGAAAAATTATCACCCATACCCAATACAATAAATATGGAGAAATTCGCTTCCAAAATAAATCATAAATACCTCTTTTTTAACCATCCATACTCATTCAATTTTCCACTATATGGATTAAATAAATATTAATGGGAAGGAAAATGTAGAAAATAGCAGATGAAATCCGATGATAGAGAAAATTGGGAAGACTCTCAAGGTAATCATTTTACCCATCATAAAAAATAAATTAATTTAATAAAGGGATGCAAATTAAATAAAAAAAACTGACATAAACCAAATTCCCTCCCTTTATCAAAACCTAAGGTTATTTCTCCATTTTTATTTGCATAGTGAGGGTAACACAGTGGGAGAAAAGAATAAAAATAAAAAAATTAAGAAAGTAAATATAAATAATGGAGATGAGATATTAAAATAAAACTACTATAAAATTAATTGAAACTATAAAATGAGACTATAATGGCCAAAAAATGTTTTCCTATATGTTTCTAACCCATATAAATGAAGAAGTGATAAATGTTTTATAGATATGTGGTGAAATAATTTGATCCAAAAGTAATCTCAAAATTTTTCCACATGTTAACCTCAAAAAATAAATAATTATAAACTATTACATTCTGAAATATTTTTAACATATTCGACATGTTCCAACCCAAAAAACATGATCTTCATTATTCACATTTTGGAGAGAGTAATTTATGATTGCATAGGGAATTTTTTCTTCATGGGCAGACTCTTCGTATTCCAAGTATTTAGTTTTCCATGAATTTATGTCCATGTATATGAGTGAATCATGTCTGTGTACCTTAATTAATGAAGTTCATTATTTCCACATCCATATATATTTAAAATATTATATCATATGTATTTTAAATTTAGGCTATATAGACCCATCATAAAAAATATCTAGGCATATACCCAACTTTTTAGGACATATTTGTGGTAAATTTGTGGACCTCAAACTGATGGTTTTAGAATAGGTTCCTAAAGGATAAAATGAATCCCATAATTTAAGAAATCTTAAAGAATTTTACAATTAAAATAATAAAATAAATTTGTATGGATGAAATATTGAATATAATTAAAACATTTTAATTCCAAAAATTATGATATTTTTGAAACTAAGCTCAAAATAAAATAAAAACATCAAAATAATACAATTTTCTACAAAAACACTTTGGATGGATTAAAAACATTTTATTGCCAATGAGAAATTGAAAAAATACAATATTTATTAATATTATCCAAGGATACAATTATTATTATTTTCTTTAATGGTTTATGTTTATGATGGAAATATGATTGTGAAACACATATCGTTTCCATGGGTTATTTTCTGATGGAATGATGAAATGCTTTTGGAACCTGCTTATTTTTCATGGGTTATGCTATAGTGAAATATTTTATGAAACCCATTTCTTTTCATGGGTTCTGATATGATTAATTTCTTGTGACCTTTTCACACACATATGTATATACTATGTGGTTTTTAGAACCTATATATCTATCCAATTTCTTGGGTAATGATTCATGTTATTTAAGAACATATTGTACACATGAGGTTACCCAAAGCCCAAAACAAGAGGGTAAACTTGAGGTTATCACAATATCGAAACATGTGGGTAAATGGGATGTCATCCCAAGCCTGTAAGAATAGGATGTAAGAGATTTTATCCCATTCCTAAGAAAATATGGTACATTTGAGGTTATCATAATCCCTAATCAGGTACACAGTTTATTATCCCAAGAGAAACATGTTCTGAATTTCTGGGTGGATAACCCTTACAATAGATTTCATATGATTATTTTTATGGCCTAGATTTATATATTTTAAAAAAATTATGATCTTTGGGATCCTTTTATTTGACCTAAATATTATTCATGTCATACAAAATTCCATTATTTATGATAGGACTTGGGTTTATGATTGATGATATTCAGTGTATTGTTTTCAAATATTATTGTCATGCTCTCATACCCACAAAATCATGTAATATTGATATCTCACTTGTTTCCCCTATCTATCAATCTGATCACACCCATTTATTATGTTACCATTCCCTATGTTATGATGAAAGGATCTAACTATGGTATGTAAATGAATAGTATTATGTGGAATGTTCATTAAGAGACATGTTGAAGATCATTCATGAACTATGAATATTTTGTTGCTAATCCCAAAATTCATTATACCTTCAAGATCCCCAGGTGATTTTTTTTATAAAAAAATAAAAATTCATCTAAAAAATGTAATATATATGTATGAGAATCCTATGCCTCTATAAAATTAATGGTTTAACAAAAACAATATCACAAAACCCATGATACTTGGGTCTCAAAACAATCTTATTCCTCTATCAACCATCCATATAACCATTAACACAATATCTATAGTCATAAACACGCCGTATATCAAAACCAAACACACACAAAACTTGTATTCCATGATTACATAAAATAAGACCAACACCATCATCACATCAGAAACAATTATACAAAAAAACGATTTTATTATCGATTTAAATCATCATTCAGTTATGCTAGGTGATTCTGACATTTTAACATAGAAACATGCAATGATTTCATGGAAATCAATTAGAAATAGTGTTGGCACTCTTATAAACATGAAATAGTTATTAATTTTATAGGGATTATATTTCATATAAAATGATAGTTAATTCCAAACATCATTATCATAGAATCTATATCACATTATTCCCTAAATAAATATTTTTTTATCCTTAAATTTATTTTCTAAATAAGAAAAAAATAGTATACTATAAAATAACATATAAATATATACAACAACAAAAAAAACATCCTTACCCCCTTATCCATATTATTTATTATTTATCTTATTTTTTAATTCATTAAAATTATTCAATAAAGCAAATTTATAATCAACCCCATGTTTTTAAAAGAAAAAGAGACAGTTTTGAATACCCAAAAATTAAATTGAATGATTTTTATTGGTGAGGGAGATTGGGGTTGACTAGGGCATGATTGAAATAATTACAAATTAATAAAATGAAGCTTTTATCCCCTATTTATAGTGGAATATCCATGGGAATACACTAATAAATTGTTATATTTCTCTACACCATAGTTCCCCATGTTTAAAGAAGATCCTACTATTTTACCCCTTGAATGTCAAAATATTTTCATGTTTAATGAACCAATCCAATCAAAGATAATTCCTCATAAATTTTATATATCCCAGTTTCATAATTTTTGTATCAACATACTCTATACGAAGTGAAATAGTATCCCAATATATTTTTATTTATATGTTTTAAATAAGAATATTACATTATGAAATCTGTTTCTTAAATAGGTATTTCACTAAAGATGGTGCAACTCAATTCCAAAATATCTCGTAAAAATATAATTCGCAGTAATAATTCCACTATATGAAATTAAAATTAATCATCCCATATATAGAAATAATATTAATTTTTTGATACTTCTAATTAAAAAAACACTAGATATAGCACAAAACCCTTACCCAATTATGGGTTTTCTGTACATGATATCTAACACCAATACATGAAACAGAGGCCCTACACTTTCACAACATTTCAAAAAACATCTTTTCCTCTACATATAGTCTGTATGTAAATATAAAAAAAAATTGAACATATAAATGAATGATGTTTCTATTTTTAAATAGAGATATATGAAATGACTTCAAGAACGGAGAGTTACCTTCGTATGGGAAAATAATAATTTTGGAAAATTAAATATTTAAATAATTAATCTTATAATTAATAAATAATAATCTCCAAACAACATTAAGGAACTGAATATGAAAAAAGGGTTCATGAAAATCCAAACCATTAAATTATATACCTCTAAAACAACTCTCACCCGAATGAATAAAAAAGAAAACATGGGATTAAAATTTAAAGGAATCTAAATAAAAAATATGTTAGATACATATTATAGAACTCGCCACATTTGGAAATCATCCAACACACAAGAGGAAGATGAATTGTTTTTCAAAAACACCATCTTCCAAGACCAATATTCTTGGATATATTCTTATCAAAAATTCATGACACCATCAATGAAACATACCATCTACATAATAATGAAAACAATCATAAATTAGTGCTATATAATCCATAAATCAACCACACATCTTAAAAAATATCATGAAATGATTCTCAATCAGGATAATATGATTCATCTCAAGGGTATGGAATGAAACAACATGTGGATATTGAACTTGTACATGTGATTATTTTTTCCATTTTCTATACTTTACATTATTTTTTCTCAAAAATACATGAACAATATGATTATCATTCCATCGAAACTCTATCTCTTGATGAAATTTAACCTCAACAGTACCCTCATTGATAGTCCCATCACATCTAACTCTAAAAATTCCCAAATAAAAAAATTATAGTCATTATGGACATACCATTGATGCTGTGAGACATGAATGAAATATTAAATATATTGCATTTATAGTGGTTATGAAAACCAATATGTAATAGCTAGAACATTCTCTGGAACCTCAAATGTTTTGGAAGGTAATGAAGAAGTTTTACTCCCACATCTAAAACATCATTTCCCATAATGAGGAAATATATTAAATAAGACACAATCTTCAAAATAAAACACTAATGGTATCCTCCTCTAATCAATATAATACATATGGTAATTTGGGGATGAATTCATATTCCCTCAAATAACATAGATTGTCTTGGTCATGCATTGTACCATTATATGTCTATGTATAACTAATTAACTAATATCATCCAAACATAATGATGCATAAACAAGTGTATAATAAATAACCTCAAAGGGATCCATATAGATATAATAATGGGAGATTTTCATATATTATAGAGCTTATATGATGATCATTTCTTTAACTAAGACTCTATTAATTACAAAATAAATTCCCATAAAATATCATACAAGGTATGGAAATTAAATTCTATCCACCCATCCATCCATGGGATGAAATATTTGGTATGGAGTAATGATGATCCAAAAGAATAATAAATATCACCCTAGATAAACAATGTAAAATGAGGATACCTGTTAAATATGAAGGTCTATAGTATCCCTTAAATACAAACTATCTCATCCATATAATTCCTCATTAGATAAACTACAACACTTGATTCATTAATTTATTTTCAAAGAGATAATTTTTTTCTTTCGAAACATGGTCCTCAAAAAAGAGTTATATCTCCCAAGGTAACATAGTTTACCAGTGACGTGATACATTTATATTCCCTCTCATTTATAGTTTTTGAAATCAAATGACTATAAGAATCCTAATATAACATGATGCTCTACCTTCAATTGTGTGAGGACTAAGAAATTTAATACAAACTTCTCCAATTAACTCTTCATCCAAAGATACAAATCATGCATCCGTCATGTATGATACACATTTGTGACACACAAATTCAATACATGATGTGAGACATAAAAATAATGAAGGATAAGAAATTGGAACCCTATTTGAATGAAAAATATCTCCGTATGAACCATCAGTTGAAGCTCATACTCCAACAATCCTTATAGGTTGTCACTGTGCACTACACTACTCTATATCAACCCATCCTCTAATTATCGCCAACTAGAATCTTCCACATAGAACAATATGGATGATTACCCTATCATTTTATATAAAAATCTAGAATCAGTAACCCCATTTCAACCAAGGGGAATATCTTCTATCCCATTCATTAATATCCAACCATCCATAGACTCTAAAAAACATATCACAACATAACTCAGATGAATAATTTATAAATCATATTTTCCTTCATTATGTTGACGATATATCAATTACATAGTCTAATAGAAACTTTATTTACATTAATTAATATATTTTTGTGTCCCATTAATATATGAAATACCATAATCTCTTCTTATTCTTGATGAATACAATGTGCTCCTCAATGAGGTAATGCCGCCACAACATTTAGAAAAATAACAAAATATAAATAATGTCATATGTGACATTGATAAACTCATATGGACAGAACGTCCAATATAGATTAGATACAATTTACAATTACTTTAGTATCACCCTTCTCTAACCTAAACAAGAGGAATTACAGAATATATCAAACCTCACTCTTATCTTTTCAATACTGATAGTGGAAGAACTATTCAACTACATTCTTGGGAATTTGAAATATTATTTATAAATATTAGTCAAGGTTAGTGTCCTATCATTCCTACTCATGGATAAAAATGGGGTTTTTATTTAAAAATAGTATAATCGGATCCTCTAATAATGTCATACCAGACATTGGATGATATAAGAATATACTCTTTCCTAAGGCACTTCACTTGAAATAACAACCTCATCCTTTGATATATCCCCTACAACATCTTTATAAGACATCAAATTTCTTTTAAAGTGTACCTATTTTATCAAGACAAGTAAATAAACATCTTCCCATAGAGATGGTGGAATTATAGAGTATATAAGAGTTATGTAATGACCCAAGACTGGCATACATGGACATTACATTTACATTGCAGAATACTTGATACACGACACAAATAGACACCTAAAGACCTTATTAGTTTATTGTATTTGTAAATAAGGAACATAGTGTTATAATCATGGTTAAATAACATCATCATATCCCATAACGTTCTTCCCCTTCTGTTTTCCTACCTAAAAATATTATTTATATCATATGGGAAACAAAACAAAAAAACTGTGAGCACAAATTCTCAGTAAGGGTAAACATGGAGAACATAAAACAAATCATACATATTTGAACCTAAAAACATGAACATAATGTTTGAAAATAATAATAATGAGTCATGAAATAAATCTAGGCAGTATGTAAGGCCTGTATCATAAAGAAACATTTACCATTATTAAATATAATTGGCATAAAACAAGTAATTGTGGAAAAGTAAAAAATGAATGAAATATTACTTCCAAACCATGTATTAAAAGTCCAGAATGGATAAAAATGACTTTAACAAGTCAAAGAAGAATAGTATAAATTTTATGAGAATAGTTTTATAAAACATGGAAATGGATTATACATATACCCTAAATATAATTATGAAAAAATAATCTCAGATAAAAATGAGATTACAAAATTATCTCTTAGCTTAAGTATGATACTTTTTGTATGAGTCAAAATCTCATGTATATGTTTTTAAACATATTATTTTCTTATATTAGAATAATATTAAAATTAATTATATAATATATGTGTCTATAGTTACATTGTATTACATTGTATTACATTTTTATTAACTATTCCAAGTTAATACAACATTTAGGGTAATATCGCTTTGTTTATCATACGTGTTTTTACTTGTTATTCATTATCATATTACATTTTTATTGAATTACATACATAAAGAATGTATAATATTATTTATAAATCATATATATTAGTAATATAAATATTTATAATAGATATATATATATATATATATAACACTATTTGAATTCGGGCATTTACCAACACTTATTTCCCAACGGTTTGAAAAAACTGTTAGGACAATGTACCTAAACAAATGGTTCTAGTAAAAAAATTGTATGAGATATTATGTTGTGTTTTTACAATCTTTTAACAAAATAATTGGGAAAGAAAAAATTTAGTTACTATTTTTTTTAACCATAGAGAAAAAATACACCCAATTTAGTGCTCCATCCCATCTTTTCATCCCATGTGAACAGTACCCAACCTCCACCTCATGATCCCCTCCCTCCTCCACAATTTAGATCTCCTATTTTCCTCAATCTCTACCTCTCAGCCTCCCTACCTCTTTTTCAGTGATGTTACCCTTCCTCTCTCAGCTCCCTCTTTGATGACAACATTTGCCTCCCCTCTCGGCTCTAGGCGAGGTTCCCCCCTCCCCTCTTGTCTCCCTCTCCTGGAAACATCCCCCACCCCTCTTGGCTCAATCTCCTCCTACAACATCCTCAGGCCCCCTCTCTAGTCACGTGTGAGACCCCCCATGGTAGAACACCCTGCGGGATATACCCTATCTCGGTTCCCTCTCATACCACTAGGGTTCTTGATCGGTACTTCCAGGGAAGAATTAGTCTTATTTTTTAAAAAATTAGGCAATAATGAATGAATTATTAGGTTCATAGTTAGGATAACTATTCATATTTATTGTGCATTTTAGAGAGTTTTGGGTAGAAACAAACTCATGGTGTGGTGAATTATTTGGAAAATTGTGATTTTTTTCAAAATGGTGTCTTCCAGAAATATAGGGTTAGATTTACAGGTTGTATTTCATTCATTCGAACAGTTCATCCAATAAAAAATTCCTAATTTTCTAAAAACCTCATATTTTCCTCTCTAGACACCTATTAGACCTTATATTGTGTTGGAATTTTTTTAATCATGATATATATGTGATGAGAATATATCATCACTATGATGTTAAATGATGTGGGTTAATTGGATGTGAGTGATTCTATATGAGATTTTATGGGTTATTTTTAGGATTTTCTTTCCCTTTAATAGATTTGTTCATAAAACATAATTTGGTGATTTATATATATTATTTAATTGGAATTGGTAAAGTAAAATGTTGGT
Organism: Viscum album; assembly: GCA_963277665.1. Lineage (NCBI taxonomy): Eukaryota > Viridiplantae > Streptophyta > Magnoliopsida > Santalales > Viscaceae > Viscum > Viscum album. Next base: position 334,443,839 of record OY728161.1, read on the forward strand.
CTCAGATTTTCGAGTTGGTTATTTGGATTGTATTATATATCAAAAGTGGGTATATATCTATTGACTATGGGTGTATTTTCTAATTAAAAAATGTATTTATTAAAGTGACCAAGAAATACAAATTTCCTACAATACAGAAGAACCACAAAAATCATAGATATACACTACACACCAGAATACACCCATGGGAGACACCCCAAGACATCTACGGATAGTTAAGGTATGACAACCCTGCTTTTTTATTACAAAATTAAACATAATTTATTAGATAAACATAATTTGATGTAACATAGAATATCGAGAGGTCTAGTGTCATTGGGGATTAGGATCATTACATAACAACTTAAAACATGGAAAAAATATCTTTATTGAAAACTTCATTTACATGAACACTACATTCCCTCATACTTAGCATTAAATGGGATAACGTGAGGACATGCATAAAAAGGGGTGAGGTATAAATCCCAGTAAGGGAATAATCATGGAATAAATGAGGAATACATTACATGTTAGACAATAGGGATATCAATAGATCACAAGAGAGGAATTAAAATAAATGCATGATAAAGCACGATAATCCTAACATGGATATGTGGCAACAACACTTAACATTTAATTAGCATGATCCAATGCTCATTTCACATTGAGCATGAGTAAATCCTCATTGCACATGAAGCACAAGTAAAACCTCGTTTCACATGAATTAGCATGAGTCAATACACATTGCACATGAATAATCAAAATACTATACTTTACCCAATGAATTGAAGTGCTATAAGGGCACACCCTTCTTAAATATTTCATTTCATGCATAAGTGTGCCACATGGATCATAAAACATTAAATCATTGAGAATAATCTTTTATTCCACGATAAACCAATGTGTAATACATACATAAAACTCCTAAAACAATATGTAAATGTGCATAATGGTAAATTCCATTGATAGGGAAATGGTCATGGTATTTACTACAAAATGTAATTGGCTTGGAAAATCGGTGCAATTTCGGCAGTTTAGTGGCGTGACATAAGAATTCATAAAAATGGTTGATGAGAGAGAAAAATGTGTATCATCATATTTGAATTAAATGGAGATTAAGATAGTCATATAGATACATGTCCCAAAAAATGTAATGTATATTATATTCATGATACAAAAGAATTGCTAGAATGTAAATGAGGGGAGAGAAATTCCTCTCGGAATTTCGTCATAGTAACGGGTGTACATCGGAGGAATTTAATGAGTGATAAAGGGGTCTCCCATCATTAGAATATAAATAGGGTAGTATGGGATAGGTGAGAAACGATAACCCAACATTTATAATTGAAATTAAAACTGCTTAACAATTTAAAGAATATTGAACAAAATGAGAAATGAAGAAAAACCCTTACTAGGAATTGTTCTTCCAAAGGATTGAGAGAGACTTGAGAGAATATTATTGGGAGATTAGGGCACTATGGGAGGATTATAGAGATATTATGTCAGAGGATGGATGAACTACAAAGGATTTTAGTGGGGAGGATGAGGGAGCTTGGGTGGGTTTATATAAGAAAGATGAGAGAATTCTTTATTATATAGGTTTTGTGACCCTCACATTAAACTAATCCGAACCAAAAATGAGACCATGGTCTTTGACAATGGTTTTTGGAAAAGTGAATTGGAAAATAATATTGTATAAGGACACAGTCAGAACTTCTAATAATAATGGGGTTGCTTATGTGGAGGTGAGTCACACTCCCATGGAAAAGAATTTAAAAAGACAAGATGTTTAATAAGTCTTGATGCATCCATTGATGCTTTGTAAAATAAGGAAAACAAACCCAAAATTACATTATTTTAAGGGTAAAACATATATTGGCCGATCATAAGGCTTATAGTATTTTATTACATCATTATTGGGTGATTATGATGTCATAAAACACATTATATATTTAAACAGTATTTAATTTTTACCCAAAAATTTGATTGTCTCAGAAATTTATGGACAATTCACTATTGGATAACATTGATGTCTTGGTTCCAAAAATAATATTAATTTTATCAAAAAATTTCTAAATATGTTAATTTTTACATTAAAATAAAAACTGACATTTGTTGAAAATTGGTGGATTTTGACAAAAAATGGCTTTCAAACCATGATAAAAATTACAATTGCATTCATAAAATTATAAAATAATTTATATTTAATAAAAAAGAATTTTTAAAATAACAATAATATTTTATTAAAATATTATTTAATTCAAAAATCAATTAATTCATCAAAATTGATTTCATAGTTGAACATTATCTAAAAATACTATTTGTGCTTTAAAAAATATTTACAAGGGAACAAAAATAAAAGGAAAGTATATTCATTATTATATAAAAAAATAATGTAAATAACTATAGTACTAAGGTTTTTGTAACATTACTCCTTATAACAACTGTATAAGACTGAAGAGTAAGGTGTGTGATGGTGACAGACTCTTGGGGTGGCTCAGATAACATTGCTTGGGTGGTAATCTCTATCAACTTCCACTTCTCTCATAGGCGGTCCCACTTGAGCAAAACATATTCAAGAATGGCTTGGGATTGGTCAATAGAGAATTCCAAAGACGCAACCTCCTTTCCGAGCTCTGAAAAATGGTCTTTGTATGGGGCACTTCTACTGGATGAGGCCATCACAACCTTTTTCTGAGTAAATTTGGATTTGCTAAAACCTTATAATTATACTAATCATGTGATCACTATTCAATGAATATATTATCAATGGTCATAATTTTTAAAATAAAACCAAAGAAGATGAAATTTTATATATACATTTTACATAAAGAGAAATTTAATTAGATCAAGAGGGATTTCGATTAATGAAAGTTTGGGTCATTTCATTATTACCCCCTTAAGAAATATCACCCTAGAAATTTCTGTTTCCAACACTAAAATAGAGGTGGGTAACTCTACATCATCATTTTCTCTGATTTCCACGTTTCTTCTTCAGACATGTGGTTTTTCCACAACACCTTGATGAGGGGAATTGTCTTATTTCGTATAAACTTTTCTCTACGATCTAAGATCTTCACTGGTTTCTCCTCATAAAAAATATCATCCTCTAACTATACCACCTCTTATGAGAGTACATGTGAAGGGTCTGATATGTACATCCTTAATAGGGATACATGAAATACATCATGTACTTTGGCCATAGTAGGTGTAAGTTCTAGTCGATAGGACACATCCCGGACACGATCAAAAATATCAAAGGGGAAAGTGTACCTCGGACTTAACTTCCATTTATTTCCAAACCTCATGACCTTATAACATATAGATATGCATATAAATTCCATGTCTTCAACTTTATACACAAGGTCACATCGATGTTTATCATCATAACACTTCTGTCGACTCTAGTATGCCTTGATATTCTGTTGAATGGTTTTCACCTTCTCCACCATTTCATCGACCATTTCTGGTTTAAGCAGCTTATCCTCACAGACCTCATCCCAACATGCTGGTGTTCTTCCCCTTTTCACGTAAAGGGATTCATATTGTGCCATTTGGATGCTTGAGTAGAAACTGTTATTATAAGAGAAATCAACCAGAAGAAGTTGTTGGTCACATCATCCATTAGAGTCCATTGATCATGCTCTCAACATGTCCCCAGTTGTTTGGATAGTTGGCTAGGAATGGCCTTTGGTTTAAGGATGATTGGCCATATTGATGTTTAGTTCAGTATTCAAATCATGTTGAAGAGTCTTCCAAACCATGGAGGTAAATCTTGGATCTCAATTGGACACAATGGATAGTGGTACTCCAAGCAGCCTTACCACTTATCTGATATATATCTATTCTAGTTGATCCAATGAAAAACTTTCCCTAATAAAAATGTAGTGTGCAGAATTTGTATGATGATCCACAACTACCCAGATTGGAATTTTGCCTTTGTATGTCTTCATAAGTCCAGTGACAAAGTCCATGGTGATGTTCTCCCATTTCTATTCTGGTATGGGAAATGGTTGCATCACCCCTTTAGACATCTTCCTCTCTACCTTCACTTGCTGACACACCAGACACTTTGATGTATATCCAGCGATCTATTTCTTCATATTATCCCACCGATAATTCTCTCAGATATATCAATACATCTTTGAGTTTCCTGGGTGAATAGGGAAATTTGAATTGTGGGCATCAACCAAAATGATCCTTCTTCAACTCCGGACATGATGGAACACATAGTCTTTTCCCAAATCTCACAATTCCTTCTTCATTAACATTTAACTCTAAGGATTTCTCTTTTCTAATAGCTTCCACTTTTTCATGAATTCCCATATCATCCATTTTTGTATCCTTTAACCTTTCCAAATGTGATAGTTGAGAAATAATTTATGAATTGATTGATGATGTTCCCTTTTTATGATTACCATGTAAATCATCATAAAATCTATTAAGAATAGATCCTTTTCAATTCTCGTCAATGATATAATCTATGGGTCCTTTCTACATAGGGAATCTTCCACCTGGTTTGATTTCCCTGGGTGCTAATGGATTGAGCAATTATAGTCTTTGACAAGCTCTAACCATCTTCTGTTGGGGCATGTTCAACTCTTTTTGTGTGAATATAAACTGGATTATTTTTTGATCCATATATATTTTACACTTCTCCCCAAAGAGATAATACTGCCAAATTTTCAATGCGAAGATCACTACATTCCACTAGATTTCAGGATTTGGATTGTAATGTTCATGAACATTCAATTGACTTGAAGCATATGGAATGACTTTATCATTTTTCATTAACACACATCCCAGTCCCTTCTTCGAAGCATCACTGAATACCACAAAAATTTCTCCAATTGTGGGTAAAGTGAGTATGGGTTCAGTGATAAGCCTCTTTTTCATCTCCTTGTAGCATTCATTGCATTCATCAAACCAAGAAAACTTTACTCCCTTCAGAGTTAGCATGGTATGAGGGTTGGACAATCATTAGAAATTTCTCAAAAATCATCGATAATATCCAGCTAATCCCAAAAATCTACTATATCTGTTACCACTGTTGGAATCGTCTATTCCTCAATTTCACATGTTTTGGATGGATCCAGATATATTTCATTTCCTGTAATGATATGATCCAAGAATGAGACCTCTTTCAACCATACCTCACACTTGATGTACTTTCCATAGAGCTTCTCCTCCCGCAAGGTATCTAGTACAGTTCTTAGATGCTCCTCATGATCCTCCTTGGTTTTGGAGTATATAACAATATCATATATAAAGACTACCAATGATTTGTATTTGTAATCTATAAAGACTCTATTCATCAATTCCATAATGATTTCTGCATAATTAGTGAGTCCGAAAGGAATTTCTATGAATTCATAGTGCATGTATCTTATACAAAAAGCAGTATTGGGGATATCTTCCTTCTTCACCCTTACTTGATAATATCCTGATCGCAAATCCACCTTAGATATGTATTGTGATCCACACAGCTGATCAAATAAGTAATTAATTTGTGGGAGAGGATACTTGTTATTTCTCATTATTTTGTTAAGCTCATGATAATTGCTGCAAATGCACATTGACCCATCCTTCTTCTTGATGATGAGAACTGGTGCACCCCATGGCAAAGCACTTGGGCATATAAACCCTTTATCTAGATTCACCTATAGTTGTTTCTTCAGCTCCTTATTCTCCCCAACATCCATTCAATACGGAGTCTTAGATATTGGCAATTCCCCATTTATAAGATCAATTGAGAATTCAACATCTCTTCAAAGAGGAAGACTAGGAAATTCCTCGAGAAACACTTCAGTGAAATCCCTCATAATAGGCATGTCTTTTAGGATGGTTTCCTCCTTAGACTCAATCGCTTGAGCCAGATACGCGTGCTCATTGGGTAGTAATATCCATGCTTGAGATGATGTAGCTAATAAAGGTTCATCTTCCTCCTTGCACTTGTAATGAATCAGGGGGTCGATTCTCTACATGGAGAGTGACTCTACTCTCATGACAATTTATGTTGGCTCTATGTATGTAAAGACAATCCATGCCAATAATTGCATCAAATTCCACCAGAGGAAGTATGATAAGCTTCTCTGGAAAGTTCAATCCACATATTATGACAGCGTAGGAGATATATTCATTGGACACATTGATTTCCCATTTTCCATACTCACTGACTTCTTCACTTCTAGGATTTGTGGTGGTTCTAGAATTGTTCTACTAATATTTTAAGATATCAAAGAATGTGTAGAACCTAAATCAAAAATTATATTTTCTATTATTGAATGAATATCTATTTTACCTATCACCACTTTGTTTTTGGGGTTCACTTTGGCAAGAATGATGGAAAAAGCTCACCCTTTCTTCCTTGGAGGTTGTTGGTTGTCTCTGAAAACCCTTGGATTTGGGAAAAAAATTTCAAGACGCCCTAGTTCTTTGCGGTTGTAGAAATGAACCACACGTTGAGGTTCGAATTGAGTGTTCCACTCCTATGTCGCATCCGCATTTCTTTCTTGCCAACAATTAACATCTTGGGGCCCTTCTCTTCCACAGCTAAATAATTTCCTCCTACCCTTTAGGCAATTTCTAGGGTGCTTCATTCCACACCATTGGAAAAGTGGGGTGATGAATCTTCATAAATCCTTTGGATTTATCCATCAGACTTCCATTATTGAAGTTCAGTTTACGCTTCTTATCTCCATGATACCCCTGAGATTATCCGATCTCCATTTTGGCCTTGAGGGAATATCAGACAATTTCCTCGTAGTTTTCGAAGTCACTGATCGCCAGCGCTTTCCGAAGGCTAGGTTTAAGCCCACCAAAGAAGCGGTCAACCTTTCATTTGGGGGTAATGAAAAAGCTAAAAGTGTATCGTGCAACCCTTGGGAAGTTCTCCTTATACGCTCCAATATATTTGTCATCTTTTTCTTAAGGGCAGGGAAGTAACATTCCATCTTACATTGTAGGGTGCAGGGAAAATATTTATCGAAAAACATCTTCCATAAATCCATCCATTCCAATGCCTCGATATCCTCCCCAGGCTTCGTATTTTTGATCAATGTCCTCCATTGATCAGCTTCACCCTTCATACAATAAGAATCCATGTTCAGAACATTGAAGGATGGAGAAGATCTTTTCAATTGAGTTGATCGATTCTTCAATGATTTAGGGATCAGATGATCCATTAAAAGTAGGAGGCCTTTTTCTCATGAATCTCTCGATAGAGACTTGTTATTTCTTGGGGGGTTTGAATCTTCCTCTTAACCCATGTTTCTATTCAAATCATGAGTTATCTATGTGAGATTCATTTCGAAGTTCATGATTCCCGATCCCATTGTATTGGTTATCTCATTAGTATTGTCATCAAATTGATCTTCACATCGGTTGTTAGCCAGATTCCTACTATTACTGGCCATTGGATTGAATAAAATGAATGTTAGGGGTAACACATAAAGGTTAATACAAGGACACAACTGATTAATTATAAATTAGATTTCCTTCCATAACATACGAATCTTTTTGCTTCAGCCTATGTTATCCCTGATCTACTTTCTAACATATATTCTCAGTGAATTTTTTTTGTCACTTAATAATGGTTCATACTAAGCTTGTGAATTTACCAAATCATATCCCCCGGGAGGGTCGTAACCAAGAGTACAACAAGGCCAGTTTTCTTGCACTAGTTCTCATTTGGGTTTAGCCCAAGGCGGTGTTTTCGAGTTTTACAACTAGTATACATATGTTCCATAGCTGCCTCTACCTGCTCGTATCCAGAAAAGGATGTATTTTATCGATAAACCACTTACTCAATAATCACCAAAACATAGTGATGTGTTTATTATACTCAGTCTTATCTCTAAGTCATTACTAGGGTCTTGTATTTCTTATCCCAAATATAAATAAACCTCCCATTTATACTAACTATGACAACCCTTCTTTTTTTATTACACAATTAAACATAATTTATTACATAATCATCACTTGATTCAACATATATGATCGAGAGGTCTAGTTTCTTTCGGGAATATAATCATTACATAACAACATAAAACATGAAAAAACAACATCTTTATTTATAACATCCTCTACATGACCACTACATTTCCTCATACTTTGCATTTCTTGGGATTAACTGAGGACATGCATAAAAAAGTGTGAGCTATAAGGTCTAGTAAGGGAATAATAATGGATTAAAATGGGGAATACAATACATGTTAAACAATAGTTATATCAATAGAGGACAACTGAATCATAAAAATAATGTCATGATAAAACATGATAATCATAACATGGAAATGTGGCAACAACACTTAACATGGAATTACCATGAGCCCATCCTCATTTCACATGGAGCATGAGTAAATCCTCATTGCACATGAATAATGAGTAAAACCTCGTTTCACTTGAATTATCATGATTCAACACCCATCACACATGACGTATCATGATACTATACTTTATCTAATGCATTGGAGTGCTATAGGGGCACACCCTTCTTAAACATTTCATTTCATGCATAAGTGTGCCACATGGATCATAAAACATTAAATAATTCGACATCATATTTTATTCGATGATAAATTAATGTGAAAAAAATACATTAAACTCTTTAAACAATATGTATATGTGAATAAAGGGTAATACACTTGATAGAGAAATGGGCATGGTATTCACTACACAATGGCATTGGCTTGGAAAATCGGTGCAATTCCGGAAGCGTAATGGTGTGACGTAAGAATTCATAAAAATGATTAATGTGTGATAAAGGGGTGTATCATCATATTTACATTACATGGAGAGTAAGGTGATCATATAGATACATTTCTCAAAAAATTTAATGGAAATTAGATTTAGGATACAAAAGTATTTCTTGAGTGTAAATGAGAAGAGAGAAATTGCTTTTGGAATTTCGGTATAGTAACGGGTGTACATGGGAGGTATTAAATGAAAGATAAAGGTTTCTCCCATAATCAAAACATTAATTGGGAAGTAAGGGAGAGGTTTTAAACCATACCAACATATTTATAATTGAAAATAAAAGTTCAAAACAATTTAATGAATATTGAACAAAAATGAGAATGGAAGAAAAACTCGTACTTGGAAGTGTTCTCCCAATGGCTTGAGAGAGGCTTGACAGAGGATTATTGAGAGTATATGGCACCATGGGAGGATTCTAGAGAGGGGAGGGAAAGAAGTTGGACGAACTCCAAAGGCATTGAGTGAGTAGGAAGTGGGATCATGGGTGGGTTTATATAGGAAAGGTGAGGGAATTATTTATTATTCAGGTTTGGGACCCTCACATTAAACTAATCCAAACCGCAAAGAAGCCCATGGTTTTTGCCCATGGTTTTTAGAAAATGGAAGTGGAAATCTGTATTTTATAATACCAAAGTCTGAACTTCTTAAAATAATGTTGTTTCTTATGTGGAGGTGAGTAACACTCCCAAGGAAAACAATTTAAAAAGACAAGATGTTTAATAAATATTGAAGGGTCCATTAATGCATTGTAAAATAAGTCAAACAAACCCAAATTCACATTATTTTAATGGTAAAATATTCATTGTCCGACCATAAGGCTTATATTATTTTGTTACATAACTATTGGTTGCTTATGATGTCATAAAACACATTATATATTTAAACAGTGTTTATTTTTTACACGCAAATTTGACTATCTCAGAAAATTATGAAAAAGTCACCGTTGGATAATTTCGACATCCTGATTCTAGAAATATTATTAATTTTATCTAAATAATTTTCTAAATATTTTATTTTGTACATTTAAAATAAAAATAGACATTTATCAAAAATTCCTGGGTTTTGACAAAAATGGCTTTCAAACCATAATAAAAATTACAAATTCATTCATAAAATTATACGATAATTTAAAATTAATAAAAATTAATTTAATAATAATAATTTTTTATGAAAATATTATTTAGTTCAAAAATCCAGTAATTCATCAAAATAGATTTCTTAGTTGAACATTAACTAAAAATACTAATTGTTCTTTACAAACTATTTACAAGGTAACAATGATAAATGAAAATATATTCATTATTATATACAAAAATAATGTACAAAACCATAGTACTAAGGTCATTTACATAACCCCTTATAACACCCGCATAAGACCGAAGAGTAAGGGGTGCGATGGTGACATGTTGTTGGGGTGGCTCAGATAACATTGCTCGGGTGGTAATCACTATCAACTTCCACTTCTCTCATAGGCGGTCCCTCTCGAGCTTAACATATTCAAGCTCGACATGGGATTGGTCAATATTGAAGCCCAAAGATGCAACCTCTTTTTCAAACTCTGACAAATGAACTTCATTTGGGGCACGTCTACTAGGTGAGGCCATCGCTTCCTTTGTCTGAGTAAATTTGGATTTATTAAAACCCTATATTTATACTAATCATGTTAACAATGTTCAATAGATATATTATAAAAAGTCACAATTCATTAAAGAAAACCAATGAAGTTGACATTTTATATAAACATTTTACATAAAGAGACATTTAATTAGATAAAGAGAGATTTCCATTAATGAATGTTTGGGTCATTACATAAGGGACCATTAACTTAGAAACTGATGTCGATTGGAACTAAATCCTTGAGAAATTCCCATTCCAGGTATAGAGAGAAACCAACACCTTTATTATTAGTATAGAATAATGAAATATGTTACACCCTCATGACCAAGTAGACCATCTTCTTCATGGACTGGTTCACAACCAGGTTCAAGAGTAGGATCAACTACTAAACATTAATTGTGGTCCCTATGAGGTTCTTTTACATAATGAATAGGGTTATGTTCACAATCTTCAACTAATATAATTTAGAATATGGGAATATTGAATGGATAAGTGTACTAGTATGTTGTTTTCACAAATGTTCTATATAAGGAACATAATGAAAATGAAGAGATTATTAAATGGAACTATTTCCCCTTGATTGTAGGACCATGATTTAACCCATGGGGCATTTTGGTTCTTATAAATTGGTATGTGACATGTATAATCATAGAATACATGTCTGTTTTTGTTTAGTTTTTATTTAATTTTTTTTATCACATAGGCCACATAGGTATTTTACTTCTTTCTACGGATGGAGGGTAGGGATGCTATCCTGACTAGTTGATATAGATCACTAGTATACTGTAATACCATGAGGTGTGAGTGTGAGGAAACATTGGAAGATATATGAGCCTTGGGTTCTTCCATTAGATGGAATTTTTTTTTCTAAAACATTGTATGGGAACATTTCTGGAGTATATTGGAGTCATAAAATAACCCCAAGTGTCTCCATGAGATTGCATAAATAACCCCTAGTGTCTCCATGTGTCTCTATACATCGTATCATCCTCGCATGGGTTGGCCACTCAACCAATACTATCAAACATATCTTAGTCTATCCTTTCAGTCATATAGTCTAGACTAATATCTCGAGGATTATCCCATTCCTCGATGTGTATCTCATCATCCAACTAGACAAGGAATATTATTCATCTTATGATTGTCCTAGTCAAAAAACCACACCATTTTAAACCCATCTACATTATATTTTCAATAATCCAGTCAAGAACCTCATAAAAATCATGTATTATAACCCATCCCCACTAACCAGGTTCCATCCTATGCTAAATCACTCCAAGCCTCTTGGAATTATAATTCCAATCTGTTTGAAAAAACACAATACCCACACTAGAATCTCATACTTCATCTCTTTAGTTGAACTCTTGAATCATTAAATGGAGTGAGACCATTCATAATACATTTTATATACTAAAAGGGACCATCTGACTCTAAGAACCTACCAAGATTCCAATCCATCCTCATATGTATTTCCTCATCAAACGCTGGTTGTACAATTACCACACCTATCACTACAAGGCCCAATCCTCTTATGAATATTTTACATGATCTAAAACATCATCTAGTCCATATAAATATCATCCCAATTTTAAGTCGTATGTTAGACCACTCATATGCCAATCGATATCTTATCCACTTGGAGACCTAGTGACAAGGTGATTTCATTTCCATAAAATCACTAAATAACCTTTTCTAAACCTAGGTGGCTTGAGAACACCATATTTATAGGTCTACTATGTTAATCAATTTCCTTTATTTTACCTTCCTTTTAATCAATGACTCCCATGGATCATAGTTATAATCAATTCATTAGAAATCAATGACCGAATAATCATGTTAGTGTTTATGTTTTTGTAGAGGCTCTTAAAAAATTCTTTATACATGAAAAGATACTTATGAAATTTGATGATAAAAGTCAGAAAACACAGTACTTACTTTATGACTTTGGGTGAGGTTTTTTATCTGACTACCTCACACATTTCCTCTTATATGTATTCTTTGATGGAATTCCTTCGGAAGGGGGTGGAATTTGATGAGTTGGAGGTGGCACCAGCGGAGGTATACATCCCATGCATGGTGAGACCACATATTGGATTCATACGAACACTATGCACAAACCATATAGATATGTTCATGGAATTACTCTATTATATAGGGATAATATAGCCATCAATCATGACCTAATTATATCATTAATTTATAGAAAACTCATTGAATCTTATCTGGTAATATCAAATGATTTTTGGCTCTGTAACTACAAACACCAATGCCCAGTATTCACTAAGGGACAATATACATCCCTTGCATGGAGATACTTTAGTCTTCATCAAGGAAAATCTCACAATATGATCCATAATACCATTAATTATAAGTAATATTGTGGTTCAACTGTGTAGAATACTTCCACTAAGTTATATAAGAAAACTCAATATAGGGTTTTTTAATTTAAACAGTTGAGTCCTCATCATTGGTGACATCAATCACATTAAAGCGCATTAATGTCAACTAAACACTACATTCCAAGAATTATTGTTGTGGAAAGGCCCCATGCCAATAGACTAATAACTAAAACCATAAATAATAATTCCAAATACATGGTTCATTTTTAAATAAATATCTAAAGTGTAAACATAAAAACCAAGAATAATAAGACCCCATCCCTTGTATCGAACAACACCAAACTAAGTTGAAACTCAATCCAAATTGATTATATTACATTAATAGGAAGGGTAATTGTTAATTAATAGGAATGTACTATTTGATAGTATCATTTTGAAACATTGTTTTGTTTCCCCTTTTCATGCAGGAACATGATTTGACCCATGGGGCGCTATGTTTCTTATATGTTGGGCAGTGACATGTACAGACACATGAGACATGTATATTTTAGTTTTGTTTTTTTATTTTGTTTATCACATTGGCCACTTAGATTTTTGACTTCATTCTATGGATAGAGGGTAGTTATATTCTCTGAAGTGGTCTAGAAGGAGTTCAGATTGATTCAGTCCACTGGATTTGATCTGAGGTAAGATTCTATGTTTACTACTTGTCTCACACCTCATGTATTTAGGGCTTTAGTGTTTTTGGCTCCATATTATATTTTCGGTAGGGCGTTGGATCGTTTCATATTGGTTAGAGTGTATTTGGTTCTTCACTACCAGTCTAGGTATGCTTTTAATTCCGTTGGTTGGTTTCTCACTGGTTATGTAGCTTCCTTCATGTGTTTTAAGGTTCTTAAAAACCTTTGTGTAGTGTGTTGATCCCTGCTCATTGGTTTCGAGTAACCAAGTCAAGGGAGACTCACCTACATGTGCATAGGTAAGTATGTATATGTATGCGGGTTCCCCCGTTATGTGTATAGTAACCCATGTATGTTATTATACATGTATGGGGATATGTGTTTCTATTTATATTTTTATAAATGCATACACAGTTGAGTAGACACTGGTATATGCATATTAGAATATGTGAAAGGATCCCCTTGGATAAGCTCATTTCCATATGGGTGTGTGTATAGGGGCTAGGTTTCCTTGAATGTGTGTGATGGATCATATACCTAGTGGAGGAGCATAAACTTTTAGTTAGAATTCGCCAAGAGTCGAAGTGGATGGATGGGTTCCACCTTGAGGTAGGGTTCCTCTGGTATCCACTTTAATTTAAGAATGCTTTAAATTGAATTTATATTCTTTCTTAATTCTACTTAACTATATTGTATTTCATATCTTCAATAAGTTATCTTTAATATAATTGTTTTATATGATAAATAAAGTCAATTTTTTATAATAAAACCCCTCCAATAGAGGTATGATGTCTGAGAAAACTCACAGTGATTGTTTAAGGTGTATTATTCTTTTCCGTCATTTCGTTTCACTTAAGACATCACTTCATTGTGCCGCTCACTACAACATTCATAAGAACACTTTTTATACCATATTAAATAGTAAATTTGTTCTATCATGTCCCTTGTGACCTTATCTTATGGAGAAACCAATTTCGGGTGTTTTCCAGGCCCCTTGGCAACCCCTTTGGGTGTTTACCAGAGCCTATATATCTAAAAATATTGATGGTGTCAGTGTTTAACACCTGTTAGGATTATGGTTTTCCCCACCATAAGCATCGTCATAACAATGTTTGGGGTGTTTTCCTAGCCTTGATGAACATCTAATTTTTTACATATATGAAATCTACCATAAGATTTGTGTTGCATCCTGATATGTTAAAACATACTCAAATTCTGTTGTACTCAAGGTGGCTGATGTTTTATTATTAGAGATCCAAGAAATGAATATACCATTGATAATTAATACACCTGACTAATTTGACTCTCAACCAGATGTTTCAACTACCTAGTACCTCTTTTAAAAACAACGAATATAAAATATATATCTTTATCATACCACACTAATGAATCAAGATTCTGTTTTTATAATATATGATCTATTTATATAATGTGAAGGACAACTACATAGGATTTATTTGGAATCCTGTATAAAGAGTAATCAAATTTTGATGTCTAGTACAGATATTGGTAAGTAGAATAAAATTTCAATAATACTTAAAAACTCAATATGATCACATGTCCTTACCACTTCATGCCATTACCACTTTCTTCAATGATCTATAAGAGAGGATTCATATCTTGATTTTTCCATTATAGAGATTTATTAAATGCATATGCAATTATATAAAATTATTGATAAAAATAAGAATAAAATCTTTTCTACTAAAATAAGATTAATTAACATTCTCAACAGAGTTGATGATACCATTTATGTATGGTTTTCTGCTTTGTACTTGTCCTTTTCCTTCAAATTTTGATATTTTTATGATCCCAGTGATCTGATAAGTGTTTTGACTATGGTACTAAAAATTCATCAATATTATCTTTTTTTTCTATGTGAGAACAGTAAACAATACACGCCTCATATAGTGTACGTGGAGATTTCTACAACAATATAGATTTTTATGGATGATCAGCTCTCTAATATTATTCCATGAGTCTTGTGATCAATGTTTAGACAGACTAATCACATTTTCATCTGGTGGGGAAATGACTGGAATTTTTCCCTGCCTCCTCCCTCTCCCTTCGCTCCTGGTCAGAAGTGTTGGAGTTGGAGGCCAAGAACCAACTACTTTGTACTTTATTCATTAATAAAATCCTTATCACATATAGTTTGTTCTTATGCGTGACAATGCATGTGATAATTTCCTAATGAAAATCGTTGCATTAAAGGGTCATAGTGGATCCCTACTATGATGAGAACCAGGAAGTGCCATAACACTGTTCAGGAATATATGTTCTATATTTGGATAATGTTATTTGAGGGACACAAATAATACAGGTCATTAGCAGTGAGGACTCATAAAATTTTGAGGCACCTCCTCATGGTGTGCACCCTTGGTAATATCTAGGAAGATATTATGAAAACGAGACCCACCAGTAGGAAATCCACATTTCATAGTGTCATTGGATGTTCTTATCTACAGATGTGTTTATTGGTCCTTAGAATTTATGATTATTATTAATGGGTATTACAACTCGCACACTTAGATGTATTGACGAAAACTATGATGACACACTGTTCACAGTGAGGTATGATACGTTGGATGCATCACGAGTAATACTGAATTAATAGATAATGCAAGAAAATATTTTTCCCTTCGGTTACATAACATAAGTAGATATATTAGGCCCTTTGATGGAATTGATATATCCTAAATAAATCCATGTCCATAATAAGGTATGGGCGAGTTCAATTCCGGGAAGTCGAAGATATAATAATTGAGCACATGGGTGGATGGCACATGCATGCAACCCACTTGATTAGAGATATTGAGAAAAAGGGATTATATTACACGGTGATCGTTTTTAGGAGGTGGCATGTCATTACGGCGTTAACTTATTTTTCTATGGTTTCCTTGGCGTGTTGCTAGATACTAACCTTGGAATTTATGTAGGCTCCGCCCAATTCCACTGAGAATGAGGCCTAGAGGGTCACACACTATGTGTGTCCGTGTATCTCAGTTAAATATTAATTTAACAATATAAATAAATATTATTCCCGAATGTGGTTTAGTAATTATTTAAGGATGCCTGATCGCATTTATTTCGACACGATTTATTCGAGATAATATATTGTGGGTAAAATAATATTTTTATTAGGGAGTAATGCACATGAATTTATTTAAAAAATAAATAGCCATTACTCAAGGTCTAATAAATGTGGTGGAGAAAAATGGATAATAAAATTACTGGACATGTATATTAAATATACACGTCGTGTAGCCTTATGGAAAACAAGTACACACTGTGTATTAATTATTACAGGCCATGTAGTTTTCCTATTGGGATTTGGAGGATATAATATTGTTTTATTAAACCATATTTATTATAATCAGTGTGGGTTCATGTCAAGGTATTAATGATTTGACATGGGGTTTTCAATAAGAGTTAATGAATTAAATAAAATGTGTAATGCGTTTATTTATTGTAATAACTCTATTGACCTCAAACACGATTATAAATATCCTCACAACCCCAACACATTTAAATGCCATTTTTGGTTATGCACAACAGATTTGGAAATACTCTCAAGCCAAGAGAGAATTCCCTTTCCACCAAGAATGCCCTCATGTTATGAGAGCGAGATCCTCCACCGGATCAAGGCCTTCAAAGGCGGTCATCGCAAGAAAAGTTTCTTCCACGCTAGCACCCATAGATCCCTTAGTCAACATCTAGAGATATGTGGAACACATGTGGATCACCACTAGAGGAATCCAATTCTTGGATTCTACGACATAATTACGGATCACAGGATCATGATCGGAGACATCGATGAAGAAAGGAATTCCAACGATGTAATTATTGTGAATTAATTAAATTTATTATAACCAACATATGATGATCCTATATCAATGGTTTCAGGACTTTTCTTTTCTTATTTGTTCTTCATTCCATTCTGATGATCTGGCATTCAATATCATGATATATCTCGGTTTTAACTTTGTTTAACGCTAATATTATAGTTGGTAAATCCCACCAACGTGCTTCCACTGCACCAGAAACCTACAAGTGGTATCAGAGGGGTTCATATCATTGATTATAATTATTTAGTTTTTCGTTGGTTATTTTCGCATTTAATAATTTAGTTATTTCAATTCATGTTCAATCGTTCTAGAAATCTTAATGTCGAGATCTGTTCCTCCTCCCTCGTTTCTAGTCCACCTCATAGAAACAACTTTTTTCTTTTAATTTCGATTAAAATATAATATAGGAACTCATCGAGAGGAGCCAAACGTTTCTGGCCATACAACACCATAATACAAGGCATGTATTGGGAAATACACGTTGTGTATTCGAAGTTCAATGCATTGACTGATCCGCCAAATCTGGTCGTGAATTGGATTCATTCTAAGAATTTAAAACATTTTGTGTTGACCAGAAATAGGTCGCACACGATTTATGGATTACATGCTATGTGGTCCAATGAACAAGACGTGTGGTCCCTTCGGGTTAGGGTTGGGCCATGTACACCGTACATAGCTTTCTCGACTAGGCATTGTGTAACATGGAAACTACACGGCGTGTGTCCAAAAGACCACGTCATGCACTCCAAAAATTTCTGAAGTACTTTTACACGCCATGTCCCTGGGTGTATACTTCGGATGGATGGTGAATAAAATTACATGTCGTCTACTCATACATGTTACGTAGATTTATTAAAATTTATTATTTAAATTATACAAACCCTTGTGATGTGTACTGTAGTTCATGCGTAAAGATGAGGCACAACACATTATAGGTGTTTTATATATGAGTGTTTAATTTAACATCTTTGTAATGAACGGAAATTCACTAGGATTCCTCCAAGGTACAAGTTAGGTACAAGGATAATTTTAAATGAATTTATTTGCTTAAAATTATGATGAGAATCTCAAGGAAGTTCAGAAAAGGGTTTAAGGTAAAAGGATTGATTATTTAATGATAATTAATTGATTCGAGCGTGATTTATCATAAACAAGAACAATTAAATAATTGAATGCTAGTATTATTTATGCATAAAAATCATTGCATGTATGGATGATCATGAGCTAGACCGAGACCTTTGTATGTGAATGGTTTCTTTTAATTTATTTATTTAAATTAAATTTGATGGCCTACGAGCCATCTCCTCATTAATATATAGGGCATGGGTGCCAAAGGATTCTTTTATGTAAAAACCCATTTTTCCCCTCACCTACATGTGAGATAAATGCATATTTAATGGATGGAGATCCCAAGCTAGTGGAGGTGGCTCAAGTCAGCAGCCAAGGTGAAACCAATCCAAGGAGATACAATGGCGGACAGGTGGAAAGCTGTAAACATTAAGCCGAAAGGTTCCAGGTGTTTCTCCCCTAGGTCTTGGGTTATTTTATCAACCGCTGGATAAACTAACCATTAGAAAAATAACATGATCATACCATTTATTTTATTTCAGTCAGTTTCATGGTTTATTTATTGTGGGTGTGTTGTCACAATCACACAATTAATGAATTAAACGAGCATGAAAGATGGAACTAAAATAAGAAACGGCTTATACGTAAATATTATCTTAGACATGGATAATCAATTAAGTATATCACAATTAATGTTAACATTCATGTTATCAATGATAATAAAATTCAAATTTACATATAGGTATAAAATCCCTCAATAGAAATATTAAGTCGGTATAGTCTTCGATAATCATGGTTAGAATCGAACCATAGTTCAAAGTGATGGACCAACCCTAGTTGGGGTTCTTTTAATTATCGAGGAATTATAATTAAAGGTTTTGGGTTGACATGACTTGGTTCACATCAAGGGTTGACTGCCACAACAGGACATGGTGTGACCAAGAGGCAATGGTTGAGAAAATCCAAAGTAAAAGGATTTCAAGATTGGGGAGTCCACTCAGCGGATCAAGGAGTTGTGAGTTAATGCAGTTGGCATATGGAATGCCTACCTAAAACCATTAATGTTTCTTGACCAACCCTAGTTGGGGTAATATGAAGGGAAGTATAGATCGTTGCCACTAGAATATTCAGGAAATAGAATATTCTAAAATCAATGTTGGGGGTTATTAGATTTAGATAAAATATTGGTAGACTAATAAGTATTAATTTATTTATTTGTCTTAGTTTTGTAATAAATTACGAAACCTTTTCTCGTCTTAATTTGTAGAAACAACATGAAAATGACTTCAAACATATCATTGCGAACCATACTCGAGATGGAAAACTTTCTCACCAGCACCAATTTCAAGAGTGGTAGAAGTGTTTTCGCGTCATCCTTCACCATGAAAGGAAATTGTATTTTCTGGAAGAGCATATTCCAGTTGCGCCTAGTAAAAAGGCCAGGGATGAGGAAATATATTTCTATAGGAAACACATGGATGATGCCACGGATATCTAGTAGTTCTTTGCTATCGGCCATGTCTAATAAGCTCTTGAAGTAATATGAAAACATGGACATGTATAGAATGATGTCTCACCTTAAGCATCTCTATCAAGAGAAGGTGAGATAGGAGAGGTATGAGATCTCCAATGCTTTTTTTACAACTAATCTTGGAGATTCATCGCCAGTTGCACCTCATGTAGTAATGCTTATTGGCTACATTGAATGCCTGGACATCTTAGTGATTAAATTCCCGGATGAGTTGCATACAGATCTCATCCTATTATCACTTCCCAAGACCATCTCTAGCTTCATTTTCAACTATAATATAAGTGGGAATGAAAAGAGTCTATTGGATCTTATGACCAAGATTCGCCAGGTAGATAAGGACTTGGGGCGTGACAAACCCACGATCCTTATGGGGAACAAGAAAATGAAGGACAAGGAAAAGGGGCCACAGACTTAAAAATGGTTTGAAGCCCCCGAGCATCATCCCTCCAAGAAGGGGAAGATCTCGAGGCAGGGAAAGGAATGGGAGGCAGTGTGTTTTGCATGTGGAAAGCAGGGCCACTAGAAGAGGAACTGCACCCAGAAGTGTGGGGATGGTAAAGGTGCGTTTGTTATCTAGTAAAATCTTTCTATTTCTACACATTGGGCATTAGATACATCTTATGGGGATCACATATGTATTTGAATGCAGGAAAAAAGTATATTTAGAAATATCGCTAGAGTAGATGTGGATCTTTGAGCTGCCAATGGCGCAAGGCTGGATGAATTGGCTATTGGCGACTATCACCTCTCATTTCCAACTGTCATGATTTTGGTTTTAAAAAAAATGTTATTTTGTCCCTAGTGTTACCAAGAACATAATTTTTGTATCTTGTTTGGATATGGATGGATTTTTTTTCATGATTTTAAATAAGGGTTTTCTCTAATATAAGAACAACATATGTTATGGTATGGCACATTTGAATAATGGTTTGTTTGTATTAATTTACGAGAACCAAGTGTTTGAAATCGATAATGAAACAAACTCACATGACTCATAAATCCCCCAAGTGTGGAATCACCACCTTGGTCATGTAAACGAGAAGTACTTGACAAAGCTATGTCAAGATGGCTATTTAGACTATACCGAGCTAAAACCACTTGATAGATTTCACGCTTGTTTACAATGTAAAATGACCAAGCCGACTTTTGGTGGATAGGGTGAAAGGGCCACAGAGCTTCTAGGATTGGTACACACGAATGTATGTGGATCATTTCTAGTAGAATATAGAGGTGGATATTCTTTCTTCATTACTTTTACTGATGATTTGAGTGGATACAGATTTTTCTACTTAATGAGGTATGAGTCAAAAGCCTTATAGAAATTTCAGGAATTCATGAATGAAGTAGAGAATAAGATTGGTAAGAAAATAAATAAGCTTTGATTGGATCAAGGTGGAGAATATCTGAACCAAGAGTTCATCGATCTACTACGGGAGTCTGGGATTCTTTCTCAGCTCACTCCTCTATATACAACACAGTGGAATGGTGTTAGCGAAAGGATGCACCACACCTTTTTGGACATGGTAAGGTCGATGATGAGTCATGCAGATCTTCCATTATCCTTTTGGGGATATGCATTACAAACTGCAGCATACACATTATATCGAGTACCAACTAAGGAAGAAATTCGAATTCCCTCTGAGTTATAGAGTAGAAAGAAACCCATTTTGTTGCATACACATGTATGGGGATGAAAGGAGTTTGTTAATGCCTTCTCAGGCAACAAACTAGCACCCTGAGGCCTGAAGTGTATCTTTATAGGATATCCCAAGGAAACGAATGGATATTACCTATACAAACCTCAAGATAAGAATGTGATTGTCACCAGACAAGACGCTTTTCTTGAGAAGGAGCACATCCTCAAGAAGTATAGTGGGATCATGATTGACTTCAACGAAGTTGATGCTTAAGATACAAAAGAGTTGGTACAAGAACAAGTTCCATAAGTCCCCGTGGAGGAGGTTCTAGAAACACAAGTAATCTGTAGGAGCTCAAGAGAGGTAAGGGAAGCAGAGAGATTTGGTTTCCTATTCACCGAGGATGGTGAATCATTATTGTTGGATAATGATGAGCCTCTCTCCTACAAGGAAGTAGTAGAAATCTCAAGAGCTGCAAGATGGCTTGAAGCTATGAATACTGAGATGGATTCCATGTATCAGAACCAAGTTTGGGTTCTGGTTGATGAGCCAGTTGAGGTAAATCCTTTTGGATGCAAATCGGTATTCAACAGAAATTTGGACATGGATGGTCAAGTTAGCACATATAAAGCAAGGATAGTGGCTAAAGGATTCAAACAGTGTCAAGGAATTGACTATGATGAAACCTTCTCACCAGTTTCCAGGTTTAAATCCATAAGAATCACAGTTTCCATAGCAGCTTACCATGACTATGAGATTTTGAAGATGGATGTCAAAATAACATTCCTTAATAGGAACCTTCAAGAAGTTGTCTATATGACACAACTAGAAGGGTTTGTGACACCAGGTGAAGCCAAACTGGTTTGAAAGTCATATAAATCCATTTATGGATTGAAGAAAGCATACATGTCATGGAACATTCGATTTTATGAATCCATAAAAGAATTTTATTTCATTAAGAACGAATTTGAGCCATGTGTTTATAATCAGTTTAATGGGAATGCGGTCATTATCCTAGTAGTATATATTGATGACATATTGCTTATTGGAAACGACGTACCAGCCATACAATCAGTTAAGTACTGGTTGAACAAGTTATTTTCCATGAAAGATTTAGGTGAAGAAGCCTACATTCTAGGGATCAAGATCATTCTTGATAGATCCAAGAGGATACTTGGACTAAGTCAGGGTACATACATTGACCAGATTCTAAATAGATTTATTATGAAAAAATCCAAGAGAGGATTGGTTCCAGTGTCACATGGCTTAAATCTTTCTAAGAAAATGTGTCCTCAGACACAACAAGAGAAAGATAGGATGAGCAAGATCCCATACGCTTCGGCTGTAGGATCCATCACGTATGCCATGTTATGTACCAGGCTTGATGTTGACTATGCACTGAGCATGGTAGGCAGATATCAAGAAGATCTTGTGGAATATCATTTGACTACTGTTAAGACTATACTTAAGTATCTGGGAAGAACTAAGGATATGTTCCTGGTGTATAGAGGAGATGATGATCTTTTCATCAGAGGGTATGCTGATGCTAGTTTTCAGACAGATCAGAATGATCTAAAGTCACAATCTGGATATGTTTTCTGTCTTAATAGAGGAGCTGTGAGCTGGAAGAGTTCAAAGAAGCCAGCTGTCTCTGATACTACAGCGGAGTCCAAGTATATAGTGAATTCTGAAGCAGCCAAGGAAGCTGTCTGGATTCAGAACTTTTTCCAGGAGCTTGATGTGGTGCCTAGCAGTAATGATCCCATTACATTGTATTTTGAAAATACTACAGTGGTGGCTCTTAAAAAAACCAAGGTCACATCAACGGACAAAGCACATACTCTGGAAGTATCACCTCTTAAGGGTTTTCAATCAGAGTGGTGAAGTTGCATTGAGCAGAGTGTCCACAGAAGAGAACGTGGTGGACCCCACCACTAAAGTCTTATCTCAGTAGAAGCATGAATATCATGTGAGAGCTAGCGAGTTAATGGTTGTTAGAAGGTGGCTCTAGTATAAGAGGGAGTCTGTTGGAGTTGGTGGCTTAGAACCAACTACTTTGTACTTTATTTAGTTATAAAAGCCTTATCACATATTGTATGTTCTTCTACGTGACAATGCAAGTGATAATGTCTTAAGGGCAGTTATTTCAGTAAGGGGTCATAGAGGATCCTTGCTATGATGAGAACCAAGAAGTTACATTACATTGTTTTTGAATATATGTTCTATGGCTAGATGATGTTATTTTAGGGACACAAATAATACAGGTCATTAGGGGTGAGGACTCATAAATCATTGAGGAACCTTCTCATTGTGTGCGCCCTTGGTAACACCCAGGAGGATATTATGAGAACGACACCTTCCAGGAGGAAATCCTCAATTCATAGTGTCATTTGATGTTCCTATCTGCAGACATGTGTATTGGTCCTTAGAATTTTAGATTATTATTAATGGGTATTATCACTCGCACAATTAGATGTATTGACGAAAAATGTGATGACACACTGTTCATAGCGAGGTAGGATACGTTGGGTGTGTCACGAGTAATACAACATTAATAGATAATGTGCGAAAGGATTTTTCCCTTATGTTTCATAATAGAAGTAGATATCTCAGGCCCTTCGATGGAATTGATATAGCCTAAATAAATCAATGGCCATGGTAAGGTATGGGCGAGTTCAGTTCCGAGAAGTCATAGAAGAAATAATCGAGCACATGGGTTGATGGAACTAGCATGAAACCCACTTGATTAGAGATATCGAGACAAAGGGATTATATTACATGGTAAGCGTTCGTAGGAGGTGACACGTCATTGTGGTTTTAACTTATTTCTCTATGGATTCCTTGGCATGTTGCTAAAAACTAACTTTGGTCATTAGGCAGGCGCCGCCTAATGCCACTGAGAAAGAGGACTAGAGGATCACACACTAAGTGTGTCCATGTATCTAAGTTAAATTTTAATTTAAAAAGTTAAATAAATATTATTCCCGAATATGGTTTAATAATTATTTAAGGATTCTTGATCGAATTTATTTAGACACTAGTTATTCAAGAGAATATATTGTGGGTGAAATAATATATTTATTAGCAAGTAATGAAGTTACATTTATTTAAGAAATAAATTGACATTACTCAAGGTCTAATAAATGTGGTGGGGAAAATAGAAAATAAAATTACATGTCGTGAATATTAAATATACACGCCGTGTTGTTTTATGGAAAACAAGTACACACCGTGTATTAATTATTACATGCCATGTAGATTTCCAGTCGGGATTTTGAGGATATAATATATTTTTGTTAAATTATTTTTATTGTAATCATCGTGGGAACATTTCAATGAATTAATTATTCGAGATGGGGGTTTTCAATAAGAGTTAATGAAATAAATAAAATGTGTAACGCGTTTATTTATTGTCATAACTCTATTTACCCAAAACCCAATTATAAATATCCTCACAACCCCAATACATTTAAGATCCATTGTTGATTGTGCACAAAGGATTTGGAAATAATCTCATGCTAAGAGGGAATTCCCTTTCCACCATGAACGCCCTCAAGTTACGAGAGAGAGATCCTCCACCGGATCAAGGCGGTCGAAGGCGAACATCGCAAGCGAAGGTTCTTCCATGATAGCACCCAGAGATCCCTTCGGTGATGTCCAGAGATACGTGGAGCATGTGTGGATCACTGCTAGAGGAATCTTATACTTGGATTATATGACGCAATGATGGATCACATGATCGAGACTGGAGACATCGAAGAAGAATGAATTCCACCGAGGTAATTATTGTAAAATAATTAAATTAATTATAACCAACATATGATGATCCTATCTCAATGGTTCTGGGAATATTACTTTCTTTTTCGTTATTCGTTCCATTCTAAATATTTGGCATTTTATATCGTGATGGATATCGGATTGAACGTTGTTTAACGCTAAAATTAACGTTGGGAAATCCCACCAATGCGCTTCCATTGCGCCCGTAACCAACAGGAAGATACTGCCCCGTGGATGTCAATGGACTCGGCCAACACGCTACAGTAATGTTGTGGTAATATCGTGATATGGTCATTCTCTAGGACGACACCCCACGACAGTTCATAGTCCGGTCAAAATTTTATTTATGACACCTAGATAGAGTATAGATAAATTTCTCACCCATAGTTTATTTGGAGGGAGGCAATGGCTAGAATGATGCCCCACATCCTCCCGCTCCCTTCACTCCGGGCTGAAGATTCTGCCCCGCAAATGTCACTGGACCAGGCCAACATGCTGCGGTCACACCACAGGCATGTCGCGGTCATGCATCTGTCATAGCTTGATCATGCTGCTGTCACACCGCGGTCAAGCCGTGGTCATGCTGTGGTCACATCGCGGTTAGGCTGCGTTAATGCCATGATTTGGACCTGCTCCAGGACGACACCCCACGGCGGTTCACAGTCCTATAAAAATTCGATGTATGATACCTAGATAAAGTTTTAGATACATTAACCACCAATAGTTATTGGCATGGAGGGGATGAAAAGAATGTTTACCCACCTCATAATGTTCCCTTCACTCTTGGATGGACGATGATGCCCTGCAAGTGTCGCTGGACTAGGCCAGTCACACCGTAGTAATGTTGTGATTTGGCCTTGATCCAGGATGACACCCCGCGGCGGTTCGTAGACATGTTGGAATTCAATGTATGATACCTATATAGAATTTTAGATACATTACCCACCCATATTTAATGGGGAGGGAGGCGATGGATGGAATGATGCCTCGCCCCCTCCCGCTCCCCTCCCTCGTGGTTGAACGATGATGCCCTGTGGATGTCACTGGACTAGGCCATAACACTGCGGTGACACTACTGTCACGTCGCGGTCACACCACAGTCTGTCCACAGTCAATCCACAGTTACACCATAATAATGACTTGATTTGGCCCTGCTCCAAGATGACCCCTCGGGGTGGTTCGCAGTCCTATCAGAATTCGATGTATGATACCTAGATAGAGTTTTAGATACATTACCCACCAATAGTTAATGGGGAGTGAGGAGACGGTCAGAATTTTTCCCTACCTCCTCCTTATCCCTTAGTTCCTGGCCAGAAGATGCTGCTCTACAGATATCGCTGGACCGGGACCACACGATGCGGTCACACTGCGGTCACATCACGATCACGGTGCGATCATGCGGCAGTCATGTCACATTCAAGCTGCAGTCACACCATGGTAGTGCCATGATTTGGACCTGCTTCAGGATGACACACCTCCATTGTTTGTAGTCCTGTCTGAATTCGATGTATGATAACTAAATTGAGTTTTAGATACATTACCCACCAATAGTTTATAGGGAGGGAGGCAATGGCCAAAATGTTGACCCGCCTCCTCCCACTCCCTTAACTCCTACACCTGCCACATCCATCCCACACCAACCACCTTCCACCTTTATTTTAGCCAGATCCCACCAGCATTCTAGCCCGCAGCAGCCCCATGCCACCTTTGAATCAGCCTGCACCATCCCCCACCACCTGTATCCATACCCCTTCCACCAGCATTCCGACCCCCTTCCACCTACATTCGAGCCTGCACCAGCCCCAGCCACCTGCAATACAGCCTGCAGTAGCCTCCAGACAATCCCCTACTCCCGAGCCACCTGCAAAACACTCATTCCATCCCTCTACCACTTGAGAAATAACCTCAATCACTAGTTCTATCCCTCAGCAACCCTGACCTCCTACATGCCATCCCACACCAGCCCCTGCCATATACCCAACATCCCCCATCCACCTGAAGTCTAACCCACACTAGCCCCCTACCACCTATTCTAGCCCACATCACCCCCTTCCATCCACCTTCCACCTGCCTTCCTGCCTTCCCCAGCAACTCCAGCCTACACCAACCACAATAGTAGCCACCGGCCACTTGCATTCCATCTCACACCAACCCACTGCCACCTACAAAACAACCACATACCACCTATTCCAACCAACACCAACCCCCTTCAACCTGTATTCGAACCCAAACCATCCACTCCATCACAAACCAGCTACAGACACCAACCACATCAGTGAAATACCCCATCCCATGCACTCCACCATCCTGCACCCAGATCCACAATAAACCAGAACCCCATCCACCAAAAAACCACTACCACTACATACAGCCAAAAAAATTATCCTAAAAACCAATACTCCAGCCCGCATCCAATCCACACTTCCAGCATAGAAAAAATACCGGGACACCCTTAGAGGAAGCCAGCGAAGGATATTTCCAAAAAAATTATAATGGTGGCTTCAATGGATTTGACCACTCTCTTGAGTAAAATGTATTGATAACACCAATAATCATGCATTCTAAAAATAACTAATTGAACAAGATGTAACCTCCCAGAATAGGAGAGAGAGTTATTAGTCGAAACATTAACTCTTTTGAAAATTTTCTCTTCCCAATACCACACAATCAGAAGCTATATCCTTGGAAGTGATGAGGGTAACTACCAGATAACAAAGAGTAAGGGAACCCATCATAAACACTATAACAACTTCAATAGAATAACAAACATTAGGAGATATATCGGCTGCAAACATTATGGACTTGGAAATATTAACATCCAATCCCGACTGGGAAGAAAAAAGAACCAAAGCATGCTTCAAGGATACAACAAAATCCAAATCACCATAAGAAAAGAATATATGTTTATCTTCAAAACAAAGATGAGAAATAAAGGTTTTAACACATCGCCAAAGAAACATGTAATAATCTAATGATGAAATAAGGGAGTCTAGAATGTGTGAGAAAAAATCCTTGAAAATCAATAAAGGAAAGGTGAGATGTGATCCCCTTGTCTGAGCCATATTTTCCCCAAAAAGTAGCCATGTAAACTACCATTAATGTTCACCAAGAACATTGGGGTAGAGATGCATCTTTTAACCCAAGACGAGAACCTTGTCGGAAATCCATGAAGATCAAAAGAATCCCATAAGAAGTCCCACCTGACCGAATCAAAAGCCTTTAATAAATCGATCTGGAAGGCACACTTAGGAACCCATGAATCATGTTGGCAGCCCCACAATTATGCATATGTAACAATATTCTTAGGATGAATCGGTTTTGGTACTGAAGGTTAGGATAATTTTACCTAGATTTATATTTATGTGTTTATTAAGGTCATTTTTGTAACCATCCTACTAGAGGGTACGAGTTATAAGTTTTGGAAGTCTATTATTCTGACTAAGAAATAAAAAGGATATTATTGGAAACGTTTCAAGGCATGGTTCATTTAGAATTCGTTCATAATGAATTGAAGGTACTGATGGATATAGAATTTTATAGGCTCTAGTAAAGAGATGAAATAGTGTTCAAGTACGGAAATCATTTTATCAATTTGGTTACATGAATTCATAATCTAATCTTGGACGATTCATTAATAGTTTGTTGGTTTTAATAACATATTTGATGACTTTTCACTAGTTGTTTATTCATTTGGACTAAACTTATATAGAGAGATATTGAGATAATCTATCAATGTTGGTGCAAGATTTGTAGGGTCAACTATACTGTTGCACATTTGACTTCTAGCATGTAGCCATTATAGCACTTTTGACAAAGGTGGTCATCGTTCATTGTAGTGACACATAATTCATGTTTGGAACACGAGATCATCTTCTCCATATGTAGCCCATTTTTGACATAAGGTTTCTGACCTACAATTCTCTGTAATTTTTTCTCCCAATTTTTATTGAGAATTATACCTCTCCATGGATATAGGGATTATTCTTGAACCACTTAAATTTTTTGTGTTTTGGATGCTTTCTATCCTTTTAAATTTTATTTAATTTCTCATTTCTATCATTGCAACTCCTGAAGATTCTGAAACAGGTATTTCATGTTTCTTTTATTCTTCTCTCTTCTATTCGTGGGTGTAGTGGAGGAATCTATAACAAGGGAAAAAGGAAGTGCTTTGTCAAACCCAATAAGTGGTGGTTTAAAAAATATATTTTTTTATAAATGGTTTATTCTAGGATAAAATACATGGTTTTATATCAGTACCAAAACGTGTGACATAGGAAACTTTATTTTTAGGATAATCAGAGGTATTTGTTTCATGACTACGCGATGAAGTCTAAATAGTGTGAATATATTGGGTTACATGAATCAATTTAGACTACCAGATGAAGTATTTTAGATACTAAATCCATTGTGGTGATTCATATTTGTTTTGGTGTATTGGTTAATATCAGAACTCTCCAGAATAAAATTTTGGTTGTACTGTGAAAACAGGAAGGCTTATGTGTAGTTGTTGGAAGCCTGGGGGTTCAAGGCTGTTGTGTAGTGGCTACAAGCCTAGGGGTGCAGGGGGTGTATAGGGCGGGGGTGGGTGAAGGTGTGGTTTCATGAAATGGTTGTCTTGGGGGTGTACAAGGGCTGTTCAGGGGGGGTCTGTAGGGTATGGGGTAGGGTGCAGGTGGGAGACTAGGAGGGGTCGTCCATGGGGGTGTCCAAGGGTTGTCTAGGGGGTGTGGGGGTCTGTAGGGTAGGGGGAGGGTGTAGGTGGGGTGTCTAGGAGGGGCTGTCCAGTGGGAGTACGAGGGGGCTGGGGGTCTGTAGGGCAGTGTCCAGGTGGGGTGTCTTGGAGGGACTGTCTAGGTGGGGTGCCCAATGGTTGTCCGGGGGGTGTCAGGGGGTCTTCAGGGCAGGGGGAGGGGTGCATGTGGGGTGTTTAAGAGGGGCTAGCTAGAGGGGTGTCCTAGGGAAGTCTGGGGGGTGATGGGGGGTCTATTGGAAGGGGGAGGGTGATGGTGGGGTGTCTAAGATGGGCTATCTAGGAGGTGTCGAAGGGCTGTCTGGGGGTGGTGGTGTCGGGGGGACTGTAGGGTAGGGGGAGGGGTGCAGGTGGAGAGTCTATGAGGGTCTGTCCAGGGGGGGTGTACAAGGGATGTCTGGGGGGCGGGGGGTTCTGGAGGGGTTTTTAGGGATGGGGGCAGGGGGTAGGTGGGTGTCCAGGGGGGATGTCCAGGGGGTGTCCAAGGGATGTTGGGGCGGGGGTGGTGTTTTCAAGGGCCATCTGGGGGGGTCTGCAAGGCAGGGGGTGCAGGTGGGGTGTCTATGAGGGGGCATCCTGGGTCTGTTAAGGGGGGGGGGTGTTCAGGGGGTCTAGGGAGGCTATCCATGAGAGGTGTCTAGGGGTGACGGAGTGCCCAGTGGGGGGGGGGGGGGTTCATGGGGGTTGTCCCAAGGGGGTGAAAGGGGGCTGTCCAGGGGGGCATGTGGGTGTCTATGGGAGGTGCAAGGGGGATGTCCAAGGGGCATGGGGCACGAGTGTTTGGGGTGTCCAAGAGGGGTGTCTTGGGCGGTGTCTAAAAGGTATGTGAGTCCAAGGGGGTGTCCAAGGGTGTACATGTGGTGTCTAGGGGGAGATGGAGGGTCCAGTGGGGGTGCAAGGGGGTTGTCAGGGGGGATGGGGGCTGCCCAAGGGCCATGAGGTTGTAGGGGGTGTTCATGGGGGTGCATTGGGGCTGTCTAGGGGGGTGCAGGGTAATGTCCATAGGGAATGGGGGTGCAAGGGGTTGTCCAAAGGGGCATGGGGGTGCGGGGGGTGTTCAGGGGGCTATGAGGGTGTTGTTTTTTGAATTCTGCACATTGTATTGTCTAGATGAGTGTTTTTTATAATTCTGTATTTTTAGGTGTTGTATTCATCATTGTATATTATCTTCTTGAGTTTGTTTTTGGTATTCATCATTATTCTATAGGTTTGTACTGTAATTCTAGAGTGGATCCAGATACACATTGCTTTTTTGAATTCCAGTATTGGAATTGGAGAGGGGAGTCCGCTAGAATTACATAGGAGGGGAGGCCGATATATGCTGGTTCTGGATGGATGGAAGAGGGGCTGGTCAGAAGAGGTGTCCAATTTATTTTGTAGAGATGACTAAATACCAACGATTCATATAACAGTTGGTATACAGATCTATACAACCCAAATTATGGCAACAGTTCAATTTGAACCATTTCAATTGGTGTATACCAATGGTTAAAAATCGTTGTTGTAGTTGTGTAAAACCATTCTTATTAACCGTTTGGGTAGATATTTAGCAACGGTTAATACTAAACTGTTGGTATTTTGAAAATCTAGACGACTTATACCAACGGTTCATCTTGAACTATTTGGATATTGCTGTCCCCAAGCCTCACAGCCCAACGGTTCAGTCAACCATTGGGAAAAAAATTCCCAATGGTTTTGGGGCTTTTACCAATGGGTTAAAATGAGTGGTATAATCTTAATTTACAGTAGTGTAAAATAGAATACACCATTCATTGAGACGTTAGGTTGTATGTATGCATGAATGTCGTTTCAGTTTTCATGTCATATTGAATGGAAGTATGTGAAGGACATATATGTATATATATATATATCATTATAGTTTACTTATTATGTCATATATTTTATAATTATGAATAATATATATATATATATATATATATGTGTGTTATTTTATAATCATTCTTTGATGGTTAATGTAGATAAAGAATCTCATCACGTCTTGGAGACAATAGGTCGTACATACGCAGGAGTGATAGTATCATTCTCTTGATGGTTAAATTATATTTAATTAGATGGAATATTAATTATACATAGTTATATTCTTGTTATATTAATTATTTAAACCCATTTTACTCATCATTAAACCAATCCTAATAAAGTATTTTTTTAAATAACAGATTTCACCATGGCGTGGAGACGGTAATCCATACGTATGCATGTATGGTTATATTTTTATTCGTAGGTTGGATAAAATAGTTATAAGTTTGTACCATAATTATAATAAAATCTCATCATGTTTATTATACAAGAGTTATTACTTTAGTATGGTATCAACATTGAAAGAGGAAGTCGATATAGAAAAGAACATTGAGAGAAGGGATAAAACTATTAAGTCGTTTTCAGGTGTTTCCTTTTATCTGAATAAACTGACTACTTAAAGAAGGTTCTATTCCAAGTGTTATGCCTATATGATGAAGTTATGGAGGTTGGGAGGAGAAATGGGTAGGTTTTTGCTGAACCAAAATGCTTTATAGGTGTGAGTAGAAGAGAAAGTGAGGAGCCCTTTAATAATAGAGTTGAGGGTCACATTAGAAAAATCATGAAATATTAATTTATTATAAAAATATTTTATGATTATAATAGTTCAAAATTGATTTATTTGTAAGATAATATGAGTATGGGTCAAAAACCTCTCAACCAAAATATTTTATACATGTTTTGGTCATAAAAATAACCTCATCTTTTAGATTTATCCCATTGTAAAATAAGTTAACTCTTACCATATCCTCATGTATTTTTATACTACATGGTTGATATATTTAATATAAAAATGCCATGGGAACCTATAGTGGATCATTTATGACATTAATATAACTATAAAAGTTATTTTTCTGATATTTAGAGTTTTAGGATTTTTATATCATTTAATAAAATATAATTTGTTTTAAAAACACATTTATATCAATTTTGACTCTATTTAGTAATTGATTTTTTTATAAGTCATAAAAACATGATTCCTTCGAAAGAAATGAATTTAATCATCCCAAGTATTTCAGTGTCATCCAAAAAATTCATGGATGGAATCAAAATATTTATATTAAATTTAGTTCAGTATTTATAAATTCATTTTTTTGAATCATTCATTAATAAGGTAATCACAAAAATCATAATTGTTTCATAAATAAATAATTTTAAATAATTTATAAAAATAATAAATAAAATACCATGATTTAGGAAATATTTTTATATTTCTAAATAAAATTTATAGTTGAAGATATCAGTTATAAAACATAATATAAAAATTTATTTAGTAAAAGATATACGTTTATGTTATAATTATCATTAAAATAAATTTTTTCTTATAAAATATCATTTTCAAATCCAAGAGAATCAATGAGGTCCCAAAATCGACGTAAGGATTCCCATGCACAGAAATATCTCATAAAATATTATTTGAACATGTGTTATGGTAGAATAATGTTATTATAATATAATTTT